>OX463224.1:52031714-52709214 GCA_949820135.1 Sylvilagus floridanus | reverse complement strand
CTCCATGAAGATACTTGTCAAGTTTACCAGACCACAGCCTATGGCTAATGAGTGCATAGAGTCCCTGCTGCTCCACTTCTGATCCAGCTCCCTGCTGATGTGCCTGAGAAGGCAGCAGAAAATGATCCTTGGGCTCCTGCAACCACATAGGAGACCTGGACAAAGCTACTGGCTCCTGTCTTTAGATCAGTCCAGCTCCAGTCATTGTGGCCATTTGGGGAATGAACCAATGAATGGAAGACCTCTCTCTCTCTTGTTCTCTCTCTGCCTCTGCCTCTCTGTAACTCTTTCAAATAAATAAAATAAATATTTTAAAAAAGACTATCATAAGAATTATACAATATAACACATGTAATACACTTAGCCTACAACTTGTATATACTGTATTGATGATAAGATAAATATATAAATTTCATAATCTTAATATTTATCTTAATAATCCTGGATCTTTCTCCTGTGCTAATTAGCCTCTCTGAGCCTATATTCTCACTACTGAGTTTAAAATAGAGATTTACCTAATAATGTTATAATGAAAATTAGATGAGAAAAAAATTAAGAAAGAACTTAGCGTCAAGAACTTTACATCACAACTCTGTAATTTATTTTCAATTAATCTATAGGAAAGATAGAATGAGTGATATATTGCAGCAGTTTTAAGACAATCCAATTTGGGAGTCAAAATTGACTTGCAGGGCCCAGAGTTGTGATGTAGTAGGTTAAACCTCTGCGTGTGGTGCTGGCATCCTATATGGGCCCCAGTTCAAGAACCAGCTGCTCCACTTATGATCCAGCACCCTGCTAACAGCCTGAGAAATCAGTAGAAGATGGTCCAAGTGCTTGGGTCTCTGCACCCATGTGGGAGATCCAGAAGAAGCTCCTGGCTCCTGGCTTCAGATCAGCCTAGCTCTGGCTATTGTGCACATTTGGGGAGCGAACCAGCAGATGGAAGATATCTCTCTCTCTCTCTCTCTCTCTCTCTCTCTCTCTCCCTCTCCCTCTCCCTCTCCCTCTCCCTCTCTGTAACTTTGCCTCTCAAATAAATAAATAAACTGAAAATGAAATAATTGGTTGCAGTTTGTGATAACATACTTGAAAACATGGATCTGTAAATATTGCTAAGAAACATCATATGGTATTTCAGCATTTTGGAGAAACAAGTTCCAATATTCTCTGAAGCTATACAAATCTTCAAAGTTGAATTATTAATACCCATAGTTGGATTCAATGAACTAATTTTAGTTTCTAAGTATAAGATTAAGAAACATAGTTTAGTAAAGTACTTTAAATGTAATTAATATTTGTATCCTATCATGGCACACTAAAACAAGATATGAAAGGATAAACAGGCTAAAATTATGTGTTTTTCCTTGTAAGAAAGAAAGTTTGGATACTATCTACCAATGCATTCGGTGAATATTCTCATTGGCATATCTTATCTATTGCATCAGAAATCACAAAGTCCTACGGAAACACAGGCAAGAGTATGACTTCTAAAGTAAGCTACTTTCCCCCCACAAAACATTTGAAATTGATCTGTGCAAAAACTTTCTTGGAATAACAAACTAGCAGGTAATAAAAACTATTTTAAATTTCATGTCCCTCAAAATAAGATCAATCTTTTGAGGAAAGAAGTAAGTTAAAAGCAATTCAGTATTATTCTCACTGCTACCATAGAGACAAAGAAAAAAAGTGAAGAGATTTAGCAAACGTAATTCTTCCTGAAATTTATAATTAACTACATGGAAAAAGGGAAAATTACCATATTTCCAAAGAATAAAGAATTTAAGAAGTCAAGCTTTTGATAAGACATAATTACAACCTATTAAATATGTAATTCCTATCAATTTGTTCTTATCATCTTCTTAAATTTCAAAAAATGCATATACACTGGACAGTGCTTTTCTGAAAAATAACTACACATGAAATGTCACCAATTTAGAATCTTCTCTTATCAGAGAATTTTCTCAGATACTTAAAATTCTGGCAAAATGTAACTTAAACAAGGAATAAATAGATGTTACTTGTGTATGTGCCCTGTCTTCCTGACATCTATGAATATGTATTTTTGGACAAGTGTTAATCAATGAAAGAATGTGCACACTTTTTTAGATCAGGTACCATAGCCAACATCAAGCAGTCAGCCAGGAAGAACTAGCAATTAGATCTGTCCTTGATTTAAATAGAACTTCAGATTGCTGAGTAAATTACATGTGTATTAATTCAGGACAGTTTTATTTTAAAGGACTAGCAAGAAAACATTACAGCTTGAAATCCTAGGAGATTCATAAGAAAGACCAAGGTAAGGAGAATTTTATTTTGCTAAAAATTTACATTTTAATTTATGGTTTCTTTTAAGATTTATCTTTATTTGAAAGGCAAGGTTATAAAGGGAAAGAGTGAGAGAGAAAGAGAGAGCACTTCTACCCACTGGTTCATTCCCCAAATGGCCTCAAAGGCTGGGGATGTGCCAGGCTAAAGCCAGGAACCAGGAGATTAATTCAGGTCTTCCGTGTGGGTGCAGAGGCCCAAGTACTTGGGCCATCTTGCACTGTTTTCCCAGGCACATTAGCAGGCAGCTGGATTGGAAGTGGAGCAGCTGGGACTTGAACGGATACACATATGGGATGCTGGCGTTGCAGGTGGTGGCTTAACCATCATGCCACAATGCCAGGCCCCTTATTTATTGTGTCTATTGTAAATGGTTTTCAAATCTTTTTATCAAGAATGTTCAAATCTGCTGGCGCCGCAGCTCAATAGGCTAATCCTCTGCCTAGCGGCGCCAGCACACCAGGTTCTAGTCCCAGTCAGGGCACTAGATTCTGTCCCGGCTGCCCCTCTTCCAGGCCAGCTCTCTGCTGTGGCCCGGGAGTGCAGTGGAGGATAGCCCAAATGCTTGGGCCCTGCACCCACATTGGAGACCAGGAGAAGCACCTGGCTCCTGCCTTCGGATCAGCGCAATGTGCCTGCCGTAGCACACCAGCTGTGGCAGCCTTTGGAGGGTGAACCCACGGCAAAGGAAGACCTTTCTTTCTCTCTCTCTCACTGTCCACTCTGCCTGTCAAAAAATAAAAAATAAAAATAAAAGTAATGTTCAAATCTATTTCCAATTTTCTAATTAAAATACTATTTGAAACAAATATAATATATTTTATTGTGGGATTTCATAAATAGAGCATGAAATATCATTTAACTCTTTGTAAAAGCATGAAATATGAGAGGTAAGCTAAAATATTTTATATTTTATGAACTGTTTCCACATTCACACTAAAATTCAGTTGATGTGGATTATAAATGGTAATGTTTATCTTGAAATTTTACTGTTGGGTATTCTTTTTTTTTTTTTTACTTTGATTGGTCTTCAAGGGGAATCTTTATTGCTGACTACACTGCTGCTGGGGAAAGTGCTTTATTTTAATTATTCAGAGTCATTTCTATCTAGATGTCTCAGAATAGTTTTAAAGGAAAATTTGAAAGTTCCTAAAACTTTTAACTCAGATCTTAATCACAGAATAACCCAACACCCCTCCCAGACCCCTTTTGCATAGTGCTGGTGGTGTTTGTGCCTTCTTGGACAAATTCCAAGTAATAATCATGATAATTTTTTAAAGGTCCTTTGAGAGGTTACTTGAGGTAAAGCCTTTCAAAGGCACTGATACACTTTGTTCTCTGAAATGCAAACTAATGTAAAAAACAAAAATAGCAGAATTGTAGAGAACCTCTTCCTAGACAAGCATATAACCTGAAAGCTGAGTGCAACATAATGTATCCTGCTTTAACAATAAAAATAATATATTATTTATCTAGTTCCTTCATGACCTGATAATTTAGGAAAATAAAGTCATTTCAAGTTTTATTATATAACCTTTTGATAATCTTTTGTGTTTATAGTTATTATAAACTAAATAATAAAATCATTTATTTATAATATATGTAAATTAAATATATATATACTATAAAATCAAATTTTCCACAAAACAAGGTTAAATGTCATGATACATTAAGTCACTGAGAACTTAAATGGACATGAATTGACATTCTTTGATACAATTGGAAAGTTGATATGACTGCTTTAGCTCTTATTTTAACTAAAATCAGCAATTGACTTTTATGTATTTTATATTTTAATTTTAGCATTTTAAATTATGATCATAGTTTATCGTGTATATGTTTCTGTTGACTTTTTGCTTGTCTTTATGAGGACTTTGTGTTTTGTTATTTTTCCTTGTCAACAGAAATTATATATAACTTTTGTTGATTCTAATTATTTTGTTTTACTTAAGGTATAAAAATTTCATGTATTTTAAATATACCAATTTAGGAACATAGTGAAACTTCTCACCTTACCCTCCCCTTCCCACCCTTCCTCCTCCTTCCTCTCTTAACTCTTTCTCTTAATTTTTACAGTGATCTACTTCCAGTTTACTTTATACTCATTAGATGATCCCCACACTAAGTGAAGAGTGCAACAAATAGTAAGAAGGAGAAAATTTTGTTCCTCAACAGTCGAGACAAGGACTGTAAACTATCATCAGATCTAAAATGTTAATTTCACTACTATACATTACACTTTTGGTACTCTATTAGTTACCACATATCAGAAAAACACATAGCATTTGTCTTTTTGGGACTGGCTTATTTCAATAAGTATAATGATTTCCAGTTGATGACTCTTAAATTAATATGACACTTCAAAGTCTCTCTTTAGGTCTGTTAAATATTCACAGATAAGTTCATCGTTTTGCCTATCCCTCAACTGAATAGTCTATCCATGAGAGGGCAAAGATTTATTATTTATTGTGAAATACGCCTTGTGCTCACTTTGGTAGCACACATATTGTGCAATATGCCTTATACACACATGAATGTGCATGTGTGCATGTACATATGTATGTACATGCTTAAACATGTGTATCTAAATGCACACATATCATTATATGTATACATATGTGACATGTAGTCCTCATAGGGTTCTTTCCAGCAAGAGATAGGCACATGTAAAGACTAATTGAACAGACAGGTAAAGGTATTACAAAGATACATAAACTACATTGAGCTAGTGAAGCACAATTGTCTAAGTCCAATAGCATAGTATCAACAAAAGCACTTCAGAGGAATTTGCACTGAACTGAGTCAAAAAGGTTACGAAGAAGTATAATAAGGAAGTTGTAATGATAGGTAGCTGAGAGGCATTCTGGACATAAAGAAAAGAAGGTAAAAATAAATAAGAGAATTGAATTTACATTGTTTGGAGGGACCAAATATAACTTTCAATAGTTGACTAAAGCATGAAGTACAGTGGGATCTAAGACAGAAAAATTATACAAGGACTAGACTGTAGAAGGTCTTATATTCCAGGCTAGGCAATGCAGACTTTATCCTGGGGCACTGCTTCTCAAACTTTAGTGCATAAAATCAACAAGAGATACAAAATAAATAAGAATCTTATTAAGATCCAGATTACAATTCAGTAATTTTGGCATGCAGCCTGAGGTTCTACAATTTTAACAGTCTTTGAGGGGATACCACCATAATTGGTGAACAGACCAGCTTTGAATATGAGGGTGGTAGGGAACAAGCAACACCTGAAGGATTTTAATCAGACTTGCAACACACATGCAAATGTACACATACACACACACACACGTGCATTTTTTAAGGAAAGTCCCAGCTAACAGGGAAAATGTACGGGGGTGGGAGAATAGAGAAAGCAGATGATTAATGAGGACTTTATTGCAGAAAATCAGATAAGAATAGTTAAAATATGAAAAAAATACCATTATTAGTATGAGTGGTAAATAAAGGATGGGTTATAGAAAACTGAATAGGAACTGGAGTTGAGATTTAAGGAAAAACAAAATTAAGAACAATCCTAACTTTCTTAACCATGACAACTGAGATAAGTCACATACTATCGTCTGAGCAGAGAATGCAGAAGGAGAATATCTATGCTTGGAAGGACTCCAGAGAGTAGATATTTTCCTGGAATTTTTGACTTAACTTAATGCATAAACAAATTTCCATGTTCTAAGAATTTATTCATTTACTGTCATACCAACTTATCACAAAAACTGTTGTTTTTTAAAATGTTAGTTAAAGTACTGAATAATTTAGCTGCAAAGAAGTGGATATAAGTGAGTAGGAGTATTAAAATAGAGGTATGAGAGGTGGAGTTATTTTCATAGGATTTCAAATCTAGTGCCAATTTCAAATACACAATAGACAAAATGGCTAAAACATTTGAGATCTGTCTCTTGCCAATAAACACCTATAATTCTGGGAGTTAAGATATACTTAACTCCCATTCCCAGAACAGAGGAAATGGAAGAGGAATAGGACAAAGAGGAACAGAAACAACTGCATCTACTATTTATTACAAGCATATTTGCAGCTGCTACACGAAGCCCTATGTGTATATTTGCATTAGCTCTCCCTTGATGTGGGATGTTCTTTGGCAAGATCTTAACACAATTGGTCTTTTAAAATTTCATTTCACATCCTTTGAAGTAGCCCTCTGCCTCTATTTACTTACTCATCATTCTATATTCCATTTATCTACTTTGGAAAAAAATACATTAGTTACTTCTATTTGAGTTATATGTACTTTATGTATGTCCATTAATAATCTGTTTCTTCACTCTATATTGAAAGTTCTATGGTGTCAAGGACATTCACTTTTAAAAAAATATTTATTTTATTTATTTGAAAGTCAGAGTTAATAGCAAAAGAGGTAGAGAGAAAGAGAAAAACAGAGACAGAGAATCTTCCATCTGCTGGTTCACTTCCCAAATGGCTGCAACGACCAGGGCTGGGCCAGGCTGAAGCCAAGAGCTCCATGCGGGTCTTGCACATAGGTGCAGGGTACAAGCATTTGGGCCATCTTCTGCTGCTTTCCCAGCAGCACTAGCTGGCAGCTGGATCTGAAGTGGAGCAACTAGGAATCAAACTGATGCCCATATGTGATGCTGGTGCTGCAGACGATGGCTTAACCTGCTCTGCCACAGTACCAGCCCTGACTCTAATTTTATTCACTACTATTTTCTCTATTGTCCAGAATAATGCCTGACACATAGTGTACACTCAGTAAATATCTATGGAGATAATGAATATAAAAATTAATCTTCAGAACAACTCTCTGGAGTACTTATTGAGGGGATAAGTATGAGTTTTCCCCAAAGAAACCTTTATTTAATGAGTAAAATTTCATACATACAATTTGGAAATAGTTATTCTTCCCACCATATCTGCCCTCCCATTCCCACTCCTACCTTACCTCCACCTCCTTCTCCCTCTCCCAATTCCAGTCCCATTCTCCATTAAGATTCATTTTCAATTAACTTTGTTCACAGTAGACCAACTCTATACTAAGTAAAGATTTCAATGATTTGCACACACATGCACAAAAAAAAAAACCTGAGAACAAGTTTTACAGTTAATTCTCATAATATAACTCATTGAGGTCAGAAGTCCTGCATTGGAAGTAAGTACACAGTGACTCTTATTGTTAATTTAATAATTAACACCCTAATGTATGAAGTCAGTCATCACCCAAGGCTCTTGACATGAGCTGCCAAAGCTATGGAAGCCTTTTAAATCCACAAAATCTGTCAGTATTTAGACAAGACCATAAGTAAAGTGGAAGTTATCTCCCCCCTTCATAAAAAAGTAAATCCGTCTTTGCTGGCCACTAGGAAACTGAGATTTAAGTAAACTGAGTAATTTCATCCAGACAACAAGGAATAATAACTGGCTAAGGTGGGACTCCACTAAGAATCTGTGTGACTCAAAAGGCTGTGCTTAAAACACCATGCTGTTCTGCCACTGTAAGCAAAATTCTGTGGTGGATGCCCATTGCTGTTCAACTACCTCCTACTCAATTTTCTGAGGGACTTCAGACATGTCAATGTGCCTGTGTCACTAAAATTAGTATAAAATTAATTCTAACACTATATAGACATATCTCTTATTTTCTCCACCACACAGTGATAATAAAAGATTCCAGTTTACACTAAGATTTTCTCTTTTCATTAACTGCAATTATCTTCTCCATATATATGTGTGTATATGTGTATGTGCATAGTATTTTGCATTTTCCAAATATATACACTAATTTGCTCTTGTACAAAAATCCTGTGCAAGAAGCACTGATAAGCCAGTATTATGACCTTCATTTCAAACTTAGAATATAAAGCTCAGGAAGAGAAAACTGAGTTGACAAATATTACCAGTACAATAAATGGAAAACCTGAGACTACATTTTCTGAATCTTGATCCAGTACACATTCCCAAATTGCCTTTGGGGAAATATACATAAACTCAATGAGACAGATCTTTCAGGCAGTTGTAATCATGGGTAATCTGCTTTAAGAAAATCTTATCTACAAACATTCAGATGAAATAATGGGTAAACAGTGAAAGAAAGTGATGATTTCTTTGTTACTTTATAAAGACAGTTATGTGATTTTTTGAAGTTTGAGCACAATGAATATTTAAATATTATTTGATTTACAAAATTTTATTTGCACTCGTTTCCTTTGCAAATCCACATTTCTCTCATAAAATAAGATTTACATAAAGGTCTTTAGAGGACAATCCTCTCAAACTCATGGCTCTTCATAGTGAATGAGTCTTTTATTCACAGAATCCAAAAGCGCTAATGTTTTAAAGTAATATGCTGATACTAAGGTTGGGAAGGAAAACACTTTACTATAATTGCACTAACAGATGATTGGTATGGTTAATAAAATGAAATTTTATTTTATTTACAAAGATTTTCTTTTATAGGATATAAATATATCTCTGTAAAATTACAAAAATACAACTAATTCTTAATAATGTTAAATTGAGCATTATATAGATGTGCATTGTTACTTAGACATTCATACTGAGAAAGACTGAAATCCAAAATATAGTATTAACAGTACATTTCAATTAAATAATAAGCTTGATGTGATTCATCTAGGAAACAATGATTTAGACAAGATCACAGATATTAGAGTAAAAAAGACCTGAGTTTGAATCTCCACTATGAAACTTCTTTAAGATGTTGACTATCTTACTTCAATGGGTTGGAAGGGAAAAATTTAACTATAATTTTCAGCGTCTTTGATGTTTCATATATTACATATAGAATATTGAGGAAAAACAGAGTACTTTCCCTCCTTTAGCTCTGTCTAGTGAAGAGACATGGAGAAAATTAATTAATAAATCATGTGTAATTGTGAATCTTGATATGTGGAAATATGGAATAATATGATTGTGTATACCAAGAATATCTATTCTTTTAGTAAAGGAAAGAGCATGTAAGGTAAGACTTGGAAGATAAGTAGGATTCAATAGGTGGACAGAGTCATCTGGCAAGTAAAAGTTCCCTAGGCAGGAACATGGTTGAGATCTCCGAAGAACAGACAACAGCTGTAAGATCAATGTGCCTATTAGTTTAATGAAGGTAGCATATATTTAAACCATGGTCTGGTCCATGAATCTGTTTATCTTAGAGTATAAAATACAATGCAGAATGATAGAAGACAAGAAAGTATTCAGGTTCTATGCCAAGGAATAATTAATTGTATACTGGAGAATTACTCATTTTCACTAGGATGCTACTACAGAGCTTCTGCATGAGAATACCACCATTGGGATTGTGCATTAGATTGATCACTCTGGCAAGTCAATGGAATACTCAAAGGAAAGGAAAAATATTATATTAATGGTATTAGTATTTCAAGGGTTTTTTGTTGTTGTTGTTGTTGTTGTTACAATGGTTACTAAGATAGTCACAGAATCTCTTTGCATTTGGCTCTTTTCCCTGCTTTTCTGTACACAAGGGCCAGATTGTGCTAAGCTTTCCCTACAAGTAGGTGTATTTCTGGTCTGACACTAAATAGATTTTCCACAATTCATCAAACCCTTTCCTCTAATCTCTGATCAGTAGACCTGACAGCAAGCAGACACTCACATGGAACGACAGGTATCAGAACCAAAGTCATTGACAGAATAGATGTAAGTAAATGATACCATAAAATGATAGGAAGCCAGGGAATCTGTGGATACCAATAGAAAACAGTGCACCTATCCCATAAGAGATAATATGCTACGTGCTTTCCTATTTCGCTGAATATTCAAAACAGCTCCGTGAGATAGGGAGAAAATTATACTTCAGAGAAAATCATCCAGCTTGTGAAAAGGGAATCACTATTTTTACTGATAAGGTATAAGGATGGGCAAAGGAGGATGTGGCAGAAAACAGGAGAGAACTAATCAAGGAGATGAATTGGGAGAGAAGTCTGGACGAACAGAGATTCGGAACAAGTGTTAATGATAGATAGAAAAATTCTGGTTTTCTTTAAAAAGAACATATATCTCAATTTCTTAATATTAATCTTTGGACTTCTACCTAAGAACCTTCCTTTCCTCAAATGTGCAATCATCCTTCCTCCTCCCTTTCCTCCATCACACACACATCTGAGACTTTGCCTAAAAACACTTTACTCAACCCATTGTGCCCTCCGTTCTGCAAATCAACCTAACTGTCACTTCCTTAGAAAAGTCTTCACTGATGTTTATCCTAGCAAACCCTGCATCCAAGCCCCTCTATATCTTCATGTTTCCCTATGCTCATTTCCTTAGCATCCTATTCATACGTCCTTATCACACATCACTATTATTTCTGTATTTAACTGTTTTCTCAATTAAATTAAAAGTACAATTTCTCATTGTATTGCCCAGCTTCCAGTACTTTAAGCACATAGTACACATTCTGTAAATACTTGTTAGATGAACAAAACACACTGGATGGGCATGCTGCTTGTACCACGGTAACAGATGCAACTGAACACCTGCATGAATAAATAGTTTTGTCTGTGAACAGAGGTCCACTCAGGAAACCATTTATTGCCTTGGTGATTCATTTCATTTTCTCTATATAAAGCTCCAGTGGAAAATAAAAATTATTTTAGCTTTCTCCAAAACTATGATTGTAAATAGTTTTATTATGAGTCCATTTCCAAAAGGACAGCATGTCACTTTTTTCTATTAAGATCATAATAAATATATGATATATACTAGTCTTGATAGAACTCTTCTAAATGTCAGGCAACAAATTTTATGTCCTTTTATAAATCCTGAGTGACTTTAATTCTTGAAAAAGATTGTGGCTTGGCAGAAGCAAAGAGTACAACCATATTTAGTGAACAGATAGATACAGTATTAACAGCATCGTTTAAAACTTTTTTTATGCTTTCTGTTCCACTTTTTTTCTGCTACTTGAATTTGATTACACACATCAATCTGTTAAGCATATTAAACATTGACAATGCCACCATACCTTTATTAAGAAATCACATCAATAACATAATATATACCAGTTTTATTTACGATTTTCTTAAATTTTAATGCCTATATACATATATATATCTGAAATTATACCAGTTCATAACTCACCTATCACTAATTCTTAAAATGGTTAGTGAAACTGAATAGTTTTATTTTCAGAGATGATATGCTTTAAAATAATGTCAGACTAGAGGTATTAATGGAAGAACTTCAGTGATATAATAAAATATACTCATTTTGTAGAGAGACAGTGATAGCCAGATAACTCTGGGTGCCTAAATTTACAAAGTACAGATTTACTTCCATTTTTCCCAATTCCATACTTTTTCCATTGCTATATCAAATCCTATATGTCATTACATATGCTACTTGAGAATTTCTAAGCAATTATAGAAGGATTCTAGTGTTTGCATTTCCCTAAATTTAGTCTACAATTATTTTGCCTATTATCCAAAACTATTGTTCTATTGGCCATTCACCTAAATACAAGTCTATACCTTAACATAGACTAACAACATTTTCCTTATATTTTAGTGGTCAAAATTATTGAGACTATTATCATTTAATTATTCAAACACAGTTAGCAAATTTCAGTACAAAATGACATGTTGCATTACTTACTAAATTGAATTTAATCAAGGCTATTAAGGTGATCTTATTTTCTCAATAATCATACCCAAATAGAGAGATTCATTAAAAGTTTAAATTGATAGTTACTCAAAAATTATCATATACTAAAATCTTTCCACATGCCCAGAATTGTGCTGATGCTTTGTGTATTTTTCCCTTCAACCTCATTTAGACATAAATAATTTCATCTTGTTTTCAGAGATGAGGAAACTAAGGTCAAGGGAGGTTAAACAGTTTATTCAGGTACTGAAGCTACTAAGTGTCAGAACAATAATTTAAATTTGAGTCCCCTCTCTAGAGCCCTGCTTTTCACACTAACTTTTCCTTCTCAGTAGTGATATCTGTGACATAAGAGTTGAAATTTAAACTGGATAGTATATTCAAAGAAAAGAGATGACTATCTTCTTATGAAAGTGAGTTAGCTGAACATCTGAAAAGACCTTGGGATTATTGTGGCTGAAATTCTGTGGTTTTGGCTGCTCTGATGATTTCCTGGCAACCCTAAACACTTTAAGTAGTCTGAGTTACATAGCGTCAGATCTAGGGTGAAATAGTTCTATCACAAGGCTTAGATTATCAGGAAATGAGCCATTGTCATTCCCTTCCTTTTATATGCAGCAAAAATAAAAACGCTTCTCCAATGTCTAGGAGATACTTTTATATTTCCATTATGCAGTGAAATTTCTTGATTTGTCATAATCTCATCTCTCATTAATCTTCTAGCATTCATTCTTAAGACGCTGGAACAAGTATATGAAGAGGAATTTGTTTAGACAGTGTGTGTAATAGAGGGCAGTGGGAGAGCTCAGAAGGCAAAGAGGTCTATGAGGATCTAAGGAGACAGTGAGTGACTTTGATGCCAAGAAAAAAAAGGAAGAAAGAACCAGATTCTATTACCAGCAAAGGTATTTCTGACTCTCTTCCACTGAAAACTTTGATAGGTGTGGTCGTCAGTGGTGGTATTAACATGTACTGTGGATAGAATGAAGCCCAGGACAGAGCAAGGTAATTAACAATTCCAATCTCAGGTAAAGCTTCTGTAAGGCAAGAATTGAAGGAAGCACTTCAGCCAGAGCTGCTGGAAGGTAGATTTATCGCTGGAGGTGAAAGAGAGAAGAGTTGAATTGAGATAGAAATGAATTTTCTAAATTATTAGCAAGTTTTATATCAAAGAGTCCCATGAAAGTGGAGCAAGAGCACCCCAAATGCAAGGACACTTAGCAAAAAACAGTAAAGTCTCCTGGATAGTAAGTGATATGTACTGAATTTACAGTCTCAGCTCTCTAAAAAGTCTCCTCATCCATGGGCAGCTTTTAACTCAATCATGCATTATTTGTCATTTAGACATTGTAATGCGACTTTGTTGTAAGGATGTTTGTCCTTCAAATATGATATGATATGATATGATATGATATATATATATATATATATACACACTATAGAAATGGCCATGAATATAATTAATGCAGAAAATTCATGAAATACTACATGGGGGTTCATCTTGTTGAATTACATAACTTACATGACAAATTGAAATACTGGAACAATGACATTTACCTTTTAAAAAGCATTTAAGGCAAAATAATATTACTCACTTGATGCCTGTGGTCACCAATATTTTGGTAAGTGAATACAGAGTGCACAACATGTTCCAACTAGATTAAATTTTCCAAGTTGAAGTCGCTTAGGTTTTAGTGTTGAATAAACTTGTTCAATACAATAGACTTCAGGTTTTCAGTTCTGATTAATAACTTTTTAAAGTTCATTTTAAAATACTAATTATATTTCATATTATCTGAAATTATTACAAAATAAATAACTACAAAAATCAAGTGAGATTTGCCAGTACTCTCTTAAGAAAAGTAACACCAAGTATAACACTTCTGAAAAAAGTAAAACGTAATTAAGTGAATAGTTTCTTTCCCTGAATACACACATATGATTTTGAACTTAGATTTTTTTGTTCTTTAATTTGATTTCGTTTATATTTACTGCCTTATTAGAAAAAGCTGAATGAGATACTTGTCAGTTTCTTTCAACTAAAATAAGGTATTCATCTAATTTAGAAGCCTGGTCACTGTTTTAGGATTTAATTTTACTGACATCAACTGAAGCTACCATGTGATACTAGGCCCTCAGGAAGACATCCATTAAAACTTTCTGGAATTTAGTCTGAAATTGTTTAATATTTAAGGTCATAAAATGGGAAATTTGGTTTGTGGCTTCAAAATAAATAAACTTTTCTAAAGCGGTAAAGAAAATCGTAATGGAAAATCTACACTTAGTGAGTCTCATACACTAAGCTATTGATTTTATCATATTTAATGAATATCCAATCAATGTGAGATACTGAAAGATATGACAAATTAACTCATCATATGCTTCAATGAAATGGAAATCATGAGTGTTTATTTTAGTTGCATTTTCTAAAACATATAAATTTTATTCAAATAACCAGAGCTTATGAAATTTAACCAGACTATTTAGAACTTCTTACAGAATAATAGCTAGTTCCTGTGAATAAATCCATAAAAGGCATGCCTATTGATTTAACTCTATTCCTATTTTTATTTTTATTTCTATTTCTGAAAATGCAAATATTTTATTTGCTTTTAATCAAAATAGAATCAGACATTAAGTATTGTGCTTGTTATTTTATTATTCATTTGTTTTGAATTATGGTCTAAGGACTTTTTCTTTAAAAAAATCACTAAAATGCAGAATATCAGAACTCTCCAATCAGAAACAATATGTCAAGCTACAGTAAAGCTGATTGGCTTCTTCAAACATAGAAGACATGTCTTTTAAGTGAAAAGCTAATTATTACACTCAGAAAGACTACCCTGATATGATACATTAAAATGATGTTTGAGTTGCACTACAACTATAGATATGTCAAGATTTTTGCATATATGAATATATACAAAAGAAAATCCTACCACACACATTCACACAAAAGAAAAGAAAAAAAAAACCACAGGCAGATTCTTTCATTTAAACAAATACACAATACCACTTTAAGAAGTTGAAATCAGATAAAGACAGAACCTTCAAACCCTCTTAGGGAACAAAGTGCCCAGCAAAGTAAATTATACTAATCATTTTATCTAGTTAACTGGCAGCACCTACTAGAGCTACTTAATTACAGGACCAGAATAATAATAGAAAAATGCTGCACATAACAACAGCCCTGTTTCCTATCCTACCTTTGTGGTGACAATGCACAGGCAATCCATCCTGGATCCCTACACAGGACTCAGTACATGGAAATCACACCAGCAAATCAGCAAAGGTGAGAAAAGCCTTTTGGTAAATAGCACACTGCGAGAAGCAGAGCCTGGATTCTGCACAGACGGCTTTTCCAAGGGGGCCCCTCATGGGAAACTCGAGCCCTCCTCCATACAGCACAAGGCAAGCAGGATTCTGCTAGGAACCGGAAAATCCCCTAGAAATCAGCTCCGGCAAAACTTCCCGGTGGCTTGCTGGGCTCCGTGGCTGCATGGTCTTTTTGCGGATTCCGTGATCGGAGCAAGGCTCCTATGAGTGCCCCGACACAGTTCTCTCGTGGAGATGAGTATCACATCAAGCACCAGAGAATCACATTTCAGCTTCTGCTCTTGTTTCTGAATTCTGATCTGCAGCTTCAGTATGCCCATATGATTTCCTTCGCCAAAGTGCCCCCTTTGCTGCCTTCGTCTTTCCTACTAACAACTCTGAGTAAGCAGAACAACAAAAAAACTAACCGGCCCATCTATCAAAGAGCTGTCGTTCGCTGCCAGAACAGAGGCTTTTGGTAATAAAAAGCTATTTATTATGAGCACGATTCCCGGGAGCCTAAATGACTCGAAAGATATGACTGAAAAGCTAAGGTGCATGCGGTGCTGCATACATCACTTTCCAACTCACTTGCAATTACAAGGGCAGCTTCTTACAAATGACTAACAGCTGGAAAAAGGAAATCTGGCCAGGGATATAAAGAAACTGTGGATTTGGATGCTTAATATAGAAAACGTTTTCTCCTTTGATTTGTGTACCTGTTTTTGTGGTCTCTGATAGCAATGAATACACAGTCTGCATATCTAAACAAATAATTATGCTTTAAAATTGGAGAGGTAGGAGGTTCCAAAGTGTTTACAAAAGTCCTGCATTCTGATATCAAAACAGGAATTCATTCTCAAACTTTTCCCTCCTCACTAGCAAGCTGCAGGCACTTATTACTTGGGCAAAGCTTTATGTTCCCCTCTGCGGCATTTTAACGTCAAATGATTAACCCTGCCCCTACCCCACCAAATCCCTCCAATCAGTGAAGCTGCTAACAGCTTTTGAGGTGCTTAACAAGCATCCCTGTGGATAATAATATACTTACTTTTATCATTTTAGACACATAGGCAGAGACGGACTGAAACAGACAGAAAGAGGAGCTTGGGGGTTGGGGAGGGGAGGGGAAGGAGAGGAAAAGGGAGAGAGATAATGTGCCAGAATGGAAAGTACTGCCTCACCAATAAAAATAGAAAATCAGCATCTCCTTTGCACTAGTCAAATGGACCACAGACAACATCAACAAGAGATGCTCAAGGACCAATATCTTTCTAACATCTCTTCAAGAAACCGTCAGAACCATTCCCAACCTCACCCTCTTTTTTTATATATAAACAGCATATCCTGTATAATTACCTACATGACAAATGATGAACATACAACATTCTAACTGTCATGAATTATTCAGGTTCTAACCTTGACATCCTTCTAGTGCAAAAAAAAAAAAAAATGAATGTCTCAAAATCTGAAAGGTCATTATTTCACCAAAATGAGAGCAGCTTTTTTCTACAGAATGTTTCAAAAGTTCATAGCAAATCAGACATGTGTTTAGAGAAAAAAAAGTTGAAAGAGTTCCTAAAGTTCAATTTGATTTAAAATATCTTAAAGTGGCTCAAAAATGTCTAAGTTAAAAAGTAAACTCTGGTTATCCTGTTGGTGTAATTAATGTGATATAGTTTTCAAGCTAGAC
Source organism: Sylvilagus floridanus (assembly GCA_949820135.1). Classification (NCBI taxonomy): domain Eukaryota; kingdom Metazoa; phylum Chordata; class Mammalia; order Lagomorpha; family Leporidae; genus Sylvilagus; species Sylvilagus floridanus. The sequence continues at coordinate 52,692,245 of OX463224.1, read as the reverse complement.
TGTGAATAAATCTTAATGAAATATTTTGGTCCATTCAATTAGGTAACTTTCTTAAAGTTCAGTAATACGAAAGGTTAACAAAGTATTACTTTGCCTACTTATCTCTTCATATCTTACCTCTTCACAATAGTTAATTTAACTGAATACTTCCCAGGCTATTTTAGAACATGTAAGACATGTTCTTCAGCACTCCCAGGTACCACAGTGTTTTCCTGACAAAAACAAACCATCTATGTAATTGATACTGATTGCCACATTTAAGTTTAAAATAATCAGGCTTCATATTGCTCCAGCATTTTACAGTTGATAGAGCACTGTAATTTAGCTTAGGAGGTTTAAATGATTTTCTAAGAACCTGGCAACTTTCAACACCAAGATTAAAAACCATTTCTCTTAATTTCAAGTCCAGGGCTTTTTAAGTCATGAACAGAATAGAGACAGTCAGAAGTTAGAGAGATGATGTAAACTAGAGAACAGAGTAAAGACAAATGCTGTCATAAGGTGTCCTTGGGAGAAAGGTACTTTTGACTCTGGCTGAGCACAGATGAAAACACTTTGTGATTATAAAGAACTGCAGAAATGAAAGGCAGCTTACCTAGCATAGCTCCTGGCATATAACAAGCATTCCCCAAGTCACTCATCTGATACATGTGTGTTGAAGGTCCACTATATAATTATTTGATTAATGTCTATGTCACCAACTAAACTGGGCTCCTAAAAGGTATTTTTTACTCTACATTCTCATTGCCTAATCTAGTGTCACATTCATTCAACAAACATACCTGATATCTACTTTAGAGGAGACACAAGGCTGAGCAAAAGGCAGCAAAAACTGTGCTCACAAACAAGCAAAAAGATAGTACTATAAAATAACCACTTGGGCTGTTTTAGAATCACAAAATAGAGGCATTCAACCTGGAATGGGGAAGTCACCATAGGAGCTTAGGTAGAAAGTAGGAAGAAAAAGAATTTCATAGGAGTAAGTGGTGCATCAGTTAACACACGCTTAAGATACCTGAATCTCATATCTGAGTGCAGAGGATCAGGTCTGCAGGGTCTGAGTCCACCCATACAAGGATGGACTGGGTCCGAGGAAAGGTGAGTGCGCCACTCGCCTGTTCCCCAGCTTCCCGATCCCGGAGACAATCAGATGCATCGGGAAGCCAAGTCTAGCAAGGACTCATTTAGTCCATGCGTAACCGAACCTTTTATAGCACAAAACTGCAGAGTCATTGGGGCAGGGCTAAGAACCAACCAATCACTTAAAAGGTCACTTTACGGGGGAATTTCTATAGGACTAGCCATACGTCTATACACTCGTTACTAGTCTTGTTACCTCCCCTGATGTTGCGTAGCCAATTAGCTTTTGAGTTCCGCCCATCTTACTTCATCTGAGCGCCATCTTTTTTGCCCCTCCTTGGCGCCGCCCGGTCTGGGGGCCACGTGCGTGCACGCCGGGCCCCTCCCTGCGCTGCCATCCCCGGGACACCTGCCGGCTGGATCCGCGGGCTCGGCTCCACGGCTCAACGCGGCTCCAGTCCGCGCAGCTCCGGTGGGGGCACCCGGGGGCAGCTGTGCATGCAGAGACCCCGGGCCTGGCCTGGCCACACCATGGCCGTGCTCATGCCCTACAAGGTCCAGCTCTGCTTCCCATTCTAGATTCCTGTGAATTTACAACTATGGACGTATCAGGTGATGGCTCACATCCGGTGATGGTTCTGCAACCCATATGGGAGATCCTGATTGAGTTCTAATCTCTTGACTTCAGCCTAGTCCAGCCTTGGCAGGGCATTTGGACAGTGAGCCAGTAGAATTAAAATCAGTCTTTCCCTCTCTCCCTCCCCCCACCTTTCTATCCCCCTTGCTTTTTAAAATACATAAATAAAAATTTTAAGATAAAGAATTTAATACACTACATCATAGCACTTGGGCCATCTTTTGTTGCCTTTGCAGGAGCATTACCAGGAAGCTGGCTCAAAAGTGGAGCAGCCAGAACTCAGACAGGTATTCATATGGATGCCATCATTGCAGGTGGCAGCTTAACAGGCTATGCTACAGTGCTGGCCCAGAATCTTACAATTTTACAAAATCAGCTTAACAGAAAACATTCAATTATATTAAAGGAAAGTACTTTAGAATAAGCATTTCAAAAAATGTATTGGAATCCTTGCTGGGAGAGTGGGGGAAAGCCTTGTTCAAATAATGTTGAGCAAGCACAAATATTCTATAAATGCATATATGATATGCATGTTGTATACTCATTAGCTTGTATTCACCACAAGTCATTAATCAGGTACTGTATGTATGTTTAAGTATACATAAATGTATAACATCTTAAAACATGGTCCAACTTAGGATATAGTTTTCTACTGTGTACACTTTACCCACCATTGATTTTCCTCAGATACAAAATTGATAGAAGGTAATCCACTCTTTTGCCTCAAGGGAAGCATTTATTTTTAAAATTAACAAGACATCAGCTTAAAGCAATTTTTATAGGCATGGAACTCAATTGGTCCTGTAATTTCAAAAAAAAAAAAAAGTTTGCCAAGATATAAAACCAGAGCCTGCAAACTGCTTTACCTGATATTCCTTAGGATATATTATGCCAGGAATATATTAATTCTTAGTAAAATCTACCACTAAAGTTTGATATTAGAAAATCACTATTATAAATTACTGTATTAATACTATACCTTAACCATTTAAATGTATTACTTTTATTTTGCTTGCTTATAGCAGGAAAAAAATGTTTCTAGAAGTGAAATATATCCTGTGTTTATTCTCCAAGAATCTAAACTCCTTGAGGGCAAATTTAGTGCATATCACCAGCACCTCACATGGTATCTGGCACATAAAAGACACAGAATAAATATTTGTAGAATAAAAGAGTTATGTCATTCTATTATTCTTGATAGAATTTTAAAAACTTGAACTTATGATGTATCTCATTCATTTGAATTTGAATGATATATACATAAACTATAATACATACATGTATTTATACAAAAACAAACTGTTGTATATACCTGAAGCTATTGCAAATAAAAATATGTTCACTGGAAAAATCCAGTCTGATTCAAAGGGTATGTTTTGAATAATTTTATCTATAAAAGCAGAAGTATTGTTAGCTGAAGTGCTGCAACAAGATACTGCTGAAACTAGATGTTATAAGCATTTAAAAAATAACAGTAAATTATCAAGTATCTATTATGTAAGGTACTGTGGCAGATACTTGTAAATATTATTCTGGGTGTTCATACACTTTCAGGAAACAATTATAATCCTCATTTTATAAATAAAGTAACTGAAGATTCCTGAGGTTATGTGACTTGCCCCAGATAATACAGACCCCAATTCAGAGTACAAAGTCTATTTTCTTGCTTTCTCATCATATCTCAAATTCTGAAGCAGTTTCTGACTCCCTGAGTCCAACCTATGAGTGAGACACAGACAAATCCAAAAAGTCTTCTCTAGCCAAAGGTACTTTGGATTCTATTAAGACAAGTTACAGACAAGCTGGGATTTCCCTAAAAAGACAGGTGCATCTCTGGGCTCCTACTCCTTATAGTTTATAAGGGTCTTGGGAACAACACCAGAAGGAATGGACTCCATATCAGAAAGATTTGCTCCAAGAGAACTAACAGAAGAAATCCACCCACCTGGACTCCCACCCTGTCTGTCTGTTTCCCCTACACCCAGGACAGCAAGCACATGAATGACATCTGCAAAGCTTGTTAGCTCAGTAAAATAAATAGACTGAAGGCAGGTCATGGAAAAATGCCTGCCCTCATTTCCAAACTCTCCAGAGGCAAATAAGAAATTAAGATCAGCTGGAAAAGGACTAACTTTTCCAGAGTGCTTCTATGATGAAAAAATATTAGGACAGTATTGAAGGTGAAAATAATTCATGAAAAGCAGCAGTCTATGTATTCTGTGTAAGTTAAAAGGGCGCCTTTATAAAAGAAATATGAAAGTTAATTAAGGAAGAATTTTGTGTAAACTGACAATTGCTACAGATCAAGACATTTTCACTCCTAACCTATTTTACTACTATGGCTTTAAATTGTATTGGCCTAAGTTTTAGGTCAATTTTTCTTAGATAAGTGATTTGGAACATAGTTAATTGAAAACCATATAGCTCTCCCAATTTCATCAAAGCCTAAACAATCTGAAATTTCAACTATTGTAAGTGGTAAAAACACTCAATAAATTTTGTTTCCCTAACAAATGAAAATTTATATAAACTTTGCAGAACATTAAGTACCTCGTCTACGAGGCTCAATTTTTCTTATAATTATGCAATATTGTGAGTTCAACAGAATTCAGAAATATAAAGAATTGTGTGAAAGCCACAAATCTAAAAAGCTATAAGGCCTGAACTGCAACTTTGCTTTCAAATTACAATTAATGACCTCAGCAGTAGTGCTGAATGCCCTCCACAAACTCCACCTTACTATATATTATAATCACTCTGGCCTCCTGTCTGATCTTATACACTATTTCACATTGACTCTTCCTCAGGACCTTGAACTTGTTACTCCTTCTGCCAGAACATCTCTACCTGAGGATCTTCACATGGTTGATTTCCTGCTTATCATTCATGTCTGCTCAGTACAACCTTCCAACTGACCCTCTTAATTAAATTAATTCCTTAGGGCTGGCACTGTGGCATAGTTGGTAAAGCCACAGACTGCAATGCCACCCTCCCTTTTAGGAGCCAGTTTGTGTTCCAGCTGCTCCATTTCTGATCCAGCTTCCGGCCAATGGCCTGGGAAAAGAAGCAGAAGATGGTCCAAGTACCTGGGCCCCTGATACTCAGATGCAGGTGGAAGCTTGACCTGATGAAACATAGCACCAGACTCAGCTAGCCACTTCTATGTCATCTTTAAGGAAATACCTATTAATTAATCAATAATTTGTAAATAAGATCCTGATTGAGGATCTGTAGTTACAGAGCTACCTGGAAGTAGCTACTGGCTTCTGCCTCACTCAGCCCTCTCTGTTGAGGCCTTCTGGAGAATGAACCACAGGATGGAAGATTCTTTCTCCCTTCCCATAATTCTTTCAAATAAATAAATTTTTAAAAAATATATTCCCTTCCATCATTACATATCCTACTATACTTCCTTCACAGAAACTATCACAAACTGAAATTAGTTGCTTTATTTATTGCTTACTATATCCTCTATTTGAAGTTTATTTGTGAGAGCAAAAACCTCATCTGCTTTGTCCATGGTTGCATCACCAGTGTTTAGAACATAACAGATGCTAAACAGGGACTTTTAAAATGAATTATAAAATGAGTCAACAAGAAATTCTTTTTATTTTTTTAAATAAGGCTAGAGCAATAGCCCAATATATAATTTCCAATCCATGTTTTTTTTATTTTTACTATAGTTTGCTTTCTAAATATTTTATTTATACCAAAAAAGGTATTTGCAAATATGTTAAAATAGTTTTCAGATTCAACAGTAATATTTGCTTTTTCAATAAATGCAATTGTGTATAATTAATGTATAAAATATGATTTATAAAACATATATAGATAATAAAAAGATTACTATAGTAAATCAGCTTAATATATCCCTGTTCTCACAGTTACCCTTTTTTTGTTTTTGTAGCAAGAGTTGCTAAACTCTATTCATTTAGTATGAATCCAATACTCAATACAATTGTATTACCTATTGTCCTCATATTGTCTATTAGATCTCTAGACTTGTTCATGCTATGCATCTGCTACTTTGTATCATCTGATCAAATCTAGCCATTTTCTCCCCATCCCTTCCACTCTACTCTATCCCTGATATTCTCTTTGAGTATATGCCCAAAAGAGGGATTGCTGGGTCATGAGGTTGTTTTATTTTTACATCCTTTTAAAACCTCTATAATGTTTTCTATAAAGGCTGTACCAATCTACATTCTACAACAATCTGTAAGAGTTTCCTTTTCTCCACACTTTTGCCAATATTTGTTATCTTTCGACTTTTTAATAATAGTAATCTTTACCACCCTAGCAGATGTCTTAGAGTAGTTTGCTTCTTTCTTAAGGTTCATTACTTTGTTTATTTAATTATTTATTTAAAATGCAGAGCGACATAGAGAAGGAGAGAGAAAGAGGAAATAATTTTTACCCTGCTGGTTCACTCCCCAAATAGCCACAATAGCCATGTCTGAGCAAGACTGAAGCCAGGAACCAGAAACTCCATCTTGGTGTCCAGCATGGGTAGCAGGAGCTCCAGTACTTGGGTCATCTCCTGCTGCCTTCCCAAGTACATTAGCAGAAAGCTAGATTGGAAGCTGAGTAGCAGCAATTTGAACCTGCACTCTGGTATGAGACGCTGGTCTTGCAAGCAGCTGCTTAACCCACCATGCTAAATCTACCTTGCTTTGAGTTTTGATTTGCATTTAACTGATGATTGAGGATCCTGAACAATTTTTCATAACTCTGCTAGCCACTTCTTTTTTATCTGACAGATAGAGCTGGACAGTTAGAGAGAGAGACAGAGAGAAAGGTCTTCCTTCTGTTGGTTCACCCCGCAAATGGCCACTATGGCCAGAGCTACAATCTGAAGCCAGGAGCCAGGCACTTCTTCCTGGTCTGCCACGGGGGTCCAGGGGCCCAAGCACTTGGGCCATCCTCCACTGCCTCCTGGGCCACAGTAGAGAGCTGGACTGGAAGAGGAGCAACCAGGACTAGAACCCAGCACTCATATGGGATGCTGGCACTGCAGGTGGAGGAGGATTAACCAAGTGAGCCATGGCACCGGCCCTAGCCACTTTTTAAAAAAATATTGATTGATTTGAAAGACAGAGTTACAGCAAGAGGGAGAGACAGAGACAAAGGTATTCCATTTGCTGGTTCACTCCCCAAATGGCCACAATGGCCAGAGTTGGGCTGATCTGAAGCCAGGAGCCAGGAGCTTTTTCCAGGTCTCCCACATGGGTGTCAGGGGCACAAGTACTTGGACCATTTTCCTCTGCTTTTCTAGGCAGATTAGCAGGGAGCTTGATCAAAAGAGGAGCAGCCAGGACTTGAACTGGCACCCATATGGGATGCTGGTGCTGCAGGTGGAAGCTTAACCTGATAAAACAGAACACCAGACTCAGCTAGCCACTTCTATGTCATTTTTAAGGAAATACCTATTCAGGTCTTTTAACTATTTTCTAATAATGTTACTTGCTTTCATACTATTAAGTTCTTTAGAAATTAGGGATAATAACTCCTTATCATATATATAATTTGTAAATAAGCATTAAGTTTTTATTGAGGAGACTGTGTTTAGGAACTTTTAGGTACATAATATCATTAAGTATTCATTACAAGTGAATTAAGTATAATTTTATAGGTAAAGAAACTGAAACTCAGAAGAATTGACTTATCCAAATTTATATAGACATTGAACTGATAAATCAGCATGTTGGATGCTCTACTAAGTGGATGAACCAGATTTAAGCTTGATCATCTAACTCTAAGTCCCATTTCATCTTTGTTATAATTATCTGTTACTCTTTCAAAGGCATTGAACTCATTGATCCATGTGGTACACACCAAAAACCTTCTAAGTGCTCTATATCTGAACAGTACATACTTCGTTCTTTGCAAACATGTAAAAGCTGAGATCTTCAGTAGGGATATATTAAAATGAACAAAATCTTATTTCGGTACTGTCTGTGTTCCTCTAGAGACATCTAAATAAATGTATCAAATAAATAATTCATTGATATTTTGATTTAATAGTTAAAATATACCTTTATGAATATTTCAGAGTCAATAACAAAAATCTGATCTCTGCAATGCTGATAGAAACAGTCTAGTCACTGGTCTTTAATAAGCAAAACACTGAACCGTCATCATTTTCAAGATACTCAAAGATAAACGAATATTTTCATCAACCTGGAAACAAGAAGCAATTTTGTTGTGTTTTAAATTGTTAAACCAAATTATCTTGAGTTAACCACAGGATTCCATTAAAAAGAAAACTATTCCTCTAGCAATGCCAGATACCTAGAACTTTGACATTGTACTTTCCTGGACATTGAAAAACAGAAATTACATCCAGTGCTAAACATCATTATGTTCAATAAAAAGAATAGTCCTATGATAGTCAAACTTGTCCAGATGGAATGAGCTACCCTGTGAAGTGGCAAATACCCTATAACTTGAATATTTATAGCAAATGAAAGTTTCCCTTCAGCAGGACAGCAGTAAAGAAAATTTAAAACTGAAGATTTACTACTCTGCATTACCTAAATTAAAATTTTTCAATCGTCTGATTCAATATTTTCAAATCTGATTTTGCAGAAATATCAGCTCAGAACCATTGCTTTTTACACACGTAACACTAAACTTCAATCTTAACAATTTTAAAGTGTAGAGTTCTTTTGTGTTAAGTATTTTTTAAACGTACAACAGATTTCTAGAAGTATTTCATATTAAAAAACCAAGAACTATATGCCTGCTAAACAGTAATTCTCCTTTCACCACTCCCTATACACACAAATGCACATAATCCAGAAGTGAGATTTGCTGGATCCTATAGTAATTCTATTTTAATTTTTTTAGGAAACACCATGTGATTTTCTATGTGTACACTATTTTACATTCCCAAAAATAGTGTTCAAGGGTTTCAATTTTTCTACATCCTTATCAAAACTTGTTATTTTCCTGTTCTTTGATAGTAGACATCCTGATAGGCATAAATGTTTATCTCATGATGATTTTGTTTTACTGACATGAGAGTTTATTTCATAAAATTTTTGCATTTAATACTTATAAACAGAAATAAAGTAAAATACTTTAATAAAACTATTAATTAATATGGGTAATTAATTGTTGATATTTTCCAAAAGGTTACATAAGCCATGTGGCTTTAAAAAGCTGTGGATTTTGAGCAGTTGAAAAGCAAATATGTTGTATTAAAAGTTCTACATTTCGATCTTAGAAATAGTTTTGAACTGACATTTTTCACCATATGATGAATTTGTGCTATTTTCTTCAGTAAATGATATTTTTCTGCACAAGTGGATACAATTTATCCTGGTCCCATTCATGCTTACTTTAAAATTTTTTATGTTTAATTGACACATAAAAATTGAACATACTTATGGGATATTAAGGGATATCTATACACTGTGTAATATCTAATCAAGGTAAACATAGCTATCATTTCTCTTAAGTTTAGTAGCGTTGAGCTTCTTTTCATAGAGGTATTAACTATTTATCTTCTCTGGAGAACTATTGAAATCCTTTGCTTATCTTTGAGTTACTTTGCCATTGTTGATGTTGAGACATAGAAGTTGTTTAGGTATTCTGGATAATAATCCCATATCAAATGTAACATTTAAACATGTTTTCCCCAGTTTTGCTCATTGCCTTTCTATGTTTACTATTCCCTTTTCTTAAATCATTTATTTATGGGGGCCAGCATTGTGGCATAGAAGGGATAAGCTGCCCCTGCCTTTGATGCCAGCATCCCATCTGGGTGCCAGTTGGTGTCCAGGCTTCTCTGCTTCCAATTCAGCTCCCTATTAATGCGCCTTGGAAAGCAGTGGAGGATGGCCCAAGTTCTTGGACCACCATCATTCACATGCGAGATCCAGATGAAGCTCCTGACTCCTGGCTTCAGCTTGGCCCAGCCTTGGCAATTGCAGCCATTTGGGGAATGAACCAGTAAATGGAAGATTCATTTTCTCTCTCTCTCTCCCTCTCTCTCTCTCGCTCACTCGCTCATCTCTATCTCATCTCTATCTCTATTTCTCCCTCTGTGTTTATAACTCTGCCTTTCAAATAAATAAACAAACCTTTAAAAATATTCATTTATTTGAAAGGTGGGGCAGAGATGGAGGAGAGAGAGAGAAAAACACTCCCATTTGTTGCTTTACTCTTCAAATGTCTACAACAGCCAGGACTAGGCCAAGCTGCAGTCAGGAGTCAAGAACTCAATCCAGGCCTCCCACATGGGTAGCAGGGACCCAAGGACTTGAACCTTCACCTGCTACTGTCCCAGGTTATACATTAGCTGGAAGTTGGAATTGGGAGTGGAGCTGAATATTGAATCCAAGCACTCTGGAATTGGATTTGAGTGTCCCATGCAGCATCTTAACTGTTGTACCAAACACTTTCCCATGTTGCCTTTGACTCACAAAATGTTTTTTTTTAAAGTTTTATGTAGTACCATTTTATTTTTGCTTTGGTCTTTCATGCTTTTGGTATGATATGCAAGACACTATTGCCAAATCCAACACCCTAACATTTTCTGCTTATGATTTCTTCTACTTTTATAGTTTTAGGTCTTCTTTCATTTATGCGTTTTGAGTTAATTTTCATTTCTTTGCAGGTGGATTTTCACTTTTCTCACCATGATTTGATGAGATGGTCCTTTCACCATGATGAAGTCTTGGCATTCCTGTTGAAAGTCACTTGTCTGGGTATGCAGAATCTTATTTTTGGATCTCTATTCTATATTATCTGTCTTCATGCCAGTACCAACCCTCAAGATTATTGTCATTTTGTCGTATATTTTTAACTCAGCAGATATAAGGCCTCCAACTTTGTTACTTTTCAAGATAAATTTTGCTATTTAGTTTCTCAGAACAATCACATTTAAAGTTGGGATCATGGGCAGCATTAAACATGACATATAAAGAGAGTCCTTCTAGAGAAATCTTTCCCATGGCTGAGTGGCAGGAAAGAAAATGAATTTTCTAAGTATTGAATTAAATAGTAATATGGAAAAAGAACTACGTTAAAAATTATTATTAATCAGAAGAGGTAGCTATTTAATAGAGTATAAACATAGCTTAGTATGAAAAAAAGTAAACAGTAATGTTGAGATCTCTAAAATATTTTCCCTGTTATATCAAAGTATTATATATATAATATAACTTTAAAAGAGTCTCAAATTATCTAATTCACTTTAGATTACAACACTGAGGTTCAGATAGACTGAATGATTAGCCCAGGAACACCCAGATACTAAATGTAAAAAGACACTGACCCAGATGCTTCGGTTTCCGATTATGGCTTGCTTTTCCTATACCATACTTCCTACCAATTTTGGTTTCCTATGGTAAGTTTCTCTCCACTTGGTTACCTCTCTGCTCTTGTGTTTAAAAAAACAAAGGCCTAATTTTGGCACCATCAACTGTGGTGTTTGTATGGTATCTACTTAGTCCCTTAATTGACCACTTCTAATTCACTAGGCTGGCTAGTATCTGTTTGCTTAAGAAATTACAGTTAAAACAAGTAAAATCTTATCTAAAACTAAATATTTTTAGGAGGCATTCTGTATTGTGGCTATGTTTCAAAATATATGCAGTAGCCTGAGCATTTAACTGTCAATCCTTTCTCATTGCAACTATTTCATTTGACCCTTACTGTATTCCTGCAGGATAAGCACAATAGGTTTATCTCATTTTATGAGTAAAAATTGAAGTCATTTAATCTGCTTGAAGTCATATGATTAATTACTGATAGAATTTAGACAAATTCTGGTCTCTGATTTTGAATTTTCTGCTCTTTTCAATTTATCACACTGTCCTTCATTTGCTATCACATACAGTTCTCAACCAATATGCCCTCCTAAAAATATTTTCTCATAGTTCTTTCCATTGCCTCAAATTTAAGATGCCACCTTAAGTTTAAACCATTTATTCCTTAGTCAATCTTCCCAAATATCCCGCTGTTCTACCTACTTAGTCACCAAGTCCTGCCAATTCTTTAAGTCCTCTCCTTTTCTCAATCAGCTAACTAAATAATCCACATGATGTTTCAGTAGATCTCAGGAATATCAAATCTCTAAGTCTCATTTTCGGCATATTAGGTTTATTTAAATACATAACACATCCCTAAAAACACTCTCTCTTTTTTTTTTTTTTTTTTTGACAGGCAGAGTTAGACAGTGTGAGAGAGAGACAGAGAGAAAAAGGTCTTCCTTTACCATTGGTTCACCCCACAATGGCCGCTGCAGCTGGCACACTGCAGCCAGTGCACCGCGCTGATCTGAAGCCAGGAGCCAGGTGCTTCTCCTGGTCTCCCATGTGGGTGCAGGACCCAAAGACTTGGGCCATCCTCCACTGCACTCTCTGGCCACAGCAGAGAGCTGGATAGGAAGAGGAGCAACAGGGACAGAATCCGCGCTCCGACCAGGACTAGAACTCGATGTGCCGTTGCTGCAGGCGGAGGATTAGCCTATTGAGCCACGGCGCTGGCCTAAAAACACTTTTAATTATTTAAAATTATTCAAAGGACATAGCAGAAAAATTAAAGGAAGGAGCCACATTAAATGTAAAATGTTTCTTGACTAATAAAGGTCTAAAATTCTCAGACTTATTTTATCTCCCAAATTCTAATTAAAATATCATTTCAATAAAATGTAAAACTTAAAATTAATTTTAATTGAATACAAATTATTATTTTTAAGGTAATATTAAACATGTTCATATTCAGGATCTCATTAAAATTTCACAAATATCCTATAAGACAAAGAAACTGAAGCTTTGAGTTTAAGTAGTATAGACAAGCGATCTTCTCTCTTAGGATGAAAGCACAAACTTCTCTAATATATGTGCCAGAACTTATTTAATTCAGCTGTCTGACAAGTTGGCACATTTGTATCCCACTCAGGCCTGATGACTTCATTTTCAGGAAGCAAAAATACAAAATATCTTTGTGGACAGTTAGGAAATCCAAAAATTTGTTTTCTAAGTATTCATGAGTCCAGTACAGACATCTACGCTCCCTGTCCCTTTTGTAGAAAAACAGTGCTACTGCCAACTTCTATGACTTCCTTTCCTGGAAGCACAATTAGAGATTATAACTGCCTCAAATAGCTTAAATAACACCTTCTATGTGAAGCAAAAACATTTTCAAGAGAAGAAAAGTAAAGCCACTCACAAAATGTTTGTATGATCACCAGTAATTTAAGAATATGCACCAAAACAAAAATACAAAATATCTTTGTGGACAGTTAAATGGTAAAAAATCAATGTCAGCTCAGAGGCAGAAAAACCCAATGTGCTGACCAGACCAAAGTCAGAAATTAAGCTACACATGTTCTTTTATTTTAACAATACTAGAAACAATATCAACACAGAGCAAAACAAATCTCAACCTTTAAGCATAAGAAAAAAAAAAAAACAGCAACACTTACATTTGTCTTTTCAACCATTTCATTTTCAAAACACTGACTTTCTTTATTTTGCTCAATACATGAAGCATTTTCTTTTGGTCCACTGCAAGCTACATGCTTTAAAAATAAAGAAAATTTAAAAATCAGTACTTCTATGTATTTTCTGCTGTATAAATTGTAAGTTTTTTCAAACTTTTAATACACACATTAAAATATATAAGACCTGAACAAATATTATTAAATACTGCTTATGTCAGTTTTAGAATATGAATACACTATAACCCATTTTAATGTTGCTCCCAAAGACAAAATGTAAAATGGGACAGTTATTCAAAGACAGGTTTTTAAATTTCAAATTTTTTCACCAGTGAGTGCTGAGCTTGGATTATTTATTTAAAAAAAAGGCAAACTGATGATGAAGATAGAAGTGTTGATTTCATCTTATGTAAATCCTTATACCTACTCATTCTCTATTGTATCTGTTAGAATACAGAATAAGCAGAGATACAGATGGTCTTTGTTGTAGATGATATTTTCAAGGAATTTTTTAAACTACAGACTTGGATGTTAGAAATAATATCTACCTCTAGCAAAAGGGTAGGTTTGCTTACAGACCATTTCAAGAGATGTGTTCCACAAAGGGGTGGAAGGCAACCTACAATGTAACCCATTACATACGAATGTATCACATGGCCATGCATTGTCCTTTAGGAACTGAAGCTAGAGAAATTGGTACAAGAAAATATTGATACTCTGGCTACTTCCTTTGTTGCAAGTAATACAGTTCTTTATCTTTGTCCTAAGAGTCTTCAGTAAACATCCAAGAAACTGTGGCAGACTAACTTCTTAGCTTACAAGTAAGGTAAAATCTTAGACCTTTCACAGTAATTGACAGTGACATGGCCAGAAAACTCACAGAGTCCTAGTTTGCTGGAACAGACAAAATCGGAAACAACTTATGAAAGAGAAGTGTGGAACATCCTTGGGAATTGGTAGCAAACATGTTGACCACATTAAATGTTTAACTGCTTAATAATGGTATTTTGCTTTATACTTGTGCATAGGAGAAATTTCTCAAGTGGTAGCAGGCTAGATACTTGGAAACAGACCAAAGACCCCTCCCAAAAGTTTTTGCTTATTCTTCTCTGAATGGGAAGACTTCCTCACCAACCTACCAGTCAGCCTCACTTCCTAAAATTCATTCTGAGTAAGCAGAAGCTGTTGTTCACTTTCAGATAATACAGGGACATATATCTGCACTGATTAAGAACTGAAAGAAATTGGCAACCACAAGAAAGCAGAAACCATGACCCCTCTGATTCCAATGTGTTGTAGAAGCTCTTCTTTTCCATCTTCACAGTTTAGACCTATCACTGTGATTAAAACATTGCGTTATAAATTATATACTTATATATTTCTTTCTTGTTAAGAGTTCCTTGCAGGACAAGAAGGATATATTACCATTTTTTCAATCTCCATGGCAATATTTAATGAATACAAAATAGAAGTTTAAATTTGATGAATAAATGAAGCAGAGATAAACAGAGAAGTGATCTAATTTGGATAAAAGGAATATAAGGTTTAATCACCTGAGGATACCCAGATAGGTTTACTATCAGAAATGAAGAGTTTCTTTAGTATGAAGACAGTCTGTGATGATGGATGAGCTATGTTTGGTATGATTACACACATCAATGGTGGCAATGTAGTCTATTGGCATTTGGATTCCAGTGTGTCTCATCAGAGAACAGATTTTTTTTTTAAAGATTTACTTAAGAGTCAGAGTTACAGAGAGGAAAAGGCAGAGGCAGAGAAAGAAGTCTTCCATCCACTGGTTAACTCTCCAGATGGCCACAATGGCCGGAGCTGTGCCAATCCAAAGCTGACAGGAGCTTTCTTCAGGTCTCCCACGAGGGTGCAGTGGCCAAGGACTGGGGCCATCTTTTACTGCTTTCCCAGGCTGCAGCAGACAGCTAGATCAGAAGTGGAGCAGTCAGGACTCAAACTGGTACCCATTTGGGATGCTGGCACCACAGGCAGTGGCTTTTACTTGCTATGCAACAGCGCAGGCCCAGAGGGCAGATCTTTACTGTGGACATTTGTATAAGTAAAGCAATCAGATTGGCAGTCCTGATTTTTTCCCACAGGCCAGGGCCCCAAAGAGGGATATCTTTAATCTACCTTTCTGTAGATTGGCAGTTGGATGATATTACTGCTGATATAGGACTTTGGGTGGACCCAAAACATTAGTAGTTTTAACAGACCTCAAATGTTTTTTGTTTTTGTTTTCGTTTTTTTTTTTTTTTTTTTTACAGGCAGAATGGACAGTGAGAGAGAGAGAGAGAGAGAGACAGAGAGAAAGGTCTTCCTTTGCCATTGGTTCACCCTCCAATGGCTGCCGTGGCCAGCGCGCTGTGGCCGGCGCACCATGCTGATCCGAAGGCAGAAGCCAGGTCCTTCTCCTGGTCTCCCATGCGGGAGCAGGGCCCAAGCACTTGGGCCATCCTCCACTGCACTCCCGGGTCATAGCAGAGAGCTGGCTTGGAAGAGGGGCAACCGGGACAGAATCTGGCGCCCTGACCGGGACTAGAACCCGGTGTGCC
Organism: Sylvilagus floridanus; assembly: GCA_949820135.1. Lineage (NCBI taxonomy): Eukaryota > Metazoa > Chordata > Mammalia > Lagomorpha > Leporidae > Sylvilagus > Sylvilagus floridanus. The sequence continues at coordinate 52,676,509 of OX463224.1, read as the reverse complement.
GGTGCCGCTAGGTGGAGGAATTGCCTATTGAGCCACAGCGCTGGCTCCTCAAATGTTTTAATGAAAAAGATGACTTACAGTAGATAGATTCTACTCGCGTAGAATGAAAGTATCACAGAGTTGACAATGATCATTCTCATCCATCCAAACATACTGGGAATTTCTGGGAAGTGAGGAGTCAAATTCCTATGGCTATGTTGGAAACAGATATGCAAATCACAATCAGCTCAGTCCCATGAGTTTGAGGGTCATGAGGGAGGGAGTTAGAGAACCAGGATTCAGCTCACTGAGCATGGGGAGGGTCCATTGTGGGAAACTTAAAATGATCTCGTGTATGGAGTCCTTTGGGCCAATTCAATGAACTGTTTTAATGGTTTCACTGTTGAATGTGTAACTGACATTAAAATTTCACTGTAACTGCTCATAAAGTCCAGTGAGAGTCTCCCGATCAGGAATAATTGAATATAGAAAAATGCTGGTACAATATGTAAATCACTCCCAATTATTTTCCTCATGTTTTTCTGCCAATTCATATTTTTCACTGGGCAGGTTAGCAGATTAAAGACATGCCTCCCTGGTAGCATGAAGAATTTGACTGTCTGCATCACTTTTATAAATGTCTAGAGTAAGAATTTGTCCTTCAATGTGACTAACTATACCCAAGCAATTGATTTATTGAGCCTACACTGCAACCATTGCTACTTGGACCCATCATCATACTAAATATGGCAGTACATCCACCACCAGACTGAGCACTGGAAGTAAAAGACTTTCTGAAGCAGAGGCTACCTGCCCTTATTCTTTTGTTATTTTTTGATTTATATGTATATCCATTTATTCATCCATATTTTTAATTCATTAAACAAGTCTTTATTGATCTCTGAAGACAGAGAGACATTAATATAAAGTACTTATCCTCCAAGGAGTTCTAATGAGACAGAGAAATATATAAATATGTAATTTACAATACAACATGTTAATTACAATAATGGATATAAAACATGAAAAGAGCATCTAGGAGTAGGCACTGTGGCGTAGCAGGTAAGCCTCCACCTGAGATGCCAGCATTACACTGGGGCGTGGGTTCATGTCCCACTTCTGATCCACTCTCTGCTACTGGCCTGGGAAGAACATTGGAAGATGGTCCAAGTGCTTGAGGCCCTGCAACCCATGTGGGAAACCAAAAGGAAGCTCCTGGCTCCAGGCTTCAGCCTGGCCCAGCCCTGGCCATTGTGGCCAACTGGAGAGTGAACCAGTGGGTAGAACATCTCTCTGTGTCACGCTCTCTCTCTGGAACTCTGACTTTCAAATAAATAAATACATTTTTAAAACAAGAGCATCTCTATCAGACTGTGAAATAAAGTGAAGCTTCCTGAAGGATATGACATTGAAATAATGGTGAAGATAAGGGAAGTTACCTATAGAAGCATAACTGTTCAATCCAATAGCAAATCATATGGGCTTAGAAAACACCATGTTCAGAAGGGGGAAAAAAACAAATTTTAGAGTAAGGAAGAAATGAGTTAGGACCATTTTACTCTTCTCTACTAGCTGTGTGGAATATAGGTATTCTCAAATTCTATGACTATCATCACTGAAAATACAGACAAAATGCCACCCATTACATAGGGTCTTTTTTCCTCCTTATCAACCATCCCCCAGCTGGTTATTCTGGATTATAGAGAAAGAAAAATTCTCCCACATTCTTTGGCTAAGCCACAAGTTAAATTTATATGAAGCAGAATAATAAGAGAAAAACATTTAATTACATGTACACCCACATATACAAAAGAGTTTCACAAAACATAAGACTTAAAAAGGGTCAGATTTTTGACAATTATATATCATTCTGAGCTACAGAAAGGAACCAAATTACTGAGGATGAGGGAGGGAAGTGGTGAATTAAAACAGCCTTGTTATGCAGATACGTCTCTCAACTAATAAAAGTTGTCTCAGAGCAGCTCTCTTCCTGATATAGACGCATTTACTAATGAGAATTTACTTTATAGATATCTATTTTCTTTACAAAAGGAAGTTTTCATACCTTCTCCAGCATCTGTACTTTCTCAAACTAAGCATCTTGAAATAATATGTCAAGAAGAGTATTTTGAAGTGGCAATCTGTTCTCTTACAGTCATATTCTGGAATGGTATATTCCTGGTCCCAACAGGATCTACAACTTTCTTTTTATATATACATTTACTTGTTACTTTTTCTCATTTGAAAGACACAGTATTAGAAATGGGAGAGACAGACACCTTCCATGCACTGATTCACTCCCCAAATGCCCACAACAACTAGGCCGAGGCTGAGCCAGGTTGAAGTCAGGAGACTGGAACTCAATCCAGGTCTCCTGTATGGTAGCAGGAGATCAAATACTTGAACTATCACCTGCTACCTCCCAGGATACACATTAGCAGGAAGATGCACTGGAAGCAGAGTGGCCGAGACTCAAACCAGGCATTCTGATACAGGATATAAGCATCCAAAACAATGGCTTAAACTGCTGTGCCACAATGCCTGTTCCAGGATCTGCAATTTCCCTACCTCAGGCTATATGGTTTACAAAATGTATTTCCTAAATATATAAAATCACCCAATCTCAATTTCTTTTCCCTATCATTACTCATTTCCCTGATAACTTGCCATATAGTTTGCCCTCATGGGAATAGATATTTTATTTCTTTACTTCGCTCATTATTTTTTTAAAAAAGATTTTTATTTGAGAGGTAGAGTTAGAGAGAGAGAGAGAGAGACAGAGACAGACACAGAGAGAAAGGTTTTTCACTTGCGGTTCACTCCCCAAATGGCCACAACAGCTGGGGCTGAACTGATGCAAAGCCAGGAGCTGGGAGCTTCTTCCAGGTCTCCCACATGGGTGCAAGGGCCCAAGGATTCAGGCCATCTTCTACTGCTTTCCCAGGCCATAACAGAAGAGGAACATCTGAGACTAGAACTGGTGCCTATATGGGGATGCTAGCACCACAGGCAGAGGATTAACCTACTGTGCCACAACGCCAGCCCCATACTTCCCTCTTCTTTAACAAAAAAAATAAACAACCAAAATAATCCTTGATCACTTTGGCTACAAAACTAGCAATCTATTTCTTACTTCCTCCCCAGAATCAATATTCTTGAAAGATAGAATAGTAGTGATTATAGCAATAACAAAACAACAGAACCATTTAATATAAAGTTACATAAGCTAGGCCTTGCTTTAAGGATATTGATACATATTTTATATGCATTATCTCATTTACATTACTTAAAGCCTTAGGAAGTAGGTATATTATCCTTATTTCCTGAGTGAGAAAACAGAATCTAGTTCTGTCTGTGTACCTAACCACTGCAGTAAACTGAACTATTTCCTTACTGACCATTCATATTTGGAAATTATAGCTCCCAGACAAGTGGCATCAGCATCACCCAGAACTTTATTAGAAAAATAAGCTCTCAGATCTACTGAATTTTAGGCAGTAGGGGTAGGGCCCTGCAACTGGTGTTTTACAAGCCCTCCAGGTAATTCTGACACATGCTAGTTTGAAAACTATTCATCTGGAAGACAAAATGTTAAATAATTGCTGATGAGCCAGGTTTAAGACATTTGAGAAGGATGGTTCTAGTGAGATGGGGAACACATGCCATATACATATATATATATATGTACATACATGTATATATAGTCATTTCTAGGTGTTTGCTGTATTGAGGAAGCAAAGATGTAATATTAGTACTTTAGTATTTTCAATAGAGCATGGAAGTCTGAACTTTTATATGAACTACTTTGATTTTTAAATGTTGGCAACAAATTTAAATGTTGGCAACAAATGTTTGAAACAAATTTAGAGACCACTGTTTTAGAATGAACTGCTGCACTGAATGAAGTCACTCAGGCTAGGTGCCATGGAATCAAACTGAGCTATAAAATAGGCCACTTTAAAAAAATAATAATAACACGCAAACAAACAAAAAACACCAGGAGATTCACAGCAACCAGCCAGAAGGGGCATACTCTACTGGGCTAGTATGGTAAGGAAGTCATCTGTTTTAATGCTGTAAGAAAAGAAACTTTGAAACGACCAATCTGCTCTTTCACTTTCTGCTTTCTTCAGCCATTTCCCACAAATAAAGCCACTTCTCCTTTCAGCTCGCCAGTGCATCTTTCTGTTCCATAGATGGAATATTACCTGACTCGTGAAGGATTAATAAAAGCTAATTAAGCCTTAAACTAAATTTGTTAAAAGTGTTATTTATCAGCAATTACATATTTTGAAAATATTATATGAACTAACATGAAGTAACACAAACAGAATGGAAACCTGGGTTGCACTCTGCAATAAGGGCAGCCAGTTTATAACTTTTGCAATACTACCTGTATGTTTGCCTTCCATCCCTGAAGACGTGACTATTTTTTTTTTAAAAGGCAGAGTGGACAGTGAGAGAGAGAGACACAGAGAGAACGATCTTCCTTTTCCATTGGTTCACCCCACAATGGCCGCTGCAGCCAGCGTGCTGCGCTGCTCCGAAGCCAGGAGCCAGGGGCTCCTGCCATCGGATGAGCGCGGTGCACCGGCCGCAGCGCGCCAGCCATGGCAGCCATTGGAGGGTGAACCAACGGCAAAGGAAGACCTTTCTCTCTGTCTCTGTCTCTCACTGTCCACTCTGCCTGTCAAAAAAAAAAAAAAAAGAAAAGAAAAAAACATCTTTCTCCTAGTTTTTACCTATCTACTCATATAGTTCCATCTCCTTCATCCCCTCTTGCTCCTTTTAGTCCCTGAGTTGACCTGTTATCCCAAAATTTCCTTCCTTTATCCATTCTTTAAATAGTCATTCTCAGTCGACTTTCAAATCTAGTCTTTATGAGGACATTCTGCCCGATTTCCAGTCCTGCATTTTTTTAATTGTCTGCTTTTTTTCTTATTAAATCACTACAGTGCCTTAAATCTGTTCAATCTACACATAATCATCTTTTCTTCAGAACTCACTTTGGAAACAAGTGTTGGTATTCATGAGCATCATGCACAAAATCTGTCTCTGCAAGAACCAAAGGCCATAGAAATTCCAAGAAGTAATTTTAATGGAGGTCTGCAATGCCAGGCCACTAGGAAGCACTGTCCCTGCCCATCCTTTAGGAATATGAACCATATGTCCCTGAAGCGTATTCCAGTTGAGCTCTGTAATAGAGTAACCTTAGTAATATGTCTTAGACTTTGTATAGAGCATATGGCTTTACTTCACTCTTTACTATCTTATTCAGATGTGAGAAACATCTAAACTACATAAATGTGAGGTTACATATTTTTTCTGATGGAGTGGAAGCTATGCTACCCCAAAATATCGTTCCTTGTATTAGACAAAACAGCATAAACAGGGGAGTCATTCTTACTTTCCCTTCACTCTTCCCTGCTAAAGTAGGCCATCAAACCTTTTATTTCAGAGGCACCCTCTCTATATTAAAGGCACAGAAACAGCAAAAATTACCTAAACAAAAACAAGCATTTTTAGCCGGTGCCGCGGCTCAATAGGCTAATCCTCTGCCTTGCAGCGCCAGCACACCAGGTTCTAGTCCCGGTCGGGGCACCAGATTCTGTCCTGGTTGCCCCTCTTCCAGGCCAGCTCTCTGCTGTGGCCAGAGAGTGCAGTGGAGGATGGCCCAAGTGCTTGGGCCCTGCACCCGCATGGGAGACCAGGAGAAGCACCTGGCTCCTGGCTTCAGATCAGCGCGGTGCGCTGGCCATAGCACACCTGCCGCAGCGGCCATTGGAGGGTGAACCAACGGTAAAGGAAGACCTTTCTCTCTGTCTCTCACTGTCCACTCTGCCTGTCAAAAAAAAAAAAAAAAAAAGCTTTCCTGAATTCCCCCCAGTTTATCATCATTAGATCATACATCCTCTGTCCAATCAGTCTTCACATGACTGTCCACACTTCATCAACTTAGCATAAAAATGCCCAGGTTTCCCTATTTCCTTTTTTTATTTTATTTTTTTCGGCAGGCAGCGTGGACAGTGAGAGAGTGAGAGAGAGAGAGAGAGAAGAGAGAGAGAGATAAAGGTCTTCCTTTTTCTGTTGGTTCACCCTACAATGGCTGCTGCGGCCTGCATGCTGCGGCCGGCGCACCTCACTGATCCAAAGCCTGCAGCCAGGTGCTTCTCCTGGTCTCCCATGCAGGTACAGGGCCCAAGCACTTGGGCCATCCTTCTCTGCACTCCTGGGCCACAGCAGAGAGCTGGACTGGAAGAGGGGCAACTGGGACAGAATCCGGCGCCCCGACCGGGACTAGAACCCGGTGTGCCGGCGCCGCAGGTGGAGGATTAGCCTAGTCATGGCGCCGGCCCTATTTCTTTTCAATGCGTGTCATATGAGGCCCTCCAGTGGAGCTAGGGGGTGGTGTCTGTGGGTCCCTCAAACACAGGTAGAATGTCCTTCACAAGCAGGCTGCCAGCTGTGGCTGGAAACCTTGTCTCCAGACCAACTGGCAACTCCCCACTAACAGCTTCTTGTGCTACATGTGTGACCTTTTGGTTTTAAATCTCACCTTCAAGTTGGCTGCAAATTTCCATCCAGAACTGGCAGAGGAAGGGGCTGAGCCCCTGGGAAGAGTCAGGCTGTCTCAGGAGACTCCTTCTATCTCCATGAGCCCCAAGCCAATCAATAATTATGTGAAACTCCTGTCCAATGGGTAACCCCAATAGAATTACTCAATGAACAGATAGCAATGCCTTAAAAACCCTGGACACTTCCTCAAAGCCAGTGTCCCATTCTGGCACTCCACCTGGTCTCCTCTCAGAAAAGAAACTTTTCTGTTAAATAAAAGTTTCTGCCTCTTTGCAAACTTTTGCCCAGCTTTTTATTTTTATACTAAGCGGAGAAAAAGAACCCATGAAACTCGTTCTGGCAACTACCCTCCCATCCACTTCCAATCCAGCTCCCTGCTAATTCACTTGGGAAAGCAAGAGGATGGGCCTAGTCCTTGGCCCCTGTGCCCACACAGGAGACCCAGAAGAAGCTCCCAGCTCCTGGCTTCCGATAGGCTCAGTTCTGGTTGTTTCGTTCATTTGGGGAGTGTGAACCAGTGGATGGAGGCCCCCCCCCCATCTTTCAAATAAATAAAATAAATCTTCAAAAAAATAAAGAATTTAGTCTAAGAAATATATTTATATATTAAATATAAATAAAAGAGTCACTATAAAAATCAGAAAATTTAATTAGCAAAAAGAAATACAAAGCGCCCTGGAAATTCAAGAGGCACAGCTCAAAAAAAAAAAAAATGTATGAAATGTCCAATATGCCTGACCTTAAAGGAACTTCATGTAAAATAGCTGATATAAATATATAAATAATTTTAATTCAATTTTGAAATATTAGAAGAGGATGGAGTAGTTCAACATATGCTTCCATATAATGTTGCTGAACCACAAAGTAAACAGTTTTAAAAAATGAAACAGAACAAGTAAACAGAAGCCAGGTTAGGAGAATCTTAGACATTAAGCCAAACAAATTATCCTAAGAAATAGAGAACCAATAAAGGATTGAGGTGAGGAGTAGAGGAATTAAAATTGGAAATTACATTAAAAAATAAATATCCCAGATGTATTGCCTTATTTGCTGTTTTATATTTTCCTTAATTTTAAATGCATTTGGAAATAATTTCAAGCATATAAAAATATTGCAAAAATAGGACAAATAATACCATGTACCCTGCACATACATTTCTAGTCTTACAGTTATTTATCATAGTTAGTCTTACTGAGTACTAGATATTCCATTATGGCTGAAAACAGAAGCATTTTTCATTGAAAATCTTAAAAAAAAGTCTGGCTGAGGGGGTGGGCATTTTGGTGCAGTGGGTTAAACAGCCACTTGTAACACCCACATTCCATTTAGAATACTTAATATTGAGTCCTGCCTTCACTTCTGATCCAGCTTCCTGTTAGCACATCTGGGAAACAGAAGATGAATGCCTAAGTATTTGGGTTCCTGTCACCCACGTAGGAAATCTGGAAGAAGTTCTAGCTCCCACCTTTGTTTGGGCAGAGCCCTGGCTGTTGGAAGCATTTGGGAAATGAACTAGCAATTGAAAGCTGGCTCAGTCTCTCCCTCCCTCCCTCCCTCCCTCCCTCTCTCTGCCCCCTTCTCTGTCACTCTGCCTCCCAAATAAATAAATTATCTTTTTAAAAAGTGTAGTAGAGTCATACAAATTCTAAGTTAATTTAACAATTAAGACCTTTGAAAGAATAATTATTAGAGGACATACTTAAGTGGAAAGAATAAACTCAGAACACCAAAGTTTATTAGTTAACAAAGTAGGTCACAAATAAAATAAGGCTTTGATTTTAAATAAAAAGTTTATATTCCAACAAAATCTTTGATATGAAATAAAAGTTTTATGTTTAAGGATAATAAGATAGGAGATTGGAGTTTAAATAAGTTAAAACACATCATAGCCCTTGTCATATTGTGAGAGATCAATTCTTAATCTTATAAATTTCATAACTTATAGATTATTGTGAATGCCACAAAGATAATGAAAGAATGGAAAGACAATCAGGAATTTCCCAATCAGCAGAGGAAAAAGACACAAATATTGAAAATTTTTTAGTATAATAGGAGATAGAAATGAGTAGTAAGAGGGGAAGAAGAAAACATAGTCAACGAACAAAATGTGCCCTAATGTGATAGAAGAAACATAAGTATATTTGAGCCCATAATAATGCAAATGATAAACTTATCGATTTGAAGTAAGTATCCGGGTGAGTGCTGTGGCCTAGCAGGTTAAGACACTGCTGGGGATGCCCACATCCCATATCAGAATGTGTGACTCAAGTATCAGCTATTCTGCTTCTAATCCATTTTCCCACTAATACATCCTGAGAGGCAGCAGATGATTGTCCATGGGTTTGGGCGCCTGCCACACACATGACAGACTCAGATGGAGTTCTAGGATTCTGGCATTGGCAAGGCCCAGATCCAGCCAATGTGTTTGGGGAGTAAACCAGTAAATGGAAGATACTTTGTTCTCCCTCTCTGTCTTGCTCTGCCTTTCAACAAATAAATATCAGACTTGACAAAACAAATGTTAGTAGTGGATACTACTATTTATTGACTCTGTATTCTATATCCTTTTGAAAGATTAACGTATTGAGTCATCACAATGGCTATTATTGTGTCCATAATGTAGATAAGGAAATTAAGTTAATTGCCTAAGAATCTACAACAGGTCGGGATTTGATTCAAACCCACAGAGTCTCACTAGAGTCTCTTAGCCATCATTCCATTCTTCTATGATACAGTATAACCAATATGTCTATTAATGATTATGCTATTAAAGAAGTTTTATGAGGGGCTGTCACTGTGGCACAGTGGGTAAGGTTGCCACCTGCAGAACCAGCATCCCATGTGGAGGCCGGTTCAAGTCCCAGCTGCTCCACTTCCAATCCAGCTCTCTGCTATGGCCAGAGAAAGCAGTAGATGATGGCCCAACTGCTTGGGCCCCTGCACCCGCGAGGGATACACCAAAGAAGTTCCTGGCTCCTGGCTTCAGATCAGCACAGCTCTGGTCATTGCAGCCATCTGAGAAGTGAACCCACATATGAAAGACCTCTCTCTCTCTCTGCCTCTGCCTCTCTGTAACTCTGCCTTTCAAATGAATAAATAAACCTTTTTAAAAAGTTTTATGAATATAAAAAAGTAAGTAGGATTGTTTTCAGTGTAAAAGGGATGTTGTAAAATAATATGTACTAAATATATATAAAGTTAGGTTAAAAAAAAAAAAAACACAGGTGAATACAGTCATCCCTCAGTATCTGGGAAAATTGGATCCAGAATATCTCCACTCAATGAATATCAAAAATTGCAGATGCTAAAGCCTCTTCATAAAATAGCATAATATTTGCATGTAATTCATAAACATCCTCCCACAAACTACCTCTAGATTACTTATAATACATAATACAGTATAAAGGTTATTCAGCTGGTTGTTATACTGTTTCTTGGGGAATAATGGTGAGAAAAAATTTCCACATTTAGTGTACAAACAAATTTTTCAAATATTTGCATTCACAGATGTGGAACCAATGAATATAAATAACTGACTAAAGTGAAAAAAGTCACCCAATTACACTTGTGATTACTTTTGAATCTTCTGACAGTAGGTGATGTTTAACTCACTCTCTATATTGTACACTTCTGAATTTTATGTAGTGAACAGCACTATTTTATTAAATATTTTTAGCAAGACTTATACAGTGCCTCTCACAAAGAACATGTCCCATTAATGTTCAAGTGAGAGAAGCAGAACCACAAAGTTCTCTCATTAAGTAATGTTGAATGACAGCTATAGAATCTGGATGTTGTTTTCTTATTATCATATTCTCAGATCCTAAGGATAGATAAACAGCATACTTTCTGGAAGATTCAGCAAAGAGCTGAAATACTTACAAGCTGCCCACTTGTATTATCTGCAGGAACCGAAAGCATTGGATTTTTGGATTCTAAAGTAAACTGCAGATTCAGAAGAAGACAGAAAAGAAAGGCCTTAGCTGTAGAAAAGTAGTTAAGTATCAGCACTAAACAGAACACAGAGCCCAGGAATGTCAGGGCTTCAAATGTACTAAAGTAGATTGCCACTTAGAGACTAACTCCTACACTTTATACAGAAGAGAAAAAGATCCACAGAAGCAAAGCAACTTGTCCAAGTATGTATAGTTTCATAGCAAAACCTAGACTGAAATTTAATTTGATTTCCCTACCTTCAGAAAAAGAAACTCAGGATTACTGAGGTTTAGTTACTCAACCAAAATTATTTAACTGCCAAAAGGTAGGGCCAGCATTCTAATGTGGTTTAGCTGGATGCCAACATCCACCATGTTTTTGAATTATAATCTAATAGATTATTATTAAATTATTCAAGGGGACATTATTTGTTTAATAAAGCTATCAAATTATTGAATATTAACCACAATTTTTATTCACTTGGTGCTTCCATTTTATTAGTATTACAGAGGAATAATTTATCTCGTTCTTCATGCTTGTTTATTCTCATTTAAAATATGCACTTTTGAATTATTATAATTTAGAGATTATCCCTTTAAGAATTTTCCTTGTTATATCTTTTTTGGCTTAATTTTTTTTATATTTATTCTCTGAAAGACTTTATACTTCTAGAAAGCAGGTGTCACACCATCTAATTGCAGTTCTCCTCTTAAAATTTAATTTTGTTTCTGTCCCTGTGTTATTTTTACCCTGTCAACCCTGCAGACAAATGCACAGCAATGGTGGCACTCACAGGTTGGCAATAACCCTTTGCCTGCATGGCTAATGTTGTTTTCCAGCATCCCCGTTGACCCTGATGAAACACATTTTTATATTTAGAATGTTCTTGAGGCACAGCCACTTCCCACATGAAAAGGGAATTTTGCGATGGTGGTGACTATTGTTTTCCAGTAGACAGAACAATTTCTAAATGTCCTCACTATTAGCTTGATATTTTTAATCAGACTTGGTCCCAGATCAAAGGTCCTAATTGGATATAAGAAAAATCATTTTCCCTTGGAGGCTTCCTGGAAATACTTCCCTACTGTCAATTCTTTATATTGTGAGCATCCAAGCAAGGAGACTGCATACCATTCCACTTTGGTATTTGCATATTTGCCACATTTTTGTTATATAAAAATATCTACATTGATTAATAAAACATTCATCTGGGTGAGACACAGATTTTATTATTAATGCACTTTTTGGTTACATGAAAAGGACTTAACAATTTTTATAATGTTCTAGAGCCTATTTATTCTATATAGACCACTTCTATTATCTTAATGTATCCTCACAAATACCACTTCTATAACCTTAATGTATCCTCACAAATACTATACATGAGAACCATCAGGCTTAGAGAGATTATGTAATTTTCCCAAGTTTGAATAGCTAAACACAAGTCCAATTTCTCAGTCTTTACCCCAAAATAAATTTCTCTTCATAATGTAAATATATTAAAGAGATCAAGTGGAGAAAAAATGCAATAAGAATTACAATAAAGATTTAGTCCGCCACATTGCAATTACTAAGAAAATACCAAAACATTAAGTTGCTCTAGAATTGAACTACCTATTTTTATTTTTATTTAAGCCACATAAATTGTTTTTTTAATTGCTGAAAGGCTTTAAAAAGGTATCCATTTTCTAACATCATAATCTGCCTCTGTGTGTGTGTGTGTGAGAGAGAGAGAGAGACAGTGAGAGGGAGAGAGAGACTTACAGACTTACAGGCACATCTGTGTTAAAACACACATTCATCTGTTATTCTTAGGTAGAAATCTCTCCTTGACAACATATTCAGAAATTTAGCTGGGAGATAGAAGGTAGGAAACCACAAAAATGACATTTAGGAAATTACTGGCAAAGTAAAAATCCCGGTGATTAAAAACAAAAAGAAAGAAAGGGGGTGGAGGGGTGGATAGTGGAAGACGCAAAAGACACTTCAAAGCAAGTGCATCGAGTTACCATGGCAACTAGAGAATGTGGGTTGAAATTTATGTGACTCCATTGTTCCAACAGAGAGGTTCTAAATGACACCCTAGTGGCCTGACAGCGTCGATGCATTTCCCTGAATGCACAGGCTTATTACTGGATAGTGCTCTAGGCACTGAGAAGGAATAGGATCACAGCTACTTTGTCAGTTCCAGCCTCTTCAGTTCTTCTCAAGCAAAGGCACTTGTTTCTCCAATCTGGCGACAGCACTCGTTTCCCAAGGAAGTAATGAGCAGGTCTACCAGAATATTAGCATTCTTATATTCACCTGAGCCTGAAGAAAGCAAATATTTGCCTTGTTATCTTATGTCAAATATCCAGTGTGCCTGGAATCAGCTCTGGGCATTCTGGGGTTCTAAATCCCTCAATTTTCCTACTAGAACATAAATTTGCTAGGTCCTAAAATTCTGACTAGCCAATCAAAACCATAATTATTAATAAAACTATTAGCCATAACAATCTAGTATGAATAAAAAACATCCAGTGAAAATGTTACATTTATTATTTCTAGTTAATGAACTCCATACTAAGTATAAGCTACAGGTATTCAATACATTTTTTTTATTGGACAGGTAGAGTTATAGACAGTGAGAGAGAGAGAGAGAGAAAGATCTTCCTTCTGTTGGTTCACTCCCCAAATGGCCACTACGACCGGCACTGTGCCAATCGAAAGCCAGGAGCCAGGTGCTTCCTCCTGGTCTCCCATGTGGGTGCAGGGCCCAAGGACTTGGGACATCCTCCACTGCCCTCCTGGGCCACAGCAGAGAGCTGGACTGGAAGAGGAGCAACCTGGACTAGAACCCAGTGCCCATATGGGATGCCAGTGCCGCAGTCAGAGGATTAACCAAGTGAGCCACGGCACCATCCCCTTCAATATATTTTTAATAATGTTACACATCTATGGGAGGAAACTGAGGCTCAGAAGTTAAGTGACTTTCTCAAGGTCCCAAAACAGAGTGCAAATTTGACTCTAGATCTGACAATAAAGCCTTTGTCAAGAGGATTTATCTTACTATGTGGGACCCAAGCAGTCTTCTACCACAAACACAAGGCAGTGATGAGCACAACGAGCCTCCTGCTGACAAACCCCATTTACTGCACTGAAAAGGCTGAAATATCAAGGATAACTCCAGGTCAAATTAAGTCCAAATTAGCCATGCTCCTTTTACCTCTTAGTATTAGATAGTTGAGATAAGAGGCTGCCTAAGATCTGAGTTCATTACCTTCGTTGGAACTCCACTGGTTTCTGGCTTTTCACTTTTCTTTTCTACATTCAGTGGAAGGGAATGGGGAAAAGAAGAAGCTATTAAGATGTTTGGAGCATTTATTTATATATTGGGCACTGTACAGGGCTGTTTGAATATATCATCTCATTGAATTCCTATCCCAAAAAACCAATGAGTTATTTCATTTCTGTTTTATATATCTAACATTCATCAGCAGATAAATAACTTCTAAAAATTGCAGTTAGTTATTAGAGTCCAACAAAGTCTCCATGTGACTGCACTCCCTTGTCCATTTTTCCCTTACCTCATTATGCCTTTAAAAATGTCCAAATTTAAATAATCTTTATGGATAGAAGAGACCAGAGTATCAACAATCTTCATTGATATAATTAGTTGGTATTAAAGCTCATACTAATAAAAGCAATAAAAATAGATGAAATAGCAGGAGTTAACTGAACAAACAAAAACAAACTTATGTAGCCACCTTCCATGTCCTTTATCCCTCCAATATCTAATTTAGATGAGGAAATGTTTTTTAAAAAAGATTTATTTGAAAAAGTTACACAAAGAGAGGGAGAGAAAGAGAGAAAAAGAGAGATTGCATTCTCTAGTTCACTCTCCAGATGATCACAATGGCCAGGGCTGGGCCAGACTGAAGTCAGGAGCCAAGAGCTTCATTTAGGTCTCCCACATAAGCGACAGGGGCCCAAGTATTTGGGCCATCTTTGGCTGCTTTATCAGGCCATTATCATGGAACAGGATCAGAATTACAGCTGCTGTAACATCAATGGGCACCCTTATGGGAGTCTGGCATTGTACACAACTGTTTTACCTGCTAAGTTACAATGCTGGCTCTAGATAAGGGAATGGTTGATATGAATCCCCAACTCCGGTTGCTTTGTTTTGTTTTGTTCTGTTTTAGGAACAAGGGGACATAGATTAGGGATTTCTATTATGGCAAGGTTTCAATCATTGTAACAAATGAGCTCCCATTTTGTAGAGAAGCAAGGTAGTAAGGGAACCAGTGATGTCATCTTTTAGTGTCAATACTTCCTTGACATCACCAAGCAGTTTCCTCTAAGTGAAACTGGGTGAAATCATGCTTGGCAATGTAACTGCTAATCAAACTGCCCATTTCCCTCATTTGATACAATAAAAGTTGATTCCTCCCTTCAGAGTAGAATTAAATAATCACTAGCCATCTTCCATGTCACAGAAGTAACACCATTTGGACATAAATTAATACACATAATTACAATTTTTGTATAAACTTGTATTAGAATTTAGAACACTATGTTCCTTATTATACTTCTGTAATATGAACTTCTTTGGAGAAAAATAAAAGCAAATTACTAGTTTCCAGTAGAACAAAATGTGAATAGAATAAATTTAACAACTATACTGTGTTATCATAGCAACCAAAAATTTAAAAAAAAAAAACTGATGCAATAAAAAATGACACAAGAGAACAAATGCATCAAGTTGTTATGGCAACTAGAGAACGTGGGTTGAAATTTATGTATCTAGAATACAAGAGAATTTTCTAAGCAACTAAAATAAACACTTGTTTATTAAAATATCCCAAAATAGTACTTATCTATAAGTACTAAAGTGTTTTCATTATTCTGTCTGCCTTTTATTTCCAATTTTGGGTGATTTTAAATTGTGAGCATTTGTATTTTCAGTTCTACTTGCTTTTTGGCAACAGATATACCAAGGTGCAATTTGCTTTGCAAAAAATGTTGCAAAAGCCAATTTCAAAATTGTATTTAGCTTTCCTTTACTCTTTTAATATTCTTTTAACAAAATGTCTATTCTAGCTGCTGTTTCTTTTTGAAGAAGCACTTCCTTCCTTGATTAATCAAATTCATTATGTTCTATTCACCTGACTTTGGAGGCTTCCTTAGGCAGGGTGTGGGCTGAAGAATTAAATATAAATTTAGATATTTAGGAAGCATTCTGATATTTTATGCACAGTCACACACACACACACACACACACACACACATCTTTTACTAACCCGACTGGTTGTTGGGACTGAATTTCTAGTGGCATCTGCAATATTCCTCATCACTTTGCCCATGCCCACACACTGAAATGGCAAGAAAAGTGAGATTTTTCTCATGACTCCATGAATTTTTGTAAAGTTTTTTTCTTACTGTCACTCATGCTCATCTCTCCCCACTTCTGTCTATTTGGCTGGTTCTTAAACATCCTTTAAAATGCAGTTTAGGCGAAACCTTCCAGAATTACTATTGCATCCTAACCTATTATACAGAATTTCCTTCTCAGCCATGTATGTGTACTGAAATCCATAGCAGTGCCTCAGTCGATTCATATCTTATCTGCTTAATTTGAGATCAGGTTTTGCATATTCTTAGACTTGGGTTCCAAGTTACAATTCATAATCTATTTTATTTTTAAAACTATTAGTTCATAGGAATCAATTAACTATTGTATCCTGTTAATTAACTTTTAAAAATAGGCTGGGAATGTACATTTCTAAAATTATAAAACAGTAAATATTTATAAAGAGTAAACAAAGCATATCCCAGAGCATACCCCGTACAGAATATTTCCATGTTATAGTAAGATGTTTCGAATCCATGTATGTCTTAATATTGCACTAAATGTTACCTGTACAAATAGTCAACAAATTATAAAATTCATTTACATAACAAATGAATTGAATATTTTTATATCTGTTCCAGTGGAAAACAAAGGCAACCATGAAATCATCTTTCAGTAGTAATATTGAATATTATTAAAACAGACCAAGGAGGGGGAAAAATCTATAAATAAAACTGGCAATTGTTAAAACTGCACACAAAATTATTCTTCACTGAAAACAAACTAAAGGAATTTAGATCTGCAAATTTGGGGAACACTAATAACTGAAAAGACGATATGTGCTCATAACAATAACTTCAGCAGATCACCATGACAGGAATTATAATCTATAATCAAATCATCATTACAGGAGTTATAATCTATAAAACTATATGAAGACACAAAAGGCTAATAAATAAATATTTGTTTTAAAATCTAGGTGGAGTGAAGGACATATGTGCAGTAGTTAAAAAACTGGTCGGAATGCCTGAGTTTGAGTCCTGGCTCTACTTCTATTCTAGCATCCTTCTAATGTGCACTCCAGAAAGCATCAGGTGATTCCTCACATCGTTTACCCCCTGTCACCCAAATGAGTGCTAGGCTTCTGGCTCTGCAGCTCAGGATGGCTGATGTTTGCTATTTCTATGGAATGGGAAAAGCCAAAAGAACTAGTATCTTTGCTGCTCTAGAGGACTCACTTGATTCAGAATGGACCAGGAAAAAATATATATATACACAGAGAAACAGACACACACACACACATACACACACATATATATAAAGGCCTTGGCAAAACAGAAGTAATTTCAACAGCAAGTGAAAAATGAGAAAGTCAATGGTTGCGCTTACCTGAGATTATGGTTCTGGATAGGGTATGAATATATCAGCAAACTAATCATAAGTTTAACAGGAAGATCCAGGAAATAGGATAACCACTAAAGGCCTTGTTAAACTATTCATACAGCCCTGGCTGACAGGAAAGGTCAATAAAGAGATTACAAGGTCCTGATCTCTCCATACATCCCTGATTGAATATGCATACATGGCATAAGTACATACAAGATATGAAAGTGCTAAAAGAAAGAAAAGTTGGCACTGGCTTGTAAAGTGCTTGAACTTTGCATGGACTCCTCAACCCAAACACAGATCCATTAGTAGAGGATAGAAGTCTTACTGACTTAAGGTATTTCAGCACAAAATCTGAACAAATACGGTCATGAACCACATAATTCTGTTCAGGTCTATGACAGACTGCATATATGATGGTGGTCACATAATATTGCAGTGGAGCTATGATGGTTGCTGTGCATCATAATCTTGTAGGACAATCCATCCCTCATGCATTAGTGGTGGTGTTATTGTAAACAAATCTATGGCACTGCCAGACCTATGAAAGTATAGCAAGTACAAACACACAAATATGAAATAAAACAATGACTGTTATTGGTTTATGTATATATTGCGCTATATTTTTCATTTATAAATTTTATATTAATTGTAAATATTCCATTTTTTATTATTTTGTAATATACTCCTACATATGTAAAAATGTTTACTATAAGACAATAAAAACTTTATGCCACAAACATCCTCATACATCTCATAGTATCCTCATTTCCTGATTGTATCAAGAGTCCATGTTGAGTGATTAAATTGGCCAATAAAAGAGCTGTCTGCACCTCAATGTTTATTGCAGCTCAATTCACAATAGCTAAGACATGGAATCAACCTAAATGCCCATCAACAGAAGACTGGATAAAGAAATTATGGGATATGTACTCTACAGAATACTACACAGCAATAAAAAAATGAAATCTGGTCAATTACAACAAAATGAAGGAATCTGGAAAACATCATGCTGAGTGAAATGAGCCAGTCCCAAAGGGACAAATATCGTATGTTCTCCCTGATCAGTGACAACTAACCGAGCATCTAAAAGGAAACCTGTTGAAGTAAAATGGACACCATGAGAAACTTGATGAGCCCTTGTCCTGACTCTCGAGGGACAACTTACTATTGTATTCCTTTTAGTTTTTTTTTTTGTTCTACTTAATACTATAATACTATTGGTTGAACTCTTTAATAAACACACAATTATTCTTAGTCATTTAAATTTAATTGAAAAGTGATCTCTGTTGAATAAAAGAGTGGGAATAAGAGAGGGAGGAGATGTGCAGTTCGGCACATGCTCACTTGGTCTTACCCCTAACGGTAGAGCTAGAAATGTACCAGGGGATTCCAATTTAATCCCAACAAGGTGGCACATACCAATGCCATCTTACTTGTTAAAGTGATCAGTTTCAGTTCATAATTGAACAAAAAGATAGGATTAAGTGTCAAAGGCATTAAATAAATAAGACCAGTGTCTGCAAATAAGAGATAGAATTAAAAAGGAGAAAATGATCCTAATGAGAAGCAGGATACACAGCAGACTCATAGAATGGCAAAAGCCCTAAACAGCACTCTGGCCTCAGAATCGGCCCTTAAGGCATTCAGACCTGGCTAAAAAGTCTGTGAGAGTTTCACAGGCATGGAAAGCCAAAACATTGTGGGAAAAAAAAAAAGCAACAAACAAACAAACAAACAAAACAACCTAAATGAAAGATCTCTGTGAGTAAGATCCCAGAAAAAAAGAATGGGCCATCAAAGAAGGCAGTACCTTTCTCTGAAGGCAGGAGAGAAACTTCACTTTGAATATGGCCTTGTCTAAATAAGATCAGAGTTGGTGAACTCAAGAGGCTTCCATAGCCTTGGCAGCTCATTACAAGGGCCTCGGATGATTACTGACGTCATGAATAAGAGAGTCAATTGTTAAATCAACAACAGGAGTCACTGTGCACTAGCTCCCTATGTATTACCTCTGCCCTTAATGTGTTGTACTATGAGAATTAATGGTAAAACTACTACTCAAACAGTACACTATACTTTGTGTGCCTTTGCGGGTGCAGTCTGTTGAAATATTTATGTAGTATATACTAATTTGATCTTTTGTATATAAAGATAATTGAAAATGAATCATGATGAAAAATGGGATGGGAAAAGGAGTGGGAGATGGGATGGTTGCGGGTGGGAGGGAGGAAATGGGGGGAAAAGCGGCTATAATTCAAAAGTTATATTTTGGAAATTTATATTTATTAAAGTTGAAAAGAAAAAGATGATATGCTAATAAAACAACTGTATTTGCAGCAATACTGTTACACACAGACATTTCATTCTGTTTTTTGTATTTGCTTTTAAATTTTAGCTCACACATGTGGTATTTGTCTTTCTGGTTCTGGCTTGATTTCATTTAACATGATGTCTTCAAGTTGTGTCCATTTTGTGCAAATGGTAGAATTTCATTTTTTTTTGTAGCTGAATAATATTCCAATTGTATATATGCCACATTTTCTTTATCCATTCATTTGATGATGGACACCTTGGTTTGTTCCAAATTTTGGAAAAGATAGTTTAATAAAAGAGGAGATACTGTAGTCTCAGGGAAGAGATAGGGGAAAAACTGCAGAGGAAACTCTTTCATAATTAGAGGGACATGGTGGGCCTCTGTGGAATTCTCGGGAGCCCAGCTGCCAAGAGAGTGTCCACTCCAGCACTGGAAAGGGAGGTGTGGCAAAACCACAGTAGCCCAAGATACTGGCAGAAAAGCAGCAGGAAGAGCCTAGAGAGAACAAGGCTTGAAGCCCTGTGGGGGAAAGTACACCAGCTTAACTAGAGGAGAGAAAAAAAAATAAAAGGGACTGGTATGGACATGATTCTCTCCACTCACTTCACAAAGGCGAGAGAGACAATAGAACAGGAGCCATTTTTGGCATATGTAATAGCTGCACCACCTCAGGGCTGCACTGCCCTCAACCAAGCAGAAAAACCTGACACTAGTGGGGATAAATAACAGGAGACTAAAATCTATTGACTGTATGGAGCTTATGAACCGGGAATATGAAAAAAAAAAAAAACTGAGGGTGTGTGGGAGAACTCACGGTGAGGCTGAGATGTGAGTAGTCTCGGTGGGAGATGACACAAATTCAGGTGGCCTTAGCTAACCAGTGAGAGACATTGCAGGGGAATCTGAGCTTACACTGAGGACTGCAGAGATCCTTTGTGTGCTCCTTGGGACAGAGCAGACAAATATTATACCCACTGGGGTTAGCACTCAGGCACTGATTGCCATCAAGGAGAAGAGCTCAGTTGAGCAGAATTACTTCCCTTCTGAATAAAAAAAAAAAGAAAAAGAGGGAGAGAAGATTTACCATGCCAAACCTGGGTCTGTCACCTTTGGCACACCCTTTACCCTGAAAAACTGAGCAGAGCTCTCTGGCCACACCCATCACAAGCCTTTAGAAATTCACCAAAAGCAGATAGTCCACTTAATCTAGAGTCATACTATAATGAGAAAAGCCAACACAGCAGAAAAAAAGGAGAAGAAGAAACCAAAGAATATATCCACAACAACAACAAACAAATGCCAACAACAAATGCAGAAACCTAGGAAACAAGAACAAGGAAGACATTATGATGCCCCCAAAAAACATGACACTCCAATGCAAGATTATGAAGATGATGGGATAGAAGAAATACAAGATACAGATTTCAAAAAATTTCATGATAAGCACATGTAGAAGTTATCAAAATCAAATGTATAAACTACAGAAATCCATACAGGACAGGACAGAAAATCTCTCTTGTGAAAAGGAAATCTTAAGGAGGAACCAAAATGAAATGAGGAATTTACCAGAACATGAAATTGTGATAGTGAAGAGAAATCAAAATGAAATGAAGAAGTCAATAGAACAAATAAAAAACACATTTGAGAGTCTTAAAAACAGAATCAGTAAGGTAGAAGAGAGAATATCGAACTTAGAAGACAGAGCACAGGAAAGTATACAGTCAAACCAAAGACAAGAAGAGGAAATTAGAAATCTAAAAAATATTGTTGGGAATCTACAGGATACTATTTAAAAACCCAACATTCGAGTTCTAGGAGTTCCTGAAGGCATGGAGAGGGAGAAAGGATTAGAAGGCCTTTTTAGTGAGATAATAGCAGAAAACTTCCCGGGTTTGGAGAAGGACAGAGACATCCTAGTACAGGAAGCTCATAGAACCCCTAATAAACAAGACCAAAGGAAATCCTCACTACGACACATTGTATTCAAACTTACCACAGTGAAATATAAAGAAAAGATTCTAAAATGTGCAAGAGAGAAAGGTCAGATTACTCTCAGGGGATCTCCAATCAAACTCAGAGCAGACATCTCATCAGAAACCCTACAGGCTAGGAGGGAATGGCAAGATATAGCCCAGGTACTAAGAGAAAAAAACCGCCAGCCCAGAATATTATATCCTGCAAATCTCTCATTTGTGAATGAAGGTGAAAATAAGACCTTTCATAGCAAACAGAAATTGAAAGAATTGTTGCCACTCGTCCAGCCCTGCAAAAGATGCTTAAAGATGTGTTACACACAGAAACACGGCTATCAATACAAAAGAAGGTAAAGGAAGAAAATCTCTCAGTAAAAGATCACAGGAAGTTCAAAGCATATATGAGAAATATCTTTGGGAAAATGGCCAGGCAAAGTCACTACTTATCTATAGTCATATTGAATGTAAATGGCCTCAACTCTCCAGTTAAAAGACACAGACTGGCTGAATGGATTAAAAACAAAACCCATCTATTTGCTGCTTACAAGAAACACATCTTTCCAACAAAGATGCATGCAGACTGAAAGTGAAAGGTTGGAAAAAGATATTCCACGCCAACAGAAACAAAAAAAGAGTTGGCGTAGCCATCTTAATATCAGACAAAATAAACTTTACCACAAAAACTGTTAGGAGAGACAAAGAGGGGCACTATATAATGATTAAGGGATCAATTCAACAGGAAGATGTAACTATTATAAATGTATATGTACCTAATTACAGAGCACCAGGTTATTTAAAAGATATGTCAAGGAACTTAAAGGCAAATATAGTTTATTTTTTAAGATTTCAATTATTTATTTGACATGCAGAGTTACAGACAATGAGAGGGAGAGACAGAGAGAAAGGTCTTCCATCCTCTGGTTTACTCCCCAAATGGCCACAATGGCTGGAGCCAGGCCAATTCAAATTCAGAATCCAGCAGCCTCCTCCTGGGTCTTCCACATGGGTGCAGGGACCCAAGCACTTGGATCATCTTCTACTGCTTTCTCAGGCCATAGTAGAGAGTTTGATAGGAAGAGTAGCAGCTGGAACTAGATCTGGCACCCATATGGGGTGTTGGTACCACATGTGGAAGATCAACACACTGCACCACAGTGCCAGCCCCCAGCTGCAAATATAGTTTTACAAAACATTTTTTATAAGTGTGAAACCAAAGATTAAGAATGCTAGACTACTATAGTTTTTATTGTTGTTGTTTTGACAGGCAGGGTTAGACAGTGAGAGAGAGTGAGACAGAGAGAAAGGTCTTCCCTCCTTTGGTTCACCCCCTAAACGGCTGCTACGGCCAGCACACTGCACTGACCCGAAGCCAGGAGCTTCCTCCTGGTCTTTCATGCGGGTGAAGGGCCCGAACACTTGGGCCATCCTCCACTGCCTTCCTGGGCCACAGCAGAGAGCTGGACTAGAAGAGGAACAACCAGGACAGAATCCGGCACTCCAACCAGGACTAGAACCCAGGGTGCCGGTGCCACAGGCAGAGGATTACCCAGGTGAGCCACATGCTGGCCAGACTACTATAGTTTTAATGATCCCTGATTATTTTAAAATTTACCATATATGGTTAAAATGGTCATTTTCCCATTCAATTAGATTGTTTACTTTCATTTTCTGTATTCCCACTAAACTAAGGTCTTTTTGTTTTCTAAATGTTAAGCTTCTTATTCAGTGAAGTATTAAGCTGTTTAATGCAATGTAATTTTAAAATGTTCTTAAAAAATCAAAACCAAAAAAAAGAAAGGGAGAAAGAGATGGGAGGGAGACAGCAAGGAAGAAAATATCATTATGTTGTTAAAATTGTATCTACAAATCACACTGAGTCTGTTAAAAATTAATTAAAATTTAAATTAAAAAATCAGAAAAAAAAAACCTGAGAACTTGAGGAGCAAGCATTTGGCACAGTGTTGGTATATAGCACAGCAGGTTAAGCCCTGCTTGTGATTCCAACGTCCTTTATTGGAATACAGGTTCAAGTTCCAGCTATTCTGCTTAACGACCATCCTCCTATTAATGAGGCTGGGAAGACAGAGGAAGATGGTTGACATACTTGGGATTCTGCCACCCTGTGAGAGACAAGGATGGAGTTCCTGGTTCTTAGCTTCAGCCTAGCCCAGACTTGGGAAATGAACCAGAAGATCTGTCTCCCCCTCCTGTCACTCTGAATTTCTAATAAATAAATTAATTAAAAAAAAAGACACTTCTTGGGACACCCACATTCCATACTGTAGTGCCTGATTCAAGTCCCAGCTCTGCCTCCAATCTGTCTTCCTCCTAATATGCACCAAGGGAAAACAGTAAATTATGGCTCAAATACATAGGTCCCTACTCCCTCTCCAATGTAGGAGATATGGATTGACTTCCTGGCTCCTAGCTTCATCCTATCCAGCCCTGATTATCTGACTATTGCAGGCATTAGAGAGAGAACCAGCACATGGAAGATACTGCTTCCTCTCCTCTCCTCTCCTCCCTTCCTCTCTTCTCACCCCTCTCCCTTCTCTTTGTCTCACCTCCCCTCCCTTCCTCTCCTCTTCTTTCTCTCTCTCTCTCCCCCTGAGTTAAAAAAAGAAGAAGAAATAAACCCTGAAAAGAGAGGTAGACATTTGGCACAGTAGTTTAAACCCCTGCATTCCATATCAGATTGCCTTGGCTCATGTCCTAGCTGTGTTCCTAATTCAACCTTCCTGCTAACACACAGCTTGGGAGGCCACAGCACCCCAATACTAGCATCCCTACTACCCTCATATGAGATACAGATTGGAATACTAGCTCCCAGATTTACCTTGGCCCAGACTCAGCCATTGCAGGCTTTGGAGAATGAAAGAACCAGCGAATAGTGGCTTATACTCAGTCTGCCTCTCCTTCTCATTCTCTCTCTTTCTCTCTGTCTTCATGCCCTAATATAAATATACAACATAAATATTTTTTTAATTTTGGTAGAGATATCAGTGACTACACACCGCAGGGGCAATAGATCACACTGATTTAGTGGAAGCAAATTACAAACAGATAAAAACACCAGCCAGGGTCTGGCACTGTGGCATAGCAGGTTAAGCTACTGCCTGTGATGCAGCCATTCCAAATGGTTCAAGTCCCAGCTGTTCCACTTCTGATCCAGCTCCCTACAAATGCACCTGGGAAAACAGTGAAAGATGGTCCAAGTGCTTGGGTCCCTGCATCCAGTTGAAGACCCAAAATAAGTTTCTGGCTCCTGTCTTCAGCTTGGCCCATCACCAACTGTTGCAGTCATTTGGGAAGCGAGCCAGCAATTGGAAGATCTCTCTCTTTGTCTCTCCCTCTCTCTCTGTAACTCTGTCTTTCAAATAAAGAAATCAATCTTAAAAACACCAGCTGGGTAGAAGATAGAATTTAAATTTCCTATAATATGTTGTCTAAAATGTATAATTTTCAAAAAATAATGACATGGATAGTCACACGAAATTGTGGTCTGATCTCAAGAAAAACAACATTCAATAGAACTCCCTCTGAGTGAACCCAAATAGTAGACTTGACAGACTCTAAAGTAGAAATTGCAAATGCATACCGAGAGCCAGCCTATGGCACCTAAGGTTGGGCTGCTATCTGCAAGGCTGGCATCCCATATGGGCATTGCACCAAGACTCAGCTGCTCCACTTTCCACCTGTCTCTGCTAATGTGCCTGGGAAAGCAGCAGAAGATGACCCATGTGCTGGAGCCCCTATACACATGTTGGAGACCCAGATAAAGCAGCTAGCTCCTGGCTTTAGTCTGTCCCAGACCCAGGCATTTGGACCATTTAGGGAGTGAACCAGCAGATGGAAGATTGATCGATCTCTCTCTCTCTCTCTCTCTGACGTGAAACTTGAGGAAAAACACTAAGTTATAGATCAAAGAAACTTAATACACTAAAAATAGAACAAAAACACAATGATCCACATATGTAACAGAAAAACTGTTGGAAAACAAAGAGAAAATCTTGAAAGCAGCTCATTTTGTGCAGAGGAAAAATAATATTAATGGCTGATTCTGCATCAAAAAGAATGGAGTCTGGAAGGAATGATATTTCAAAGTACTTAAGGTTAAAAACAACAACAAAACCCTTTCAATCAAGATTTCTAGTTCTAGGAAAACTATCCCTCCAAAAAGGAAGTTAAAATTGTCTTTCTCAGATAAACAATGACAGAGAAAATTTATTACCAGCAGACTTGAAAACTAGAAACACCCCAAACGATCTTCAATGGTTGAATGGCTAAACAGTGGTATATTTATTCAATGGAAAATCACTTGGCCAAAGAAAAACCCAAACTGATACATGCAAAAACTTGATTTTATCTCAAGAGACATAATGCTAAATGAAAAACTAGTCTCCAAAGATTAGTGTGTGATTCCATTTATACATTTTTGAAAAGAAAAAATTATAGTAATAATTGTGTTGCCATAGGCTACACAAGAGGAAAGGGTGATTATAGAGAGATACCATGAAGGAATTTGGAGACTGATGGAATAGTTCTATATCTTGATTATGGTGGTGGTACCATAATATATATAACTGAATATATAACTGAATATCCAAAATTCACCTTTACTTTAGGATAATTGGAAAAAACAAACAAACAAACAAAAAAACCACCATAACTGTATCATGAACTTACAATGGATATATTTTATGCTGCTTAAAATATACTTCAATAAAGCTGTAAAGGAATAAAAGCTAGCAAAAAATAAGCTAATGCTTGCAGAACCAATAGAGATAAAGAAAAATAAATAGTTCAACTACTCTAATATATTAAAATACATTAACAGAATTTTTTAAAACTTCTGAACTAAATAAATATATCTTTTAATTCTATTTTCCATAAATTTCTTGAGGTGCTTTCTTATATTTTCAATACAGAAAATTCACAAAAGGGTAGTTTAATAGAATTTACCCCATACATCACTTCCTTGAATAAAATTAATGTTATAATTCTACTGAAAGTATTCACATTCATTAAGCCTTCTTGGGGCCAAAAAGCTAAGTATCTCCTGAAACAAAAAGTGTATCATAGCTTTCTGTACTCTTGGACAAGACATTTTTGGACCCAGTAAGGAGGAGGGATACAGGAAGTTAAAATTCTACCACTTTTTTATCTAAAACTTTGCAATCAGCTACACCCATAACTGTACCCCCTGCAATACACACATATACACATAATCTTTAGCTCAACTGGCCATGAAGTTCAATCTATGAAATCCAAGAATTAAATTCTTATTGGGCTTAGAAATTTACTGATTCCCAAATGTATTCATGCCAAGAAAAAGCTAATCCAATTCCATAACTAATTTACAAGACATGGAAATGGCTTTCTCAGTGATGTTACAGGGAATCTTGAGACTCTAACAGCAAATTGCTTCAAAAAGGTTTTATACCTTATTTCCTTCAAAGATCACATCCCATGTATGACTAAGGAAGATGTATATGGGTTGGTTGTGCTGGGCTAATTTCCCCATGTACAGATATGGTAGGAATGAATCACCAACAGTGGATAGTCAGATATTCCAGCAAATTATTTTGTGCCTCCTAAGAGCCTCCCTCACATTATGCCCAAATCCCATATCGAAAAGCCAATTGGAGTCTTGGCTACTCCACACTTCAGATCCAGCTTCTTGATAATGCACTCGGGAGGCAGTAGATGATGGCTCATTTACTTGGGATCCTAACACCACACAGGAGACCTGGATGAAGCTCCTGGCTCCTGGCTTTGGTCTCACTCAGCCCAGTTGGTACGGGCATTTGGAGATCAATCAGCAAACAGAAGATTTTTCTCTCTCTTTATCTCCCATCCCCCTCCCTCTCCCTCTCCATCCCTGTCATTCTTTCTAGTAAAATAAATAAACTTAAAAAAAAACAGGTCATAAGTGTGAAAGGTAAAACACGTTATTATGTTTTGTATATAGTAATTACTCCACCAAAGTAGTTATTATCCTTATAATCTTGCACCATTAACTTCAGTAAATTAATTCATCAGAGGTATTCTGATGGGACAGTGACACAAAAATAACTATGTTAAAGGAATTGGTAGGAAGGTCAACTACCCAGAACAAGGGGAACCTGAGTGAAGACACAAAGGGGGAGAACCTTATTGCCCAGGAAATGTTGTGACAGATCTGAGAACCCTGAAGTGGAAATAAGTGGAGCAGTCATTGGAGAATTTGGAAGAGAACTAAATTCAATAGGTTTATTAAATGCTAGCAACTTAGCTAGCCACCTTAATAGTCCTTATTTTATTGGGAATCAGGAGGACTCATTTTTCCTTTTAATACATGATATAAGCGAATTCTATTATTTTTCACTCAGAACGTTTTCTGTTTCATACCATATGTCTCATTCTTTCTGCCATCTAACTGAATCAAGGACCCATCCCCTTAAATCAAATGCCTGAAACGTCATGGTGATACCATGCATTCCATTTTTCACTCCAAGACATCCACATTCCTGTACCAGCACAGAAAGGACCAGATCTGTTTTGTTCTCTTTTGCTTTTTAATTGAGATGCAATTCATCTTTAAATACTTTAAAACTTGCCCATTTGAAGCTTACTGTGTTTTAGTATATTA
This sequence comes from Sylvilagus floridanus, assembly GCA_949820135.1. Taxonomy (NCBI): domain Eukaryota; kingdom Metazoa; phylum Chordata; class Mammalia; order Lagomorpha; family Leporidae; genus Sylvilagus; species Sylvilagus floridanus. Next base: position 52,648,379 of record OX463224.1, on the reverse strand, counting down.
CCATCACCTCTTGTTCCAGAACATTTTAATTATCTTGAAAAAAAAGACTTGCATCCCTGAGCAGACGCTCTATGAAGTTTCAGAAAAATGAATTTTTAGCATATAAAATTAAGTCTATCACAGCTAATAAATATGGAATTTATTAACTTACAATACAAAATCAGTCCAAACAAAAATAATTTAAAATATTAGAGAAATTCATATAAGATAAATGAATGAAGAGTTACTAAGAGAAATAAGAAAGTAACAAGAAAAATACATTTGGCTCTATCTTTGCTCATTAGCTACATGGCCTTGGATAAGTCTCCATCTCTCTGCAGTGAAGAGATCTGCCTCTTTGCAGATCTTTGGTAAACAGATTCACTTTTTAAAATGAGAGAATGGACACTAAATATTGTATCCATGTTTGTTTGCAATAATAATGATAAAGTTTGACTCAATGAGACAGACTATGGCCTTTCTTATAGCATCCTTTTGGCATCTGAGGGAGATAGAGGATTTCATCTGATAAGAACAGAATCCAGATCAAGACCACAAATCCATTTGGCACAATCCTATTGCAAGGCCTTCTTTGAAAACTGAAGGAATTCTAAACTAAGAATGAGAAAATTTCCTTATCACTGTGTTTTTTTAGATAAGAAACACAAAGAACATTGCTGTGGTTTAAGCTGCCACCTGTGATGCCAGCATCCCATATATTCCTGTCAGCTGTCCCACTTCACTTCAAGCTCCCTGCAAATGATCTGGGAAAAGCAGCAGAAGATGGCTCAAGTGTTTGAGCCCCTGCCACAATGGTGGGAGACCCAGAAGCAGCATCTGGCTGCTGGCTTCAATTCAGCCCAGGCCTGGCCACTGCCACCATCTGGGGAATGAACCAGCAGATGGAAGCTCTGTCTCTCCTTCTCTCTGTAACTCTTTCAAATAAATAAATGAATGCAAGAAGTATAATGCTTCAGAATATTGGTTTTTTATCTATGAGCTGAAAGAAAATAATTCCTTCATAAGACATAAGGTAATTTGATGAAACTATCTGTATTCGCTTCATAGAACCAGGGGTCCTTGGAATCACATCCAAGGAGGAAATTAGTAAGTCCAGTTGTTCATCACTGGAATAAAAGGCATGAAGCTAAGAAAAAAATCAAATGACAGTACCCAGGTATCTGAAATCAAGAATAAAGCATGCAGCCCAACCACACTCTTTTATTTTAAGAAGTTATTTGGTTGTAGCTGCATGGATTGATTTCTGGGGACTCTATTCTGTCCCATTCACCTTCATTTCTATTTTTGTGCCAGGACTAGGCTGTGTTGATTATAACTACCCTATAGTTGTCTTGAAATATGGTATTGTAATGCCTCTGGTTTTGTTTTTGTTCTTTAAGATTGCTTTGGGTATTAGGGTCTCTTCTGCTTCCAAATAAATCTTAGGATCATTTTGTTCTAGATCTGAGAAGAATGTCATTGGCATTTTGATTGAGACCAAATTGAATTTGTAAACTGCTTTCTATAGTATGGGCATTTTGATAACAGTTCTTCCAATCCACTAACATGGAAGATTTTTCCATTATTTTAGTGTGTGTTTTCTATTTTTTCTTTAATATTTTATAATTTTTGTGGTAGAGAGCTTTCATCTCCTTGATTAAATTTATTACAGGATATTTAAGTTTAGAGCTATTGTTAAGAGACTGATCTTACAAGTTCTTTCTCAGCCATTGCATTCTCTGTGTATACAAAGTCTATTGATTTTTCTGTGTTAATTTTATACCATAAAATTTTACCAAATTCTCTTATGAGTTCCAATGGTCTCCTGGTAGAGTCTTTTAGTTCCCCTATATATAGAAACATGCCATCTGCAAACAGGGATAATTTGACTGCTTTTTTCCAGTTTGTTTCCCTTTGATTTCTTTTTCTTGCCTAACAGCTTTGGCTAAAATTTCCAGGACTATATTGAACAGTAATGGTGAAAGTGGGCATACTTGTCTGGTTCCAGATCTCAGTGGGAATGCTTCCAACTTCTCCCCATTCAATAGGATGCTGGTATGGATTTGTCTTAAACTGCCTTGACTGTGTTGAGGAATGTTCCTTCTATAACAAATTCACTTAAGGTTTTTATCATGAAAGGATGTTGTATTTTACCAAACACTTTCTCTGCATCTATTGAGATAGTTATACAGTTTTTATTCTTAAGTCTGTTAATCAGATATATCACATTTATTAAACCATACATGCATACCAGGAGTAAGTCCCACTTGGTCCAGATGAATGATCTTTCTGATGTGTTGCTGGATACCATTATCACAGATATAGGTCTCTAGTTCCCCGTCTTCGTTGCATCTTTTTCTGGTTTTGGAATGAAGGTCATGTTGGTCTCATAGGAGTTTGGGAAGATACCCTCCCTTTCAATTGTTTTGGATAGTTTGATAAGAATTGGAATTAGTTTTTGAAAAGTCTAGTAGAATTCAGCAATGATGCTATTTGGTCCTAGGTTTTTATTTTCTTTGTCTTGGTTGTAAGTCTGCTTAGTTTTTCTGTGTCTTCATGCCTCAATTTTGGTAGATTGTACGTATCCAGGAATCTATCCATTTCCTCTGGATTTGCCAATTTGTTGGCATATAGCTGTTCGAATTTTTCCTAATGATTCTTTTTATTTCTATGGTATCCATTGTTGCAACTCCTTTTTCATTTCTGACCTTATTGACTTGGGTCGTCTTTCTCTCTTTTTTCTCTCTCTCTGTTTTTGATTAGTTGTGCCAATGCTGTTTCAATGTTGTTTATTTAAAAAAAAAAAAAGCTATTCTGGGGCAGGTGCTGTGGCATAGCAGGCTAAGCCTCTGCCTGCAGTGCTAGTATCCCATATAGACGCCAGTTCATGACATGGCTGTTCCTCTTCTGATCCAGCTCTCTGCTGTGGCCTGGGAAAACTGTAGAAGACGGCCAAAGGGCTTGGGCCCCTGCATCCACATGGGAGACCCAGAAGAAGTTCCTGGCTCCTGGCTTTGGTTGGCCCCACTCCAGTCATTGCTGCCATTTGAGGAGTCAACCAGGGGATGGGAGAACTCTCTCTCTCTCTCTCTCTCTCTCTCTCTCTCTCTCTCTCTCCCTCTCACTGTCTGTAACTCTACCTCTAAAAAAATAAATAAGTCTTAAAAAAAAAAAAAGCTTTTCATTTCACTGATCTTTTGTATTGATTTTTGATATCAATTTTGTTTATTTCTTCTCCAATTTTAATTATTTCTTTCCACTTACTAATTTTGGGTATAGTTTGTTGTTGTTTTTTCTATGTCCTTGAAATGCACTTTTCGCTCATTTATTTGAAACCGTTCCAATTTCCAGATGTAGGTGCTATTTACTATAAACTTCCTTCTTAATACTGCTTTTTCTATAAGGAGCTAAACTCAATCCCTGGACAAAGGACAGTCTTTTCAACAAATTATGCTGGGAAAATTGGATTTCCACATGCAGAAGTATGAAACAGGATCATTACTTTATATATTTTACAAAAGTCAACACAAAATGGATCAAGGATATAAACCTTTTACCTGAAACTATCAAATTACCAGAGAAGCACATTGGGAAAACTCTGCAAGACACTGGCATAGGCAAAGATTTATTAAAAAAAAAAAAAAAACAAGAAGCACAGGCAATCAAAGCATAAATTGACAAATGGGATTATATCAAGCCATGAAGCTTCTTCACTGCAAAGAAATAAAGTGCAGAGGCAACTGACAGAATGGGAGAAAATATTTGAAACTGTGCAACTGATAAAGGATTAATATCCAGAATATATAAAGAGCTCAAACTCGACAACAAAATAAATAACCCAATTAAAAAATGGGCAAAAGACATATACAGGTATTTTTCAAAAGAGGAAATTCAAATGGCCAACAGACATGAAAAAATGCTCAGGATCACTAGCCATCAGGAAAATACACATAAAAACCACAATGAAGTTTCACCTTGTCCAGTTAGAATGGTTATCAAAAAATAACAATGCTTGTGAGGATATGGGGAAAAGGTTACCCCCTAATCCACTGTTGGTGGGAATGTAAATTAGTACAGGCCAGAGAGCTGAAAATAGATCTACCACATAACTCAGCCATCCCACTCCTGGGAATTTGCCCAAAGGAAATGAAATCAATGTATGAAAGAGTTATCTATATTCCCATGTTTATTGCTGCTCAACTGACAATAGCTAAGATATGGAATCAACCCAGATGCCCATCAACTGGTAAGTGAATATATAAAATATGGTATATATACACTATGGAATATTATTCAGCTATAAAAAAGAATGAAATCCTACTGTTCACAACAAAATGTATACAACTGAAAGCCATTATATTTATTGAAAAAGGCCAGTCCTAAAAACACAAAAATTATATGTTTTCCCTGATATGTGGCAACTAATAGAGTACAAAAAAATGTAATGTATAAGTACTTGCACTGTAATCTGCATAAAATTATCCCTGTGTATAAACTGTTGAGAGGAAATGGGTTACCATCTAAATGTATACTATCTTGTATCCACACAGGAAATATTTAGATATTACATTGTCATTGGTTCTATTTCATTGAAAAAAGTTATTAAAGACTAAGTGATATATATATATAGGCAAAATGCTCATTTTTCTAACCAATTATTATTTATAGCCATTATCTGTATTCCCACTAAACTAGGGTCTTTTTGCATTTTACTTGTTAAATTTCTTGTTTGGTGAAGCATTAAGCCTTTTTATTGCAATGTAAATTTAAACATGTTATCTCAAAAACAAAAAAAAGGAAAGGTTGAAATAAGGAGTGATGAAGGAAATATCACTATGTTCTTAGACTTACATCTACAAATCATACTGAATTGTTAAAAATTAATTAAAATTATTAAAATTAAAATAAAAACTGAAATTAAAGAAGTTATAAGAGAGGCAGAAATAAAAAAGAAATGACACATCAGGACAGAGCAATTAGAACAGAGATGAGAAACATAACTCAGAGAAACTCTCTGAAGGGGTGTAGAGTCCAGCAACGGTATCTTTTTAGGCATGTGTGGCTTCTCCTCTGGATTGATGATGAGTCTGTGTAAACGCAAATTATAGAAACAAACATGTAATGGGGCTTGTATAATAATGTTTTCTACTCTATATCCTTTATTCATGGATTATGACAAAATATTTGCACTCAGGTCTTTGGACAAACTAAGTATATTTATTCAGTAGAAGAAATTCTGGTAGCATATGATCAATACATTTTTCTTGATGGCACCTCAGTATCTAGTATTATGTTGTACTTTAACAAAAGTCATAATCAAGATGAATGAGGAAGATCCATGGCAGATTTCATTTTAACAGAAACTATATAATGATTAAAGGTATCCAGATATGGAACAGGATTCATAGGAAGAGAGTGAGTTTCCCTTCAATGAAAGCAGAAATTAGATAACCAGTGAATTGTAAAGTGGAGTAAAAATGCCAAATGGGGGCATTCCTAAAAGTTCTTTAAGGTTCCCCTCTGTGTTGTTTTCATATTCTATCAGTTTTCATCTCAGCTCTTTTAGAAACTGCCCTGCCCCTCTCCTAAACTACTTATAACTGTAGACTAGTTCTCAGTTGTTTTCTTTTGCCAAGAGCATCTCAGGGTATAAACCGGTTCTAACAAATATCCAAATGGGATATTTCATTTTATTATCAGTAGTAAACAAACACAAAGGGCATGGCAATCTCTACTTTTAGTAAAACCTTGTAAAAAGTTATTCTATCAGAAAAATGTTCATCAGGACCTGCCCCTACTCATCTGAGCCTCTTTTATAATTAAAGATTTTTCCCCTAGATAAAAATTACATGAACACACATTTCAGAACATGAGAGAAACACAGACTATACAAAGACCTCCAGCAAGGGTTGTTAAACAGGGATATGAATTAAAAATGCCTAGAAAAATTTATGTAACAAACTACAAATAAATATTTGCTTAAAACCCACTCTATAAACCTGAATGAGAAGATGTTATTGAACACAAACAACTATAATTTTTAGCACCACAGATGATTCTAACACAACAGGTATTATTCAAAGGTCTTCTGGACTCTTGATTTAAAATCCCACTACAATATCATAATTTTTATCTGTGTATGAGATAATGAAGTAGTATCTGAACTGCATGCACACATATTTCTTCACACCAATTTTCCTTTCCCTACCATTCAGAATCCAGTGAAAAGTTTTGAGATACATGACTCTCTGATATTCTTGAATATCAAGAGTGATATTCTTGGTTTTGACTTCAAAAAGGACCTGTAACAACTATAGCAGAAACAAAATATTGTCTTAAAAATACAGACTTTCAGTTGCTAGATCAGGACTTTTTGAGAGAGAATAGTTTACTGTTCTCTTGTTTTGCAGTTTAAATGCTACGGTGTGAATACCAAGGAGCCAACGTGATCCATATGTATCTGATAAGCAGAATGCTAAAGGGAAGGAGAACACTTCAGTACTGTGCAGTAGAAAAAAAGTTCTGGTGACCAAAGACCAACAGCAAATGTATCTCTCACCAGAAGGCACCCTGCCAGGTGAGTGCTGTGGCTCAGCAGGTGAAGCTGCCACCTGGGATGCCCACATCCCCTTTCAGAGTGCCTGATTGGAATCCTAGCTACTCCGGTTCTGATCTGGCTTCCTGCTAATGGAATCCAAAGAAGCAGAAGATGGTGGCTCAAATACTTGAGCCCTGCCACCTACGTTGAAGACCCTAATGGAGTTCCTGGCTCCTCGCTTCAGCCTGGCTCAGCCTTTGTGAGTTTTTGGAGAGTGAACCAGCTGATGGAAGATCTATCTTCCTGCCTGTCTCTCTGTGTCTTCTCTCTTTAAAGTAACTAAAGAGAAAATATTTTGGGGTAGGTGGCAGCTTTCAAGGAGGTTATGGACATGGATATATCCTCCCCATCCCTGAAGTCAGAATAATAAGCTCCAACCCCAATGGAATTTAGATTACAGCTCTGGAGGGAAGAAAAAAATAGTGAAAAGGCACAACCCTGAACTGAGTAGAAACTTAGAACTGGATAAATGTAAAGCATAACATGAATGATTTCCCCTAAAAGTGAAGGTGTTTTAGATATTCTGCGATCTTTATAAGTGAAGACTTAATTAAATAGTTGTTTTTTAAAAGGGGCAAATTTTTCAAAAGTAAAATTTCATGTACTTCAGTTTTGTGGGTATAAGATATATCATTATGATACAAGTATCAATCATCATTATAGATGAAAATAAACTTTGCAGTGTTACTAATTTAAATACTCATTTTTATCCTGGAATAAAAATTTTTGTATAATATAGCTTCATACATACTAGCAAATTCCACCCAGCTTTGTCTATTTTCATGACAGGATGTCAAAAAGCTCATAGAAAATGTTATTATGAGAAAACTATACGTTGGGATTCAAAATTTTTTGAACAAAAATAAGCTTATCCCATAAATCCATTTTTCCACAAACTTTTCAAGTTCCCTGGTATATTTGAGGAAGCTGAAACTTAAAAAGTGAAATGATTTCTCAAGATGGAAAAATCGGTAACAAAGTGAGAATTTGAATTCAAGTCCCTTGACTTCCAATCCACTAACATTTCCACTGTCTTACAATCTGTTTGACACCAAATGAGAGGTACTTCACACACTTATTTTGGAGATGAGAGTTTCAATTGTATGTGAACTTATAAGGTGTAAGTATGTTTATAAAGGTGGGATTCTAAGACAAAAATTACATTTTTCTCAAGTGGTTGCTAATGATAAGTTAGATGCAAAGTAAACAGTTCTACTGGGAAATATGTAAGCCGGGCAGTGATGTGCTGGCCAGTTTTTAACAGCCAGTTGCCAGAAAGTAAGCTCAAACAGTGTGGGTTATTGATTTCCTTGGCATAAATATCCCCACAACAACCAATTGCAAGTTATAAACATGATGTCAACCAGGTCACATAATTCCTTGAAAATTTACAAATCAGGCTGGCGCCGTGGCTCAACAGGCTAATCCTATGCCTTGCGGCGCCGGCACACCAGGTTCTAGTCCCAGACTGGGTGCCGGATTCTGTCCCAGTTGCCCCTCTTCCAGGCCAGCCCTCTGCTGTGGCCCGGGAGTGCAGTGGAGGATGGCCCAGGTGCTTGGGCCCTGCACCCCATGGGAGACCAGGAAAAGCACCTAGCACCTGGCTCCTGCCACTGGATGAGCGCGGTGCGCCGGCCTCAGCGGGCCATCCGCAGCAGCCATTGGAGGGTGAACCAACGGCAAAGGAAGACCTTTCTCTCTCTCTCTCTCTCTCACTGTCCACTCTGTCAAAAAGAAAAAAAAGAAAAAAAAAAGAAAATTTACAAATCCGTTTCATGAACAGACTACAAACTGGTTTTAGCCACTAGAGCCAGTTCTGTTACTCTAAAATAAGAGATACTTAAGCACTCACTATAATTCAATGAATTTTGTTGGGATAATACACTGAGGTGTTTTAAGAACAAAAATCCAGCTAACATGGATAATTATCAAGAAATTAGTATGCTTTATCTAAACTAAATGTAAAAAGCAGCTTTTTCTTGCAATTTTCCCTAGCCAAATACTAAAGTGCTAAGTCTTTATACATACACAATTCTCTGGACAGAAGTAATATTTAAGAGAACAGACACCAAGTAAAAATCTTTTATAAGAACCACATTAAAGGAACTGACATTACCTGTTTCACACTATTCTGCAGATAAGACATAACAGAATGGCTACCTCTATACAAAGTCTGAATTTTTCCACTTTATTTCTACCTTATAAAGGTCAAAGAAAATGGAGATCATATTTAAAATGACCTGTGAAATGTGCTTATGGCAAAAAAGTGTAGGAACTAAATTGATAGACTTCTATGTAATAAGAGAACCATATAATTTGGTAAACATTTCTCAGGTATAACTGAACTTTGCTTTTTATGGTCAATGTATTACTAAAATGATATGGATGTGTATTATATTGTGAAAAGTCAAGTCACATTTTAGATCCACTTTTATATTTTTTGCTTGAAACTACACATCTTAAGAAATCTAATGAACACCATGAATGCTTTTAGAGAGAAATTCACATATCTGCATATATATAAAATACTGCATAAAATCTTAAAGGACAGATATTCTATAACTGAACTTTGGATTCTGGATTCATTTCAAAAACCAATATTTTCTTTACAATATTTATTTACAGAGAGAGGGAGAAGCATACAGATAGGATCTCCATCCAATGGCTTCTCCCTAGATGGCCACAATGGCCAGGGCTGGACCTGGTTTAGACCAAGCTGAAGTCAAGACCCAGAAGCTTCTTCCAGGTCTCCCACATAGGTGGCAGGGACACAAATACTTGGGCCACTTTCTGTTGCTCTTCCAAGTCACTAGCAGGGAGCTTTATTGGAAGTGGAGCATATGAGACACAAACTAGCACCCATATGGGATGCTAGTATCTCAGGTTGCAGCTTTACCTGCTACACCACAACACTAGCTCCAACAAACTCATATTTTAATTGAACTAGGAAATCACAACATTCAAAGAAAGCTTATTATGATTACCCTTAGAAAGTCAGTACAACTATCTGTAAAGAAAGCAAAGAGTTTAATTTCTATTTTCCTTGAATTCAGCTTTTTATTTATTGAATTTACCTGTGGTAAGTTTAGATTTCTAGACATATGTGAGTATTTGAAAGACAAAGTAAAAAATATGAGGAGTTCAATGGATCTTTAAAAATCAAATATCATAAGTCCTTTATTTTATAAATGAAGAGAAAGAGTTTCCAAGAATTGAATTAACTGTAACAAGTCTCTATGACCATGAGGCTTCATTTTACTGTAAAAGGATACAGCTCTGGACAATGTCAGAGACTTTGCATTCCATAAATTATAGGACTTGGTTGGAATACAAAGTCTGCTGCACTTATATTTGGGCAGTGATTGTGGTCTATAAATTTTGTAAGTATAATATAAACTATAAATGCTGTACACTTGAAAGTCGAGTTTATTGACAATTATTGCAATTAAGTGATTTTCTGTATTTTGCAACAGTCAAAATAATTAGCTTTGGGGCTGGCCCCACACCGCAGTAGGTTAATCCTCTGCCTTTTATTCTTCTGCATTTATTCTTCTATGATTGTGATTTTCCAGATTTTAGATTTTAGGGAATTTGAACTTTGAGGACTTTGACATTTAGAATTATAACATTCAGGACTGCATCTTTAGGGATCATGTTTAGAACTGATTCATACAATGCTATTCTGCAATAAAGAGGAATGAACTACTAGCATAATGATATGGGCAAATCTTCAAAACATAATGTTGAGCAAAAGAAACCTGACACAAATACATATATAATGTATGATTCCATTTCAAGAAGTTCTAGAAGAGGCACTACTAACCTATCATAATAAAAATAAAAAGCCCTGAGGAGTATGTGTAAAGTGATTATAAAGATGCATCAGAGAACCTTCTGGGATAATGTAAGTTTTGGCTGAAGGTTACATGAGTATGTATCAAAGTTCATTGAACCAAGTGTTCCACATCTATGCATTTTATTCTAGGTAAATTATACCTCATCTTTTGTTTGGCTTGGAATAATTATAAAATTATCTATTGTAAAACATCTACTCTATCAATCACTTGAGGGATTATTACAGAGGTGGCTCACTGACCTCTCTTTGAATAGCACTATCTGTGAGGCATTAAAACATGTTCTTTTTCTATATTATACTTTCCACAAAATAATAACCTAAAACAAAAATAAAATCATTGTATACATGACTGAAGACTGCCAAATACATAGTTAAAAACAGAGAGTAAGCTCTTCACATGGATTAAGCTTAGGTACCAAACCTCGATATATTTTAGAATCACATAGGAATCATAAAAAATATCTAGAACTTTGGGCTCTAACCTTGTAACAAAAAGGCAGAATACTTTTTCAGTGAGATCTGTGAAACTATTTTTTTAATTCACCATGTGATTCAAATAACCAATCCAATTCAGAAAAAATAAAAACTGTTTCAGATGAGCTAATGGAGAGATCAGAGGGTAATGTAGTTATTTGTTCAATTATCTTTTTTATATCAAAATGGTTTCCAAGACTCATTCAAGACCCAATCTTTTCATTTTAAATTTTTAAAAGATGTATTTATTTATAAGGCAGGGTGACATAGAGAGGGAGAGACGGAGATCTTGCACCTGCTGGTCATTTACAAATGTTCACAACAGCCAGGGCTGGGCCAGGCCAAAGCCAGGAGCTAGGAACTTCATCTGGGTCTCACATGTGTGTGGAAGGTATAAAAGTAACTTGTGCCATCATCTACTGCCTTTCCAGAATCAACAGCAGGCAGCTGGATAGGAGGCAGAGTAGCCAGGAATCAAACCAGTGTGCTGATAGGGGATGTCGGTGTAATAAGCAATGGCTTGAAATATTGCACCATAACACCAATCCCTTATTTTCAATTTTTCTAAATGAAATACAAAATATTTACATTCCATATTCAATAATCAAAAAGGTCAATGTTTATAATGGAAATACTTAAGTATCTTTCTAAGACCATAGTGAAACTGGGTAGATCTGGGTTAGAATTCTAGCTCTGTCCCTTCAAACTATGTCACATTGGGAAAGTCATTTATTCACTTTGAGTCTCAGCCTCTTCTTTGGCAAAAATAGACTTACTGATATTGCCTTGACAAAAGAAATGTGAAATCATCAAGTATGTTGCATGTAAACAAGACATGTTTGCTTTATTTCATCCTGATAAATGTTGAATAGTTACTTCTAGACTTCCATAAAACAAAATAAAATTGGAAATCTCTTGAATTTGTAATGAGAGATTTATACTCTATTCCTTCTTCAAGGTCAGGAGGTTTTAGCCTTTTTTGCATCAAATGTACTTTTTGTCATAAAACATTTTCAAATATTCACTTAGGCAACTTCAATTTCTTCTGGACAGTTTTTATCAAGGCTATAGTTATCATGGTTGCAGTGGTATAATTCATTATCTCATCATTGACTGGACATTTCATCAAACATATTTTATTGTTGAGACAACTTGTCAGTAGTACTCAATTTGCTGTCTCATCAGCAATAGAGTGTATAGTAATTAAATTTTTATCATGACAACATCTCATCCCTATTGCTCATGCATAATTCACATTTTACATGTCAAATATCAACCACACATATTTTGTGCTAATGAGGATAGAAAATAGAGTTTACCTTCTCAGTTGTCTCCTCAGACTATACAAATAATTGTGTTCTCTTTGTAAGGACAAGGCTAGGCAAAGGCACAAATTTGAAACAGGAGCCCCCCTTCCCTAGCCTGTCCTCTAAGGATTTCCCAAGTGACCCAAATCATATTAAGCCGAAAGTAAAATACAATGAAAAGTGCAATGATTATTTAAAACAATTAGAAATCTATTCATCTTCTAAAGTCTGGTACAAATGACACTTCTTCATCTGTATATTTTTTTACTCTGTAATCACAGCACTTGAACTACTGATTTATGGATTATCCTTCCCATTTTTCTGTGATATACATGAAAGTAAGTTCAAGTTCCCTTTGGATATAATTTTCCAGTGCTTGGCACAATGCTTGTCTAATAGACAAACTCAAATAACTAAAATATATCTAAATGGATCAAATTTATATTCTGAAAGAATGGTTGCATTTTGAAAGAAATAAGCAAAGAATGCAGGCTTATATTTCCATAAATACATATACTGTCACTTAGAGGAAGGACATATTTATAAATGGATAAAACTTTCCTATAATGAATCAAATCATACCAAATTTTTGTTTCACCACGCAACCATCTCTCCAGCCTCACCTTCACTCCTTGACTCCAACAAAACCACTCTTTCTGCTTGATTGCTCTTCAATTCCCTTGATATATGGTAAACTACTTGTTACTCTTCAAAATTCAGCTAAAAAGTGACCTGCTCCATGATTCCTGCCTCTTCTGAGTTTCTACTGTTCTCTCTTTATACCACCAACAATACTACACAGCTTCTAGGATCAGAGTGCCTAACATGCATATGCATTGTATCAGATATTTTATAAAATACTCATGTTAGAGTCATACCAAAGAGATATTAATTTCATTATTTAGGAAAAAAGGACTTAAATAGCATACTAGAGGTTACACAACAAGTACAGGAGTCCCCCTTATCCATGGTTTCACTTTCTGCAGCTTCAATTATCCATAGTCAACTGTGGTCCAAAAATATTTAGTGGAAAATACCAGAAATAAATAATTCATGAGTTAAAAATATATACCATTCTAAATGGTATGATTAAATTTTTCATAACACTCCACAGAACATGAATCATCCTTTTGTCCAGTATATCCATACTGTGTACACAACCTGTTTGTTACCTCCTAGCCATCTCAGACATCAAATTGACTGTCACAGTACCAAACCACTTATGGTCAAGTAACCCTATTTCACTTCATAAAAGCCCCAAAGTGCAAGAGTAGTAGTGATGCTTGTAGTTTGCATATACCAAAGAGAAGCCCTAAAGTGCTCTTTTAAATGTAAAGTTAATGCTGAGTGAAATAAGCCAGTCCCAAAGGGACAAATATCATATGTTCTCCCTGACTGGTGACAACTAACTGAGCACCAAAAAGGAAACCTGTTGAAGTGAAATGGACACTATGAGAAACAATGAATTGATCAGCCCTTGTCCAGACTGTTGATGAACAACTTAATACTTTATCCCTTTCAGTATTTTCTTGTTCTACTTAATACTATTGGTTGAACTCTGTAATTAATACACAATTATTCTTAAGTGTTGAAATTTAACTAAAAAGTGATCTCTGTTAAATATAAGAGTGGGAATAAGAGAGGGAGGAGATGTACAATTTGGGACATGCTCAATTGGACTTGTCCCAAATGGTAGAGTTAGAAACATGCCAGGGGATTCCAATTCAATCCCATCAAGGTAGCATGTACCAATGCCATCTCACTAGTCAAAGTGATCAATTTCAGTTCACAATTGACCATAATGATAGGTCTAAGAGTCAAAGGGATCACATAAAAAGACTAGTGTCTGCTAATACTGATAGAATGAAAAAGGGAGAACAGTATTTTACACTTTGTGTTTCTGTGTGGGTGCAAATTGTTGAAATCTTTACTTAATATATACTAAGTTGATCTTCTGTATATAAAGAGAATTGTAAATGAATCTTGATGTGAATGGAATGGGAGAGGGAGCGGGAGATGGGAGGGTTGTGGGTGTGAGGGAAGTTATGGGGGCGGGGGGAGCCATTGTAATCCATAAACTGTACTTTGGAAATTTATATTTATTAAATAAAAGTTTTAAAAAATGTAAAGGTAAATGTTCTCAACTTAATGAAGGAATTAAAAAAAATTATACTGATGATGCTAAGCTCTGTGCTAAGAACAAGTTTTCTAGCCATGATTGCAAAGAAGGAACAAGAAATTTGGGTTAGTTTTACTATAAGAGTGTATAAGTGTTTAGATAAAATAGAATAGATATAATGTTTCTTTATGTAGGTATAGAAAAAAATACAATATATACAAGGTCTGGTACTATCTGGTTTCAAGTACTCACTGAGAATTCTGGCACATATCCCCTGCAAGAAAGGACAGAGTAATGTAATCTACAAAACAGGAATTCAACCAACACTCCCCAACTTCAAAACTCTTATTTACCCTGTATCTCAGTTTCTGAGTAAATGAGAAAAGGACTGAATGAATGGTAACCTTGGCAAAGGAGAGCATATTCTCATGAGAACACAACTAGCTAAAACACATAGATTACATAATTCAACTTTTTCTCCCACATTTTTATTAGATATATTGGAGTATATTAAGATATTTTTGTTAAGAGGCTGGCATTGTGACAAAGCAGGTAAAGCGGCCGCCTGAACTGCCAGCATTCCACATGAATGCAGGGTCAAGTCCCAGCTATTCCACTTTGGATCCAGCTCTCTGCTATGACCTGAGAAAGCAGCAGAAGATGGCCCAAGTCCTTGGATCCCCTACGCCTGCGTGGGAGACCCAGAGGAAGCTCCTGGTTCCTGGCTTCAGACTGGCCCAGCCCCGTCCCTTGCGGCCATTTGAGGAACGAACCAGCATATGCAAGACCTCTCTCTCTCTCTCTCTCTCTCTCTCTCTCTCTCTCTCTCTCTCTTTCATTCTTTCTCTTTCTTTCTCTGCCTCTGCCTCTCTGTAATTCTTTCAAATAAACAGGTAAATCTTTTTTTAAAAAAAAGACATTTTTGTTAAGATAGGTAAGGAATGAGGCAGAGAACATACCATGATTTGAATGCAATCTCCTATTGCAACAGCATTTTAAAACACATTTTGCCTATTCAAACACCTCAGTGTCAAGACAGCTTCATTATATGTTCTTTCCATTTAAGCCCATTCTGATCACATTTTCCTCAGTTATCAGCCCCAGGAGTCCCAGCTGGGAGCTATAACATGCATAAAATGTCTGCTGAGCCAGGTTAAATGAATGTCAGTTAGAAGACTAATATTATTAACATTATATGATAATTTGCAATTATCAGTCAAATAAGATCAGTTACCAGAGGACCAGGGAGGTCTTAGCAAGAGGTGAAAAACAAAATCAGCACTCTCTTTGCTCAATGGGTTTATATCCTAAAGAGGCAATTGCAAACAAGGGAGGAATAGAAGGGCTCTCCAGGGAGAGCTGAGAAAGAGGAGGAGCCCTTCAATTGTTCTTGTCCTTAATGAAAAAAGGTTTATGTGAAAAACAAGCTAAACTACACTGCCTCATCTGTCCTCCCACAGTACACACTTAACTCCTCTACAAACAGATTGGGTTAATGCACTGTTGTTGAGAGGCAGCTGTGGTTCAGGAGAAAACATTGATTTGGGATTTAGAGCCTATGGATTCTTGTCCTGGGTCTGTCACTTATCAGCCTGTAACATTGGTGTCTATTCTCTTACAGTCCATGTTTCCCCTCAATAAAAATTAAAGTTCACACTAGCTCAATCTAAGATCTTTCAAATTCTAAAATTCAATATGTTCCCATTAAATCAAATACTTAGTTAAGTTCAATTTCACTCACACTCTGCTTCCTACTGACATCAATTTTGGTTTTCTTAGATTTTTTCCAACCTGCCCCAGCACAGATCCTTCTCATATCAGGCAAAGGGGCTGGTAGGAGAAAGCATCAAAACTAGAGACAGAATTGTTTCTACACTTTCGAAAATCATTTAAGTGCTCCATTAAGCCCTTCACAATCTGGCCTTCCAATAATTCTCTGATTATATCTCTCATTTCCTCTTCAGTGCTCTCCTTGTCAGGATATGGGATATAATAGTAAGTGCTATAAAGAATTCAACAAATGTAAAGCAGAAAATAACACTGTTTCTCAACAGGAGAGACAAGAGCTGTAAATCAAGAAATCACAAAATGTCAATTTTGAACATACATACCACATTTTTTGTACTCTATTAGTTACCACAGATCAAGGAAAACATAGTCTTTGTCTTTTTTATTAAAGATTTATTTATTTACTTGAAAGTCAGAGTTACACAGAGAAGAGAGGCAGAGAGAGAAAGGTCTTCCATCCACTGGTTCATTCCCCATTTGGCTGCAATGGCTGAAGTTGTGACAATTTGAAGCTAGGAGCCAGGAGTTTCTTCCAGGTCTCCCACGTGAGTGGAGGGGTCCAAGGACTTGACCTATCTTCTACTGCTTTCTCAGGTCACAGGAGAGAGCTGGATTAGAAATGGAGCAGCAGAGACTTGTACCGGCACCCATATGGGATGCAGCGTCTACCTGCTACGCCACAGTACCGGCCCCAATCTGTCTTTTTGAGACTGGCTTATTTCATTAAGTACAATGATTTCCAGTTGCATCCATTTTGTTGCAAAAGAGAGGATTACATTCTTTTTTATGGCTGAGTAGAATTCCATACTATATTTATAAAACAATCGCTTTATCCAGTCACTAGTTGATGGACATCTGGGTTGATTCCGTATCTTAGCCATTGTCAACTGAGCTGCAATAATAATGGGTGTACAGATGACCGTTTCATATGCTCATTTCAATTCCATTTGGAGTAAATTCTGAGATGTGGGATTGCTGTGTCATATGATAAATCTATTTTCAGATTTCTGATGCATCTTTATACTGTCTTCCACAATGGCTGTACTAGTTTACAATTCTAAAAACATTAGATTAGGGTAGCTTTTCCTCTACATTCTTGCCAGCATTTATTGTTTTTTGATTTCTGTATGAGAACCATTATAACTGGGATGAGGTGAAATCTCATTGTGATTTATATTTGCATTTCCTTGATGGCTAGTGAGCCTGAGCAGTTCATGTATCTGTTAGCCACTTGAATTTACTCTTTGGAAAAGTGCCTGTTCAGCTAGTTAGCCAATTTCTTAAGTAGATTGTTAGTTTTGTTGTTCCGTTTCTTGAGCTCATTACAGATTCTGGATTTTTTTATCAGTTGCACAGTTTGGAAGTATTTTCAACCATTCTGTTGCTTGCCTCTTCACTTTGCTGAGTTTCTTTTGCAGTGCAGAAGCTTCTAAACTTTATGTAATCCCATCTGTAAATTTTGGCTTTGATTGTCTGTGCCTCTGGGGTCTTTTCTAAGAAGTCTTTGCCTATGTCAATGTCTTCGAGTTTTCCCAACGTTCTCTAATAATTTGATATTATCAGCTCATAGACTTGAGTCCTTGATCCAGTGTGAGTGGATTTTTGTATAAGGGATAAGGTAAGGGTCTTGTTTCATACTTATACACATGGAGATCCAGTTTTCCCATAACCATTTGTCAAAGAGACTCCCCCTTGTCCAGGTATTCATTTGTGCTCCTTTGATAAAGATAAGTTGGCTGAAGATGCATGGATTGATTTATGGAGTTTCTATTCCATGCCATTGGTCTATGTGTCTATTTTTGTGCAATTACCAGGCTCTTTTGATTATAACTGCCCTGTAGTATGTCTTTAAATCTGGCATTGTGATGCCTCCAGCTTTGTTTTTGTTCTGTAAGATTGCTTTAGCTATTCAGGATCTCTTGTGTTTCCATATGAATTTTGGCATCATTTTGTTTGAGATTTTGAAATAATGTCATTGGTGTTTTGTTTGGGATCACATTGAATCTGTAAATTGTTTTTGGTACTATGGACATTTCGATGATATTGATTCTTCTAATCTATGAACATGGAAGATTTTTCCACTTTTTGTGTCTTCTTTTTAATATTTTTTCAATTTTCACTGCAGAGATTATTCACCACCTTAGTTAAATTTATTCCAAGATATTTAAATTTTTGTAGCTATTATGAATTGATGTTCTTTCTCAGCCACAGCATTATCTGTGTATACAAAAGCTATTGATTTTTCTGTGTTAATATTATACCCTGTAACTTCACCAAACCCTATTATGGGCTAAATAACCTCTTTGTGGAATCTTTTGGTTCACCTATAGATAGAATAATGTCATCTGTGAACAGGGATAATTTGACTACCTCATTTCCAATTTGTATGCCTTCGATTTCTTTTTCTTGCCTAATGACTCTGGCTAAAAATTTCCTGAATTACATTGAACAGCAGTGGTGAAAGTAGGCATCCTTGTCTTTCTACTTTTCTTCATTCAATATGATGCTGGCTGTTGTATATTTTCTTGATTGCATTGAGGAATGTTCCTTCTATACCCAATTTTCTTAAGGTTTTTATCATGAAAGAATGTTGCATTTTATCAAATGCTTTCTTTGAGTCTGCTGAAATAATCATATGGTATTCTTTTAAGATTTATTTTTATTTATTTGAAAGAGTTATGGAGAGAGGTAGAGACAGAGAGAGAGGTCTTTCATCCACTGGTTTACTTCCCAAATGGCCACGATGGCCGAAGCTGAGCTGATCCAAAGTCGGGAGCTAGGAGCTTCATTCGGGTCTCCCACATAGGTGCAGGGGCCCTAGGACTTGGGCCATCTTCTACTGCTTTCCCAGGACATAGAAGAGAGCTGGATTGGAAGTGGAGCAGCTAGGACTCAAACAAGAGCCCACATGGGATGCCAGCACTTCAGGCCAGGGTTTTAACCTGCTGTACCATAGCATTGGATTCCATATGGTTTTTATTCCTCAATATGTTACCATAATGTATCACATTTATGGATTTGCATATTTTGAACCATGTACATACCAGAAATAAATCCCACTTGCTCTACATGAATGATCTTTCTGAGGTGTTGATGGATTCTATTTAGTTAGCATTTTGTTGAGCATTTTTACATCTATGTTTGTCAGTAATACTGGTCTCTAGTTCTCTTTCTTTGTTGTATCTTTTTCTGATTTTAGCATTAAGGTGATGCTTGCCTCATGGAATGAGTTTGGGAGGATTCTCTCCCCCCTTTCAATTGTTTTGAATAGCTTGAGAAGAATTGGAATTAGTTCTTCATGAAAAGTCTGGTCAAATTCAGCAGTGAAGCCATCTATTGCGCTTTTCTTTGTTTGGAGGATCTTTGTTATTGATTCAAACTCCATTTTGGTTATTGGTCTTTTGGTTTTTTTTTTCTTTCTATTTAGGTTTTCTATGTCTTCATATCTCAATTTTAGTAGATTATACATATCCAAGAATCAACCCATTTCTTCTAGATTTTACAATTTGTTGGCATATAGCTGTTTGTAGTAAATCCTGAAGATTCTTTTTATTTCCGTGGTACCCCTTGTTATATCTCCTTTTTTCATCTCTGATTTTATTGATTTGAATTTTCTCCTTTTTTTTAGGTTATTTGGTACAATGTGTATCAACTTTCTTTATTGTTTACAAAAAATCCAGCTCTTTATTTCACAGATCTTTTGTATTTTTTGTTTCATTTATTCCCTAATTTCAATTATTTTTTTCCTCCTACTAATTTTGTGTTTGTTTTGTTGTTTGTTGTTTTTCTAGGTCCTTTAAGTGCATTTATAGCTCATTTGATGCTATTCCAATTTTTTTTAATATAAGCACTAATTGCTATAAATGTCCCTCAACACTGTTTTTGCTGTATCCCACATATTTTGATATGTTTATTATTTTGTTCATTTCCAGGAATTTTTAATTTTCCTTTTGATTTCTTCTAAGGCACACTGTTCATTCAGGAGTGTGTTGTTCAAGCTCCATGTGTGCATATTTTCTATAGATTCTTATGTTGTTAATATCCAGCTTTATTCCATTGTGGTCAGAAAAAATAGACGGTATAATTTTTTTTTCTTTAATTGGTTGAGACTTGATTTATGGCCTAGCAATATGGTATATATTACAGAACGCTCCATGCACTGATGACAAGAATGTGTATTCCTCAGCCATGGGATGAAATGTTCTATAGATATAAGGTCCATATGGTACATAATGTAAATTAGCTGTGTTTTTTCTATTTTGATTTTTTGTCCAGTTTATCTGACCACTGATGAAAGTGGGTTGTTGCTCTTGTATTGAAGTCTATGTCTCCTTTTAGATAAATTAACATTTATTTTAAATAGCCAGGTGCACTGTAATTGGATGCATATACATTTATTATAGTCACATTTTCCAGTTGAATTGATCCCTTAATCAGTATATAGTGCTTTTCTTTGTCCTTTTTAACGGTTGTTGTGTTAAAATCTATTTTGTCTGATATTAAGATGCTTACATCCATTCATTTTTGCTTTCTGCTAGCATGGAATATATTTTTCCATCCTTTTACTTTCAATCTGCATGTATCTTTGTTGGTAAAGTGCCTTTCTTGTGAGAAGTAAATAAATGGATCTTGTGTTTTAATCTATTCAGTCAGTCTGTAACTTTTAATTGGTGAAATTTAATTTAGGCCATTTACATAATAATGGCCTAAATAATGTAGCTATTGATAATTAACAATTCCATATAACGTAGCTATTGATAATTAACAATTCCATATATTCTTCTATTTCTAATATGTTTCCATAAATATTTCTTTGTTTCCTTTGTAGTTTTTCTAGATTTTCCATCTTTGCTTTCTTTTATAATGATTGACTATCTTTCTGTGTTCCTCTGTGTAGCACACAATTAAGCACCATTTATAAGGCTTGATGACTGGTGAAAATGTCTCAATTTCTGTTTGTTATGGAAGTTCTTTATTTCACCTTTATTTATAAATGAGAGCTATGTAGGATATAGTATTCTTGGTTGACTTTTTTTTTTTCTTGTAAGACTTAGACTATGTCTCCATTCTCTCCTATCCTGTAGGGTTTCTAATGAGAAATCAGTTGTAACTCTCATTGGAGACTCTCTAAAGGTAATCTAGCATTCCTCTTGTGCACATTTTAGAATCCTTTCTTTAAGTTTTACTGTAGAAAGTCTGACTACAATGTGTTCTGATGAACATCTCTCTGGTCATGTCATAGGAGTTCTATATGCTTCCTATACTTCGATGTCCCTTTATTTCTCTAAATTAGGGAACTTCTGTGTTATTTATTTCACTAAGTAGGCCTTCTAGTCAATTCTACACCTTCAGGAACTCCTATGATTTGTATGTTGGGTTGTTTGATATTATCCCATAAATTTCCTATAATTTTTAAAATTTTTCTAATTTCTTCTTTTTTTTGATCTGTCAGTTATTTCCAAAGATTTTTCTGCGACATTTGATATTCTTTCTTCTGCCTCACCAAGTCTGTTATAAAGGCTTTCCATTGTATTTTTATTTGACATGATGAATTCTTAATTTCTAATATTTCAGTTTGATTTCTTTTCAAACTCTAAATTTCATAAGAAAATTTTTCATCCATGTCACATATTGATTTCTTTAACTCATTAATCTGCTTCTCATGGTTTCTTAGTAATCCTATGATCTTTAGAATTCCACTTCAGTCATTTCAGTGGTCTCTTCATTTTACATTATAATATTGAAGTGTCATTGTGTTCCTTTGGAGGATTCATATTGTCTTCCTTGTTCTTGTTTCTTGTATTTCTGTTTTTATTTTTAGGCATTTGTGAAAATACTGGTTGGTTTTTCCTCTGATGAGTTTTACCATTGAACTATGCCTCTGTGACTTAGTGGAATGTCTGCTCTCTTTTTTTTTTTTTTAATAAGATTTATTTATTTGAAAGTCAGAGATAAAGAAAGGCAGAGAGAGAGAGAGAAAGAGATCTTGCATCTACTGGTTCACTCTCCAATAGCCACAATGGCAGGGAGTGGGCTGATCCGAGACCAGGAGCCAGGAGCTTCTTCTGGGTCTCCCACTTGGGTGCAGGGGTCCAAAGACTTGGAACATCTTCCACTGCTTTCCTAGGTGGATTACCAGGGTGCTGGATCATAAGTAGAGCAGCTGGGACTCGAACTGGTGCCATTATGGGATTTTAGCACTGCAGGCAGCTGCTTTACCCACTGCACCAGAGTGCTGGCCCTGGGCCCTGGAATGTCTGCTCTTTCAATGAATACCCAGAGGCCTCTGTTGGGTGTTTCCTCTCTGGTCAGTGTTCAAAAGTGGGGTAAGAATCTAGAATGACACCTAAATTGGGCATGGTAGATCTCCTCTATTGATAGCCCGAGAGAGGGTAAGATCAGGCCTGTTGGCATAATCACCTCCTCTCTTCCAATGTGATCTATTACTGGGGTTAGCCCACAATGGATACTACCCCCATCCACAATGGAGTTATATGAACCACACAGAGGATCTGTGCAGATCTCACTGTGAGCACAGAACCCTCTCAATGACCCAGGCTGTCAGGGAGCTCTGAGCCTCTGTCACCAGACACAGTGATTGCCAGTGACCCAGCTACAACCCACACCCTACCACGCAGACAATTCTTACTGTCACAGCACACAAGCCCCCACAGTTACTAGGTGCAGAGGATCTAGTTAGTTGCACAAACTTGTTCTATCCATGGAGAGAGCAGAGACGTCCCAAGAGCCAGCTGCATGAGGATGCTCTGCCTTGGCAGTGTGAATTTGGATCCTGGGATATGCTGAGAGGATGGGGCACCTCACAGCCATATGTGGGGGCCTCGCTAGCTCCCTGTCAACTCTTCCAGCCAGACTAAAAGTCATTTGGGAACATGGATTTTTCCTCCTGGGAAAATACTCTGGTCACACACATGCACAAGAGCTGCCTGCAGCTTCTATTGATGTCAGAATGGTACCTTCTCCCTGCCAGTTGCCAGGCACCCTTGTGGAGGGATGGAGAGAAACAAATGTGCTTTTCTTTCACTGGATTATCCTGCAACCTGTTAGGGCTCCAGGCTGGACTTAAAATTTGTGTGGTTCTCAATGTTCTCCCCCAGGCAATACCACCAGTAGCATGGGCTACCTCCATCTGTACTCACTTCGGTCTCAGATGCTGGCATGCCCCACAGCCCCCAGTTGTTAGAGTCCCATGTGTGGTATCCCTCTCACTACTACACTTCTGCACCTTCCACATTGCTCCACAGTGTCCCCTTTCTTGTGTAGAATTTCCACTGCAAACTTCTCTCCGACTCTCCCCTGGGAATGTACTTCCTCTGCTTTTCTTTTGCTATTTTCCCCTAGTCCAAAGCAGCATGTTGTTTCCCTATTCAGCCTTATTGGAAACTATCCAATAAATATCTTATAGCATTTAACCCTGTCCTAAAATTTGCTTCTTGGGATGCCTGAACTACAACCATAAAACATATACATTCTTCTTTTTTAAGATTTTATTTACTTGAGAGGTAGAGTTACAGAGGGAGAAACAAAGGTCTTCTATCCGCTGGTTCATTCCCCAAATGGCCATAACAGTTGGAGCTGGGCCAAACAGAAGCAAGGAGCCAGGAGGTTCCTTTTGTTCTCCCATGTGGGTGCAGGGGTTCAAGCTCTTGGGCTATCCAGCAATGCTCCCCCAGGCCACAGCACAGAGCTGGTTGGAAGAGGAGCAGCCCTGGCATACCCACGTGGTATGTCAGTGCTGCAGGCAGAAGCTCAGCCTACTACATCAAGTGTCAGCCCTAAAACTTACAACATTCTATATGCATTTGTTTCAATTTAATTGTCAATCACCTTCACCTCAAAAAGGTAGAGATTTAGTTTAATACTATTGATAACACTATAGATGCTTGTTAAGACCAAATAACCTTGGTGGAGAAATATCATTTATATTTGTTAATTTTATTCAATTCATGAAAAAAATTTATTGACTAGATGTTTTAGTATCATATCTTAAGTATATAGTAAATCAAGCTTCCAGTGAATAAGGCAAATATCTACATAAATAATTATAACATACTGTGTCAAGGTTCTATTAAAAGTATTAATAATGTAAGGCCCACAAATGACTGCACAAATACTTAAAAATTTAAATTCTACACATTTAAGGTAAAGAATTGTGAATTTCCCATGAATTATAAAATGGATAATTCAATCTCAATAACTACATTGTTTGTCTTATATCTCAAGATCTCCTCAGAAGCAGATGTTCTTGTGAAGATTTTCCTCAGGGATATAAACTAAAATGAAGGTCATTCCTTATTGTATGAGAGTATGCTGCTCAATGTTTACACTGATGGACTAGGTAAGAAAGTAGAATCAAATGGTTTTTGAAGGTTATGGTTCTATGACCTATGAAAACAATCTGTGTTTCAAGGATATCGAAAATTTTCTAGCTCAAACCTCCAAAAAAAGATTCAGCTCAAATGCCACCTATTCTATGAACCCTTTTTTGATTCCTTCAAGACTAGTCAAGGTCCCCACTGCTTTATGCTGTTAAAGCTCCCTGTATTTTTCTTTCTTACCATTTATAAAAAGTGTAGTTTGTCATTTGTGAATTGTCATTAATAGATAATAAGTTACATGAAAGAACTATATCTATTATACTGACTGTTATATCTCCACCACTTGACACAGAATAAGATTTCAATGAATAATACTTGAATGACTATAAGGAAGAATGGATGAATAAGTTTAGAGCGAATGATTAGGGACCAGCATTGTGGCATAGCAAGCTAAGCAGCCACTTGTAACACAGGCATCTCATATCCTATTTGTGACACCAGCATCCCATAGTGGATTGATAGTCCAAACCCCAGCTGTTCTACTTCCAATCTAGCTCCCTGTTAATGCACCTAAAAAGCAGCACAAGATGGCCCCCATACTTGAGACCCTGGTACCCATGTGGGAGACCAGTATGGGGTTCCTGAATCCTAGCTTCAGTATGGCCGATACTTGGCTGTTGCAGTCACTTGGGGAATTAATCAGTTGATGAAAGATACAATGCTCGCTCACTCTCTCTCTCGCTCGCTCTCTCTCTCTCTGCCTTCCAAATCAATAAATCTTTTGAAAAATGAATACATAAATGAACGTTTTCCTGTATGTATCCAAAAATAAGTATTATCTCCCTTACCTAAACTCCTATTAGATTTCATCTTTACTTCTTACACTGCCTGCCTTCATCTATTCATTCATAATAAAAGTGAAAGCTTTACAAATAAAGAAGAGTAATACATCTTCACACATATCCCCTGTTTTTGTAAATCGGCATGCAAATATTTGGATTCAGTTACTCCTGATATTAATGATTCCGCCTTCTCAGATGTTGACTACTTCAGCTGAGATGTGGAGATAAAAGTATTGACCCTTTGATACCCACTCTGACAGAACGATTACCTCTACAGACTGAAACTATTTACTTTCCAGCTTTGGAGGACTTCAGACTGTATTAACATTGCTTGATCAGCCAGTTCTCCACAAAGGGAGGAGCAAAGGAATTTAAGTGCTGTTACTACAAGTTATAATCTTATACCTTTTCTTTCTTTTGTTAAAACTCTTTATAGTCACTGAGTAACTTTCTATCTATTAAGAGATCTTTAAAATCCTTTCTGAACATTCAATTATCTAATTTCAATCTCCTTTTAACTGTATTCTTCTATGTTATAATGTGGGATGTTCTTATACATATTCCATCTTGAGCTGCAGTAATTATTAACCAATCCTATCTGCCTTGCTGAATTCTGTCACAATATATGATTTTCGTGTGTAATCCCAACAACACCTAAAATAATATCATATACAAAGTATGGAATCCCTTGTTTAAATCACAGATAATCCTTTATTTATTTCAGTAAGCCAAATCTGAGAAAAAGATGCCGTTGGCCTGATTTTGTGTTTCCCCAGCCTCTCCTCTAACTTTGAACTGTGCCCAACCATTGCTGAAACAGCACACATAATCAGTTGGTGCCATCATCTGACTTAAAAGGGAAAATAACTGTATATGAAGAAGTGATTGCATAATGGACTAAAAGGGTGCAACTTAGAGCAGCTAAAGAAGAAAGTTAAGGCTCTGAGAAGCCCAGAAACACAACTTCCAAAAGTGACACTGGTTGCTGGGGAAACAGCCTCGGCAAATAGATTTGCTGTGTCTGAGACCATAGGGCGATGGTTTGGAAGCACAAGAGAAGAGTACAAAAGAAGAACAATATAGAGAACAAAAAAGAGTACATGAGTGAAATTGATATCTTGAGATTTGATTACTGTTTATAGCCCTTGTCTATACTCCTGCAGAATAGTAGTCTGTCTACTTTCTACTTGTTGAATCCTTTATTTAATGGAGGAAATCCTGTGATTATAAAGTATATTGAAAGTATACTGTCATGGCGCTGGCACTGTGGTGTAGCAGGTAAAGCTGCCACCTGCAGTGCTGGCATCCCATATGAGTGACGGTTCTTGTCCCAGCTGTACCCACTTCCAATCCAGCTCTCTGCTTTGGCCTAGGAAAGCAGTGGAAGACAGTCCAAGTCCCTGGGCCCCTGCACCCACATGGGAGACCCAGAAGAAACTCCTGGCTCCAGGCTTTGGATTATCCCAGCTCCGGCCTTTACAGCCATTTGGGGAGTGAACCAGTGGATGAAAATTTCTATCTCTCTGTTTACCTCTGCCTCTCTGTAACTCTGCCTTTCAAACAAATAAATAAATCTTTAAAAAAAAAGTATACTGTTGCAAAAAAAAAGAAAATATATTTAAAAATGAAAAATATACTTCAAATAGGACTCTTAAGAAGGATGATTAAAAAAAAAATTCTGAGATGTCTTAAGTTTCATTACAGAGGCAACAGATGGGGCTGGCGAGAGTCAGGGGGTGGGCAGTTAGGGCTGTAGATAAGGGAAGCTGAAACTGACAGAGTTATTTTATGTTCCTGAGTATGTATTGAAACCTTGACTTAAATCCCATTACCCCAAGTACCAATGCCACCAGATCCTGTTTTACATAAAATTTTCTTGACTGTTAACCCTAAACAATCCAGAAACAAAAACTACTTCCTATAGACTGGATTTCTATTATAGAGCTACCCCAAGCCTATCCCTGTTTTGCATTATCAGCCAATGTTGGTGCAATGTAACAAAAACCCAAGAAGCTTTCCTACACAAAAGCTTATAAAACATTTTTAGCTCTAGGTCTGGTGGATATTTTTAAAAATATTTTAGTTATTTATTTATTTTTGAGGTAGAGCTATATACAGGGAAAAGGAGAGACAGAGCAAAAGGTCTTCCATCCACTGGTTCACTCCGCAAATGGCCACAATGGCCAGAGCTGAGTTGATCTGAAGCCAGGACCCAGGAGCTTCTTTTGGGTCTCCCACATGGGTGCAGGGGCCCAAGCTCTTGGGCCATACTCCACTGCTTTATTAGGCCATAGCAGAGAGCTGGACATAGCAGAGAGCTGGACATAGCATCCTGGACATGAATGGTGAACCATATGGGATGCCAGTGCCACAGGTGGGGAGGCTCAGCACCAGCCCATGGTGGATATTTTTTCAACTGCTACCTGTCCCTGTAACTGGTAGTTTGGTAGTTTGTAGAAACTTATCCCAGGGCCTCACCCTTTTTCTGGATAGCATTAGTAATGGCTCTATTTTTATATCAGAGTTCCTTTGATTTCAGGTGCTTGGGTTTAACTATGGAGAACAGAAAAACCAAACAATACAAAATAAGCCTAACAATTTCTGCCATATCAACTCCTGTTAGTTTACATTCACATCGTTGCTTTCACCAAATTAAGTAAAACAGAAAAACAAACACAAAAAAGAGGAAGAGGAAGAGGAATAAAAGGATGAAGAAAGAAATGGAGAGAGGCTAGGGAAAACAAAGGAGGATTGATTAGTTAGCATTCCAGATCTATGAATTATAGTTTGTAAAGCCCTGCATGTGTGTTTGTGTGCTCTCTTCACGCCCTCCACAGCTCCTGAAGCCATGAAGGCAGAAAAGGGGCAGGAGCATAGTGAACATGAGATAGTATATGGCAAGCCCCAACTGCACCCACCAGGAAGTGGCCTGAAAAACAGGATACAGGCAAAAGAAATGCTTTAAATCATTTGGATCTAAATGAGGCACAACCTACTTTTAAGGAGACCTAAACCCTCTTTATACCCATATTAAAATTTATTAGCATATTAAAAATCTATTCCTGTCACATCATAACAGTTTACATTTGCCATGGTAGCCTATGGAAATGAACATATAAGGAGAAAAGTGAGGCAGATCCTAATTCCTACAGGTCACTATCTCTTTCTCGGGAATAAGATGTATATTCTACCCAGATATTAACATACATTTGTCAAACCCCACAAAGAAGAGCTGAAACACATGGGGCTGCTCCACTTGTAGAGTAGCCTTCTCTTTGCCACAAACCTTCCTGCTTTCACTTTGCTGGCTCATGAATGATTTCTATCTCTTGGTAAAGTCAAGAAACCTTCTGGCCGTCACCACGGCTCAATAGGTTCTAGTCCCGGTCGGGGTGCCGGATTCTGTCCCGGTTGCCCCTCTTCCAGGCCAGCTCTCTGCTATGGCCCGGGAGTGCAGTGGAGGATGGCCAAAGTGCTTGGGCCCTGTACCCCATGGGAGACCAGGAGAAGCACCTGGCTCCTGGCTTCGAATCAGCGTGATGCGCCAGCCGCAGCGTGCCAGCCACGGCGGCCACTGGAGGGTGAACCAACGGCAAAAGGAAGACCTTTCTCTTTGTCTCTCTCTGTCCACTCTGCCTGTCCAAAAAAAAAACCTTCTGATGTTGTGGTGACCCAGACAGTGTGCCTAGCTACACAGAATCTTCCTTAATTCCTGTTTAGACTGGTTTAAAAACCTCTTGGCTCGTTTTACCTCTTCCAGTCTAGGTCATGCAAATCCTTTCTTGATACCATTTCAAAATTTGAATTCCTAAAGTAGATAACTGATCCCTACTACACTTGGCAAAATTCTTTCAACATCTGGCAACTGCATAAGAAATGAAGTTGTAATTCTTCAATTTCATATACAACGCACCCAACTCTCCCTACATCTCTTTGGCCAATACTCTACTGTGGCCTATCAAATTCAAATCCTAACTCAAATTTTCTCATCTGACAGTATTCTTCACACTTTCCTCTGTGCCTAGACTACCTACTAACAATTATCTACTTCTCTTTGCATGGTATCTAAACCTGTTTCTCCTTCCATCTGAATCCTACCTGGATCTTAAACTTTTCTGTGCTGGTCTCTGCGACTTAGCTGCAGGTGACAAGACTTAACTCAGCACTTTGGAGATCCATATAAAAGTACCTTGAAACCTTTGTTGCACATATCTCCTTGAATTAGGAAACTTGCTTTTTTATATACAAGACTAGAAAAAAATTCTATATTAAATATTCAGTTCCTCAGAGATAAGTGATTGAAGTTTTTCAATTCTCCCTGCCCGCCTGTTCTGAATGGTAAATCTCCTATCAAAAGTAGAGATATGTATGGGTAAGACAATTTGCTCTATCATATTTTACAATGAGAACTTATCTGAATCAGATCTAGCCCCAAATATCAAGTCCCTGTGCATTTGTATTCTGATGGACCTATCACAGTGACCTATTTTCATACAGAGACTGAGTTAAGAATGTAAATGCTTTTGTAAGGAACTGAAATAAAAATTCCAAGAATTGTATCAGGAGCAATGAATAAATCAAGTATGATTTTCTATAAATACACACTCATCATATAAGCCTCCTAAAACATTTGGATATTTAAATATATATATAAAGAGGCATGTTTGATGCTGTAAGTCCACTGTGTGTGTACAAAACTCATAGACCAGTTCAAGCTTCATAATGGTATAAAGGTACTTAATTTTTTAACATATGGTTTCTAATGAAACTAACTTAATTAATGCTGAATCCCATGAAAATATCTAAATGTTAGGGATACAGCAATAAACAAAGCACAAAAAATTCTTTGCTCTTATGAAGCTTACTTTCATGGAGTTTGGGGAGACAGACAATGGACAAGCAAGTAAAACCACAGATAATATAAAATTTAGGTATGCGCAACAGAAAAATGTTAATCAGGAAATGGAGATAGGAAAGTGAAGTGGGGTTGGGATGTTGTACTGTGAATTGGGGTGACCAAAAAGAACATCTTTAAGCACCTGAAGGAAATAAGGGAGGTAATTAAGACATTTGAAAGAACATAGTTCTAGGTAAAAACAGAAAAAGTGGAAACTCTAGGATAAGAATGTGCTCAGAGAAATTAGAGATATAGCTAGGAGGTCAGGGTGATGAGCACAGAGATAAAGGTAGAGCAATATGAGATTGTCCAGGGGTAACAGCAGATAATATTGAGATGAATATTCTTCCCCTTTATAATATCAACTAAGGAGTCAGAAAAATGTTTTCAATTACTACAAAAACAAGTTTCTCCATATCAAATAGGAAAAATGATTTTATAAGAATGAAAATGCTGTGCTCATTAAAGATTAAAATTCAAATAATTTTAGTGTCTATAATCTCTCTGCTTTAGCCTTAGGAAATTAGAAACAATGAATATACCTGGATTATAATAAACTTTTTAATTTTAGGTAATTCATATTCCAAAAATTTCTAAAAATTAGTTGTTAGGATACCGTATCAGTCTAGCTATGAGACTTGACATTTCACTATTTTTCTTGTCAAAATGACCATTAAAGATCTTTTCATTAAAAAAAAAAAAAAAGCTGATTTCCTGGTTCCCTTCAGTCTTTTCAGTTTTCAGGATACTATTAGATTCTAAACTGGCGCTACCTTTCAGGAAAACTTAATAGAAAGAATATTTAATTAATAACCAAAATTTCCTTTCTAAAGACACATTCAATCAGAAAATATTAGATAGAGAATGTCCTCTCCACCTCCCCATAGGAAAGACAATTTCTGGCAATCATTGTGATTTCTACATGTTTATACTAGAATTCATTATTTTGTAAAAAAAAAATCTTTTCAATTAGTATTGCTTTGTTTATTCATTATTTTATATTTTTATAGTGCCCTCAAATTTACAAAATCTTTTCAAGTGGTAACAATTTCAAGAGAATAATGTTCAAAACATATACATGTCTCACTGAATCCTTACATTAACCCTCTAAAATAAGAATTATTATATCTATTTTGTGTATGGGGAAACTAAGGTCAGAGAGGAGTAGTGTTCTATCCGAAATTGTATCTAGTAGCAGAATAAGATTCAAGACACTTGTGCCTGACTTGAAAGCCCATGCTCTGAAACTTCAGGTTCTAGTGCGTACTTCACATTCTTATCTCGTGTGATCCTCTCAGCAACACTGTGAGTTATACATTATATCCCAAATACTACAACACATTTCCAAGGAGGTTAAACAATATACCCTAAGTCACAGAGCTACTCTGAGGTGGCTCCATCCACTCCTCCATCCAATCATTTGTTCAACAATATTTATAAGGTGCCTTCATAGGGAAGAAAATAACCCTCTTCTGGAACTCTAAAGAGAGAGTCTCAAAATGATAACTAAAATTTTTATGTGATATTATGAGCCAATTACCATTCTAAGCATTTCACTGATGCTATCTCATTTATTATTCACAATCGTCTCATGAGGAAGTTTTTGAGATAAGAAAAATGAGTCCCAGAGAGGTTCATTGAACCCAAGAAATCTAACTTAAGAGCCAGGGAGTGCTTGTAAACAGCAATGTCATAAAAATGTTCAAGCTTGGAAACACAAGAAGCTCCTAAATCAGGTCAGACCCTTCTGGGGAGAAAAGAAGAAGAAATGATAGCAGTATTAGCAAAAACAGCAAACAAATAAAAACCATGCTGATCGTATAGAACACAGCGGGACACTGCACTACAATCCTTACTAAAGCAACTGGGCCACTCCATTGTAGCCATCAAGAAAGTTAGACAGCAGATAGATATTGGGATCCGGGTAGGAGTGAGGATCGATAGGGCTTTAAATAACCTTCAAGACCGTTCTCTCCCTTTTTTGTTCTATCAGTTAGTATTTTCAGACACTAGTCTTGTTTATGTGATCCCTTTGATTCTTAGTCCTATCATTATGATCAATTGTGAACTGAAATTGATCACTTGGACTAGTGAGATGGTATTGGTACATGCCTCCTTGATGGGAAGAGGGATGCACAGCAGACTCATAGAATGGCGGATGTCCTAAACAGTACTCTGGCCTCTGAATCAGCCCTTAGGGCATTCAGATCCAGCTGAAAAGCCCATGAGAGTATTGCAGGCATGGAAAGCCAAGACACTCTGGCAAAAAAAAAAAAAAAAAAAAAAAAGACTTAAATGAGATCCCAGCAGAAAGAACTGGCCATCAAAGAAGGAGGTACCTTTCTCTGAAGGGAGGAGAGAACTTCACTTTGACTATGACCTTGTCTAAATATGATAAGAGTCGGTGAACTCAAAAGGCTTCCATAGCCTTGGCAACTCATGACTGGAGCCTAGGGAGATTACTGATGCCATAAACAAGAGTGTCAAATTGTTAAGTCAACAACAGGAGTCACTATGCACTTACTCCTCATGTAGGATCTCAGTCCTTAATGTGCTGTACATTGTGATTTAATGCTATAACTAGTACTCAAACAGTATTTTCCACTTTGTGTTTCTATGTGGGTGCAAACTGTTGAAATCTTCACTTAATATATGCTAAACTGATCTTCCATATATAAGAGAAATTAAAATGAATCTTGATGTGAATGGAAGGGGAGAAGGAGAAAGGGAAGGGTTGCAGGTGGGAGGGAAGTTATGGGGGGGAAGCCATTGTAATCCATAAGCTGTACTTTGGAAATTGATATTCATTAAATAAAAGTTAAAAAAATTAAAAAATAGCCTTCAAGACATACCAAATAAATATTCTAAGTAAAATGTATACTTATAACACCAGCTCAAATAAATCTTAGCTACCCTTGTAACCAGATATCATGTAAGGTCAATAGGATTCAGTAACAGACCATTTGGATTTGAAATCCAGTTCTACCACTTAAGTAATCTGACTTGGCAAAATACTTTTTCTGTACCTTAGTTTGTACATCTTCAGAGTGGGAATAATTGTATTTCCTATCTCTTATTTTATTTTATTTTATTTTATTTGACAGGCAGAGTGGACAGTGAGAGAGACAGAGAGAAAGATCTTCCTTTGCCGTTGGTTCATCCTCCAATGGCCACCATGGCCGGCATGCTGTGGCCGGCGCACCACACTGATCTGAAGCCAGGAGCCAGGTGCTTCTCCTGGTCTCCCATAGGGTGCAGGGCCCAAACACTTGGGCCATCCTCCACTGCACTCCCGGGCCACAGCAGAGCTGGCCTAGAAGAGGGGCAACAGGGACAGAATCTGGGGCCCCGACTGGGACTAGAACCCAGTGTGCCAGCGCCGCAAAGAGGAGGATTAGCCTATTCAGCCGCAGCACCAGCCCTCTTATTTATCTCATTTATCTCTTTTTTGTGAGGATTAAATAAAATTAATCTATATAAAATATTTTGCCTGACACATAGTACTATATCAGTGTCTGAGATTATTATACTGCTAGAAATCCTCCCTTATGAATTGCTGGAGCTTCAGCTGCTTGAAGAACACAGCAACCGACAGAAGTCAGCAGTGGAATAAGAAGCAACAGAGGTGGGGAAGGAGAATAATTTGTTTTTAAGATTTATTTTACTTATTTGAAAGAAAAAGTTACAGAGAGAGGTAGAGACAGACAGAGAGGTCTTTCATCCACTGGTTCACTCCCCAGATGGCCAAAATGGCTGGAGCTGGGATCTAGAGCCAGGAGCCAGAAGCTTCTTCTGGGTCTTCCATGTGGGTACAGGGGCCCAGGGACTTGGACAACCCTCCGCTGCTTTGCCAGGCACATTAGCAGAGAGTTGGATCGGAGGTGGAGCAGCTGGAACTTGAACTGATGCCCATATGAAATGCCAGGGCTACAGGCCATGGCTTTAACCCCTGCTCATGATAAGAATAGGTCTCATGTTGCTTTTAGGTATGCTTTGTACTTCTTCAAAAACATAGGGACAAACATGCATATTCTTGCTAAATACAAGCTGACAATCCTCTCCACATTTGTTTCTTGAATGCCAGTCTCTGCCACCAGGATATGGAGAACTGAGCAGCTTGCAGTGGCTGCACTGATTCATCAGCAGTTCTCCAGGTAAAAATTATGTTATGGGCCAGGCTGTTTAAACTTAATGCAGAGGGAAAACTTGGATAAAATATTAGTGGAAATGTTGCTAGAAAATGGTTTCTGAAGTGCAACATGAAAGCTTTCATCAAAACCCTTAGCAACTGAGTCAAAATCTCTGGATGATGGAATTATGAGTGATTTAAATTTTCATTTTTACATTGTTCTCTATTTTCAAAAATTTTCAATGAATCAGTTGCTTTTATAATCAGAAAAATGCTTAGGATTTGAAAAGAATAAGATACTAAAGAGTTTATATACAAATAACACGATCATGTAAAATAAGCAAGCAGGCAAAACTGTTGAAAGTACCAAAAGACAAAAATTATCAGCAATCTCTTCTTAACAGATAATATTATATCTTTTTAAAGTTTCTAATAATGAACATGTACTATCTCACTAGAGAAGAATGCCAATGAATTTTAAGTAAAACATAGAACTTCAAGCAGATTTATCCTAGGTGTATGAAATCACTATAAATGAGAGTAAGCAAGAGAGGAAAGTGGAGCTGTCGTGGGATGACTGAGTAAGAGAAGGACACATTATTTATGATTCCCAACCTATCCCAGGCTTTTAGCGCTGCCTAGACATCGTGTGAGCTGTCTCTCGTCAGCTGCTTCTCCCACACTCTAAAGTGGCTATAGTAAACCTTCATCATGCTCGTGAAGATCATGTCCCAGTCATTTACTCGGCAAAGACGACCTTGCTACAGAATTGATCAAGAAAATAAAAGTCATAAAGTGCAGACTTCCTTATCTTTCCTTTTCCAGCTTGCATATTCAAAGTTCAACCATACCTTCAAATTTTAATACAAACTTGTAAATATTCTTACTTCCCAAAGTTAACCATCATTTTACATTCCTCATCTCATTTTTTAATGCCCTCCTCAGGTTGTTACATTAGTTTCTTCTTCCCCACTGACTCCTGAACTCCATTAATATCACTGAGTTGCCCCTCCCTGGCCTCATTATACTGCCTTCTCTTTCCATGTATTTTCTATATATTTATTTTTCAACTCAAAGCATTTTGGCTTTGATTTGCCACAGATAGTGAGCTGCATTTCCAGAGGTGGTCTCAAACATCTCTTTAGCTTCTATATCTTCCACTACTAAATTCTTGACTCCCATTTCTCTATTTCAAGTCAAAACCTCTTTTTATTGGTTCCCAAACCATGTTCCTAAATATTTCAATCTGAATATTAAACAGAGTTTTAAAGCATTTATTTAATGAATGCATATTTCATAGGCACAACTTTAGGAATATGGTGATTCTTTCCCCCATACCCACCCTCCCACCCCCACTCCCATCCCATTCTTCACTATGGTTCATTTTTAGTTTAACTTTATATACAGAGGACTAACTCTATGCTAAGTAAAAATTTCAACAGTTTGCAGGCACACAGACACAACATATAAAGTACAGTTTGAGAACAAGTTTTGCAGTCAACCCCACAGCACAACTCTTTAAGGATAGAGGTCCTACATGGCGAGTAAGTGCACAGTGAGTTTTGTTGTTTATTTAATAATTAACACTATTATTTATGATGTCCATATCAACCAAGATTCTTGCCATGAGCTGCCAATTTTATAATATATCCAATAACTCACTCCCTCCACTATAGAACTTATTTCTTCAGTATTTCCTAATTCTTCAATACTATCACTAACACAGATACTCATTCTAGGAACCTGAGTTACCCGTGATTCCTTCTTCATCACTTTCATTCAAACAAACATTTTATTAGGTTAGGTCATTTCATCTGAAATAGCAATTTGAGTAGTTAGCAGCTATTTTCTTACTCATTTCTTTCTCTTTTTAAAATTATATTTTATTTATTATTTGAAAGGCAGAGTGACAGAGAGAAGGGTAGACAGGGAAAGAGAAAGAGAGAGAGAGAGAGAGAGAGAGAGAGAGAGAGAACTTTGATCTACTGGTTCACTTCCCAAATGGCTACAATAGCCAGGTCTGGGTCAAATCAAAGGAAGGAGCAATAGCCAGGTCTGGGTCAAATCAAAGGAAGGAGTCAGGAACTTCTCTCACGCGAGAAGTAGTGGCCCAAGTACTTGGGCCATCTTCCACTGCCTCCCCAGGTGCGTTAGTAGGAAGCTGGATTAGAAGTGGAGTAGCTGGGACTCAAATAAGCACTCTAACATGGGATCCCAGTAAATAAGCAAGCAATGGCTTAGTTCATTTCACCACAACACCATCAGTTTCTTCTTACTCATTTCTAAACCATATTCACACAGGTGATAAAGTTGTCTAATGATAAATCTCATCAGAAATTCCTGACCTGATTAAAAAAATTCTAATCACATCCTGTACCTCAGAAAAACATTTTAAATCCTTTATGTAGAATATGAGCCCTTTACAGTCTGTTCTTCAAATGTGTTACCAAACCTCTCTCTTCCCTTGTCTTTTTTTTTTATTTTTAAAGATTTTATTTATTTTATTTGAGAGGTAGAGTTACAGACAGTGAGAAGGAGAGACAGAGAGAAAGGTCTTCTTTCCTTTGGTTTACTCCCCAGATGGCTGCAACAGCCAGAGCTGCAGTGATCTGAAGCCAGGAGCCAGATATTGTTATTATGCTGACTATATTTTGAGTAGTTAACAATTACGTCCAGGGGCAAGAATTTTGATACAAGAGTGAAGCTAGGGCGTCGTGGCTCAATAGGTTAATCCTCTGCCTTGTGGCGCCGGCACACCGGCCGGGTTCTCTTCCCAGTCGGGGCACCGGATTCTGTCCCGGTTTTCCCTCTTCCAGGCCAGCTCTCTGCTATGGCCCGGGAGTGCAGTGGAAGATGGCCCAAGTGCTTGGGCCCTGAACCCCATAGGAGAC
Source organism: Sylvilagus floridanus (assembly GCA_949820135.1). Classification (NCBI taxonomy): domain Eukaryota; kingdom Metazoa; phylum Chordata; class Mammalia; order Lagomorpha; family Leporidae; genus Sylvilagus; species Sylvilagus floridanus. The sequence goes on along the minus strand of OX463224.1, from coordinate 52,611,160 downwards.
GCACCTGGCTCCTGGCTTTGGATCAGCGCGGTGCGCCGGCCGCAGCGCACCAGCCGCGGCAGCCATTGGAAGGTGAACCAATGGCAAAGGAAGACCTTTCTCTCTGTCTCTCTCTCTCTCTCTCTCTCACTGTCCATTCTGCCTGTAAAAAAAAAAAAAAAAAAAAAAAGAAAGAAAAAGAAAAGAAAAGAAAAAAAATCAGTTAAACTAGTGCTTAGGATGCTAGTATCCAATATCAGAGTGCCTAGGCCTAAGTTCCATTTCCAGTTCTGATCCAGCTTCCTGATAGTGAACACCCTGGAAAACAGCAGGTGATGGCTCAAGTACTTGGATTCTTGCCATCCACATGGCCCAGCCCTGGCTGTTGCAGGGATTTGAGAATGAAGCAGCAAATGGAAGTGCTCTTGCTCATGTTCTCCTTCACTCCTCCTACGAAGGAGGAAGGAAGGAAGGAAGGGAGGGAGGGAGGGAGGGGAGGGGAGGGGAGGGGAGGGGAGGGGAGGGGAAGGGAGGGGAAGGGAGATGCTTTCCCTGTCAAATAAATAAATAAACTTGTAAAAAAAAGAATTAGGTCCAACTTAAATACCACCTCCTCTGGAGACTTTCTGTCTGTCTCAGTCACTCTTCTCCCTCTGCTGCTATAACAGCACTGTTTTGACCTTTATTATAGCTCTTTCATTTTGTACATAATTATTTGTTATAATTATCTAAATAATGATACTTTGAAGGGCAGAGGCTACTCATTCTCATACACTAATTTCTAGCTCACTGTCTAGCATAGAGGAAGCACTTTAATCAATTACAATTGTGCCACAAACTTCATTTAACATCTACAATTCTTATTCATTTTCTATTAAATTACTTATCTCAGGGCTTAAAACCTGATAAAAATGCAGAGCAAATTTGTAGAATGGAATGGATAGGTATGTCAATGGATGGAATGATGAAGCACAAAAAGTAAAGGGAAGGCTACATGATAAACCATCACATTGTGTAATATTATGCACGAAAAAAACATCAGCAAGAAGACTAACAAAGTATTTAAGACACAATAACATAAAATGAATAGATATGCAATCAATTCTTATAAACGGAAAGCAGGTTAGACACGCATTGGAGAGATTAATAAAACACAAAAGTGATGTGTTAGAAAGAAGAGTGATTCCTAAACTTGAATTTGAGTTAACACAATGGAAAGAGAAAATGGTGTTTTCCCCAGTCTTGAATCACAACCTAAAATTGTGCAAAATCCCTGGAATATAGCCTTCTCCTATTCTGTTAGTGAAAAAGCTTAAACCAATAATTCTTGAGAGTCAGGACAGAGTTATTAAACAAGGTTACTGCCTGTGATCATTTAAAAAAAAATGGGGAGCCGATATATTGGAGTTTACCATGTTTGATGAATCTTAAATCATCTTATCCAATGCTACATTTAGATATCTTGACTTCTTTCTCAAGCTGTTGCAAAAGACAGAAAGTGTCAAAGAGGAAAGTCAAAGCAGGGATGAATGAAAGTGAAATCCATTCTCAAGGTCTGCCTTATCACTAAAGGACAAAGGCAAAACTAGCAAGTAGATAGAACAAAACACATATAGAATCTATGAAAGTAAGAACACTGGGTCTTAGCAATAACCAAACAGCTGTTGGTATTATCAGCACTCCTGAAGACAGGAGGAATGATATCCTAATTTATAAGTAAGTTATAAACAAAATTACTTAAGTCATAAATAAAGATCATTTGCCTTTACCCTGAAGGTATGAAAAAATATTTTGAATGAGAAAAATAAATATTTTAAGTATTCCTATCACAGGCTTAAAGGATACTTGATTTTCATTTATTATTTCATTAACTGTAAAAATGCAAAATAGTTGCTAATTGTAGTAACTCATCAAATTTATAATTAAGAAATAAATGTTTCCATAACTAAATGTCAAAAATATTCCTGAATAGCACAAAGGAACACTAACAAGGCACATAAAAAGTGCTGCCACATAAATCCAGCATTAAGGATGTGCCAATAAATGTGTAAGAAAATTCTGTTTGTCTAGTACAATTCTTTGTTAGCTAACTTAAGACATAAGGAGTATAATTTCCACACAGCAGCCAGAGAGATACCACAGAAAATGTCAAATAATATTTCTCCTTCACGTAAAATCCCCACCAATGACTTCTCAGCATATTCAGAGAAAAATATTAGCACATGTAGATACAGTCATGATACTATATGATGTAGCTCTCAACTACCTGTTTGGCTATATTGGCTACTACTGGGTCCCTCTGTCCCCCTCCTCTATCAAATACTTATCTTTTCTATTTATCATACTCAGAATGTATATTACTCCTGATTCAGCACTATTTCCCATGTTCTCTCTACCCAGGATAATTTTCTTCCAGGTATCTGAAAGTGGTACCTAACTTTACCCAGTCAGCATTAATGACATCTTTCCAGAAATGCTTTCTTTTTATATTTTTAAACTTACATAAGGGGAACAAATTTCATATAGTTCATATATATAGTTTTAAGACCATAATGATACTTCCTATCCTATCCTCTCCCTCCTTCCATTCCTCACTCCCACCCTCCCTCCACCTTCCTTTCTTATTTTCCTTTAATTTTTAAATGACATACTTTCAATTTACTTTATAATCATGAGCTTAACCTGCCACTAAATAAACAACTGAGTAAGTAGTAAGTAGAAAAACCACTGTTCATCAAGAGTATAGATAAGGGCTATAAAAATAATCTTCAAAATGTCAATTTCACTCACATACATTACTTTTTCTATACATACTAGTTATCTCAAATCAGGGAAAATATATGATATTTGTCTTTTTGGGACTAGTTTATTTCAAAGAGCATAATGGTCTCCAGTCGCATCTATTTTGTTGTGAAAGACAGGATTTCATTCTTACAGCTGAGTAGTATTCCATCATGTCTGTACATACACACACAATTTATTTATCCAATTCATCAGTTCATGGACATCTGGGTTGATTCCATATCTTAGCTACTCTGAATTGAGCTGCAATAAACATGGAGGTACAGATTATTCACTCATATGCTGATTTCATTTCCTTTGGGTAAATTCCCAAGAGTGGAATGGCTGGGTTATATGGTAGATTTTCAGATTTCTGAGGAATCCTCATACTGTCTTCCATAATGATTGTATTAGTTCACATTTCTGCTGACAATGTATTAGGATACCCTTTCCCCCACATTCTCATCAGTATTTATTATTTTTTGATTTCTGTATGATAGTCATTCTAACTGGGTTGAGGTGAAACTTCACTGTGGTTATTATTTGCATTTCCCTAAGGACTAGAGATTCCAAGCATCTCTTTATGTTTCTGTGCATCATTTGTATTTCTTCCTTTGAAAAATGCCATTCATACCCTAATCGTTCATATCATAACCTACTTCTTAACTGGATATTTTGTCTTGTCATTTTTAAATTTCTTTATCTCCTTTATATCCTGGATATTAAACCTTTTTCAGTTGCATAATTTGAAAATATTGTCTACAATCAACTAATCTTTGCCAAATTAGCTAAAATCACTCCCTAGGGAAAAGGCAGTCTTGTCAACAAATGGTGCTGGGAAAACTGCACCTCTGCATATTTAAGTATGAAATAAGACCCCTACTTTACTTGCCATACAAAAATCAACTCACAATGGATCAGGAATCTAAATCCAAGACCTGAAACCATTGAATTACTAGAGGAAAAAGTAGGGGAAACAGTAATAATTTATTTTACTACTCCTCGATGATACTTCCTAAATTCCTATCTTAGTTTTTTTTTTGTTTATTTTTTTAACTCTTATGTGTTTTCTATTTGTCCCATCTATGTATCTTTTTTAAATTCTCTTTTTTAATTTTGGGTTTAAAGAACCTAAATGATGTCATATTTTATCTCTACAGCTGGCTATTTTTACAATTTTTTTATTTTAATGATTATAGGAATTACATCTTTAATGATCAGTGCCTACACTGAACATTATATCATTTCCTATATGAATTTATGCATCTTATAATAGTATACTTCCATTATCTATTTTTTTGCTATTGCTTTCATAGATTTTATATATATTTTATAAATCTAAAACACTTTTTTTTACTTCAAAGAGTCAATTGTCTAAAAAATTTGAGAGTGATAGAATAAAGTATTTTCAATTTACTCATATGTATCAGTTTTGGTGCTCTTAATTCATTTATGTATATCTGAGCTTTTAGCTTCTAGCATTTCCCTCTATTTTATTTTTAATTTTAAAATTTTAGCATATAAAATTGTACATATTTATGGTATACTACATGATATTCATTTTCAAGAATTTTCTTTAATATGCTGTAGAAACATGCTGATATTGAATTCTCTTATCCTTTGTTTATTTGAATATATATTCATTTACCTTCACTTTTGAATGTCATTTTCATGAATACAGATTTGAATTGCATTTTTTTCTATCAGGACTTTAAAGATAAAGTCTTCACATTATCATTGTTCTGCATGAGAAGTCAACAGCATCTTCATAACTCCTAATTGATAATGGGACCTTTCATTTATCTGTTTATAAGAGTTCACCTATCTTTAGTTTTCACAGTTTAAAAAGGATCATAACTGGTGTTTGCGAAGCTTCTTGAATATGCAGAGCTTTGGTTTGAATGCTTGTGTTCCAACAAAATTCATGTTGAAATTTAATCCTCAATGTCATATTTAGAGGTTAGGCCTTTAGAAAATGTGCTATGGTTTGGATATTAGTTTGAACACTGAAGATTCCCCAACAGCCATATATATATTAAAGACTTGATCCACAAAGTAGTGTGTTAATAACACTAAGAGAGTGTGTTTGCTGGTGGGGTTTCTGGGAAGTGATTGGATTGTGGCATAAGATGAAGTCACAATAATTAAATCCTGGTGATTTTATAGAAGACAAAATAGACATAGACATATATACAGTAGCTCCCTCTTGCCATGTGATGCTCTGTATTTCCTCAGAACTTGCCAGCAAGAATTCTGTAACCATAGGCCATTGGTTAATGGGGCCTACCTGCTCAGGGACTGTAAACCTCTGAAACAATGAGCACTTTCATGAGTGACACTGGATAAACTAAGTATAAATACCTTTCCTAATTATTTTCATAGCAATTTACTTTTTAAAAAAGACTTACATGAAAGTGAGTTACAGAGAGAGGGCAAGAGACAGAGAGATCTTCCATCTGCTGGTCACTGCCCAGATGATCATCATGGCCAGGAATGAGCCAAGGCACAAGCCAGGATCCAGGGGCCAGGAGATTCATCCAAGTCTCCCACACGGGTAGCAGGGCCCAATCACTTGCGCCATCTTCCTATGCTTTTCCCAGGGCGTGAGCAGGGAACTACACAGAAGTTGAATAGCTGGAGCAAGAACCCATATAAAATGCCCACATCACAGGTGGCAGTTTTACCTGCTATGCCACAATGCTAGCCCCATCAATTTATTTATAGAATAGCCAAGGTACAGAAGAAATTAAATTATTATGCAAATGTTGACATCAATCTGTTTCACTCTACCATATCTGAATTCAGAATGTGGTGATATGAGGCAAAATACTGTTAAGTTTTGTTGATTTTTCCAGAGTAAAATATCTTTAAGACATAGAAGGAAAGGAAACATATCACTGGCCGATAGGGTCTTAATTAATGATACTTTACAGACATCAGATTTCCAAATGTTCTTTTATTTGGCATCCCAGATGGATTTCATACTTGAAAATTTTATCAGTCAGTCTCTAGATGGAAGAAAATTAACACAGAAACTCCAGCTAGAAGATATTGCTTCTATATAGCATAAATGTCTCCATGTCCAAACCCTGCATTTCTTTTTGCTGTAATAGTTTAGGAAATTACCATAAGTTCTTTTCTTACAAAATAAAAAGACTTACTGCCTAGGAACTCTCTTTGCTATGATGTGATATGAATGATTTCTGGTGATACTTCCCACTCAATCCTGTGCTCAGCTACAGTTTAGTACTGGATATTTCTTGTTATTTTATGAATTAAAGTGGCAGGATGAAAACCAGACAAAGCAGATGTGGAGTTTTAAAGTAAAAATGATTACTCTTTCTTTCTTAGATTTTGTGGAGCCTCCTGTACCAGGCTTGACTCTTCATAATTGTGTTTAAATATTATTTATGGTTTCCTTACAATACCTCACTTTTCACAAAGAGAGATAACCTCACTATCAACATCATTATTTCAATTGTTTCTCTTCAATAGCTAATTCCAGTAGCCTTCAGTAAAAAGAGGAAAAACATAAGGTTAGCCACTCATTTTGGAGTCTCTCCAGGTTTGGTCACATTAGTGAGAATTCTAAAGGTTATGTCCAATAACTAATTAGATTTTTATCAGAGCCAGTGGGACAGATTGGGGCAGGATAATGAATAGAACAATTAGATGCCACTATGAGCCAAAATGCACAGAGCCTCCCTATTCCACTTTAGATCCTTTATTTTATTCCACGGTCACTAGTTTTTCAAAGTCGTTCCATTAGATTACGCCTCTTTCCTTGTCTTGTGGTGGTAATGGTTTTGAGTGTAAGGGAGGTGGGATATTAGTTTTAATTAAAAGTACATACAGTTTAAATATGACATCTTAATCTGAAGGTTTCTAATCCCCTTCCCATGAGGGCTATTTATTAGCTTTACCATTTTAAAAATGCAGAGAAATTATAATTATTAATGAGACAATTAAAAAAGATTATAAATAGCTCATTATTTAACAACATTAACTGAGTTCCCACTATGTGCCAAAGACTGTAATGAGGATGTATGAGTGATATTCCCACTACGTGCAGGGTAATGATGATGAAGAAATGAACAAGAAACACGTGGCCTCTGCCTTACAGCGCCTACCCCTTGTATATGAAAGCAGACACTAAAATCCCTGATTGCAACATAGTAAAATAAATTATTTGACAGAAGGTAAACTCCATAACAGATATGCTTAATATAATGCCAGTAAGAATGTTTCAAGTTAAAAAAACACAAAGTCCATTTTGGTATACAAAAGATGTTCAAAAAATATCAATAATCATTCCTTCTTGAGCCTCTAAACAACTTCAACTACAGTGGCATTTTGTGCTGTCTACTTCTGATGTTGTTAGAAGGCCTTTAGACAGTGAACATCAAGAATACTGTAATCTCTGGGTATAGGCTAATGAGGACTAAGCTCTGAGTATAAAACCTAGGCTGTGCAGGCTAAGGGGAGGATCTGCTTATGTCAAATACTTTATCCCAAGGGTTTACTAACTACTGCACCTGATATCAGTAAGAAGTGCCTAACATCAATTGTGAGTATGCAATGAAATGGAACATTCATTGTTTTTTTGTTTTGTTTTGTTTTCTGTTTTGATTTTTTTGACAGGCAGAGTAGACAGTGAGAGAGAGACAGAGAGAGAAAGGTCTTCCTTTTCCATTGGTTCACCCTGCAATGGCCGCTGCAGCCAGCGCGCTGCAGCCGGCATACTGCGCTGATGCAAAGCCAGGAGCCAGGTGCTTCCCCTGGTCTCCCATGTGGGTGCAGGGTCCAAGAACTTGGGCCATCCTCCACTGCACTCCTGGGCCACAGTAAAGAGCTGTACAGGAAGAGGGCAACCGGGACAGAATCCGGCGCCCCGACCGGGACTAGAACCGGGAGTGCCAGTGCCACAGGTGGAGGATTAGCCTATTGAGCCATGGCGCTGGCCACTCACTGGTTTTATCGGAGGAAAAATAAATATTTTCTCGTACTTTGTCTACTGGAGTTGTATATCTATAACTCCACCTGCTATGAATACTATGGATACCATGCCTCAGAATTAAGGTTCTCTCCCTTTTGGAGAAATTTTTAAAATCCATATATAGCTACTGATGATAACCTTTTTGACCTTAATGAAACCCTCTATTCTTCATAAATTTATTTATATAAATGGAACAGATTTCATGTATTTTATATACACAGCTTTAAGAACATTATAATGCCAACACTCCTTCCCTCTAGTCCACTCTCTCTCTCACCTTCCTTTCTTATTTTTCTTTTAACTTTTGTGATCATATGTATATTTACTTTATAATCACAAACTTAATCCTCCACTACATAAAGAATTCATAAGTAGAAAGTATAAAGATCACTGTTCCTCAGGAGTATAGACAAGGGCTATAAATGAGAATCAAATCTCAAGGTGTCAGTTTCATTCATACACATTTTTGAACTCTCTATATTAGCCACTACATATTAGAGACATGCAATTTGCCTTTTAAAGATTGGCTTATTTCACTAAGCACACAAGTATCCAATTGTGTCAATTTTGCTGCAAAAGACATTCTGCATTCTGTATTTGCATAGTATCTTTTCATCAAAGAAGACAAAAACCATCACAGGCACTAATTAACCTTCCACATCATACAAGGAAATTATAATGTTACTATATATGCATCTATCTAAATATATATTCAGTTTCACAGATATTGAAGAAGACTAACAACCATCTCAGTAGTTTAATAAGAAAAGTAAATTCTTAAATTCTTAATATCAATTCAGATAATAGGGTGTGCAATGATGAACAGATGCTAATCTCAAAATCAATATTAGCCAATATATATAACTAGAAAACATAGATTAACAGAAATTTTTAAAATATTATTAGATCACTTAGCACAATTAATTAATTTCAAAAGTAGGCATGTTTAATTTTAATAGCAAACAGTCAGAACTTTCAAGTGCTTCTCAAATATACCTAACATATTAAAAATTCTTGTTAAGCTGATAGGAAATGCAGGTGTGCTTTCACTGTGTGTCTATGTATCCTTTCATCCTCCTTCCATTGATACATCTATCCATACATCCATCCATACATTAATCCTCTCAACAACTTTTATAGTTAATAAGATTAGCAACTAAAAGTTATAAGTACGAGCCAAATTCATTTTTCTTTGAAACTGTTAAGGAAAACTTTATAAGACAAACTATACCTAATGAGTAAGATTACAAAAGGTGAGGAGGAACCATAGAAAGAATTACAAATAGAAGGAAAAGTTTGGACCAAAGAACAGAAGTATCGAAAAGTATGAGAGTACTTCAAAGGGCTTTTGGAAAATTGAATTAAAAATCATTTACTCAGATGCAAAAATATTGGAATCCATCCATATAGAGGGTCTTCAAAAATTTCAAAGAATACATATTATGAAAACTTATGCACTCATTTCATTTGTTTTTGCACCAAAACAAACATCACTTAATTTTACATGAAATATTTGAAGCAACCTTATATTTCCAGGAAAGGGTGAATTGATTTAAGTTAATGTAAGTACTCATGATTACTTTTAAGTATTTATGATCAATTATTAATTTAAGAAAATTTGTAGTAAAAAGAAATAATGATGAAAAGGTGGCCAGGATCTAGATTTCTGAAGGATGTTAAATTCCACAAGAGATATAAAATTATTTCATAGCCAGTGAAGAGCCACAAAGCTGGTGAGCACATGAATCTAATTGGAGGACATTATGTTAAGTGACAAAAATCAGACACAAACAAATACTTTTTGCTCTAAACTGTATGTGGAATCTAAAAATGTTGTTCCATTTAACTAGAGAAGAATAATGACTACTAGAACCTAGAAAGAGTGTGGGAGAATGAGAGATGAAGATAAGATGGCTAATTGGTACAGGGGTAAAACAAAATAGGAAGAATAATTTCTAATGTTTTAAAGTACTGTAGGATAATTCTAAATGAAAACTATTTGTATATTTCAAAAAGTTGGTAGAGAAGATTTTAAATAGTCCCATCACAAAGAAATTATAAATGTTTTAATTTCTAGGTATGTTAATTTCCCTGTATAAATGTTTTAATTTATAGGCATGTTAATTTCCCTGATCTGATCAATACATAAAGGATATCTGCACTGAAATGCCACACTGTGCCCTACAAATATGGATAATTATTAGTCAATAAGATATTTGTGAAATACATTTTAAAAAATGCTGAGCAAAGAGGCACTTTTGGAAGTCTACTCTAGGGCAAAGGCACACAAGTCAGATGGCATCTTCAATAGATGAAAACACTGCATATACCAATTACTTGTATTTAACACTGCATAGTCAGGATCAGTCATTTGTGATGGTTTACTAAATAAATACACACACACACACACACATACACATACATTAAGCCCCTATTTTAAGATCTACCTGTATTATCTCATCTTCATGACAAACTACAAGGAAGATATTATTTATCCCACTTAACAAGTGAAGATATGCAGCCAAATGAGATGTTCATCCTCTCATTCCATTCTTTATCTGACTCCTCCTTTAAGAATCAGCTCATTTTGGGGGCAGTTCCAAGATGGCAGAGTAGGGAGGGAGCTTATACTCTAGCCCAAGAGAAGAAAGTTTTTAAAAAGTGGAGAGAGTATAATCTCAGGGAAAAGTTAGGGAGAAAACAGCAGAAGAAAATCTACTGAAATTAGAGGGACATGGTAGACCTACGTGGAGGGCGTGGGTGCCCACGGTTCACGTCTCCAGCAGCTGAGAGCCTACATACCAGCATTGGAAAGTGAGCTGAGACCAGACTGCAGCAGCCCAAGCCACTGGTGAAAAAACTACAGGAAGAGCTTAGAGGGAACCCAGCTTGGAGCCCAATAAGGGAAAGTGTATCAGCCAAACTAGAGAATAAAATAAAAGACAGGATGGACACATTTCTCTCATACTGATCACTTTACAATGGTGTCCTTTAACAAGGTGATAGAGTGGGTACCATTTTGGACATATGTCTCATGTCTGTCACAGTGGGAAACTCCACATACTCAGGATTTCCTGGATACCTGGTGAGACGCATTGCTCAGGAAATTGAACTTACACTAAGGACTGCACAGATCCTTTGTGTGATCCCTGGAAGAGAGAGGACAAATATTATACCCAATAAGGCTAGAACTCAGGCACTGGTCTCCTTTGAAGAGTGGAGCTCAGCTGAGCAGAATAAATTTTCTTTCTGATTAAAAAAAAAGAGACAGAGAAGACTTATCATGCCAAACCTGGGTGTGTCACTGCAGGCATGCCCTCAACCCTGGAGAATTGAGCAGAGCTCTCTGGCCACACCCAATACAAGCCTCTAAATAATGACTGAAAGCAGACATTCCACTTATCTACAGAGTCACAATACAAAGATAAAATCTGCCACAGCAAAAAAAGAAAAAAGAAACCAACTAGTATCTCCACAAATGCCAAACAACAAACACACCAATTCAAGAAACAAGAATAAAGAAGATAACATGACACCCTCAAAAGAACATGACACTTCAATACAAGATTGTGAAGATGATGAGATGGAAGAAATGCAAGAAATGGAATTCAAAAAATTGATCATAAGATTACATAGAAGTAATCAGAAGCAACTACAACATCTACTGAAATCTATATAGGAAATGAAAGAAAATTTCTTCCATGAAATTGAGATCCTAGAGAAAAATAAAAATGAAATGAAGAATTCAAGAGAACAAATAAAAAATGCATTGGAGAGCCTTAATAATAGATTTGGTGATGCAGAAGAAAGAATATTGGACTTGGAAGACAAAGCACAGGAAATTACACAAAGCAAGACAAAAAGAGGAAATAAGAAAACTAAAAAACACTATTGGAAATCTACAGGATGCTATAAAAAACTGAATATATGGGTTTGAGGAGGTCCTGAAGGCATGGAAAGAGAGAAAGGATTAGAAGGCCTTTTTTTTTTTTTAAGCAAATAATAACAAAAAAATTCCCTAGTTTGGAGAAAAAAAGGGACATCCAAATACAGGAAGCAAATAGAATTCCTAATAGAAATGACCAGGAAAGATCCTTGCCATGACACATTGTAATCAAACTCACCACAGTAAAACACAGAGAACATTCTAAATGTTCACGAGAGAAATGCCAGATTACTTTCAGAGGATCTCCAATTAAACTCTGATGAGTGAACATTTATCAAAAACCCTAAGGATAGGAAAGAATGTCAGGACACAGTCCAAGTATTAGGAAAAACAAATTGTCTTTGTAGAATATTATACCCTGGGGCCAGCACTGTGGTGAAAAAGGTTAATACTCCACCTGTAACACCAGCATCCCATACGGGTGCTGGTTCTCATCCCGGTTGCTCCTCTTCCATTCTAGCTCTCTGCTGTGGCCTGGGAATGCAGAGGAGGATGGAACAAGTGCTTGGGCCCCTGCACACACATAGGATTCAGCCATCCCAATTCTTAGAATTTACCCAAGGGAAATGATATCAGCAAATAAAAGAGTTATCTACACCTCCGTGTTTATTGCAGCTCAATTCACAATAGCTAAGACATGGAGTCAACCTAAATGCCCATCAACAGAAGACTGGATAAAGAAATTATGGGATGTTTCCTCTATGGAACACTACACAGCAATAAAAATATGAAATCTGGTCATTTTCTTCAAATGGACGAATCTAGAAAACATCATACTTAGAAAAATAAGCAAGTCCCAAAAGGACAAAAACTGTATGTTCTCCCTGATCTGTGACAACAGGGTACCTAAAATGAAATCTGTAGAAGTAAAATTGGGGACACTATGAGAAACAATGACTTGAACAGTCCTTGTCCTGTCAAGGAACAGTTTATTATTTTATTTTTTATTATTTTCCTTCTATACATAATACCATTGGTCAAACTCATTACTTAACATAGAATTATTCATAGGTATATAAATCCAATTGAAAACAGAATCCAGTAAAAATTAAGAGTGGGAATAAGAGAGGGAGGAGCTATACAATTCAGCATACATTCCCATTGATTTACCCCTAAGGTAAAGCTAAACGCTTGCCATAGACTCCAAATCCCATTAAGCTGGGTGGTACTAATGCCATCTTATGTGTTAAAGTGATTGTATTAAGCGTGTAATTGATCATATAGATAGGATTAAGTGTCAAAGGGATCACATAAATAAGACTAAGTGTCTGATAATAACAATAGACAGAATTAAAAAGGAGAGAATGTTCCAACATGGGCAGCAGTACACACAGCTGACTCATAGAACGACAATACCCTAAGCTGCACTCTGACCTCAGAATCAGCCCTTAAGACATTTGGATGTGGATGAAAAGCCCATGAAAGCATTTCAGGCATGGAAAGCCAAGACACTGTGGCAAAAATTATCTACATGAAGGATTTCTGTGAGTGAGACCCCAGTGGAATGAAGGGGCCATCAAAGATGTGCTTTTCTCTGCAAGGAGGAGAGAACTTCCACTTTGCTTATGGCCCTGTCTAAATATGACAGAGTTTGTGGACTCAAAAGGCTTCCATAGCCTTGGCAACTCATGATAAGAGCCTGGGTGGTGAATGACATCAAAAATAAGAGTGTTAATTGTTAACAACAGGAGTCACTGTGCACTTACTTCCATGTAGGACCTCTGTCCTTAATGAGTTGTACTATGAGAAGTAACTGTAAAGCTTGTTTTCAAACAGTACTTTATACATGTGTGTCTGTTGGGTGAAAATTGTGGAAATATTTACTTAGTATAGAGTTGGTATTTTATATATAAAGTTAATTAAGAATGAATCTTTATGAAGAATGGGAAAAGAGAGGGAGTAGGAGGTTAGACAGGAATGGCGGTGGGAGAGCCGGCATGCGAGGAAGAATCACTATATTCCTAAAGCTGTACCTACGAAATTTGTATTCATTAAATGAAATCTTTCCTAAAAAAAAAAAAAAAAGAAAATCAGCTCACCTTCCTGCTTCCTCTACTTCCCCAAGATTCCTCCTAAGTTATTCTCTTCCACATGCACAATGCTGTCACTGAATTTATCAGACTGTATGTTAATGTCTGCCTCTCTCATTAAAGCTTGAGCCCCTTGACAATATGACCCATGCCCTATGTACTTTTTATTTTCCGAACTAGAACAAGGTCTAGGAAAAGATGTGTGCTCACGTAATGTGTTAGTAAAATGATACAGTCTTATCTGTGGCGCTAAGGTGTCCCGGATGTCATCTTAGGTCCTGGTCCCAATTGCCACCTTGCATGGTAGGCTTCGGTCCTAAGCCCCATGGCCCAACCACAGGTGTCAGCTCCACCCCCACCCTAATGGGATTTGCTACTCCTACTTCCCTGTCTACCCCCTAGCAAAGCTACAATAGGACTGCTTCCAGAACACATGCTCTCTCCTGACCCCTCTCTCGCTTACTCTCTTGCCCTCTCTCCCTGGCCCATTGGCATTCCCCCAACCAACAATAAACCTTTCCCTTAACTCCAGTGTTTGGTGTGTTTGGCAGCCTTACACAATGAGTAAATTAATTAGTATGAGCTCTACTCCTAAATATTTTATAGTCTTTTTTCCAGAGGGTAAAAGAAACAAGTTGTAAACAATGTAAGATAAGATGATAGTTGCTTACAAAGAAATGCACACAAAGATTATGACTCATTGTGGGAAATCACAGAAAGTTTCTTGGAGAAAGTGGTATTTGAAAGAATATACTGTCAGGGCAAATCTTCTGCTATTGAGAAAGGGCAAGAATGATGCCAAGTAGATCAGCAATTCTTCATTAATAAGCCAATGCTAATAATTCTAATATATCATTTTATAGGTGGGTATGAAATTTAAAAGAAAGCTTTTCAAGTAGAATATGTAATGCAATGAACTCAATAATAAATAATAACGCAAAACATTAGATTATTGCAGATTTGCTGCAGCAAGATGCAGTCATGGGAGTATGACAAAAGAAAAGTTCAGAAACCATAGTGGCAGAAAAAATTCCCATTCATGTAATAGTGGACATCCAAGCTTCCAGCCATCAGGACTGGCTGAACTTCAGTTTCACGAAGCCCTAGTTGAATTAACACAGTCTCATAGCACAAAAGAACAATGAAACTATTTCTCACCCCATAATCCCTGTCCATCATATCCAGCCTGAGTCAGGCTATTTTGAAGATAACAAGTAATTGTCCATGTATATTAAATTTCTAAACTCTGTGGGTCATAAAAAACAACAAACCATATAACACAAAGATTAAGACAGGACTCTAAGGCCGGCGCCATGGCTCAACAGGCTAATCCTCCACCTTGCGGCGCCGGCACACCGGGTTCTAGTCCTGGTTGGGGCGCCGGATTCTGTCCCGGTTGCCCCTCTTCCAGGCCAGCCCTCTGCTGTGGCCCGGGAGTGCAGTGGAGGATGGCCCAGGTGCTTGGGCCCTGCACCCCATGGGAGACCAGGAAAAGCACCTAGCACCTGGCTCCTGCAATCGGATGAGTGCGGCGCGCCGTCCGTGGCGGCCATTGGAGGGTGAACCAACGGCAAAGGAAGACCTTTCTCTCTGTCTCTCTCTGTCTCACTGTCCACTCTGCCTGTCAAAAAAATAAAAAATAAAATAAAAAAAAATAAAAGACAGGACTCTAGAGTCAGGCTGCCAAATTCTAAACCTCATTTTGAAAATTCTTAGTTGTATGAAACTGTTACTTATTTGTATCTGTTAAAATCAATCTAATGATAGCATTTACTATCATGTGGATTAAATGAGTCAACACACAAAAAATTCTTAGGGCAATTATCTGATAAGATAGAACTTGAACAATAAAAATTACCTACTGGGGCCAGCGCTGTGGAGCAACGGGTTAACACCCTGGCCTTAAGTACCAGCATCTCACATGGGCACCAGTTCGAGACCTGGCTGCTCTACTTCCAATCCAGCTTTCTCCTATGGCCTGGGAAAGCAGTAGAAGATGGTCCAATTCCTTGGGCCCCCATACCCACTTGGAAGACTCATAAGAAGCTCCTGGCTTCTGGTTTCAGATTGGCACAGCTCCAGCCCTTACAGCCAATTGGGAGTGAACCATCAGATGGAAGACCTCTCTCTCTCATTCTCTCTGCTGCTCCTCTCTTTGTGTAACTCTGACTTTCAAAATAAGTAAATAAATAAATCTTTAAAAAATGTTATCTACCAATACCCTAGCTCAGATATCATCTTCTTTGGGAAGAATCTCAAAATTTTTTCTTTCTTTCATTTTAGATTAAATGCCACTTTCCTGGGTTCTTATAACAATTTGTATTTATCCATATTTTGGCAATACCATTATTATGTTATTAAATTTGTATGTGTGATTTAAGTATCCTAAATTAGATTGATTATAATCATTGGATCATGATAAACACAATCATCACTAGTCTTTGTATAGCTCTTTCTTATTCCTTCCTTTCTCCTTTTTTTCCTGTTAACAATACAATATGAGAAAACCACCATTTAAAATACAAATTAGAAAATTACAATAGCTTATATTTACTGCTGGGGATGTGCACAATCTTGTTGCCTGAATCCCACTGTCATGATTATAATTGTGACTTGGATGATGGTGTTCTTGGTTTACATATGTATGAGTATATTTATATGAATATTTGTGTACCTGTACACACATTCATTTCATATGTATGTACATTTATAAACATGAATACATACACAGTTATACACATACATATATTTAATATATACATAAATACACACATATTTATAATTCATGAGAAAAATACATAGTTGAGTCTTAGTGTTTTTAACTTTATAAAAGCCTATCCTATTTATATATTATTTTGAGACTCCCCCTTGGACTCTATTACACTGCTAAGGTTGGTTATTTTTATTTATAGCTGTAGTTTTGTAACTTTTAATATTATGTAACATTACATTACATTACATAAACATAACACAGTCCATTCTTCTGTAAATGGACATTTAGGTTATTTCTGGGTTTTCATTACCACACATATGGTAAAAACGTGCTTGTCCATATCCCCTATAAAAATTTGCAAGATGTTTCTTTAGGGTATATATCTAAGATTAGAAAATGCTAGTTTAGGGCCGGCGCCGTGGCTCAACAGGCTAATCCTCCGCCTTGCGGCGCCGGCACACCGGGTTCTAGTCCCGGTCGGGGCGCCGGATTCTGTCCCGGTTGCCCCTCTTCCAGGCCAGCCCTCTGCTGTGGCCCAGGAGTGCAGTGGAGGATGGCCCAGGTGCTTGGGCCCTGCACCCCATGGGGAGACCAGGAAAAGCACCTGGCTCCTGGCTCCTGCCATCGGAGGAGCGCGGTGCGCCGGCCGCAGCGCGCCGTCCGCGGCGGCCATTGGAGGGTGAACCAACGGCAAAGGAAGACCTTTCTCTCTGTCTCTCTCTCTCTCACTGTCCACTCTGCCTGTCAAAAATAAAAAAAAAAAAATAAAATAAAAAAATAAAAAAAGAAAATGCTAGTTTATAGTATATGACAGAGAGCTCCCATCCACTGGTTTACTCCCCAGGTGCCTGCATGAGTTGGGACTGGGCCAAAGCCAGAGCCAGGAGGCAGAACACAATCTAGATCTCCCACATGGATGGCAGAACCCACATAATTGAGCCATCACCTCTGTCTCCCAGCATCTGCATTGGCAAGAAGCTGGAGTCAGAAGCCAGAGCTGGAATCAAACCCAGTTACTCCAATGTGTAATGTAAATGGTTTAACTACTTGAGTATATGCCAGTTTTTCCCTTCTAAATAGATGAAAGAATGGTTTTTCATATTAAACTTGATTTGCTTTTGTTTGATTATTAATGGAGTATTTCTTTATATAGGTGTCAGCCACAGGTTTCCTCATCTGTGAAAAGGCGAACTTGACATTTACTGAAATGTTATTCACCATACCTATGTATTTATGAAAAAATTTATATGTTGATGATGTGTAAAAAGGCAGATCTCATAGCTTATAACTTTATTTTCATAAAATTACTTGATGAACAAAAGATCTTATGTTTTGATATCAAAGTGATCACCTCTTCCTTTATGGTAGCTCTTTTCATGTTTTGAGAAATCATTACCTACCTCCAATTGTAGACTAATATCCAAGTATATTTTATATTTAAGTTCTAAAGGCTTGCATCTGATATTTAAGTCCTTTATCAATCTGGAATTGATTTTGAACTTGGTAGAATTTAAGGATCCAACTTAATTTTTCTATATGTATGGCGAAGTTATTAGTAGCTTCTTTCTTAATTATTCTGTGATGACAACACTTTTATAAATAAAATTTCCACACACATTAGACTGTTTTTAGATTATCTTTCATTCTTTCTGGACAATCTGTGAACGCCAATGCCAGCAAGTACTTCTTTAATTATTATAACTTTATAATAAGTGTTGATGTCTGATAAGTCACTGCTTTTTACTCTTTGCTCTTAACTCTTGTTCTTGCATATAATCAGGAATAAGATTTGATTCAAAATAATTGGCTTATTTACTTTACTATGTTTTCCACTATCACTAGATACTGAGCTTCTTGTGTTCAGAGATTCTACTTCATTTTTACATACCTAGACCTATACAGCACCTGGCATACAGTTAACGTTCAATGGAAAATTATGGGTTAAATGAGTAAATGATATACTTAAAGTTGGAAACATTACCTAGGGAGATTACTGAGGCCATAAACAAGAGTGTCAAATTGTTAAATCAACATCAGGAGTCATTGTGTACTTACGTCTCATGAGGGATCTGTTCTTAATGTGTTATCCAATGTGAAGTAATGCTATAACTAGTACTGAAACAGTATTTTTACACTTTGTGTTTCTGTGTGGGTGCAAACTGATGAAATCTTTACATAGTATATACTGAATCGATCTTCTGTATATAAAGATAATTGAAAATGATTAAAAAATCTTGGTGTTAAATTGGAAATGGCATAGATAATTAATCAATTTTTTTTTAAAAAAATCATGTAGGATCTCTGTCCTTAATGTGCTGTACATTGTGAATTAATACTATAACTAGTACTCCAACAGTATTTTCACTTTGTGTCTCTATGTGAGGGCAAACTGTTGAAATCTTTACGTAATATGTACTAAATTGATCTTCTGTGTATAAAGAGAATTGAAAATGAATCTTGATGTGAATGCAAGGGGAGAGGGAGCGGGAAAGGGGAGGGTAGCAGGTGGGAGGGAAGTTATGGCGGGGGGGTGGAAGCCATTGTAATCCATAAGCTGTACTTCGGAAATTTATATTCTTTAAATAAAAGCTTTATAAAAAAAAGTTGGAAACATTACATCAAAAAGTTTATTCTTATATCACAAGTAACCAGTAATCTCTTTTTACATCACCCTACCAGTCACTAAACAGATGTGTTACCTTGGGGAAGTCACCTGAGCTCTATAGTACTCAATTTGTTGTCTAAGGTACTCATTGCAGCAATAGGCTTTATTAACACAAGAGATTAATCTTACTTCAAACATGAGAGAAAATAGTCATATGCCCAGGGGAAAAAAAGAGTATTTTAGCATAGATAAGTTGTTTGTTAATTTCACTTTCATATTTTTTGTAATCCAGGGCCATTTATATCCAGGAATAAATCAGTGTGTACCCTATAATTCCAAATAAGGTGAAATTCTAAGTATTGTGTATTATAGACATTTCCAAGGAGACAGAATAATGCAGAAGAAAGGAGAACTTGGAAATACCAGAAGTTCTAACTGTAGCTGACCATGAATAACTCAATAAATATCTTGAATATTTTCCTCAACTATAAAACAAGAAAATTAAGAGTCACAATGGCATGGAAGATAATTAAGATTGAATCTCAGATCTCTTACATTCTTATTATGCTAAGGAAATTTCTTAACTATTTTAGCCTCAATATCCATCTCTTGAGTGTAAAGTCATTGCTTTCTGAAAGCTGCTATGAAGTTTCAATGAAACAATATTCAAAAAGTATCTTTCACAGCATCAGTTACATAGCAAATATTTCTAAAATGTTAGTTTCTTTCCCTCTGTGTTTTCTCAAGTGTCTTCCAGATTTATATAGTTATAAATCCAGATGATTTACTGAAAACTGAATCTGTATCTCTAATCCAACATAGATGACTAACAAAGTTTCGACACTATATTATTTCTCCTGAGGGTTAAAATTTTCTTTTAGATGTCAGCATTTAGTTATAAATTATTTAGAAGTTAAGTAGATGTACTTCAATGCTTCTTGGTGTTAAATATTCAGTCATCAGCGGCTAGTGGTAAAAGGCTTTGCAAGGAAAGAAAAGCAAATGATGTGCATATATCATTTATATTTTAAGCATCAGCAACTGCTCCAGTGAAATATTCATCTACCAATAATATACTAGCCAAGTATTTATGCATGAGGACAACAATATGGAAATCAACATCTGTGGCTTAAAAAAAAGTATGTGTCATTGTCCATAGCTGTGAAATGAATGGGCAACCATATTAAGATGCTGTAATGAATTTGTGACAACGGCCAGAGGAAGGAAATGACAATTATAATATTATTTCTATGTTTTTGCAGAAAAAAATAAATATTTATTACTTGTATTAAAATGAAACAGCCTTTAGATATAATGCTAAGGAAGCATTTCCAGTTAAATTATTATGTGTATGTCAATGATCAGAAGTGAGAATGTTCCAGAAAGTCTGTTAACTGCTTATGTAACAGCTATCAAATAAATGATAATGTTCAAAACTTTCTGAAAAATTAAACACTGTACCATAGTGGAAATTTTGCATTAGAATGACAGTAATTTGAACTCTTGCCAGTGATTCAAATGTTGAGCATGGGATTTCTCATCTGTCACAAGGGACCTTTAGTAAAAGGTGCCCCTTAGGATCCAATATACTTGGTTCTGGTATCTATCCTGGAAAGTCAGCAGCATGACATGACATTATATATATCCTTGTAGGTTTAGAGTTACATAGAATTATGGTTCAAAATTCTACTTCTTCTAGTTATCACAAAAGTCAATTTATTTGTTTTTTCCATTTATCCATTGATTATTGCGAAATTTCAGAATCATACAATAAGAGCAAAATAATTTAAGATTCCAGAGATGAAAATGGGGTAACAAGAAGGATATAAGACTGGCCTCTGAAAAATTCATACTTCCTTTAAATAATAATTACTCAGAGAATATCCTACTATTATTTTAACACCTATACTTGGAAATTTCAGACTAAGCTTGTAAAAACTTGAATGCCAGATCTTTCTTACCTTCAAACTTGTTCTGTTCACCATCTCTTCCACTTTACTGATAGTCATTCATTGTTTACATTGATCACACAGGTGACCTGAAGTCATTCTTGACTTTTCACTTTGTTTTGAGATGGGGTATTTGGAAATATTTTGATATTAGCCTCAAAATATATTGAGAATCCTAATACTCTCAACATTTCCATTGCTACCACCCTGATCAAACTCCTCATTATTTACAACCTGGATTTTGCAATGATCTTCTGCCTAGATCCCTTGTTTTTACTGTGGGCACCTATTACCTTTTGTCTACACAACAGACAGAGCAATCCTTTGAAATCATGGAAGATCATATCAACTGTCTTCTCAAGTCCCTGTAATGAATATTCATTTCACTCAGCATAAAAGCCAAAGACATTAAAACAAACAAAAATCATACCAGATGATCGGGCCCTACATAGCCTCTCCAACTTCTCCTTCTACACTCTTTTGTTTTTCTTCTTAACTACTCTCCTCTACCTTCACTGTCCTGTCTGCTTTCCCTGATCACAAAAGGCATCAAAAAGTTTCTCTCGAATTTTAGATTAGTCATTCTCTCAGCTGGGAATATTATTCCCCTATACACGCACACAAATCATTTCTTAACCTATTTTGAAACTTTGTTCAAATTCCATATTCTCTATCATATTTAAAATTGCAACCCATTCCCACTCCAATCTGGGTTAACCTCACCTCTCTATTGTTTGTATTCCTATTGGGCTTATTTTATAACATACTAGCATTTTTTTTTATTTTCTATTGTCTGCTTCACTACCATCAACACCACCTCCAACACACTCTGCTAGGATGTGAACAACAAAATGGAAGTGATCTTTATTAAGTCAAAAAATTAATAGATATATAAAAACTATATATTTATGGGGTACTAGGTGATATTCCAGTACATGTATAGATTCTGTTATGTTCAAGTAGGTGAATATATTCATTTTTTAATATTTACCTTTTCTTTGTAATGAAAACATCTATAATCTTTACAGCTTAATTTTTTTTTTTTTTTTACAGGCAGAGTGGACAGTGAGAGAGAGAGACAGAGAGAAAGGTCTTCCTTTGCCGTTGATTCACCCTCCAATGGCCGCCGCGGTCGGCGCGCTGCGGCCGGCGCACCGCGCTCCTCCGATGGCAGGAGCCAGGAGCCAGGTGCTTTTCCTGGTCTCCCCATGGGGTGCAGGGCCCAAGCACCTGGGCCATCCTCCACTGCACTCCCGGGCCACAGCAGAGGGCTGGCCTGGAAGAGGGGCAACCGGGACAGAATCCGGCGCCCCGACCGGGACTAGAACCCGGTGTGCCGGCGCCGCAAGGCGGAGGATTAGCCTGTTGAGCCACGGCGCCGGCCTACAGCTTAATTTTTATATAAATATATAGTACATTTACTTTACCTATAGTCTTTCTATTATTCAACAGAACCCCCAAAATTCCTTACTCCTAAAACCTAGTTTCCATTAATCAGTCTTTCCCTATCCCTTTCTTTCCCATTTCCTCTCCAGACTATGCTAACCTCCATTAAATTTTAAACTTCCATGAGATCTCCATGTTAAAGTTTTCATATGACTAAGATTATGTGATACTTGTCTTTCTATGCTTGGCTTATTCCACTTAACATAATGACCTCCAGTTTCATCTATGTGTTTGCAAATGACAACATTTCATTCCTTTTTTCGTGCTGGAGTAATATTCATTTGTGTATATGTAGAACATTTTCTTTATTCATCAATGGATTAACACTTACATTGCTACCATTTCTTAGCTATTGTGAACAGTCTGTTTTGCCGTGGAAGCATTTCAACTACCCATAATAATATCAACAAATATTGAAGAATTTGACAAATAAGTAGCAAATAAATAACCAAGATATAAATAAGTACTAAAGAAATAAATGGTGAAATAGATACAGAATTCAAAGGTTACTCACAAAGGAACATGTATCACACTAGTCTCAATGAACACTACAAGACAATGCAGCAAAGTCACTTATTTCTGAGAAAAAAAATGGATCTTAAATTCAATTTCTAAGCTGTCCAACTACCCATAACAATTAAGTGTGGGATATAACCCCTCTTCAAATTTTTCATTTTGAATATTTATGGAAATATTGCCCAAAATAATGCAAAGTATTCTCACATACTCTTCATGCAAATATACCAAATGCACTAACATTTCTCTCTCTCTTTCCCATCCCTCTCTCCCTCTCTCATTTATAAAGGAATTTTAATAAAATGAAGATCCTGTCCCAGTAACTATATCTACAATGTGTCTTCATAAGATTGGTCATTAATATTACTGGGTTATAGTTATATAACTGTATAAGTTGCAAATTGTAATTGTATGATAATACTACAATCATAATATTGTATACTTACATTTCTACAGTTGTATAATATTGTAAACATGAGTCTATCTCCATTCTGAAGATAGAAGTTGAAAGAAAACAAAAAGTAACATATGTATCAATCATTATTATATAGTAACTAGGCTCTTGGCAAAATTTAAGAGCATTGCTGATTTTTCTTGAGAACTCACTAGAACAGTTTTCCAGAACTTCTTCCAAAATAAATTGAAATGTGTTTCTGAGCTTCATTTTTAAAATATGTCAGTCATTGAAACAGCAAAGTATACATTATATGCTTATAAAACTTAATGTTCAGATTAATGTTTATGTTTTCTATCTTTGTTTACATAAAAGTTTTATCTTTACATTGTAGAGATCTTTCACCTCTGGTTATTTTTATTATCAGGTATTTTTTTTTTTATAGCTATTGGAAATGGAATTGCTTTATTAATTGCTTTTTCAGATAGTTCACTATTAGCGTATAACAATCTTACTGATTTTCGTACATTTGACTTTGTATCCTGCAACATTGCTGAATTTGTTTAATAGTTCTAATAGCTTTTTGGTAGAGTCTTTGAGGTTTTCCATGTTTTAGAACATACTATCTTGGGGCCAGCACTGTGGCACAATGGTAAAGCTGCAGCCTGCAGTGCCAACATCCTATATGGGCTCCAGTTTGAGTTCTGGCTGCTCCACTTCCAATCCAGCTCTCTGCTATGGCCTGGGAAAGCACTAGAAGATGGCCTAGTCCTTGGGTCCCTGTACCCTTATGGGAGACCTGGAAAAAGCTCTTAGCTCCTGGCTCCAGATTGGCGCAGCTCTGTTTGTTGCGGCCATTTGGGGAGTGAACCAGCGGATGGAAGAACTCTCTCTCTACCTCTGCCTCTGCCTCTCTTTTACTCTGCCTTTCAAGAAAACAAATAAATGAATCACACACAAAAAAGAACATAACATCTTCAAACAGTAACAACTTGACTTCCTCCTTTCCAATTTGGATGCCCTTTTTTTCTTTTACTTGCCTAATTGCTCTAGTCAGAACCTCTATTACCTTGTTGAAAAAAGTGGTAAAAGCAGGAATCCTTGTCTTTTTTCTAGAGCTTAGAGACAAAACTCTTAGCTTTTCCTCATTAAATATGATGTACTTTCATCACAAAGTTTTCTCAAATCATTGTGTGCAACTTTATCCTATTAATTCTGGATACAATGTAAATGTACCTTTTTTTTTTTTTTTTACTTTATTTCCAACAGTGCCACTAGGAAAACATTGAAAGAGGAGCTAGTGAATGAAAAAATAAAAGTGCTTAATATTATGTGGTTAAAAAGAAACTCCATTGCTCCTATATCCATCTTCCTTCTCCTGGACTCAAGATCAGTGGAGTTAGCAAGGGAAAAAAACATGATTCATTCATTCCAGGAGAGTTTTAAATTCACAGAAAAAAAAAATTGTAAAGCAGCAAAAAGAGTTCCCATATATCTCACACCCAGCTTACCCTATTTTTAACTACTCATAGTGTGATATACTTGTCCTAATCTATAAAACATACCTAAGTTCCCATACTTTTCCCCAAATTCCCTCTAATGCATGCAACCCTCCAAGTCTCTAGTAAATCAACTTTCATTTTCACAAAACTCATATTTTTCCCCAAGCTCCCACATATGAGGGAGAACATGCAATATTTGTTTCTCTGTGTCTGTTTTATTTTACTCAACATGATGTCCTCCAGTTCCATTCATTTTATTGCAAATGACAGGATTTCATTCTTTTTGTTATGCCTGAACCACATTCCATTGTGTACAAATATACCATATTTTATTTTTCCATTCATTTCATTATGGACATCTTGGTTGATTCCATGTCATCTTGGCTATTATGTACACTGCTGCAATAAAAATCGTAGTGTGAGTCAGAGAAGTTAATAGGCGATTGGCTGGCCCCAGCAGAAATTAGGGTGCAAAATGCTTGCTTGCCCCAAAAGTAATCTTTAGAAAGATCAAAAGTACCTGTCATACTTCCTAAGGAATCTCCAATCTTATCATGAAAATAGCAAGGGAGTGGCAAGTACTTCTAAGCTCCCAGTTTACTGTAAAGCAAATTAGGTATCCCACCCTTCTGATGGCTCTTTTTATTTTATTTATCATGAGTAGAAAGATTACAAATCAGATATTTTGATGGGATTGCCCCTGCCTTGTACTGAGTGTCAACCTAATTGTCAAGTTTTTCTTTTTCTTCCCCAAAATTGTGCTTAAAAACCCTACTACTGGCTGGCGCCGGCTCAATAGGCTAATCCTCCACCTGTAGTGCCGGCACACCGGGTTCTAGTCCCAGTCGGGGCGCTGGATTCTGTCCTGGTTGCCCCTCTTCCAGTCCAGCTCTCTGCTGTGGCCCAGGAAGGCAGTGGAGGATGGCCCAAGTCCTTGGGCCCTGCACCCGAATGGGAGACCAGGAGAAGCACCTGGCTCCTGGCTTTGGATCAGCGCGGTGTTGTGACCATTGGAGGGTGAACCAACGGTAAAAGGAACATTTTCTCTGTCTCTGTCTCTCTCTCTCTCTCTCTCTCTCTCACTGTCCACTCTGCCTGTCAAAAAAAAAAAAAACCTACTACCACCAGCCTCTTCAGGTTTTTCCTTTCTTGGAGACCCCCTCCATCCCACCTTGGCTAGAAGTCTCTGACTTAAATAAATCTTGCTTTTAAATCTTTGCCTTGATGCTTATAAATTCTTCTTCCTTGTAAGACAAAGGACCAGGGTAATATTTTCTCCATCACCATTTCACCTATAACATTTCTGGTGCTGTAAGTTGGACAGTGGATATGTGTCCCACTCAAGTTTAACTCCAAGCCAATGTTGGATTATCTCTCAGAATGGGTGAGCATGAAGAGTGCTCTTTTGTTTTTCAGAAAATTTCACTCTCCTCCATAGCAACTCTCTCATTTTCTCAAAAACACCAGGTCCTTGTCAACCAGTTAAAAGTGATTATCATGGCTGCTGGACTTAAGACTCAGGGTGTAGGCTTGCTGATTAAGGCCAGGACAATCCCCTGAAGCTGAGACTCTATTCTAACCCCTCTCTTGTCTGGATTGACCCTTTGTGAAGGAACTGGGAAAGGGCCTTGAAAGAACTGAAAAAATACTCTGGCTGGGGCACTCCCGGTGTGTTCTGAGAATATCTTAGCTGGACTCCAGTCCCTGACAAGCCTGTGTGGGTGCTGGGCTGTGAAACATCTCCTCTCCCTCTTGTGTGGGTGGGCCCTCCTCGTAGGACTGGGAGAAGGCCTTGAGACAACTGATGGATTCTGGCTGGGGCTTTACTCCAGTGCTTCCAGAGGTCTCATGGCGAGACACCAGAACCCAACAGCCGGAACAGTGTTGGGCCAGGATATGCTCTGTCCTGGATGGAGAAAGTCCCCAGCTTCTTGGAGTCCTAATGAGCTGTAAAGCCAGAGGCTCACTCTTCATATTTCTCATATCAACTCTGAGAATGTTGTCATGGTCCAACTCAGCTTACTTTTGCAGGGATTGGCCCGTTGCATGGGGCTGGGAGAAGGGCTTGGAGTAATCTTGAAATTCAGGCCAGGCCCACCTCTGGCATTTTTCGAGGATTCCCTGACCCAACACCAGTCTCTGACAGCCCATTAGGATCTCAGCTGAAAACCATACTCTGTCCTTCTTCAGAGATAAATTTGTTGATGAAACTGGGTACAGCTTGGAGTGAATTCATAGGCTTTGGGCTTCATGCATCACCCCAGATCTGGACAAGATCTCTGTCTCTCTCTGCTCCTCTAAATGCTTTCCGTACCTCACCAGGTCTCCTCAGTTCCTACAAACTCCAATTACTGGTCCTATTAGCAGGTACTTCCTAGATATTTTGTTAGTTCTGGGTCAAAGTTTAATTATCTCTTTTGCAGACAGGCAGTTTTTGGATCTAGACTCTCCTTAAGTCTACACCTGGCCTGAACTGGTGTAGACAAGTCTCGACATGTCTCTATCTTTCCTCCCAAGTCCCCCTTTTTTGGGACATTTCTATCTTGTCCTTCCTATGTCGTGTATTCCTCTGAGGAGGTTTACTGGGGAGAATTTCATTTCCCCCACAATGCTTCTTTTTGACTTCACTTGCCTAGTCACTAACCCAGGTGGTAACCAACACTGGCTGGCACTCTCTAGCTCATAAACACCTTTGCTAAGGCTCTTGCTATGAAGGCTCATTGTAGAAATCAGGCCTATTTGATAAGACTCAAGGTTAAGAGGTGTATAACAACTATTTTTACTTATATATAAGAACAAAGTGACAGTATATATTTGACCAGGCAGAGGCCCAGTCTAGCACACCACCAGTAAGGGAGCAGATCACTCCCTGCATGTGCTATTCTGACAAATATATACCCTAGACTACAGGTGTGGAAGGTTGAGAAGAGTAGGTAGTAAATACTAATCCAACCCTCACTTTCCTCCCTTCCCTGTGGGCTTCAATGCATGTCTGGACACCACATTCAGCAAGAGAGTTTTGAGAAATGTCTCACACTCAAAAGAGATAAGAACTGAGTGGCAGGCACCGTGGATCACTTGGTTAATCCTCCACCTGCAGCACCGGCATCCCATATGGGTGCTGGGCTCTAGTTTCGGTTGTTCCTCTTCCATTACAGCTCTCTGTTGTGCTAATAGGACCAGTAATTGGAGTTTGTAGGAACTGAGGAGACCTGGTGAGGTACGGAAAGCATTTAGAGGAGCAGAGAGAGACAGAGATCTTGTCCAGATCTGGGGTGATGCATGAAGCCCAAAGCCTATGAATTCACTCCAAGCTGTACCCAGTTTCATCAACAAATTTATCTCTGAAGAAGGACAGAGTATGGTTTTCAGCTGAGATCCTAATGGGCTGTCAGAGACTGGTGTTGGGTCAGGGAATCCTCGAAAAATGCCAGAGGTGGGCCTGGCCTGAATTTCAAGATTACTCCAAGCCCTTCTCCCAGCCCCATGCAACGGGCCGATCCCTGCAAAAGTAAGCTGAGTTGGACCATGACAACATTCTCAGAGCTGAAGGCAGTGGAGGATGGCCCAGGTGCTTGGGCCCCTGCACCCGCATGGGAGACCAGGAGGAAACGCCTGGCTCCTGGCTTTGGATCAGTCCAGCGTGCCAGCCGTAGCGGCCATTTGGGGGTGAACCAATGGAAGGAAGACCTTTTTCTCTCTCTCTCTCACTGGCTAACTCTGCCTGTCAAAAGAAAAAAAAAAAAGAACTGAGGTATACTTCTGTTTTTATCTTCTCATTCCAGCCAGAAGGCAAATTATCTACATTCAGATTTCTTTGACCCATGAGCTTACAGAAAAAATGCCTCATTTTTTTCTGCACTACCACCTGGCCTGGTTACAAGTTAGAGGTTAAAGAAGTTAACCTAAATGAGTTGTGAAAAGTACCAGCCCCTCTACTCTGACATCCTGTCTCAGAACTCAGTCTCTTAACTGGCCTCCTGCCTCTGTTTCCCTGCATGTATTCAAATGTACTCAAAATTTTTTTCAGAGTCCTTGGGTCTATTTAGTGAAGTACCCGGGTCCCTCTGTTATCATGTTTGACTATTGTTAAGACTTTCAATTCCTGGTGGAGGAGACTTTTTATCAAGTGATCATTGCTTTGATTGTTATAATTTTTCCTGGGAGTTTCTAGGCAAGAATCTAGGCTCAATAACCTCAGATATTATTGAATATATATGCATTAATATATATTATGAAGTCTTGGACTTCTTGAGACACCTCCTTTTTTTTTTTTTTAAATTTTTTGACAGGCAGAGTGGACAGTGAGAGAGAGACAGAGAGAAAGGTCTTCCTTTGCCATTGGTTCACCCTCCAATGGCTGCCGTGGATGGCACGCTGCGGCCAGCGCACCGCGCTCATCCGATGGCAGGAGCCAGGTGCTAGGTGCTTTTTCCTGGTCTCCCACGGGGTGCAGGGCCCAAGCACTTGGGCCATCCTCCACTGCACTCCTGGGCCACAGCAGAGGGCTGGCCTGGAAGAGGGGCAACCGGGACAGAATCCGGCGCCCCGACCGGGACTAGAACCCGGTGTGCCGGTGCCTTAAGGCAGAGGATTAGCCTGTTGAGCCACGGCGCCGGCCAGAGACACCTCCTAACTACTCCTCATCCCTGAGGCTGGTTTGACTGACAGCCCCAATTAGACACTTCCAGTATTTGCTTTTGGTTTGAAGGTATTAGGTTATTGTCTCTTTGCAGGGCCTCCAGTTTTGTTTTGTTTTGTTTTGTTTTCCCTCTACCCTGCCTCTTTGTAGGTCATACAAGGAGCCTCCTTGTATAGGTCATCATCCTTTAGCCACATATTCTGTCATCTATTCTCCTTAGGAATCTCACTGGAGCACTGCCCATCTGCTCTAATGGATGACCTCTCCCATTAAACCTAACATAATGGTGAAAAATCTCCAGTGCATCTCCTGCCCCTGGCACATTGGCCCCAGCCCACAGTCAACCTTAGGACCTGTTGTGTAGCTGCCTTAATTTTTTGTTTCAGAGAAAGTCCCAAGTAGCTGACTGTAAATACTGCATGATTGACCTGAAGTGTTCTTTGGGTGAAAAGAAAACTAGACTCAAATTCAATTAAAATCTAAAGAGATGTTTTTGGTAAATAACAATCTCGTACATGAAAATTTGGTTCAGCTATAACTAGACATTGGGTTTAAAGGAATTTTTCTCTCTTGAATCTAGGAAGATCACTGCCTAATAATTTTTGCACTATAATTTGCCAAACTTGTTTTGTAACTTGGTTTAACAGATATGACCAAAATAGTAATGAGTAATCAGTACTTGGTAAAGCCCTGAAGCTGGATTTGCAATATTTTGTTTAATGTCATTGATTTATAGCTAGAGTTTTATAAAAAGGAGCATAATTCCATATAAATATAATTTTGACCTTAATTCTGATATAGGTATGATATAATATCAGCATCTTATGTCATTTAGATGTAAGTGCTAAATATAAATAGGGTAAAAGTAAATGAGATAAATGTATCTAAATATAAGCTTTGGTACTCTCAGCACCTTATATTCTGAGGAAAAACTATTTGGGTTTTTTAACAACTATGTTTTCATAAGTTGTCCACATGAAAAAAATTCAAAACTTCTTGAAGTAACTAAGATTGAAATTTGATGTGTTATCTTATTTAGAAAATGTTGTCTTCATTTGGAGATTTTTAAAGTGTTAATTCAAAATGAAAATCAAGAAAATCAGCAGATGGAAAAAGGTCACAAGTATAAAAAATGTGTTCTTGGTAAGGACGGATAAGAAGGAAAGAGATTTTTTTGAATAAAGAAAGGACATGGTTTGTAACAATTACTCTACCCTAATGGCTACTCTAGACTGGAATTGAAAAGATAGAAAGGTTTAAGTAAGTTGCAGGAGGTGTCAGGAAGTCACAGAGGTTATAAAAGAAAGAAATTTTTGGATACAAAAGTGATTAATCTATTTTTTGACATAGAATTAGAATCCAATCCTCTTTAAAAGCAATGAGGATTCTGCAATATATATGTTGGTAAATATTTTTAAATTATCTTAAAATCTGCTTAAAAATTGCAGAATCTCCTTTTAATAGTTTTAATTGGTGACTCTCTGTCACTCTTCTAGCCAGCTCGAGTAAGCTATTTTCTCTTCCCTAGTTCTGACTCTGTTAAAATCGTTACAAGTTTTGGGATGATTCCATGTGCTCTTTTTTTTTTTTTTAACACTTATTTAATGAATATAAATTTCCAAAGTACAGCTTATAGATTACAATGGCTTTTTCTACCTCCCCATAACTTCCCTCCCACCTGCAACACTCCCCTCTCCCGCTCCCTTTCCCCTTCCATTCACATCAAGATTCATTTTCAATTATCTTTATATACAGAAGATCAATTTAGCATATATTAAGCAAACTGTTGAAAGCTAACTCTTATTTAAGGTTTTATTTCTGATTTGAGAGATAACCAATGAGATACAGATTTTGTGTTCTGTTGAAGTGATCTGTTGAGTTCTCTTAATATCTCTGTTAAGTTCTTATTTAAAATGCTGAGTTTTTTTTTTTTTGGTCTGAACAACTGCAAACATAATTTTATTATTTGAATTTTACAGAAAAGGTAAACAGACATTACTCCAAAGCTCAGTCTTTCCACAATAACCCAGTATCTTAGGGAAAAGGAAACTGGAATCATATGGAAAGAGCATCTCCTACATGGATGATATACACTTCACTGTACAACTGAAGGTTAAGAAGACATAAAATGCTGAGTTTTAAAAGAGCTATGGTTTGTTTAAAAATATACTGATTCTAAATTATTTGAATAATCACTTTGTAACAATGATCAAATCTAGGGATCCTGTTTCTACCAGTCAAAAGCTACAAAAGTCTAATGATCTTGTTTTGTTATCAGACATGACTGTTATCTTAATGAGAAAGGCCCAGAAGCCTAAAAGGAATAAATGTTTTATAAAATCCTACAGGTGCTTTCAAAAATGCTGTGTGGAGTAAGCAATTGCTACTTCTTGTTGGTTAATGAGTTTATAATTTTAAACACGGCTATTTAAAGTCATTTGTCATTCACAGTTTTGTATTCTCTAGACACTAAAAATCAGATTTACTGCACATAGAAGTTAAAACATTGTTGGTTCTGTGTTTAAATGTGTCCACTTTTAGATCTCAAAGGACTTTTTCCCTGACCTATTGTATTCAATACTTTGGGACAGTTCTGTACGCAAATCCAATGATGACTACAGGTCAAATTGAGAAAAAGTATGGTTAATTCAGGTTACTAAGAACAGAAAGATATTGTAGTTGATTGATTGTAATTTAAAGAGAAGTGCTGGGCCTACGCCACGGCTCACTAGGCTAATCCTCTGCCTGCAGTACCGGAACCCCAGGTTCTAGTCCAGTTTGGGGTGCCGATTCTGTCCTGCCCTCTTCCAGTCCAGCTCTCTGCTGTGGCCCGGGAGTGCAGTGGAGGATGGCCCAAGTGCTTGGTTCACCTGACCTAAATAATTATATGAGATGTTTTAAATTTGTAGGTAGAAAGACACTAAAAACATTTAAGTCATTGAAATGTTTGTGCTTGGATTTGCTGGTAAAAATGTTATGCTGGGGCCAGCACTGTGGCAGAGCAGGTTAACGCCCTGGCCTGAAGCACTGGCATCCCATATGGGCACCGGTTCTAGTCCCGGCTGCTCTTCTTCCAATCCAGCTCTCTACTATGGCCTAGGAAATAGTAGAAGATGGCCCAAGTTCTTGGGCCCCTATAACCAAGTGGGAGATCCAGAAGCTCCTGGCTCCCAGCTTCAGATCGACATTGCTCCAGCTATTGCAGCCATCTGGGGAGTGAACCAGCAGATGGAAGACCTCTCTCTCTCTGTCTCGCCTCTGTGTGTAACTCTTTCAAATAAATAAATGAATATTTTTTAAAAATTACAGTGTTCAATATTTAAGAGATGTTTCCAAATGTATGTATTCTTGTCTTGAAATTTAAAGAAGGCATTGGATCTTTTGATGTTTTCACTTGCTATTAAGTTACTAAGAGTAAGCAATCTGTGGAGCCTGAGTTGTTCCCTCATCTCTATTTTTTTTTTAAGATGGGAAACTGATTCTATTCTGAACAACTCTCATTAGGATGTACAGTTTGATCTTTAGACCTTATTATAAAGGATGGCTAACATTTTCCTGTAATAATAGCCTGGCCACATAGAATACCAAATAACAGAAAAATGATTACTTAAATTATGATTTCATAGCTAGATTTCCTTTGCCATGCGCACAGTAAACAGGCAAAACATCCTGTTTCAAATCAAATGAAGGGAAAGTTTTACTAATGACTTCAAATTTTGTTGATAAGGTGATCATCATGTTTGATGTTAAAATGAGGACATAGCCTTCCTCATGGGAATTGTCTAACTCACAGAAAAACCACTATCAGAACATGCCTGGGACTATAGATTCCTAGCTTAGGCTACCAAAGATTAGGAACTGGACTGAGCATTCCCTTGAGTTGCATCCTCTTAAAAGATTTCCTCTGGCTTACTATGCCAGAAACCAAGAGAAAGAGGAGCAAACTAGGCAGCAGAAGCTATGTAAAGGTAGGAGACAGGCTAATTAATGGCTGTTTTACATAGTGATCTGCCATCAAGGAGACCCAACAGTCCAGTCCACCGCAAATGACATTGCTTTTCGATGTGGAAAGCCAGGGCTTCGGATGGACACAGGAATCAGCTTTTGAAGAGCTTTAACAGCTCTGCCAGTCAAGAGTTGGGTCACTGGAAATGGAGCCACCCTAGAGTCAAAGGACACCCACGTCAGAGTCACAGACCTTGTTGGCTCTAAGCTGAAAAGCACTAGACTTGGCCCAACTTCCAAAGTAACCACCACTGTTGAGGCGATGGCCATGCAGTGTCAGTAATATTGCAGGTAGTACTTAAATTTCCTTTTAGAGATGTCACCTACCTTCTATTCAGGCCAGCTCTTCTCCCAGGCCAGCTAGGTAATGGAAGTCAAACAGGGTGCCTTCCCTAAGGAGGTTCACAGCTCCCTTATGATGTCTCTTCTGGAACCCCATGTGAAGAGATAGATAGGTCTGGAACTCATACCTGGTCAGGCCTTAAAGCCCACTTGATTATTATCAAGCCCCTTCTGTCAGGTTCTATTTGCCTCTCAATGGGAAAACTTGCTCATGGTTTAAACAGCACCTTTCCTAGGTCCTCTAATAATGACTTTGTCATTTGTTTTAAACTGTGTATTTAATCTTTCTCCAGACTTGAAACAGAGAAATTCTAGATGGTCATGCACGTGAAACCTCAGATGGAAGCAGTTTCTGCAATCTGGCACTTCATTTCGCTCAAGAGGCCATCTCCTGCTGGAACCCTGTCTTGACTGTCATTCCCAATGACACCCCTTTTCAGCATAAAACAGCCAAAGCAGTCATTGCCCAGTTCCCCTAACAGACGTTAGGGTCCATTCTTCTGTGGGAGGGAATTTGAGGAGTTAGATGGGTTAATAGGCAATCAGGTTCCTCCCAGTGGAATTTAGGATGCTTAATGCTTGCTTTCCCCCAAGAGTTATCTTTTGCAAGATCAGAAGTGTCTGCCCTACTTCTTTAGGAATCTCTAATCTTATGAGAATAGCAAAGGAGTGGAGATTCCTTCTGAGCTGCAGCTTACTGTATACCATATTAGGTATCCCAACTTTCTGATGGCTCTTTTGTTGTATCTTCTGAAAACCAGACAGGATAAAAAGATTGCAAATCAGGTCTTTTGATGGGTTTGTCCCCACCTTGTAATTGAATGTCAACCTGTCAATTTCTTTCTTCTCCAAAATTGTGCTTAAAAACTCCACTACCACAAGCCCTCTCTCTTGGAACCCCCCTCCATGCCACTCTGGCTAGAGGTCTCTGACTTAAATTTTGCTTTTAAATCTTTTTGTTACATAGAAGTCAGAAATTTAGCCTATGTGTGTTTGTGAGACAGGCCTGAAGACCAGCACCTACTGCAGAAGCTCCAGAAGCCCAGCATCGTGCACTTCAAAGTCCTGCTTAGACCCTGATAACCTCCCAGGGGGTCCCAGCCCTTCCTCCAAGGAAAGCTCCCAAGAGAATTTTCTCTTCAGGACCAAATGGGTTACCTGACCTCATAACTTGGGGCAATAAAACCTTCTCAGAGGCCTGAAGGGAAGCCCCTCCTACTCTGTCCCTGTGCCAGCAAACCTGGGGAGGAATTTGCTAATTTTCACGCAAGGAAATCTTCTGCCAGGACTCTCCATCCTTCATCCTGAGGAGATGGGGAGGTGGGTAAACAGATTTCCTTAAAAAGCTAGGGAGTCCAAACGGACTGTGCACTCAGCTCTTCTGCCTCTCTGCTGAGCCACCTGCCTGGTATATTCTCTCCATTCAACTATGTAACCTCGCTCTCCCCTAGTCCAAGTGACTGGGCACTCTATTTCTCTGTCCCTTCTGTTCTGACAGATGTCCTATCCCCAACAAAGCCTTATCACTTTGCTCTCTGTCTCACGCCTGAATTCTTTTTTGTGAGAAGACAAGAACCCCATGGCCTTCCCTCCAGTAATATTTGCTTGGAAATTCTTGTTCCATGTGAGACAAAGAACTGGGCTAATATTTCTCTCACTGCCATTTCACCCATGTCAGTAGCACAGACATCTCTTTGATAAAATGTCTTGATATATAATCATTAGTGATATTGCTAGGTCATATGTTAGTTCTTTTTTCCAATTTTTAAAGAAATCTCCATACTGTTTTCCATTGTAGTTGTACTAATTTACATTCCCATCAACACAGTGTGTTTGAGTCTCCTTTCTCCATATCCTCACCAGAATTTGTTATTTTCTGTCTTATTTTGGAACAGTCATTCTAAAAGTGATATCTTAGTATGGTTTTGATTTGCAATTCCCTGATGGCTAGCAATATTGAACATTTTTAATATATTTATTGCCCATTTGTATTTTTTCTTTTGAGAACTGTCTATTAAGGTCCTTTGCCTCTTTTTCAACTAAATTGTTTGGTATTGTTGAGTTTTTTGTTTATGATATATTCTGCATATTAATCCTTTACGAATAAGTTGCTTGTAAATATTTTCTTCCATTCTGTTGGATGTCTATTGTATCATTTGTTTCTTTTTTGCTGTGGAGAAGCTTCTGACTATGATATAATACCATTTGTCTAGTTTTACTTCTGTTGCCTACACTTCTGGGATCTTATCCAAGCAATCATTGTTAGGAAAATGGTACAGTTTTATCTATGGCACAATCTATACTCTGACACCATCCTAGGCTCTAGCCCTCTCTGCCGTTGCTGGAAGTCAGGTGGCCACATGGCCCAACCACCAGTATCAAGCTCCACCCCCATCCTAATGCGATTTGCTGCTCCTGCTTCCCTGCACCCTGTCTGGCAAACTTTTAAAAGGGCCTGTTTCTGAACACGTGGCTCTCTTTTCTCTCCTGCTCTCTGCTCTCTCCTGCTCGCTCTCTTCTCTCATCTCTCTCTTCTCTCTGCTCTCTCTCTTCTCTCCTCACTAGCTCCTCTCCTGTCTCTCTCTTATACTCTCTTTCTCTCTCTTTTGCCCTCTTTGCCCCTTCCCTCTGGTCTGCTGGGTTTTCCCCAATAAACCCTTTCCCTTACTCCAGTGTTTGGTTTTATGATGGCCTAATAATCATTGCCCACTACAATGTTTTAAAGTGTTTCCTCTATGTTTTCATCTGGCAGTTTCCTAATTTCAGGTCTTACATTCAGGTCTTTAATCCATTTTGAGTTGACTTTTGCAAATGGTAAAATGTAGGGATCTGATTTCATTCTTTAACTACAGAAACACTCTTTAGGTCTTTACTAGATCACACTTCACTTAGTCATTTCTAGTCATTTTATCCAAAATTACAAATCTAAACCCAGTCACTTCCTAAATCCCCTTCTTGCCTCACTTTTCCTTAGCACTCATCGCTAACTCTATGCATTATGTATTTAATTTTCTTATTATTACTAATTCCTGAGACCCAGAGCATGGATGACAGATGAGCTGTTCAAACTTTTCAATGGAATGCAATCATTCCCTACCTATCTATAGAGGGAATGTGAGGAGTCAGATGGGTTAATAGGCAGTTGGGTTGGCCCCAGTGGAATTTAGGTTCAAAATGCTTGCTTTCCCCAAAAGTTACTTTTAGCCTACCCCAATCCTTAGGAGCTTCTAATCTTATCATGAGAATACCAAGGCCTTCTGAGCTCCTACTTTATTGTAAAACAAATTAGGTATTCCAATCTTCTGATAGCCCTTTTGTTTTATCATGATCAAGTCAGACATGGTAAAAAGATTGCAAATCAAGTCTTTTGATGACTTTTGTTCCAGCAAGTAACTGAATGTCAAGCTGCTATAGGCAGGCATACAGGATAAAATTGATCAGGTTTGTGAGCTGAAAGACCATGCCTTCATCATGCCTCTGTGTGACCTCATGCTACTACCTGGACACATCTGTGTGCCCACCAGCCAATCAGGTTAAATAATCACTCCCCTTTGAAAGTGGGTTAAAAGCCTGGGACACAGTGTGCCCAGCATTTTTGGCCTTTGGCTCTTTCATTTTCTGGCCTTTTGTCAGTGTGCACCCATGCCTGTGGCTCTGAACCTCTAGGGCATGTGGCCTTTGGGCCACCCACCCCAGGCTTCCTGGCCTAGATGTTCCTCCATGTGGCTGGCTCCTGGTTTTTGGCATGAATCCAGATTCCTCTCTCTTTTAGATAAGGCCCTCACTCTCCTATGCATTTCTTTTCTTTTTTTTTTTTTTTTTTTTTGGACAGGCAGAGTGGACAGTGAGAGAGAGACAGAGAGAAAGGTCTTCCTTTTGCCATTGGTTCACCCTCCAATGGCTGCCTCGGCTGGCGTGCTGCATCCGGCGCATCGCGCTGATCCGAAGGCAGGAGCCAGGTGCTTCTCCTGGTCTCCCATGGGATGCAGGGCCCAAGGACTTGGGCCATCCTCCACTGCACTCCTGGGCCATAGCAGAGTGCTGGCCTGGAAGAGGGGCAACCGGGACAGAATCCGGTGCCCTGACAGAATCCGGTGGACTAGAACCCGGTGTGCCGGCACCACAAGGCAGAGGATTAGCCTGTTGAGCCGCAGTGCCGGCCTCTCCTATGCATTTCTATCACTGAATAAAAAGCTTAAAAAGTATCATGCTGCCTTGCTCACGTATGCTGGTATTCAGAATTCTTCTCTGAATATTAGGCAAGAACCAACACAGGCTTATTAATATTGGGAATTTATTAATAAGCACATAGCAATATCATATGGCACCCCAAATTCTGATATCATATGGCACCCCAGATGGGATTTTGGAGAGATTTTTAGTAGGTTATATTCCGATATCAAAGCTGGAAAGTTTTTTTTTCTTCCCCAAAATTGTGCTTAAAAACCACAGTGCCACCAGCCCCTTCAGGATTTTCCTCTCTGGGAGCCCCTCTCCATGCCACTCTGGCTAGAGGTCTCTGACTTAAAATAAATCTTGCTTTTTAATATTAAAACAAAAATAAATATGCATAGGATTGCATCTCCCTAGCTGTCTGATTTTCTGAATTCAATAGAGACTAAAAGCTTTGCTTGACATTCTAAACATGAACATTAATATATAGACAAGCTCATCATCTTCCTAAATCACAGGACTATACGTTATATTAGATAATTCTGTTAGTCCTTCTATTTCAATGTTTCAGCAACTCAGAACTGCATTTTCCAATCATTGCTTTGGTCTCCTTCCAAATTCAATTCTTTTGAAACTTGCCACCCTAAAGAATCTTAGTACTTATTTATTTTGGCTCTCTGATCTCAGAAGCCAAACTTCAATATATCACTGCCAGTGTACTCCCTGTCCTAGAAATGTAGACCAGATGCACAGTCATCATCCTTCGTATCTGTGGAGCACACTTTCCTTTTCAAAGCACATTCTCAGTATCTCACTGAATCATGTGAGATAAAGGAGACATAGTCTGTTCAATGACTTATGAAGGTAAAGGCATAACCACTGTTAATGTTCTCAGTGTCTCACTGTTTCTGATATCGTGAATGACCCCCTAAAATCTATACGAAAACGTGGCTCTTTAAAGTTACACAGAAGCGCCATCTGGGGTGCCACATATGCTACTGGAATTTGGGGTGCCATATGATATCACCATATGCTTACTAATAAATCCCCAATATTAATAAGCCCGAGAGGGTTTTTGCCTAGTATTTAGAGAAAAATTCTAAATACAGGCATAAATAAACAAGATAGCATGGTACATTTTAGGTTTTTATTTAGTGAGAAAGATGCATAGGAGAGTGAGAGCTGTATCTAAGAGGGAGAGAGAGGGGTAAATCTGGATTCATACTGAGCACCAGAAACCAGCCACAGCATGTAGGCCAGGAAGCCTAGGGCACATGGCCCGAAGGCCATGCACCCTGAAAGCACAGGGCTACAGCCAGCCCCCTCCTGACAAGAGGCCAAGGAAGAAAAGAAGGGTGGGACACACCATGTTGCAGGCTTTTAACCCACTTCCAAAGGGGAGTGGTTAATTAACCTGATTGGCTGGTAGGCACCCAGGTGTGGCCAGGTAGGGGCATGAGGTCACACAGGGGCATGGTGAAGGCGTGATCTTCCAGCTCACAAACCTAATGGATTTTAACCTGTATGCCTGCCTACTTCATTTCCTTCTGATGACTACATGGTCATACATTTATATTATAGTCACTCTTGCAAAGAGCACAATACTATTATTATAAAGTTACAGTATACCTACATTCCTGACTTGACTCAGTAAAAATTCACAAATAACAGAATATTTAAGTTTAAAAAACTTAGAAAATTCAAATATTTGCTTCAAAATAATGAGGATATTTCTGACATAACTGCCTGACCAGCCACGACTCATGGAAATAAGTTAATATGCAGCAGCTGGAGATGAACAGCTTCAGCGTATAGAAGAAGGACTCCAGAGCAGAGGTGTTAAGCGAAGCTTGAGGTGGCAATAGGAGCATGAAGAAAGAGACTAAAATTGCTAATGAACATTGTGTGGAGATGAGTATTCCATTAAAAGCAGGCAGTCTACAGCAAAGTTACTAAGTCCAAATAGGAAAAGACTGGTAGTAGTATTAAGATGTGAGAATGTCAGAAAACCAACCATAGAATAATTACCAAATTCAAGAATAATGTAGCTATAGCATCATTTTACAACATATTTTTTTTACTTAACTGGAGGACTTAAGTATAGAATCTGGTAGCCAAAAGCAAGGTACCTTAGGCTCAGATGTAGTATCTTTTGACCACAGAACAAATGAGGATAAGATTTTTAGTTTCACAGGTTTTGTACAATGACAAAAGAGTATACTTCAAACTTGCAACTGTATTCAGCAAAATAAATTATTGGGGGAAGCAATATATGTCTAGGGATGCTTATGAAAGAGTCATTTTAACCAATATGTGTATTTATTTATGTGCTTATATATTTGCATGCATATACATACATACTACATTCATAAATGTAAAATTGGTATCTTATAAATCATTAAAACATTTTTAACCACTGACAACATCATTTTGATACATGTTCTTAGAAACGAATTTTCACATGAAAATTCAGCGGCTAATACAACAGGAGCAGATTTGTAGGGAATTTCACAGTCAGGAAATATTGTAGGAAAAGGAAAAAAAAACACATTGGCAAAAAAAGGGCAAACATGTATATGTGTGTGTGTGTGTGTATCTAAAGATTCATAACTACTAGGTTTTAAATACCTAAGATAACATATTGAACCTATCCCTCTCGCAATTGAAACTAATTAAAATAACCCAGTATTTCCAAAATGAAGATTCTTGGATATAATCTCATGATTCCACAGGTTCCCAAATTTGAGGAAAATTGGTCTAAATATGCTGGTAAAAATTTCTAAACAATATACAGTTCTACTACTTCCATTTAGGAAATCAGAAGGAGTCTGTTTCAGGATAGTATACAATTTAGTGAACAAAAACATAAAGATACTTCAAAGAATTCATGCAAAAGTGAAATTAAAGATAAGTTTGTTTTGTTGTAGAAGTATTGAAATTCATATACAGTTTGTTCATAATGCACATTTTTTCATGAACTTTTTGAGGGCACCTTATATAAATACGTGAATTCACTTAGAAAATATTAGATATAGTATCTAGAAAATTCAGGGCTTATCTTTGCATAAGGATGTTATTAATGGATAAAGAAGATACTTTTTACACTTGGGCCATTAAAAAACTAAAGAGTCAGATATTTTATCATTATCAAAATCCCCATATTATTAATTGCAAATGGTCAAGAGAACTAATCCAAAAATTATTCAAATAAACTACCTAATGGGGAATGATTTCTAATTATATGAATGATTACAGTAATATTACCCACAACTCAAAAGACTTTAGGTGATTAAACACTTTAAAAATGCATAACAATTATTCTGGCTGAAAAAATGGAAATAATATACATGTGAGTTAAATTTAGAAAATGAGCAGGAGGAAGGAAAACAGAGAGAAGGAAGGAAAAAAATTATCTTAAGTGTTACTGATACAAGATTAAGACTGACACATGCTGCATAAGGTGAACAGTTTTATTATATGTAATGAAAAAAGTGGCTCTTGGGCCATCTAAACAGATTTATTTAGTTTTGGAAAACTAAAATTCATCACTGCTATGAAAGTAGCCATGAGGCAAAAATCACATTTCATTTATTGGCATGCAAATATGCACATCAACACTCTTAGGGGTAATGTTTCTTGGTGGAATGCAATTTTTTCAAAACAGTATAGAGAGAGTTGAATTCACAACTGAATTCTCCTAAATAAAAGAGTGGAGAAAGAAAGAATAATATAGTTATTTACAAGGAGTAAAATATCAGGTACTTGAGAATCAATGTCAAGT
Organism: Sylvilagus floridanus; assembly: GCA_949820135.1. Classification (NCBI taxonomy): domain Eukaryota; kingdom Metazoa; phylum Chordata; class Mammalia; order Lagomorpha; family Leporidae; genus Sylvilagus; species Sylvilagus floridanus. The sequence continues at coordinate 52,569,360 of OX463224.1, read as the reverse complement.
TTTATATTGGGAGGATTTCTGAAATTAGATAAACATATGCCAGATCAGATTTTCCATTGGCGACAATGTGATCAGAATTTTTAAATAATGATACAGTGAAATTATCTTTATAAAGATAGAAGACAAGGTAGGTAAAGCAGCTAATTGTTTTGTGCATTCAATACAGAAAAATGATCTTGGAAATATTCAGGCAATATTCAACTAAATCTATGTTTAGCAATGAAATGGTAAATGAAATAATGCCATCTTGTACTGTACAATAGCTGTTTCAAAGCTTTCATTGAGTTAATCTGACCAACAAAAGATGTACTCCAAAAGATTAAAACAAACAAACAAACAAAAAAACAGAATGAAGTTTATAAACTGCATTCCTGGCCGGCGCCGTGGCTCAACAGGCTAATCCTCCGCCTTGCGGTGCCAGCACACCGGGTTCTAGTCCGGTCAGGGCGCCGGATTCTGTCCCGGTTGCCCCTCTTCCAGGCCAGCTCTCTGCTGTGGCCCGGGAGTGCAGTGGAGGATGGCCCAAGTGCTTGGGCCCTACACCCCATGGGAGACCAGGAGAAGCACCTGGCTCCTGGCTTCGGATCAGCGTGGTGTGCTGGCCACCGCACACCAGCCGCAGCGGCCATTGGAGGATGAACCAATGGCAAAGGAAGACCTTTCTCTCTCTCTCACTGTCCACTCTGCCTGTCAAAAAAAAAAAAAAAAACTGCATTCCTATATAACATCTCATCCTTTAAAAAGTTTTACAAACTAAAAAACTGAAGTTTGGAGAGGTTAAGAACTTAACCAAACATCACAATATATTATGAAATCAGGATTCACATGAGGTTTTATACAGCTGGAATCAGGCTTGAAAGAAAGATTCTGGGGACAATTTTACTCTAAGAACCCAGGAACTGATACTGTGGTGGTTTTATGGTTTCAGAGAGGGTCTCTATAACCTTAGCTAAGGGACTTCCTCCTTTTCAAAGATATGCTTCATGGTGTAGCACAGCATGTTAAGCTGCCACTTAGGAGGACACATCCCATGTCAGAGTGCCTGGAGTAGAGTGCCGCCTCCACTTCCGAACCAGCTTCCTGCCAACACACACCCTGGGAGGCAGAAAGATGGCTCTGGTACTTGGATCCCCGACATCCAAATGGAAGAGCCAGTTGGAGTTCCAAACTGTGGCTTCAGCCTGTCCCACCCCTGACTCTTGCAGGCATTTGGGGAGTGAACTAACAGATGGAAGATCTATCTTCCTGTCTGTACCACTCTCTGTCTTGCTGTCTTTCAAATAAATACAAATAAACATTAAAAACGATATGCCTCACTTCATGTAATTTGTGGCCTTCTATGACATTTTTCCACAGCAATTACATTCTCTGAAAATATCCATATCTTCCTCTACTATAGACATAACCAAATACAGGCTATTTTGACTAGCCAATTCAATATGCTCCTCTCTACAATTCCTCATTCCTTTAAAATTGAAAAGTATAACCTTGTGGGCATTTCCAATTATTTGTGTAAGTAATATTTCATTAAAAAGGATCAGAGATCGAGAAATGGTTGAGGCAGTATCTTAAACAAGTTTACAGAAAAATATCCAGCTCAAAGTAGCAGATCTGGTATACTACTTAAAGAACAAAATTTAAGAAACTAAAATGTTGTTATTTCTTGGAATACATAACTTTGAAATGAGAAAGGAACCCCTAAGGATCTTCAATACAATGCATTTCAATAATGCCTTTATTGAACTGACTTTTAAGATAAGTGGACACCCACTTTTATATTTATAAGTACACAGCAAGTAACTGAAAAAGGTTCTGAAAAAATGCTCTCTGAGAAGAAAATTATTAAAATAACAATATACTCACTTCCCAAAAGCCATTTCATAATAGTCAATTGTGTTCCATTCAAAGGCCTGATTTTTATAGCACCCATAAAAAGACTGTTAACTATGAGACAGGAACACTTTAGGATCAGGAAGGATCAGTGGGAAGGGGAGGCTCAAGCTGCGCCCATCAAAACCACATCCAGGAGGCCTGTGCCACGGCTCACTAGGCTAATCCTCCGCCTGCGGCACCGGCACACTAGGTTCTAGTTCTGGTTGGGGCGCCAGATCCTGTCCCTGTTGCTCCTCTTCCTGTCCAGCTCTCTGCTGTGGCCCGGGAGTGCAGTGGAGGATGGCCCAAGTGCTTCGGCCCTGCACCCGCATGGGAGACCAGGAGAAGCACCTGGCTCCTGGCTTCAGATCGGCACAGCACCAGCCGTGGAGGCCATTTGGAGAGTGAATCAACGGAAAGAAGACCTTTCTCTCTGTCTCTCTGTCTCTCTCTCTCACTGTCTAACTCTGCTTGTCAAAATAAATAAATAAACAAACCATATTCAGGAGAAGGGAACTATCATTTATTGAGCACCTACTTTGTTCAGGCATAGTACTATGGTTCACTTGCATTAAATATCATTTTATCATCACAACTACCTTTTGATATAAATATCGTAACTTTTTGACAGGCAGAGTGGACAGTGAGAGAGAGAGACAGAGAGAAAGGTCTTCCTTTTGCCCTTGGTTCACCCTCCAATGGCTGCCGCGGCTGGCGCGCTGCGGCCAGCGCACCGCGCTGTTCCGATGGCAGGAGCCAGGTGCTTCTCCTGGTCTCCCATGGGGTGCAGGGCCCAAGGACTTGGGCCATCCTCCACTGCACTCCCGGGCCACAGCAGAGAGCTGGCCTGGAAGAGGGGCAACCGGGACAGAATCCGGCACCCCGACCGGGACTAGAACCCGGTGTGCCGGCACCACAAGACGGAGGATTAGCCCGTTGAGCCATGGCGCCGGCCAACATGGTAACTCTTATTTCACAGATAAGTAAACTAAAGCTCACAGAGAATAAGGATCATATACCTAATATATGGCAAAACTGATGCAAAATCAGTTGCTTCATCAGCTTCCTTTGAGATTCCATCACAACCCTTCTGTCCACACACTTTCAAATTTGTACCACCACATCAATCAACTGTGAACAATTCAGCTGACCCTCCTAAGTAAGCTTCCTTGGATCCTGTGGATCCTAGCATGCATTTCACATAAGATGTGTGCTTGCTTTGAGGTGCTGTGGAGGCCTCAGCCTGTTTAAGATTCCCAGTTCTTCTGCTTCCTTGACTCCAGCCCATCCCACCATCTGGATTCCTACAAAGCTTCTACCTCAGTACCCTCTCTCTCTATAAACTCTCCCTTACTTCTTGAATCCCTCACCAGAAATTGTCAATAGCCTTACCCCTCATTATTTTATTTCAGGCATATTTGAGGTAATTCAGAGCTGCCGAGATGAGCTACTCATTGAGGATAAGAATTGTTTTGTCTTTAGTTATATATTCCCTGTACCTAACACACTGGCATAGGTGGACCTAACAAATGAATGAATGGATGAAGTAATATCTCAGTGGGCAATGGGCTAAGGTGCCTGAGGTTTTTATCTGGTTTTCCTGCTGCCATTATCCAAATACAGGCTGCTGAATAGTTCCAGGCTTGAGTCCTGGCTTACCACCAAACTTTGTGACTTTTGGCAAGTTATTTAACTTCTTTCCTCAGTTTAATATGTTATAATTGAGGGGATAATGATAGAATTCACCTAATTTTGAAGATTAAATGAGATAATTAATTGGATGCTCTTAATAACTCTGGTACAGTGTAAGCACTCAGGCACATCTTTCCTTTTTCTTTCTTTTTTAAAAAAGATTTACTTATTTGTTTGAAAGGCAGAGTGACAGGAGAAGTTGGGGGGAGAGATCTTCCATCTAGTGGTTAACCCTTCCCAAATGGCCACAATGGCTAGGGGTGGGCCAGGCAACAGGCACCCAACTATTTTGGCCATCTTCTGTTGCTTTCCCAAGAACATCAACAGGTCAGAAGTACAATAGCCAAAACTCAAAGCAGCACTCCTATGTGGGATGCCAGTGTCACAGGCAATGGCTTAACTTCCTTACGTCACAACCCCAGCCCCCATCTCTCCTGTTCTCATATTTTGTATAATTGAGATTACTGTCAATAGAGTTATACTTCTTTGTTCCTTTTTCATATATTTTTTCTAAGCTTTAGAGGCAGAGAGATGAGGAGAAACAGAGAGAAAATAGAGGGGAAAAGGAGGAGAGTAGGAGTGGGGGAAAGTGAAGCTAGGAGAAGAAAAGAGAAGAGAAGTTGCCATCTGCTAGTTCACTCCTGAAACACCTGCAACAGCCAGGTTGGGTCAGGCCAAAGCCAGCATCCCAGAACGCAATCTAGGTCTTCCACATGAGTGGTAGGAACTGAATCACTTGAGCCATCACCACTACCTCCCAGGGTCTACATCAGCAGGAAGCTGGAGTTCTGAGTTGGAAATGGGTATCGAAGCCAGGTACTCCTATGCAGACATAATTGCCTTAACCATCAGCTTAAGCACTATCTAAATGCCCACCCATATTTGCTGAATTTTAATGGACATTTTTAATACAATATATATGACTGTAATGTAATGAAATTAATTTTAAGACAATATCTCCATCATTTTAATACTTTTTAAAAATCTATTTAAGATCTTCCTTATAAAAGACAAAATTCTCATGTCTCAAAGGCCATTATTCTTTGGTTTGGATATCACTAATAACTTAAATTATAAATTCACTCATAGGTATTCATTTCCTGATTCATTCATTCATTAAATAACATCTATTGAGCCCCTACAAACATCAAGCACTCTGTCAGATAAACATAAACAGAGACACATAAAATATAACTTTTGCCTTCAACACATGTACTTCTATGCAGGAGATGGGCATGGTTTTGTGTCTCTTGGTCATTCTGGTCACCTTCCTTTGACTGCCCTTCATTTTGACCACATTCTTCCCAATGGGTCTAGAAAGGAGTACAACACTTGACAAGCATGAAGTAGACAGAATCATAATGTTTGTGTTGTGTTGAACTTTATGTGAGAGGCAGCCACAAATGGGATAACAGCAATCTACATTCTAGACACACTTCCACCCCATTCCACAGGGGTCATGGTAGTGGTAGCATACAAAGGGGAGAGATTAAAAACTGTTGCATCATTTTCGAATAGACAATTCTTTTTTACTTAATGCCTCACTGGATATTTTTCCTCTTGGGAGATTCACTATTTCAGAGTCTTACCCCATGCATCTAGTGCCTCTACTTTCTTAAGAAGAATATCCTCTTCTACCTCCTTGGCCCTTAGAAACCAAGGAGAAACCAGGGATTACTCAGAAGAAAGGAGATACAAATGTCCAGCTTAACTCTACTGTTGTAGGCATTGCAGATAAATTCTTTTCTTTGAATTTTTTGGGGAGGTTCATGCAATCCAGCCTCTTTTTGGCATCAAAAGGTAATATCCTGAGGACTAAGATGAGTATGAAGGCCTAAAAGGAAGGTTCCAAAGAGGCAGCTCAACTTTCATGTATGCTTTAGGCCTTATTATAAGCAAATCAGAAGACCTCCAAACTCTCCAAGGTAGTACTCATCTCAATAGAACAAAGAACAAACAAGTCTAGAACCAAAGTCCATTTAATAGCACAGTGTCGGCCGGTGTCACGGCTCAACATGCTAGTCCTCCGCCTTGTGGTGCCGGCACACCGGGTTCTAGTCCCGGTCGGGGCGCTGGATTCTGTCCTGGTTGCCCCTCTTCCAGGCCAGCTCTCTGCTGTGGCCCGGGAGTGCAGTGGAGGATGGCCCAAGTGCTTGGGCCCTGCACCCCATGGGAGACCAGGAGAAGTACTTGGCTCCTGCCTTCGGATCAGCGAGGTGCACCGGCTGCAGTGCACCGGCTGCAGCGGCCATTGGAGGGTGAATCATTGGGCAAAGGAAGACCTTTCTCTCTGTCTCTCTCTCTCTGTCTCACTGTCCACTCTGCCTGTAAGAAAAAAAAAATAGCATAGTGTCTATCTGTATATTCATGTCCTTTGTACATCTCTTTTTTTTTTAAGATTTATTTTATTTATTTGAAAGATTTACAAAGAGATGTAGAGACAGAGAGAGAGGTCTTCCATCCGGTGGTTCACTCCCCAGATGTCCACAATGGCCGGAGCTGTGCCGATCCAAAGCCAGGAGCCAGGAGCTTCCTCTGGGTCTCCCATGTGGGTGTAGGGGCCCAAGGACTTCAACCATCCTCCACTGCTATTCCAGACCATAGCAGAGAGCTGGATCAGAAGAGGAGCAGCTGGGACTAGAACCGGCACTGATATGGGATGCTGGCACTTCAGGTCAGGGCTTTAACCCACTGTGCCACAGCGCCAGCCCCTGTACATTTCTTCCTTCCAAGAAATTTTAAGATGCAACAGCTTCTACAATAGATAACTAGTCAACAAGATAGGTATTTAGGATGCCAGCCATATTTTATCAGGTATATTTTTATTTGATGTGATTAATATTCAATTTCGCTTAAAACAATAGATTGACAGGATTACTGATAGAGTTCATGTTATCTAAAAAGACCAACCAGAGCCAAGATTACAGCATTTTATCTACACAGAATTTGCCAAAGACCATAGAAGCGTAGACCTTTTTCAGACTACGTGGTACTACACATCCTTCCCTCTTGAAATCAGTATTTAGACAGAGTTTTTTGTAAGAGAAGATACTTTATTGTAGACCTCATGGATGTAGCTCCCCAAAAAGTTCAATTACTGACATTGAACTTATGCTTTAATTTGTGTTTAAAATTTTTACATGACTACCTACAACCTAAATCCTTATTTAATATGCCAATACTTGAATGGACAGGATGCCTTTTCATGTTGCAACCCCTCCCTTGACTGTTCACTCTCAGTACATTCTTCAGGACTTTCCTCAAGATGCCTCCCCTGAGCAACTCCCCGTTCCTGTGATGAAAACTTACACAGTCTCTCTTCTACGACATCATGTTGTATTAAAAACTGTATACCTCTCTGTATTATGAGCTTCTTAAAAACAAGCACCAGGGAAGGTTGATTAATTGGCACTGAGTTGTAACTAGGTAAAAGGAAGAAGTTATGGGATTCTACTCTATGGATTTGTGATTATAGATAATTTTACTATCCTACATTTTTATTAAAAAATCCTACAAGATAGGATTTTATGTATTTGTACCATAAAGAAATGTTAAGTGCTTGAAGAGATATCTTTACACAAATTAAAAATTACATAATATATACTTCTATTGAAATACCACATGTTACTTCACATATGTGTACAATTTTTATGTTATCCGTTTAAAATTTTTTAAATAAAAAGGCATTGTCAATCATATGGCTTCCACTTATTGAACATATACTATGAGACAAACCTAAACAAATTAGGTTTTATGTATATTTGCTCTACCTTCAAAGCAATCATCAAGGCAGATATTTTTATCTTCATGTACAGGTTGCAAACAGCAGGTTTGAAACCACATTGCTGTGAGGAAAAGAGAACTCATATGCCTACCTAGCTGGCTCCCAATGGAGTCTCATTCATCTTTTTACCCAGAGTATATGGCACATAGTAGGCTCTCTGCGTACTCACTAAAAATGTTTTGGAAGAATGAAGAGTTTCTTATGTCCCCATTTTCTTTTACTCTGAACCAATCCAATTCCGATTTGTCTCATATAGAATTATTTTACCAGACCCCAAAAAATATGAAAACCAAAGCATTTGGTGTTACACTACAAGTTCTAGAGAGTAAGAACTTTCAGTTCTGGATAATAACATTTATTTTTAGGATCTCCTTTGACAACTGTGCCATTATTCATATTAAATAGACCAGCATTATGCTATCATAAAATTAATCCAAGACAAACAAGTGTCTGTCTGAATCCATGTGTAATAAATTATTTTTAAAGTTTTCCAGATATATTACAATTTAACACCATAAAATAATATTTTTATTTTGTATGGAACCTTTTCCAAAATATAGATATCCATTTCTTCCTAAGGAAATCAAAATCACTTAAAATATTTCAAACATTATTTCTCTATTCTGTAACAGAATAATTTTCATTCAGTTTGTCCCCACACAAAACAGCCTCAGATTGTGGTTTTTTTGTGTTTGGGGTGTGTGTGTGTGTGTGTGTGTGTGTGTGCATATGCATGATTCATTGTGCCTTTACTATCGTGCTATCAGATTTCCACCCTCAGGATCATGAATTTCTCTGCCAACATCAATTACTCGTTAATTTAATAACTTTTACTTATAGGGCCAGCACTGTGACACAGTGGGATAAGCCACTGTCTGCAGCGCTAGCATCCCAAATGGGCTCCAGTTTGAGGCCCCGATGCTTGACTACTGCTCCAGCTCCCTGCTAATGTGCCTGCAGAAGCAGTGAAAGATGGGCCAGATCCTTGGGCTCCTATACCCATACGGGAGACCTGAAAGGGTCTCCTGGTGTCTGGCTTTGGACCACTGAGCTCCAGCTGTCGCAGCCATTTAGAGAGTGAACCAGTGGATGGAAGAATTCTCTCTCTCTCTCTCTCTCTCTCTCTCTCTCTCTCTCTTCCTCTCCGTAACTCTGCCTTTAAAATAAATAAATAAATCTATAAAAAAAAAAACTTTCACTTATTGAGAGTTTAGCGTTTATTGACAAGCAACATGCTAAGTACTATATTTGCATCATTCCATTTAACCTAACCCTGACAAATTTCTAAAAGTATAGAACTGGCTCTGGCACCTCAAATTCTTTTTCTGCTTTTACTGACATGTTTCTCACTAGTAAAGTTATATAATTTATTCTGAATATCCATTTATAACTAAACACGGCTAAATTATCATCATCACTTTTTCAGAAATCCCATCCAAATGATTATATTTCATTTAGCATGGTTATAATCAGAATAAATACTTCACTGTTTGTTACATTTTCTCATTTAAAGTTTAAAATATAACACATGAGGCCAGTGCTGTGGCGTAGCAGGTTAAAGCCCTGACCTGAAGTGCCAGCATCCCATATCAGTGCCGGTTCTAGTCCCAGCTGCTCCTCTTCCGATCCAGCTCTCTGCTATGGTCTGGAATAGCAGTGGAGGATGGTTGAAGTCCTTGGGCCCCTACACCCACATGGGAGACCCAGAGGAAGCTCCTGGCTCCTGGCTTTGGATCGGCGCAGCTCCGGCCATTGCAGCCATCTGGGGAGTGAACCACCGGATGGAAGACCTCTCTCTCTGTTTCTACCTCTCTCTGTAACTCTTTCAAATAAATAAAATAAATCTTAAAATAAAATAATAAAATAAAACACATAATTGGGGTTGATAATGTCTCTGAAAAAAAGCTCTCTGTGATTTCTGTAGCAGATAAATTCTCATTAAGAAAGGCTTAGAGAAGAATAAGGGGGATAACTTTAAAACTGTGTTTTGTAATTACAACTAGTGGAAAGAATTTTGACAAGGCAAATGTTAGGGTTCAGCACTGTGATGTAGCATGTAAAGTTGCTAACTGTGACACTGGTCTCTCATATGGGCACCAGTTCGAATCCCAGCTGTTCCACTTCAGATCCAGCTCCCTGCTAATGGACCTGGTTAAAAACGGCCAGAGTGCTTGGGCCCCTGTACCCACGTGGGAGACCCAGAGAAAGCTCGTGGCTCCTGGCTTGGGATCAGCCAAGTTCTACCTATTACAGCTATTTGGAGAGTAGATCAGCAATTAGAGTATCTCCCTCCCTCCTTCTCTCTCTCTCTCTCTCTCTCTCTCTCCCTCCCTCCCTCTCCCTCTCCCTCTCCCTCTCTCTTTCTCTCTTTAACTCTTTCAAAGAGATAAATCTTTCTATAAAAAAAAAAAGAACGCAAATATTTTATCCCATCTCTGAGAAAACTTTCTAACTACTATGGTCCCATAATGGTAACAGTAAACTCCACACCCAATTCCTATACTTTTAAAGTAGCCTATTGATATCTTAATATATCCCAGGCAAATGTCTGCTTCAGTCTAGATCTGACCCTGATTCTTTCATTTACAAGTTCACCACTTCTTTGTTGGAATTATTTGCATCTTATTACTTGGCTTTTTGATTTTCAAGTTCTACTTATATATTCCACTCACAACCCCACCCAATCACCCTGCTTCAGATCACCTTAGAAAATATGTTTGTTTTAGATTCTGGATCACCAGATAACACTTAGCTCCCCTCAAAGTACAGACTACTACTTAAAAGTATCAGTGATCTGCCCTCACTTTCATATTAGCCCCCAGTTATAAACACACACGTTACTCAATTTGCCTTACTCTTTTGTAACGGTTAAATAAAACAGTTATCTTCAAACTTTTTGATTCCATAGTCCTATCTGTAAAAACCATTTCTGCATACAACTTTAATAGTTTTACATCTTAAAATGTATATACACTACTACTAAAGTAGTGTATGTTATAAATTTCCCAACAGAAAAAATTTAAGGTTGTATAAGAAACATAATTAGAAATAGGAGTTCTACTATTTTGTTCTTGTATTTCAATGGATGATTTTATTCATGCCTCAAGATAAGTGTCCCTGAGATGGAAATTATAGCCTTAGATCACACTGTCCTATCCTACTATCCATCTCCATCTCTCACTGTATATGTAACCATGCCCTGAAATTCCAAAAATTTCTAAACATGTGTAAACTTAAACTATGCTAAATTCATAACATAACCCATTTGTATGTGAGGAATCATTTCCTTCCCAAGTTACATTGTGTTTTTTGTAAAAACTTAAATCTTCACATGCAAAAATCATATACAGTATGCTACCACTACATTTATCCTATTATTGTTGTAATTTGTTAAAAATAAGTATGCATAATAACTTCTACTTTCTCCACTATATCTTTACTAACATCAGTAAGTCCTAATATTATTCAGTTCTTTCAGAAGTTTCAATATCTTACCTCTGGAGATTTTTGAAGATTATCATGGTACGGGGCAAAAAAGGATGTCTTTTCCCATTTCTGTGCAACTTGATTGGCTTCTTCTATCTTCTGCTCACAACTTTTTTGAGAATTGAGCAATGTCACCTCATAAAATTCTTGAATATCTGTTAAGAAAATGTAAGGGCTGACTCAAAACGTCAAGCACAAACTCACAAATGGCTTCTGCATATACAAAGATGAAATATGCACTCCTATGAAAAATCTTGATTAAAATAATGCAAAAATACATATCCCAAAGTAAAACAACTAGAAAATAAATTCTGAAAATTTATTTTTTTACCTGCATAAGAATGCTTATAGCAGCTTAATTCATAATTGTAAAAGCAGGAAGCAACCAAGATGTTCTTCAATGAATAAACTATAGTACTTACACATAATGGAATATTATTCAGTGATAATAAGGAATGAGGTATCAAGTCAGTGATTAGAGTTGCTCAGAAAGGTCAAGCATTTGACCTGTCCTACAATATGGCATCTAACAATACTAGACTATCTCGAACCTTTGGTTATAGAACTGTTTATACTAAGATACTAAGAAGCTTAGGAATACACCAAAATCTACACATGGTATATATCTAGGGCATACTTTGAGAGGTTTGTGCTGAGAGACCTCAATTCTTATGTAGTTGTCTAAAACAAAAAAACATACCAGCAGAGCCTATAGTGGTTCTATGTGCTAAATGTATACATGACAGGATGAAGCATGATTCTACAGCTCTCTGCTACGGCCTGGGAAAGCAGTAGAAGATGTTCCAAGTGCTTAGGCCTGTGCCCTCCACATGGGAGATCTAAAAGAAGCTCCTGGAACCTGTCTTCTGATCGGCTCAGCTCCAGCCATTGCAGCATTTGGGAAGTGAACCAGAGATGCAAGATGTTTCTCTCTGTCTCTCCCTCTCTCTGTCTGTAACTCTGTCTCTCAAATAAATAACTAAATCTTAAAAAAAAAAAAAAAAGAAGAAGAAGAAAAAAGAAAGAAATGTAATGTGCTATCTTGAATGGGATCCTAAATGGAAAAAGACATGTTAAAAATTCAAAAGATTTGAATAAGGTATAGACTTTAGTTCATAATAATATATCGATTTATCATCATTGTCACAACATCAATACAGGATGTTAAGAACGGGGAAACTGTGGAATTTGTGAGAAATTTTTGCATCATCTTTGCAACTTTTCTATAAGTACTCTATAAAACCACTCTAAAATAAAATCTTGTTTTTCAGTTGCCTTTTAAGATTTAATACTTATTTAATTGAAAGTCAGAGTTACAAGGAAATAATGAGAGACAGAGAGAGAGAGATCTTCCACTCACTGGTTCATTCCCCAAACGGCCACAACAGCTGAGACTGAACTAGGCCAAAGCCAGGAGCCAGAAGCTTCATTTAGGTCTCCCACACAGGATCGGGGCCCAAGCACTTGGGTCACCCCCTGTTGCTTTTCCAGGAACGTTATCAGGGAGCTCGACTGGAAACTGAGCAGCCATGAAACGAACAGACATCCACATGATATGCCAGCATCACAGAAGGCAGATTAACATGCTATGCCACAAGGCTGGCCCCTGTTGCCTTTTTTTTTTTTAAGTCATTGTACAATCACTGCTAGAAACCTACCCAAATGGTCCCCAAATTCTCTGTTGTAAGTTAACTTTCAGGTTTAGGATATAAATGCATTAAATATTATTCCACATGCTCTGGGGATACACTAGACACTGAACAGAATGCATACATTACTGGTATTGCAGCCCACAGAAAGGGAAGATCTGGAGGTTGGGCTAATATAACCGAACAATCAGCAGAGATGGGACTGTTCTGAGAGCAGATAACATTAACAGTATTTCTATCACTATACTGGAGCTTACAATAGTAAGCAGGTAAGACAGCTGACCCTTGAACTTCCTCACTGAGCCTCAAGGGAAGCTGAAGTGATTCTATGTCAGTGACTCCCCAGGACTACTGACAACAGTACAAGTAACTATTTGTACAGGAAATCTCCAATTTAGGCATGCAGGACTAAAAATGAGTTTACAGTCAAATATCATGAAGCAACAAAAAGAAAGGAATGCTACAATAAATGAAATTCATTAGAAACAACAAACAGATTTGGGTACCTACCTACAACTGGTTTGAATTTTCTGATATAAAATATACATGAGTTATGTGTTACTGATTTAAAAAAAATAGTGGTTACCATCACAAATATAAGCAAATAACAGGAATCTAGTAAGATTAACAGAGATGAATCAATGCAACCTGCTAAAAATTTAAAATATTATTTAAAGATGATTTGATGGATGTATGGAAGGATAGACTGATAAGTTAGTTAACAACTATAATGAAATGCTAGTGATAGAACGTAGGTGGTAGGTGTACTGGAACTCATTCTAATATTCTTGTCATTTTATTTATGTTTCAAAACTTTCGAAATAAAATGTTGGAAAGACAGTAATTATTCAAAATTATAAATGAATTCATTTGATGGGTTAAGCAGCTGAATGAACAAAGAATTGAAAACTATAACTGAATAAATTATCTCAGATGCAACACAGAAAAATAGAAATGGAAATGATGTTAGATTATTTGAGTATTGAAGATATATAAGAAGGTCCAATATATTTAGATGTTATTAAATACAGGTAGACAGATGTTAGTCAAGGAGAAATATAAACATATGCATTTATATTATATAGATTAATAGATATTCCTCAAGGAGAAAATAAAACATGATATTTCAACAGGTCTAATATTAATAGATTTTACTCGAGGAGAACACAGAATAGAACAGGTGATATTTAAAGATATAATATAATGATATAATCAAAGATATAATATATATCATATATATTATATAATATAATATTATATATAATATATATCATATATAATATATAAGATATAATCAAAGATATAATAATATATTTAAAGATATAATATACATAAAAATTTTAGAACTTCTGAAAATATTAATTTATAGACATGCAAGTAACAGTTTACACTAAAGAGTATAAATAAAATTATTCCTAGGATGAGACATCAAATGAAATTGTAGACCACCAAAAAAAAGGGAAAAATATTTTTAAAAAGTTAGAGAAAAAAGACAAATTAGACTTCTCAGTAGCAATAATGGGAATCAGAAGACAGAACGACAATTTCAAAACCTTGATGGAAATGTAACAGTTGACGTAAACCTGTGACCTACTGCTAATTATTTTTTTTTTTTTAGGATTTATTTATCTGGGGCTGGCGCTATTGCGCAGCAGGTTAAAGCCTTGGCCTGAAGCGCCAGGATACCATATCGGTTCCGGTTCTAGTCCCAGCTGCTCCTCTTCCGATCCAGCTCTCTGCTATGATCTGGAATAGCAGTAAAAGATGGCCCAAGTCCTTGGGCCCCTGCACCCACATGGGATACTTGGAAGAAGCTCCTGGCTCCTGGCTTCGGATCAGCGCAGCGCAGCCTCTCTCTGTAAATCTCTCTGTAAATCTGTCTTTCAAATAAATAAAATAAATCTTTTTTTTTTTTTTTTGACAGGCAGAGTGGACAGTGAGACAGAGAGACAGAGAGAAAGGTCTTCCTTTTGCCATTGGTTCATCCTCCAATGGCCGCCATGGCTGGTGCGCTGTGGCCAGTGCACCTCGCTGATCCGAAGGCAGGAGCCAGGTGCTTCTCCTGGTCTCCCATGGGGTGCAGGGCCCAAGCACTTGGGCCATTCTCCACTGCACTCCCGGGCCACAGCAGAGAGCTGGCCTGGAAGAGGGGCAACCGGGACAGAATCTGGTACCCCGACCTGGACTAGAACTTGGTGTGCCGGTGCCGCAAGGCAGAGGATTAGCCTAGTGAGCCACGGCGCCGGCCTAAAATAAATCTTAAAAAAAAGTTTTATTTATCTGAGATGCATAGTTACAGAGAGAGGGAGAGACAAAAAGAGAGGTCTTCCATCCATTGGTTCACTCCCCAAATGGCCACAATGCCTGGAGCTGGAGCCATCCAAAGCCAGGAGCTAGAAGCTTCCTCCAGGTCTCCAATGTGGGTGCAGGCCCAAGCACTTGGGCCATCCTCCACTGCCTTCCCAAGCCATAAGCAGAGAGATGGAATTGAAGAGCATCAGCTTGGACACAAATCGGTGTCCATATAGGATGACTGTGCCACAGGTGGAGATTTAACCTAAAGTGCCACAGCACCAACCCCCATTCATTGCAAATTATGTATCTGATTGAAAAGAAGGTGTTTACCTATAACAGAGAACTGTAAAAGAACTAGAGAAAACCTAACCATTCAATTAAAAAAAAAAAACTAGCAAAACAGTTCAATAGAAGTGTTATCTAAATAAATAAACAAGCAAACATGAAAAGTAAGCACATGAAAAGATATTCAACACTGTTAGTTATTAGGGAAATAAAAAGTAAAACAACAATAAGATACCATTACCAATTAATTAGAATATTAAGAATTTAAAAGACTTAACATACCAAGCATTGACAGGGATAAGCAGAAACTAGACTTTTCTACACCAAAGGTGGGTATTGAAAATGACACAACAAATTTTAAAAACAGTTTGGCAATTTATTAAAACATTAAACATGTGATTACAATGTAATCCAGCTATCATTTCCTACATTTTTATCTAAAAGGAAAATCAAAACTGGAAACCAAAATATCTATCAATACATTAATGAAAACACAACTGTTGTATATCCATATAATCAAATACTACTCAACAATAAAAACAAACCTTTCAACTTGAATGGAACTGTGGATTGTGTTAATGGTAATATATAGGTCCAAACACATTAAGTTATATAAATCACATATGTACAGTTTATTGTTATTCTTCAATTAAGAAAATAAAAACACAAGGCACAAATTAAGAGAAGACAACTTCATAACACATAGACAAAGGAACAGTATGCAGATATAAAAAGAACTAAAAAGGTGAAGACATACAAACCAATAGAAAAAATAACAGTAAAAAATATAAACAAGATTTCATAACAAAAGAAACATGTATCACTGATAAACCTAAAAAGATATTCTCAACGCCATTAATAATGATAAATGTAAACCAAGATCATAAGAGAATATCATTCACACCAAAAATATTGTCAAAAATCATGAAATCTGACAATATAAGACTGAAAAATGATATGTATCAATGATAACTTAAATTTTTTCCTGGTGAATGAAAATTTCTATAAGCACTTCGGTAAACAATTTGGTATTATCTTGTAGAAGTGAACATTTGTTTCTCCTACGAACTAGCATTTTTATTAGTCAGTATATACATTTTAGATAAATTCTTTCAAAAAAGCACCAGTAAACAAACCAAAACTTTCATAGTTGCATAGATCATAACAGCATAACAGCAAGAAAAAAAAACCTAACAATCAAATGCTCAACAAAAGGAAAGTGGATAAGTTGTAATATGTTCTTTTAAAAAAAAAAGATGTATTTATTTATTGGAAAAGCAAAGCTACAGAAGTGGAGAGACAGACAGATTTTCCATCAGCTATTTTGCTCCCAAAATAGTCAACAATGGCATGGACTGGGCCAGGCTGAAGTCAGGCACTTCATCAATTTCTCACACATGGATGGCAGGGGCCCAAGCTCTATAGCCATCTTTAACTGCTTTTCCAAGCTCATTAGCAGGGAACTGCTTTGGAAGTGGAGCAGCTGGGTCTCAAATCAATGCTTATATGGGATGCTGACATCTCAAGTGGTGGCTTAATCCTCTGCACCACAATACCAGCCCTGTGAGATATTCTTAAAATGGAATTTATCAAGCAGTGAAAATGAATGAATGATAGCATCATGGAATAATATGAATAAATCTTACATATATGAGTATTGGAAAAAGTAAACCTCAATATGAAACATTTTTATAATAACCTATATCAAAAATGTGCAGAGTTATATATTCCTAGATATCTAGAAATAAATATGTGTATGTGTGTTTGACAAAACAATCACATCAAGGCTAAGGAGCACATAAAATGTACAAATGTTCTTTCATTTACTATGGAAGGGGTTATATCCTGATAAACTTATAGCAAGTTGAAATTATAGCCAGTAGAAAATGTATTTAATATACCTAATTTACTGAACATTATACCCTAGCAACACAGTACACTGTAGAATATTGGTTGTTCACCATCACCCTTTGGCTGCCTGGGAACTGACCAGCATTGCAAGAGAATACCCTACTTCATGTTGCTAGCCCAGGAAAAGATCAAAATTCAAAATATTATTTCTATTGAATGTGAGCAACTTTTGTACCATCAAAGTCAAAAACCATAAGTCAAACCACCATTATATGGGGGTCTTTAGAAAAGAATAGGCCAGGATTTGAAATAAGGAAGGAATACAAAGGTAGATGCAAATTAATGGTAGTGATCTAGCTTTACTTTTATGTGGCATTTGCAGGAAGAATTACTATGTTTTTTAATCATGATGTGTATGTTATATTTATATATATACACACATTTTTGTATATACACAATATATTTTCTTGCAAGATTGAAAAATGTTTTTTAAATATTAAGATTTACATAGAAAAGTTAAAAGTCCTTAAATTTGATACACAGCTACAACTTTATTTTCACATCAGCAACAAAGTAACTGTGAAGACATGTTTGAAAAACATGTAAGAACAGAAAATAAAAAGCTGTACAGACAAATCTTTACTAGATTTTTTTAATAATGTAAAGACTGGCTTGATATTAACTAGGTTGATAAAAGTCAGAAATGGGGAATAAAAAGATTCTATACAGAAAAATGTTTATATCATCTTATCTATGATTTAGACCTATCATCTAAAGATTTGTATAGTTACCTAGTCCTATCAATGATTTAGACCTATCATCTAAAGATTTGTATAGTTACATAGTCCTATCAAAGAATAATGTAATAAATAAAAAATGTCTGAAGATATTCAAAATTTCAAAATTCACTTCATTTGCACCCTTTTTTAAGAATGTAAACATTATTCCATATAGAGCATTAAAAAATACCAGATGCATAAAATATCCAGAAAAGAAAACATTTATTATACTCATGTTAAGCACTCATGTTAACTAGTTGTACTTTAAAACATAGTGACCAGCGCCGTAGCTCAACAGGCTAATCCTCCGCCTAGCGGTGCCGGCACACCGGGTTCTAGTCCCAGTCGGGGCGCCGGATTCTGTCCCGGTTTTCCCTCTTCCAGGCCAGCTCTCTGCTGTGGCCCGGGAGTGCAGTGGAGGATGGCCCAAGTGCTTGGGCCCTGCACCCCATGGGAGACCAGGAGAAGCACCTGGCTTCTGGCTTCAGATCAGCGCAGCGCGCAGCCCACAGTGCACCAGCCGCAGTGGCCACTGGAGGGTGAACCAACGGCAAAAGGAAGACCTGTCTCTCTCTCTCTCTCTCTCTCTCTCTCTCTCTCTCTCACTGTCCACTCTGCCTGTCAAATAATAATAATAATAAATAAATAAAAAATAGTGAATAGCAGTGACTTGATCATACTTAGAAAAACCCTATGGACAAAATTTTTAAAACTAAATTTGTAGGTCTTAAGTAACTAACACCCTCAAGCATAATGAAATGCTCAAAGTTTTTTTTATACTCTTTGCTTAATCCCCCCACCAAAGAAACTACTAATGAGGAAGAAAGTAACCTTAATTAAGTCAAAGATTACTTAAAGTTGAAGGTAAATTCTGTTATAAATGCCAAACTTCACTTTTGACTAGAAAGCTTGATATTTTAAATGCTTGATTTTTACCTGTCACTTTCCAGTCATCTCTCTTTGGCATTCTCTGCCTCACTACCACCACAACCTTTCCGTTCTTATTGGCAGAGTTCAGGCCCTCACCTCCTATTGTTCACATTCTTTCCTAGCTCCGTATATCATTTCCTACTCATGGAAATCCCCCTTTGCTGATCAGGGAAAACATATGATATTTGTCTATTCATCTTTTTGAGACTGTTTTATTTCACTAAGTATAACAGCTTCAAGTTGCTTCCATCTGTGGTAATTAATAGAGCGCCTAAAACATAATGTATAGTAGTGAAATTGACATCTTGAGATTTGATGATTGTTCACAGCCCTTGTCTATACTGCTGAGGAACAGTTTTTTTTCCCCCCTTCATACTATTTGTTGAATTCTTTACTAGTTGTAGGGTTACTCTTATGAGTATAAAGAAACTAAAACTGGATCATTTTAAAAATTAAGAGTGGGAATAGGAGAGGGAGGAGGAAGAAGGGTGAAAAGTATCGCTATGTTCCTAAATCTATAATATGAAATACATAAAATTTGAATACTTTAAAAACTTTTAAAAAAGAAATTAAAAACAAGAATCCTCCATCTCCTTCAATGTCCAGCACCATAACTATAACTTAGTAAAAAAAAATAACTGAAGTCAAATATCTAAACACAAAAGTCCATCAGAATATTTCATTCTTACTAAAACTGAGTTCAACTGAGTGAGAAATAAGTACATCCAAGTATCTACCTCAAAAAATGTGAGGGGAATAATGGAGAGTGGACAGAGGTGAGCAATGCTACTGTTTTTCTCCCATTCCAAAAACAGATGGCTCAAATATATTTAATAATCACTGATTACATCTTACATTAGAAGTGATCAGTCACCTACTTCTCTTCAACACTTCAGCTCAAGTAAGGCTTAAGTGTTATGCAAGGATTTTTTTTTTTTTTTTTTTTTTTTTTGGATAGGCAGTTAGACAGTGAGATAGAGAGACAGAGAGAAAGGTCTTCCTTTTCCGTTGGTTCACCCCCCAAATGGCTGCTACGGCCAGGGTGCTGCAGCTGGCATGCTGCGCTGATCCGAAGCCAGGAACCAGGTGCTTCCTCCTGGTCTCCCATGCGGGTTCAGGGCCCAAGCACTTGGGCCATCCTCCACTGACTTCCTGGCCACAGAGAGAGCTGGACTGGAAGAGGAGCAACCGGGACAGAATTCGGCGCCCGAACCGGGACTAGAACCCAGGGTGCTGGTGCCGCAGGCGGAGGATTAGCCAAGTGAGCCACGCCACCGGCCGTGTTATACAAGGCTCTTAAAAATGAAGACAATGGGGCCCACGTGGTGGTGCAGTAAGTTAATCCTCCACCTGCTGCACTGGCATTCCATATGGCACCAGTTCTTGTCACAGCTGCTCCTCTTCTACTCCAGCTCTCTGCTATGGCCTGGGAAAGCAGTAAAAGATGGATCAAGTCCTTGGGTCCCTGCACCCATGTGGGAGACCCAGAAGAAGCTCCTGGCTCCTGGCTTCGGATTGGCACAGCTCCAGCCGTCGCAGCAGTCTGGGGAGTGAACCAATGGACAGAAGACCTTTCTCTGTCTCTCCCTCTCACTGTCTGTAACTCTGCCTCTCAAATAAATAAATAAAATCTTTTTTAAAAAAAGAAAGAAATGAAGACACTGTATTATTCTCACATGGATTTTCTAGAACCTACCATCATCCTTATACTTAGTAAACACATATGAATGCTTGCTAATTTTAGTTTCTTTGCATTACCTCTATGAGGCTAAGAGAAAAAAAAAATTGAGTAAAGTCAAATCTATTCCCACTCAAGAATTTAGAAAACCTATAAATTATTTAGATTACATTTGTTATTTGTGTGATTTAATCATAGCAGCCAGCACTTTTGATTTTTCATATTCTCATCATAAATGCAAAAGATTTGTCAATTCTGAGGATATTCAAAATAAATTCTTCAAATTCTTTTTTAATACTTGTTTTTTTGAAAGGAAGAGTAACAGAGGGAGTAGGGATAGAAACAGATACAGATAGAGATAATCTATCTACCAGTTCACTCCCCAAACAGCTGCAATGGGCCAGGGCTGGACCAGGCCAAAGCCAGGAGCCTGGAACTCAATCTTCCTTTCCAAAGTATATGGCAAGGGCCCAAATACTTGGGTCTACTTTCCCAGGTGCATTACTAAGAGCTGGATGAGAAACAGAGCAACTGGGAATCAAACCTGCACCTCCACGTGGGATGTCACAGGTAGATGCTTAATCTGCTATGCCAAAATATTGGCCAAAATTCCTCGAAATCTTGAAAGTGTATTCATTTTGGCCTCACAATTTTTTTAAGATTTAGTTTATTTGTTTGAAATGCAGACTTAGAGACAGAGACAGAGAGAGGAGAGAGAGACAGAGAGAGAGATCTATCTACTGGTTCACTCCCCAAATGGCCACAACAGCTAGGGCTGGGCTGGGCAGGAGCCAGAAGCTTCCTCCAGGTCTCTGAATTGGGTGCAAGAGAGTAGGTGTTGATTTCCCAGGTGCTTTAGCATGGAGCTGGTTCAGAATTAGAGCATCTGGGACTCAATTTGGGGCCCATATGGGATGCCAGCATTGCAGGCAGTGGCCTACCCACTAAATCACAATGCTGGCCTTAGATATCACAGTTAATATAAGCCACTGTCAAATTTAAAGATGAGCACTTCTCAGGGTCAGCGCTGTGGTGTAGTAGGCTAAGCCTCTGCTTGCAGCACTGGCATCCCAGATGGGTGCCGTTTCTTGTCCCAGCTGCTCCTCTTCTGATCCAGCTCTCTGTTTTCAGCTGGGAAAGAAGAAGAGGAGTTTGAGACATTTTCTTGTCCCAGAAAGTAAGAAAGGTCTCAAAGGTCATAGGATCATATCAAAAGAACCTGAAAGCCAACTTGAAGGAGCTTGACCAAATCTGGAACAATCTGAGCATTAAAACAAATTAATGACAGTAATGTATTATAACATGTTTAATAAAATAAGAACCATGGGTTCATCCTGATATAAATAAAGGAGCGATTAAATTGGAATAAGGGGGAAATTTTCTTTATAGAATTGCTAACAAAAATAGAAGAAAAAAGGATGGAATGGGGACAGAGTTGTGGCACAGTGGGTTAAAGCCTGGCCTGAAGCACTGGCATCCCATATGGGTGCCAGTTCTAGTCCCGGCTGCTCCTCTTCCAATCCAGCTCTCTGCTATGGCCTGGGAAATCAATAGAAGATGGCCCAAATGTAAGAAAATCAATAGGTGTTGTTAACTAGTGGAGAAAATTTGACAAGGAACATGACATTATATAGTTTCATAGTGTCTTCCCACAAGTAAAGCAAAACAGAACCTGGAGCCTCCTGTTATGCAACAAGGACACAGCATCATTTTTGTAATACCCCTACCAAAAATATGTGTGCTGAATCTAATCATGAGGAAAATTAGACAGATACAAATTGTAAGAAATTCTACAAAACACACGGTATGTAATCTTCAAATATTTTGAGGTAAAAAAAATAAAGACTGATGAACAGGCAACAGCAGACTAATGGTGACCAAAGAGGAATGACAATTAAATATAATGTGAGTCTGGATAGATCCTAAACTGGGGAAATACGAGGATAAATATAAAAGACACTGTAGAGGTAACTGCTGAAAGTGAATGTGGCCTATGCATTAGATAATGATATTGTGCCAATGTTAAGTTTTCTGATTTTGATAACTAAGCTACTTTATATAAGAGAATATTCCTTCTTTTAGGAAATTTATAAGATTTAGTGACAAAGGGTTTTGATGTCCCCAATTCATTTTCAAATGGTTCATTGACAATGTGTGTATGTGTGTGTGTGTAGATACTTATATAAAAAGAGACATGTAAATATAGAAAGTGGTAAAACAAGTAAGACAAAATGTGAACAACTGGTGGATCTGAGTAAAGTAAATATATGGGAATTCCTTGTATTATTGATAGTATTCTACACAATGAAATTATATCAAAATATAGTTTTAAAAAATGATAAAATTACTCCAAAGTGTTTCTGGAAAAGTAAGGAACACAGAAATATCCACCAACATTTGTAAGAAAAGTCTAGAGAGAGAAAAGAGGCTCAAAAAAGAAGAAATTAAAAAGTACAGAATATGATAGAAGAGATAGATTACCAGGCCAGAGCCGCGGCTCACTAGGCTAATCCTCCACCTGCCGCACTAGCACCCCGGGGTTCTAGTCCCATTTGGGGCGCCGGATTCTGTCCGGGTTGCTCCTCTTCCAGTCCAGCTCTCTGCTGTGGCCTGGGAAGGCAGTGGAGGAAGGCCCAAGTGCTTGGGCCCTGTACCTGCATAGGAGACCAGGAAGAGGCACCCGGTTCCTAGCTTCAGCGGCCACTGGGGGGGTGAACCAATGGAAAAGGAAGACCTTTCTCTCTGTCTCTCTCTCTTTTTCTAACTTTGCCTGTCAAAAACAAAAACAAAAAAGAAGAGATAGACAACCAAAAAGAATGTGAGGCAATACAGGTTGAGCATCACTTATTTGAAATGTATGAGACCAGAAATGTCTCTGATTTCAATTTTTTTCAAATTCTGGAATATTTTCATATATGCAGTGAGGATTCCTAGAGATGAGACCCAACTCTAAACATCAGATTCATTTATGTTTCATATATACCCTATACCCACAGCATCAAAGTGATCTTACAAAAGATTTTTAATATACTTGCATTTTAACTATAAGCCATCACATGAAGTAAGATATGGAATTTACCACTTGTAGCATTGTGTCAGTGCTGAAAAAATTTCAGATTTCAGAGTATTTGGGATTTAAGATTTTTAGATTAGGAATGTGGAATCTGTGCAGCAATTTATAAGTCAGATAGGCCCTAGCTCTGCTACTTGCTAAGCATGTGGTCTTTGGCAAGTTATTTAGCTTCTTTAGGCTTTAGTCACTCCACCTATAAAATTTACATATTAGCTGCCACAGATCAGGGAAAACATATGATGTTTTGCTTTTTTCTTCTATTTGTTGAACTCTTTCCTTAGTGTAGGGTTATTCTTATGAGTATAAAGTAAATGCAGAGTAGATCATTGTAAAAAATTAAGAGAGGGAATAAGAGAAGGAGGAGGACGAAGGGTGGGGTGTAGGTGGGAGGGAGGGTAGGGTGAGAAGTATCACTATGTTCCTAACCCTGTATATATGAAATTTGTTTGCCTTAAATAAAAAAAAAAAACATTTGTAAGTACTTCATACCCTTGAACAGCTACACAGAACACACTCAATAAAATGTCAACTATTATTTTTATTATAAATCATTTTTGAACAATATTGTATACACAAGAACTCGCATTAAATGCTGCAAACATGAACACAAATATGCTCAGCCAGGAGTTATTTTTTCTGGAAGAGTTAAGTGCAGATGCTTGGAACAATAATGCAGAATTAATACTTGAGAAGAAGGCAGAAAACTGTTACTCAAAGTTTTTTAAAAGTAGCTGATTGGGAATTTTAATAGGAATGCAACAAAAGGTATATGAAGAAACAGACAGCATTTTTGTACCTCAAATAAGGTTTTAAAAAAGAAAACCTCTAAAAAAACTTTCAAATAAAAATATCTGTTTGATGAATAAGTGTTATACTTCAATTTCCTTAAAACAAGCACTTAAAACTCAAGATATTGTTAATGCAAATAAGCTGCTTTTTATCAGCACACTTATGCTCTCAGAAATTCTATATCTAGCATGAACTATTTTCAATTTCATATCAATCATCCAACATATGAAATGTTACATATCCCTTTTTACCTGACAAAGGTTTATCAAGTAAACTATATAAATCTTGAAAATATAAATAACTATATATAATATTCTATGGGATTAATTTTAAATTCCATTTTCCTTCTTTTTTCCCTCTCCCCCAAAACATCCTAAATATCTTTGAATCTGTCATTATATATGGATGCTGCTTACAGAAAGGGAGAGGAAATGCATCTGCACTTACCATTTGTCCACCATATGTTAGGCAGTCATAACTAGAAAACATCATTTATTTCACTTAATCATTTTAACCCTCTTATGAGAAAAACATTATTATATCTATTTTAGATATAGAGAAACTGCTCAAAGTCACCAGACTGTACACTGGCAGGATTAGTATTAGAATACAGTTTGACATTGAAGCCTACACTACAATATGCTATAGTAAACACACATAATAGAATATTAGGGGTCAACTGAATTACATCAATCCTAAAACAAGCATATTTTTCATTGTAAAATGCTTGACTATAATACCATCGATAAAATTCCTCAGATCACCAGATGGAAGGAAAATCAAACATCAGAAACTCTTTCAGAAACTTCCCAAATCCTGTTACCAAGAATATGTTAACTTATCTAAGCTACACAGTGCTAATTTTTGCCTTTCTGTCTCCATCAGCAAAATATTTAACAGAATGAGAATTTCAACTTCAGGAACTACATCCTCTGAGTTGATAAAGGCAAGGAGAAGCAAAGATGTTTCTGTAGAGAGGTAGCTACTGTCTGTCAGTAAAATTAACCTGGGAGACAATGAAATGTTAAAAGAAGTTGCTGCAAGTAACTTCACTGGCTTTTCAGATTTGCCTCATTGTGGGAAACTAGTTACACGAAGCAATTCAGAGATGGTGCCAAAAGGAAGTAAGGTGGTGGGCGGAATCCAAAGTTGTTTACCACTAAAACTAATTGGCTACGCAACATCAGGGGAGGTAACAAAACTAGTAACAAGTGTAC
This sequence comes from Sylvilagus floridanus, assembly GCA_949820135.1. NCBI lineage: Eukaryota > Metazoa > Chordata > Mammalia > Lagomorpha > Leporidae > Sylvilagus > Sylvilagus floridanus. The sequence continues at coordinate 52,543,980 of OX463224.1, read as the reverse complement.
AGACATAAGGCTAGTCCTATAGAAATCCCCCCCGCCCCCCGGTAAGGTGACCATTTAAGTGATTGGTTGATCCTTAGCTCTGCCCCAATGACTCTGCAGTTTTGTGCTATAAAAGGTTCTGTTCCGCACGAAATAAACGAGTCCTTGCTAGACTTGGCTCCCCACTGCGTCTGATTGTCTCCGGGATCGGGAGGCTGGGGAACGGGTGAGCGGCGCACTCACCTTTCCTCGGACCCAGTCCATCCTTGTACGGGTGGACTCAGACCCTGCACCTCATACATGCCATGACACAAAGGTTTCAATAAATATTAGTTATGTAATAATATAACATTTTTCCTGAAGAATGAACTTTAACAGTGTTAACATTAACAGAAAATAAGCAGAAGAGTAAAAGATGGCAAGTTAGGTATAAAAGAAACCAGGTTGTGGCCATTTGGGGATTGAACAGGCAAATCAAAGACTCTCTCTCCCCCTCTCTCTCCTCTCTCTCTCCTCTCTCTCTCTCTCTCTCTTTCTCTCTCCCTCCCTCCCTCCATCCCTCCCTCCATCCCTCCCTCCATCCCTCCCTCCATCTCAAATAAATAAAATTTTAGAACTCAGGTGAAGATGGTGGAAAAGGGAGGGAGCTTACTGCTCTAGTATAGGAGAAGATAGTTTAAAAAGTGTAAAGAGTAAAATCTCAGGGAACAGCTAGGGAGACAACTGCAAAGTAAACTCTGTGCAAATTAGAGGGTCACTGTGGACCTACAAGGAGGGTGTAGACACACACAACTCAGGACCCTAGCAGCTGCTACCCACAGCAACAGCTCTGGAGAATGAGATGAGACCACATTGCAGCAGCCCAAGACACTGGTGATAAAGCTGGGGGAAGGACCTGGTGTGAGGCCAGATTGGAGCCCTCTGGGGCACAGTATACTTGCCAACCTGGAAGGAAAAAAATAGGGCACATTTCTCTCCCCCCAAACCACTCAGCACTGGTGTCCTGTAACTACTGAGACAGGGAGGGTGCCATTTTGGACATACGTAACAGCTGCGCTAGTTCACATCCATGCCCAGTAACCAGTTGAAATGAGCCACCTGAGTCTGGCTGGGAGAATTATAGGCAGTTATTTGCCATGACTGTGGGAGGCATGCACGTGAGGACTATGAAAATATTGTGGCTGCGTGAGAAGGGACAGGGTGTGACTGTGTCTTCGGGCAGTCACTGTGGGTGGCGCCACACACTCGGGGCTCCGTGATTCCCTGGTGAGAGTCATTGTTGCAGGATCTGTACTCACATCAAGGACTGCACAGATCCCTCTGTGTGGTTCTTGTGGCAGCACCAATGAATATTATACCCACTGGGGCTAGCGGATAGGCATTGGTCTTCTTGGAGGAGAGGATGTGAGTGTGAGACTATTCCAACAAAGCTGAACAAACATCTCATCTGATTAAAAAGAGAGAGAGAGATTGAGAGAGAGTGAGAGATTTACCACACAGAATGTGGGTGCCATGTTGGACATTCTCCTCAATCTGGAGCACTGAACAGAGCTCCCTGACCAAACCCAGCACAGAACTCTGGGTATGCATTGAAACAGAAGATACTCCACTAATCCACAGAGGAATGGTCCAAAGATAAAAGTGATCACAGAGGGGAAAAAAAGTATCTCAACAAATGCCTAATAATAAATGCAGCAAATCAAGAAATATGAAAAGACAGACAACTTGGTGCCCCCAAAAGAATACAAAAATACTTCAACACTAGAATGTAAAAATAAAGAGATTGAAGAAATGCCAGAAATGGAATTCAAAATATTGATCACAGGATTACTTAAAAGTAATCAGAAGCAAATCTACAAACTAAAGAAATCCATACATGTCATGAATGAAAATTGTTCCCATGAAACTGAGATTTTAAAGAGAAATCAAAACAAATTACTGAAAATGGAGAATTAAATAGAACAAATGAATAACAGGCTGGAAAGTTTTAACAATAGACTTGGTGAGGCAGAAGAAAGAATGTCTAAGTTAGAAGACAAATCTCTGAAATTTTACAGTGAGAACAAAAAAAGAAGAAGAAGAAGAAGAAATCAGAAAACTAAAAAGCAGTGTTGCAGATTTATGGGATACTATCAAATGACCCAACAACAGGTCTTAGGAATTCCTGAAGGCTTGAAAAGACAGAATTGATTAGAAGGCCTTTTCAGTGAAATAATTACAGAAAAAAATCCCTATTTTACAAAAAGAAAAGGATGTCCCAAGTACAGGAAGCACATAGAACTACTAACAGACATGACCAGAAAAGATCTTCAACAGAACACACTGTAGTCAGACTTTCCACAGTAAAACATAAAGAAAAGATTCTAAAATCTGAATGAGAGGAGCTGGCGATGAGGCATAGTAGGTTAATGCCCAGGCCTGAAGTGCCGGCATTCCATATGGGCGCTGGTTCAAGACCCAGCTACTCCATTTCCGACCCAGCTCTCTGCTATGGCCTGGGAAAGCAGCAGAGGATAGCCCAAGTCCTAGGGCCCCTATACCTGCATGGGGGACCTGGAGGAAGCTCCTGGCTCCTGGCTTCTGATCAGCGCAGCTCCGGCCATCGTGGCCAATTAGGGAGTGAACCAACAGATGGAAGACCTCTCTCTCTTTCTCTTTCTCTGCCTCTCCTCTCTCTGTGTAACTCTGACTTTCAAATAAATAAATAAATCTTTTTTAAAAATCTGCATGAGAAAATCTCCAGATTATTTTCAGAGGATCTCCAATTAGACTCACAGCTAACTTCTCATCACAAACTCTACAGGCTAGGAGAGAATGGCAAAATATAGTCGAAGTCTTAAGAGAAAAAAAACTGCCAAACCAGAATAATGTATCCTGCAAAGCTCTAATTTATGAATGATAAAGTTGAAATAAAGACCTTCCATAGCAAATAGAAATTGAAAGAATTTGTCACCCCTCATCCAGCCTTACAAAAGATGTTTAAGGATGTATTATAAACAGAAGCACAGAAACAAGGTCATCACTATGAAAGAAGGTGAAGGCAGAAAATTTACCAGAAAAGGTACTGAGAAAATCCAAAGTAAACAATAGAAATATTTACTTATCAATAGTCACATTGAAGGTAAAAGGCCTCAACTCTCCTGTTAAAAGATATAGACTGGCTGAATGGATTAAAAAACAAAACCTATTTATTTGCTGCCTACAAGAAACACAGCTCATCAACAAAGATAAATGCAGACTGATAGTGAAAGAATGGAAAGATATTCCTTGCTAACAGAAACCAAAAAATAGCTGGTATAGCCAAGACAAAATAGATCTTAACACAAAAAAATTGTTTAAAGAGACAAAAAAGGGCATTATGTAATGAATGAGAGATCAATTCAACAGGAAATATGACTATTATAAACATATGTACCTAATTACAGGGCATTTGCCTACTTAAAAAATGTTTTCGATCTAAGGAGAGACATAGACTCCAATTCAACAGTAATGGTGGACTACAATTCCCTACAGTCAGCAATGCACAGATCAACCAGACAGAAAATCAGCAAGGAAACAACAGACACAATCAACACTATAGACCAAATGGACCTAACAGATATCCACAGTATTTCTCATCATACAATTGCAGAATACACATTCTTCTCAGCAATGTATGGAACTTTCTCTAGGATAGACCACATATTAGGCCATAAAGCAAGTCTCAGTAAATTCAAAAAAATAAAAAAATCATACTGTGTATCTTCTCTGACCACAACAGAATGAAGCTGGAAATCAATAACTCAAGAATCTCTAGAACATATGCAAACACATAGAGACTAAACAATATGCTCCTGAATGAACAATATGTCATTGAATAAATCAAGAGAAATAAAAATTTTCTGGAAATGAATGAAGACAACAATACAACATATCAAAATATGTGTTGTACAGCCTAAACAGTGTTTTTTTTAAAGATTTATTTTATTTATTTGAAAGACAGAGTTACAGAGAGAGGTAGAACAGAGAGAGAGAGGTCTTCCATCCGCTGGTTCACTCCTCAGATGGCTGCAATGGCTGGAGCTGTGCCGATTCAAATCCAGGAGCTTCTTTCCAGTCTCCCAAGTGGATGCAGGGGCCTAAGGACATGGGCCATTTTCTACTACTTTTTCAGGCCAAAGCAGAGAACAGGTTGGGAGAGGGACTAGAACCAGTGCCCATATGGGATGCCGGTGCCTTAGGCCAGGGCTTTAACCTGCTGCACCGGCCCCATAAGCAGTGTTAAAAGGAAAATTTATCACAATTGGTGCGTACATCAAGAAAACAGAAAGGCACCAAATAAATGAGCTATCAATGTATTTCCATGACCTAGAAAAACAACTGCAAACCAAAAACAAAACTAGTAAAAGAAAAAGTTAAAATTAGAGAAGAAATTAACAAAACTGAATCCAAAATAAAACAATACAAAAAATTAGTGAGACAAAGAGCTGGCTCAAGAGCCCATGAGAATATTCTAGGCATGGAAAGCTAAGACACTCTGAAAAACAAAAAAAAAGAAGACCTAAATGAAAGATCTCTGCGAGTGAGATCCCAGTGGAAAGAACAGGGCCATCAAAGAAGGAGGTACCTTTCTCTGAAGGGAGGAGAGAACTTCCACTTTGTCTATGACCCTGTCGGAATAAGATTGAAGTCGGCGAACCCTAAAGACTTCCATAGCCTCGGCAACTCATGACTAGAGCCTAGGGAGATTACTGACACCATAAACAAGAGTGTCAAATTGTTAAATCAACATCAGGAGACACTGTGTACTTATGTCTCATGAGGGATCTGTCTTTAATGTGTTATCCAATGTGAAATAATGCTATTACTAGTACTGAAACAGTATTTTTACACTTTGTGTTTCTGTGTGGGTGCAAACTGATGAAATCTTTACATAGTATATACTGAATTGATCTTCTGTATATAAAGATAATTGCAAATGATTAAAAAATCTTGGTGTTAAATTGAAAATTGCATAGAAAATTAATCCATTTAAAAATATATATATCATGTAGGATCTCTGTCCTTAACGTGCTATACATTGTGAATTAATACTATAACTGGTACTCCAACACTATTTTTCACTTTGTGTTGCTATGTGAGGGCAAACTGTTGAAATCTTTACTTAATATATACTAAACTGACCTTCTGTATATAAAGAGAATTGAAAATGAATCTTGATGTGAACGGAAGGTGAGAGGGAGTGGGAAAGGGGAGGGTTGCGGGTGGGAGGGAAGTTATGGGGGGGAAGCCATTGTAATCTATAAGCTGTATTTTGGAAATTTATATTCTTTAAATAAAAGCGTTATTAAAAAATAAAATAAAAAATAAACAAAATTGACACACCATTGGCCCAACTAACCAAAAATAATGAAAAAAGAGGGAGAAGACCCAAATCAAGAAAATTAGAGATGAAAAAGGAAATATAACTACAGACACCATAGAAATGTAAAAAATCATTATAAATTACTACAAAGAGCTGTATGCCAACAAATTGGGAAACCTAGAATAAATAGAGATTTATGGACACACACAGCCTACTTAAATTGAGCCATGAAGACACAGAAAACCTAAACAGACCCATTGCCAAGACAGAAATTGAATCAGGAGTAAAGACCCTCCAACAAAGCAAAGCCCAGGACCAGATGGTTTCACTACTGAATTCTAACACATTTGAAGAAGAACTAACTCCAGTTCTTCTCAAGTTATTCAAAACAATTGAAATGGAGGGAGTCTTCCCAAACTCTTTCTACAAAGCCAGCATCACCTTATTTCCTAAATCTGAAAACCGTACAACATAGAGAACTACAGACCAGTTTCCCTAAAGAACATAGACGCAAAAATCCTCAGTAGAATACTAGCCAATCAAATACAACAACACATCAGAATAATCATTCACCCAGACTAAGTGAAATTTATCCCTGATATGCAAGGATAGTTCAACATTTGTAAATCAATCAACATGATACATGACATTAACAAACTGAATAACAAAAACCACATGATTATCTCAATAGATGAAGAGAAAGCATTTTAGAAAACATAACACCCTTTGATGATGAAAACCTTAAGTATATAGCGTGTAGAAGGAACATTCCTCAAAACAATCAAGGAAATTTATGACATATCCATAATATTCTTCGAAACAGGAAATCCAAGTGGCCAACAGACACACAAAAAAATGTTCAGGACCATTAGCCATCAGGGAAATGCAAATCAAAACCATAATGAGGTTTCACTTCAGCCACAATAGTGGCTCTCAGAGAAATCAACAAATGCTGGCAAGGATGTGGGGGGAAAGGTACTGTATATCACTGTTTTTGTGCATGTAAACTGGTACAGCCACTATGGATGACGTATGGAGATAACTCAGAAATCTGAATATAGACCTACCATACAATTTACCCATCTCACTCCTGGGAATTTACCCAAGGGAAATGAAGTCAGCATATGAAAGAGTTATCTGTACACCCCCCCCATGTTTATTGCAGCTCAATTCACATTAGCTAAGATATAGGGCTAGTGCTGTGCCATAGTGGGTAAAGCTGCCACCTGCAGTGCTGGCATCCCACCAGTTCAAGTTCCAGCTGTTCCACTTCCAATCCAGCTCTCTGCTATGGCCTGGGAAAGCAGTAGAAGATGGTCCAACTCCTTGGGTCCCTGTACTCACATGGGAGACCCGGAGGAAGCTCCTGGCTCCTGGCTTCAGATTGGCACAGCTTCGGCTATTGCAGCCATCTGGGGAGTGAACCAGCAGATGGAAAACCTCTCTTTCTCTCTCTCTCTCTCTCTCTCTCTCTCTCTCTCTCTGCCTCTCTGTAGTTCTGCCTTTCGAATAAAATAAATAAATCTTTTTTTAAATAAAAGTATACTGCCTTTTGTTCTGAAGTGAGAGTAGGAATTCAACTTAGAGACAGATGGCTTTTATGATGGTACAACTATTGAATCCCTTGCAGTAACCAAGTATGACAGAAATTTCTGTTGCTTTTCACTTAACTGTCTGTGTTATAAAATAATCTTGAAACTACTGGAAAGCCACATCAGGTCCATAATCAAACTTGAATGCTATTCTGTCAATTTCCACACATGGAAATATTATGTTGACAATTCTACTAACAATCTTTGCAAAATAGTAATGTTTATTTTTGCTTTATTGAAAAGTACAACAGTGAGCTCTTCCTCATACTTTTCTTTTCCTTACCTTTAATTTCCTTTCTGAAAGCTCAATCCAAAGCCATCAGGTAAAAGACAGAAAGGTTTGTTGAGGTGATGGAGAAGTTTAAAGAAAAAAGCTATGCTGGCCTAACGCAGAATCCAACCAAGATGAGACAGGCATACAACTGCAGAGGTAGTTCAGAGCAGAGTTACTGTACTCGATACAATGAAGAGAGTGATCTCAAAGAGAGGTAGCCTGATGCACGTTTTTGGAACAGAATGGGTTAAGGTGGATCTACAGTGTTTTTTCATGTATAAGTAGGGCTACAAGGTCTTCTATGCAAAATGGGTAGCCTAGTGATGGTTGTAAGAGCCTGGGTTTAGGTGAGGATGTATATGTGCTTCAGTAGCAGTGATGACAATGGGAAATTGGCTGTATACAAGGAGATCAATCAAATAAGTAAGGGCAGTGAGAATCAGTAGTTTATTTTTATGTTAATAGATACCATATATCAAACTTTTATCGGAGTGGGTTAAGCATTGTATATATACTATCTAATTTACTATTCCCAATAACTCTAGGAGACAGATATTGTATTTTATCCATTTTGCAAAGGGAGAAACTCAAGGAAAAGGTTAAGAAGCTTTTCCAGTTGGCATGGTTAAAAACTGCTTGCAGCCAGATAGAAACTAGTCATGTTTAATTCCAAAGACTGTAGTCTGACCTATTACAACTGCCTTTTATATCTAGAGTAATTATCAGATTTTCTTTGTTTTGATCTGGGCTTACAGGGATTTTGGTTTGTTGTTTTTTCTTTTCATCTAGAATGTTTCATGGACCATGACTCAGTAGTTCCAGTTCAAAGGTTTTTTTTTTTCTGCCTGAAGTATTTTTTCACTGAAAGTCATTTCTCCCTCCCTCTTCTTTATTGCCTTTGTGTTTTGAATTGATTTCATAATTGTTATGTTCACATGTCAGTGGCATATATGTTTTATAACCCCTCATGTAAGCTTTACAAAGTTAAAGCCCAAGTTACACTCTAATTTTTATCCCTCATAAGCTGTGGTTGTCAAATTTTATCAGGCATAAAAATCACCCAAATAGATTGTTAAAAAGAAACAGAATACTGGGCCATATCACTAGAGTTTTTGACTCAATAATCGAAGAATCTAAAATTTACTTATCCAATAGATTGGTATGGAAGCTGATGTTGCTTGTCCAAGGATCTCACTTTGGAAACTGTAACATTATATACCTTATCAGTGTCTTACCAAAATAGATTATATAATTGTTTAGTGTTTCAGTATTTATTAAACTCTAACACATGCATTATGTTCTCTGATATAAAATATTCAATTAGGGATATAATACATCTATATTATAGTATGTATCATTTCACATAATAATCAATTTGTTGGTCTATTCCCCCCCCTTTTGTTCATTCATTCATTTATTTAGCAAATACTTACTGGGCATGTATTATGTGCGTGGTGCTAAGATGCAGCTGTGAATAAGGCAGCTTAGTCTCTGCTCACAAAAACAGTCCAGCAGAAGTAAAGGACATTTATCAAGCTAAGAGGGACAAATATCTAAACCCTCACCTCCAATTACCTTCCTAGGAAGGGGTATTTCATACATGGGATCAAAGAAACAAATTTTTATTAACACAGTAACACTAAACTTATGCTATAATAGGTTAGGCAAAGAAAGGCTCATTAGCCTTGTATATTTTCACTCTGAAGTACACGAAGGGTCCAAATTAACTTTATTTTTTTAATATTTATTTATTTATTTGAAAGGCAGAGTTGGGCCATTCTCCACTGCCTTCCCAGGCCATAGCAGAGAGGTGGTTTGGACATGGAGCAGCCAGGACTCGAACCAGCACCCATATGGGATGCCAGCACTGCAGACAGTAGTTTTGCCCACCATGCCATAGCACCGGCCCCCAAAGTAACTTTAAAGATGTTTGGATTAGAAAACATGATAACTATCTCTCTAGGTCCTTGGGAATACAGTAAATGGAATCACTGAAGGAGAAAATATGGGCTTGAACAGGTAGAGCAAACAAAGAATCAAAGTAGAAAGAGAAAGGAAAACCAAGGATAGACCTTGTATGTCCATCAGAAGGATATAGAGCATGAAAAGGAGATTTTTTTTGCCCTGTTCTTGGAGTTCTAGGTACATTCATGTAGTCCAGAAGCAGTATTTTCTTTATGAACATATTATGCATATATTCAATGGTTTGGTCAAGTTGTTATCATTTCAGTGAATATCAGGCTGCTAGTATGAGGTATCATAACAATAAATGATAGAAAGCCCATTTTAGAAAGTTTATTTCCCAAAGGAGGGAAAACTTTTAACTGATCCCAAAAGAGGAGTAGGTATTTTCAAGCAGAGGAGTCGGGATTAGGAGAGTGGAAGGAGTAGAGACTGTACAAAACCCTGAGCAAGAAGAAAGCATGCCAAAGACCTTAAAAGTCAATAGAGATGTATAAACAGTGGTAGGAAATGAGGCTAGAGAAGCAGGCAGGGACACCATTGTATTCTGTACTTGACTTTCAGGATCTTGAGGTCAGAGATCATGTTAGTATATTTTATATCAACACTGACAGGAAAAAAAATATATGAGAATATATGTGAAACTATGGAATCAACAGATGATTGGATGGATGATAAGCAAATAGTATATATGGGGAAAAAGACAAAAATATTAAATTATACAGCATGATCTGAAAATAAATGGTTGAATGGCCAATATTAAAAAGACAATGATCCTGTGAGTCTGAATCATGTAGGGCTAGAATTGCAAGAAGGCTGAAAATAAACCCCTGACTATAAAGATTAAGAAACCACATGATAGCAAGATTCATTTTCAATTCTCTTTATATACAGAAGATCAATTTAGTATATATTAAGTAAAGATTTCAACAGTCTGCACCCACACAGAAACACAAAGTGTAAAGTACTGTTTGAGTACTAGTTATAGCATTAATTCACGTTGTACAACACATTAAGAACAGAGGTCCTACATGGGGAGTAAATGCACAGTGACTCCTGTTGTTGATTTAACAATTGACACTCTTGTTCGTGAGGTGAATGGAATGGGAGAGGGGAGGGTTGCGGGTGGGAGGGAAGTTATGGAGGGGAAAAAGCCACCGTAATCCAAAAGCTGTATTTTGGAAATTTATATTTATTAAATAAAAGCTAAAAAAAGATAAATTAAGGTGGTTTCTCAAAAACACCTGTCTGGTAGTGACTGAATCAGGATTTCAACCTCCTGGTTTCTATACCAAGATACTTTTCACTATAGTCTTTCTGAACTTAGAAGCCTAAGAATAAGCCTCTAACAAAGTCACTACACAGGCAGATGTCAAGTACACTAAAACATTATCCCTAAAGGATGCATAACAATTAGCAGCTGTCATAATTTCTCCAGTTGGGGCTTTAGGACTTAGTCTTGGAGGATACACACAAAACACTCATCCTTCCCTGTCATGAAACTGATTTATTTTTAAAAAATAGGCTGTTCTGTTTCCTTTTCTACCTTTAGCCTAAAATATTTAATACAAATGGTATAGTGGCAATACTCAGCACAATATCTTGAGAGCATATGAGGTCAGACTGTCATGAGAAGAAATCTCTCAAAGTAGCTAATTCACAATAAGTTAGAGTCAACAGGATCCTGGAAAGTTGACTCCACATTCTGTTGCTTTTTAGGTAATCACTGCTTGTCAGAAACTTAGACTCTACTCATATATCACAAATACTGGTTTTGCCATTCTTGTCCTTCTTGGTCTGTTGTTTCATCTCAAATCATCTGTTTCTCTGCTGCCCAACTTCATCAATAGTACTATTATCTGGACAACAAACATAATTTTGTTTTCACTTAAGCAACATAATTATTCTTATAAAACTTTTTCTACATTCCTTGTACTGGTCAAGCAAGGTTGCAAGTAGGAGCTATGCCACCTCTTCTAGGAAGCATCAGAATGTCCATCATGCCTACACTCACTTTTGAAGGATATCCTACTCACAAGTTATGCCAGCCTGCTTGGTGTCTGCTAAGCATTTGACTTAAGATTAGCCAATTTCTAGATAGCCGAAGTGGCTCTGCCTACAAAGGTGGTGATAGGCTAAATCAGCATTTTTAAAAAAAGGCATAAAGTCAGTTAATTGATATGATATGAGGAATAGAAGCCAAAAAGATAGTGGGATGTTTCCCACAGTGGTAAAAATTATATTTAGGAGCATGGCTGGTAAGAATATAGCAGAATAATCTAGCGAGTAATTACAACAGCTACACTAACTGTAACAGCAAAATCTGTAATCATAACAAAGGCCTAATTTATTGAGCACTCACCACATGTTACAAAAGATAAGAAATTCACATATGTTATACCATACAAACCATATAACTACCTGTGAGGTAAGGTCTGTTATTGTCTCAATTTTACAAATGAGGAAATTGAGGTAGAACATAGTAAACTACACAAAGGCATCCTTTAGTGACTGATGGAACCAGGATTCTAACCCATACTTGTTTGAGTCCAGAACCTATTTCAACAACTATCCTGAGTTAGATCTTGTTTTATAACTACAACGATATTTTCAGCAGGCTCCATACAGTGTTTTAGATACCAGTCTTCTTTACTTCTACCTGAATTTGTTCAATAGCCTTGTTACTTAAAGTAAATTGAACACAGGGAAGGTGGAGCTCTAGACCTAAAAAGTATGTTCAGCATTGGTTTAAAATTATTAAGGCTGAGAGTTATGTTTTCCAACCTTTGAATTGTTAACCACCCAGATTTATCTTAATATTCTTTCTAGCATCTTATTATACACCTATTTCTTCATATTGTTTATTAATTTTACCCATGAGAAATGGTGGTAATACTCAATAGTAGATAAAAGAAACAACATTGGAATATAGTGACATACATGTAAATATTTTGGTTTCTACAATTCAACAGTTATTAATAGTTTTATATCAAGTATGCTATAAATCCAATCATCTGCTTATTCCATATCACCCAGACTGATGCCAAAATCACAATATATCAAGTTTTTTTTTTTGAAAGGCAGACAGTGAGAGAGAGAAGAGACAGAGAAAGGTCTTCCTTCCATTGGTTCACCCCCCAAATGGCCGCTACGGTCGGCGCACTGCGTTGATCCGAAGCCAGGAGCCAGGTGCTTCCTCCTGGTCTCCCATGCAGATGCAGGGCCCAAGCACTTGGGCCATCCTCCACTGCCCTCCTGGGCCACAGCAGAGAGCTGGACTGGAAGAGGAGCGACCGGGACAGAATCCAGCACCCAGACCGGGACTAGAACCCGGGGTGCTGGCACTGCAGGCGGAGGATTAGCCTAGCGAGCCGCGGCGCCAGCCTATATATCAAGTTTTAATATCTGTAGCTTTTGTCATCATACTACCAAGTATCATAGTGAATAGTAAAATCAATAATTGTACATTTCTATATGTAGCATGGGGGTAGTAAAATGATTCAGACATCTGAGTTCTAGGTACAATTGCCACTAACTAGCTATCAGGCCTTACTAAGACCATATCACCTTTCAATCCCAGGTTCTTCAAATGAAAACCTGGATAATTGTCACAGTATAATCCAAGATCCACTTAACTCTCAAATTCTGCAGATCAATTTTTTTTCACTTTAGTTAACATAGTAAAATCAATTGCCTCTTCTTGACCAAATAGAAGCAGGTATATACCCTCTAAGTATGTACCAGTCAGCTTCTAGGACTTGATAAAATTATACACAAATTAGTTCACTCCTGGTTTTAAAAAGTAATCATTTGTGGAATATTGGAATCAGACACTTTTGTCAGACAAAATCTTAGACAAATCCAAATAAATTAGGAAAAATCAAATAAATAAGCAAGCAAGCAAGCAAGCAAGCAAGCTGCTGTGTTGAAAAGAGAGTAGGAGCTAGCTGTCAGACCAATCAGATCTTCCCGGAGTCAGGTTTTTGGAACCCTGCATTTCCAAGGAACACAATTTTAAAACTTACAGAAAACCAGAGAGAAACAAAAAATCAGTTAACTGTTAAATACTACTATTTATCCACTATGTGGTATACAAAGAAAGTAGTGAAGTAAAAGACATACTTTCTGTTCTCAAGGAGTTTACAGTCTCCATGAAATCAGTGGGTGTTGGGGCCGGCACCATGGCTCACTTGGTTAATCCTCCGCCTGCGGCGCCAGCATCCCATATGGGTGCCGGGTTCTAGCCCAGGTTGCTCCTCTTCCAGTCCAGCTCTCTGCTGTGGCCTGGGAGGGCAGTGGAGGATGGCCCAAATGCTTGGGCCCCTGTACCCGCATGGGAGACTAGGAAGAAGCACCTTGCTCCTGGCTTCGGATCAGCGTAATGCAGGTCATAGCGGCCATTTGGGGAATGAACCAACGGAAGGAAGACCTTTCTCTCTGTTTCTCTCACTGACTATAACTCTACCTGTCAAATAAATATTTTTTTAAAAAAAAGAAAGAAAACAAACACTGGGTGCAAACTTTAAAATTAATATAAGAAAACAAGACAAAAACACCTGGCGAAAAATAGTAAATCTAAGTTCTAAGAAAACACATAGTACAAAGAGGTACAATGCCCAAGAATGTTCTATAACACAACTGGACATTTAAAAAAAAGTCCGAATTCAAGACACTTATTAAGCAAAAAAGATAAGGACAGTAAAGCAATCAATGGATTTTGGAATATAAAGATTAATGCTGACCTCAACAGCTCCATCAGAATGTTTAAGATGAAAATGATTTATCTATAGCATTTATTCTATATCAAAACACTGTATTTCCATATGCATTTATTGTCTGTCCTCTTTCCCCTGTTACAATGTAAATTCCATGAGGGTAAGGAATTTGACAATTGCATTTATTTCTCCATTACTAGAGAATATGCCAGTGCTTAGTGTTGTAGGTTATCAGCAAATATTTATTGAATGATTGAATGTGCATTGTGCTGAGCATTAGAGGGTGGAGTCAGGAATTACTACTTTAATATGGAAGATATATGTTTTTGAGAAGCTGATTATCTATTGAGTGCCACATACCAATTCCCAGGCAATTAAACATGAATAAAGTGTGTATGCAACCTAAAAGAAAAAAATAATAAAGTAGAAAACTGTCTCATGTAAAAACATTTTATTATAGACTCATAATCATCTGAGCATAAAGTAAATCGAAAATAGATCTTTGTAAAAACTGAGTGGAAATAGGAGAGGGAGGAGGAAGATGGGTGGGAGCATTCGTGGGAGGGAGGGTAGGCAAGGAGGATCCTTATGTGACTGAATCTGTACACATGAAATACATGAAATTTTTATACCTAAAATAAAACAAAAAAAGAATGTTCAAACAGGGTCAACACTGTTGCTCAGCAGGTTAAAGACACAGCCTTAAGTGCTGCATCCCATTTGGGTATATGGGTGCTGGTTCGAGTCCTGGCTACTCCACTTCCAATCCAACACTCTGCTAATTTGCCTGGAAAAGCAATGGAAGATGGCCCAAGTCCTTGAGCCCCTGCACCTCTGTGGGAGACCTCGAAGAAGCTCCCAGCTCCTAGCTTCAGCCTGCCCAGCCCCAGTGGTTGCAGCCATTTCGGAACTGAAACAGCAGATGGAAGATCTCTCTGTCTCTCCTTCTGTGTGTAACTTTGCCTCTCAAATAAATAAATCTTCTAAAACTAAAAAAAAAATTTAATTTTCAAAAAGAAGGTACAAACATAAAACTATTATACTTCTGGTTCTTGTACAACTGAAACTGAAACAAATTTACAAATGGAATAAATCTAAACTATACACCAATAAACTTCTAATTAACATCAAATCAACATTATGAATGATAATCTTTTGCCAAAACTAAGTTGTTTCATCCCACATAAAGGATACTGACTGTCATTATGTTAGCTGTGCCTTGACGTCACTTATCCTTAGCTTGCTGAAAAGCAATGATTACAGAATAAGTCCACCTCCATTCTGTTTACAATAGCCTGTGACATTTAGAGAGTCACACTTACTTCCAACAAAACTGTAAATACAAGTCCAAGTGCAGGCCTACTGGGAAATCATGCAGCAGTGTTCAGTTATAAAGTGGTTATCCAGAGGATACCAAGTAAGCTATAAATTTATTTCTTCTCCACTATGAAATGAAATATAGAAATATTTTGTTGTCATAGAAAACGTACAGTCCTTAGTATGTACCTAATTTCTCTTGTGGACCAGTTCTTGAATTTTCATATGTTCCTGGATCACAAGTAAGAAATATAGAAAGGAAGCTACATGCCAAAATTTACAAATTGGGTTTGAGTTCCCACTTCACACTAACTAGCTGTGTGACTTTGTACAAATTACTCAACTTCTATGAGATTCAATACCTTTCAATAAAATATAGGAAATAACATCCATTCCACAGGATTACTGTTAAATTAAATTATATAGAGAGTGATGCCTGACATATAACTGAAGTTCATTATTAGTAGTTTACTTCCTCTTCTTGTTTGGTTTCAGCCTCATCCATTGGTCTCTCCTATGCCATCATTATTCATGACACATTTATTCTACAAATATTTATGGATCACTTTATGTGCACTTGTCATTGCTTTATGTGCTATGAATAAGACAGAGAACAGAGCTCCTGCTCTCCTGGAACCCAGCTTCTATAAAATGTCTCATTCTAGTAGAAGCAATGGAGATGACATGTGAGATGGATACTAAAAAAATATTCTTAGCAAATGAGCATAGTCTGACGCTCTGGGTTATTAGATTAACTACAATCTCTCTGAATTTATTTGTTGAGGATTAATGAACTTAAATAGCCCATCCAGTCCTTTAATAATTGTGAGTAGATGGGCCAGCATGGAGGCTCAATAGGCTAATCCTCTGCCTGCGGCGCCAGCACACCAGGTTCTAGTCCCGGTCAGGGCACCGGATTCTGTCCCGGTTGCCCCTCTTCCAGGCCAGCTCTCTGCTATGGCCAGGGAGTGCAGTGGAGGATGGCCCAAGTGCTTGGGCCCTGCACCCCATGGGAAACCAGGAGAAGCACCTGGCTCCTGCCTTCGGATCAGCGCAGTACACTGGCCACGGCGGCCATTGGAGGGTGAACCAACAGCAAAGGAAGACCTTTCTCTCTGTCTCTCTCTCTCACTGTCCACTCTGCCTGTCAGAAAAAAAAAAAAAAAAAAAGAATTTTGAGTAGAGACTCAATCACATGCAGGTCAGTAAGTAGTTGGTCCTTTTTTAAGGTAACCAGGAAAGTTGAAGAAACCCTTGCTCTGAATCCTACTAGCAAAGAAATGTTATACTAATGAAAATTATGAATTTGGGAATTCATGACAAAGTGCATATAATCTCAAGAAGAAATGCAGAGGCTGCAGGTAGGGGAGATGAAAAATACAAGAAATGAGCATACTAGAACTGATTAAGCTGTTGTGGGCAAAAGCAGGTTTGCTGTCCAAACATAATAAAAGGAGAAAACAACCTGTCTCTAGGGCACAAGGCAAGAGCTCCACATTAAATGAATGAATGAATACCTATGATTGTGATCTGCCAGAATGACCCCACCAAAAATGGAAAAGAAGGAAGTTGGTGGAGAAACTAAAAACGTACAGAAATATAAGAAATATAAGAAAAATCTGTGACAAATAATAAAAGATTCTTATAGCTATATTAAAAAAACACAGTTTGACAAAAAAATAAAAATTTCTGTCTAGATTCTAAGCATGTGGGGAAAAAACTCCTATTTTAGCTGGTATGGAATTTAACTGTGAAGACAACTAATTTATACTGAAATACTTTTTTCTAGCAATTTTTAACAGACTTTGACTAGCTGACAGCAAAGACAGGACAAACTCAAGATGAGTTCATTTTTTGGTAAGCCATGAAGATGCCCTTCCTCAATTTCACAGGAATACTGAACCTCAGAATAATGTAATTTCTAAAGAAAGACAAGAGGAAGAGTTGTGTTCTGGTCCTCTACATCACTGATCCAATTTTAAAATTGTGAAAATGGATTCTCTACCAAGGACACTGATTCAGTCCCTTATGCATGTGCTAACCAATCTGGTCAACTTATTGAAACAATTTCATGTGTTTTTAATTGGACAATGAAACCACTGTTTTTTGGTAGGGATGTATGCTCACATCAAAATAAAACAAGGAACAAGAAACAAATAACCTTTTTGGATAGCCAGATTCTAATAACAAAAAAAAAAAAATACCAAAGGAAAGAAAAGGAATGAGTTTTATTTGAAAATTTACAAA
Organism: Sylvilagus floridanus; assembly: GCA_949820135.1. Classification (NCBI taxonomy): domain Eukaryota; kingdom Metazoa; phylum Chordata; class Mammalia; order Lagomorpha; family Leporidae; genus Sylvilagus; species Sylvilagus floridanus. The sequence continues at coordinate 52,526,550 of OX463224.1, read as the reverse complement.
CTTGCAAAGTATGCTATTTGCCCCTTCACATCCAGTCTCTACTATTTTCTACCCTGCTCTCTTGTCCCTCTCTCCGTCATAATCCAGATTTATACAGATAAAGTCAGAGTCAGTAAGATTCTTTGCCTTTTAGCTATTGGTTGAGATCACCTAATGTGAAGCTCTGGCAGAAAATCAGAGAGTAGGCAGAAAGAAAGTTCAAGGTATTTATTCCCTGGTTCCCTCACATCCAGGCCAAAATTTTGCCAGTGCTTTTTCTTTCAAAGGCCACAGGTCCTTTAAGGCAGTTCCCTTCTTATGGTTGGAGCTCTTACTGAATCCTAATAAAACTTCTTGTCTCTCAGGTATAAGAATGATAATGGCTTCCAGTTTTTCATGATTTCCTTTGACTGGGACCACATATCTGTAAATACTCCCTTCAATAAATTATCTTCAATCAAACCTTTGGGAGTATCATTCATTCTCTGTAGGAGTCTGATAATACACAAAATCATTCAACTTTTCTATGTAATTTATAATATATACAATAACTAGCATTTATTACATGGTAGAATCTATAATCAATCTTCATATGCAATATTTCATTGTTTAATTCTCAACACAAAAAATTATCCTTATCCTTTACTAAGAAACATTATTGTTCAGACATTCAGTCTATCCACCTCACATACAAGGAATTAATATATTTATTCCATTAGTGTTGAACCTGATCCTGTGACTTGCTTCGGCCTATGGAATAGGGAGGAAATAATAGTGTTTCAATTCTGAACCTGGGTCTTAAGCAATCACCCAGATTCATACCTCTACCACCACCATGAATCAGACATGACCAGGTTAGCCTTGCAGTCTTGAGAGCAGTCTTCGAGAAATGGGTACCAGAGGTACCTCAGTCAAACACAACACAAATCAATCTACCTCCAGAGAAATGTAACATGAATACAGCCAATGCCAGCAGCATCTTCCTGCTAATCCAACCTAGATCAGACAATCCAAGTCAATAGAGAGATCCATGAGAATGAAAACACTGCTGCCTAAAACCAGAGTCTGCAGGTGGATTACTATGTAGCAATTTTATAGTGAAAGGAAACAGGATATAATTTTAATTTTGTATATAGGTGACCATAGACTTCGTTTGGGATTTTCTACCAACAAATAGTTAGCATAAAGTCAATAAAAAGCCAATCTAGAGTAAAACCAAGCTATAATTTTTAGAGTATTAATATACAAAAACAATTTACCTGAGAGAAGAGTGCCAATTGGTTTTAGATAAAGCACATATTCATTACTGTAAAATACAAAGCTGTTTATAACCTGCTTGTATCTATCGTCCCAGTTCAATATTTTCCCTGCCTCTACCCACCACTAAAGCTATACAAGTTTATTTGCAGCTATCTGGGCATACTATGTAGTCTCTCAACTCTGTTTCTTTACTCATACTCATACTGTCCTCTCTGCCTAAAAAGTTTTTATACCTTTTATCCCCTAAGTCATATTCAGAATCATCTCCCCAAAATCCCTTCAAACTGAGTATGGTGCCCTTATCCTGTGTTTGTCTATGTTTACCTCTGTCATAGTCATTATAGCCTTACATTTTAACTGTGAGTTCCTTGAGGGTCAGTACTTTCCTTTCTGTTTATCACCATATTCCTACTACATAACATGCTACCTGACATGTAGTAGACTCTACAATATTGACACAATCACTGGAGGAAATAGTGGTTTTGTGACTGATAGAAAAGGAAATTGGGAGGTAACCATTTGTCAGACTAAATTCAGCACTCTCTAGAAAAAAAAAAGTACTCTGATTTCTGCATCTTGATATAAATATCCCTAGAGGAGAGAAAGGCAATCTATTATGCTGTCTTAGCTTCAGGTACATATTCCTTAAGGCACCTAACTTCCTTTGTCTAATTCTTGCTCATTAAGCATTCCTATGCTGGCAAAATTGATTTACTGAGTGGAAGTAATACTGGTCAGGAGGAAGGAAGAAAATAGTAAAGACAATCTTTTATTCTGGAGCCAACCACACTTTATAGAAATAGGTTAGCATGAATCTATTTTCAAAAGCTAAGCTCTTTATAATGAACTAAATATTAATTACAGGATTCCCAAAGCAGTGGCCCAATCCTAACTTATAAGAAGTCTATCAAGAGACTGTGCATTCACCCCAGAAAGACTGGACTAAAACAACCAGCAGATATCTTTGGATATCCCTTTCCCTACAGTAATCTACAGCAGTAGCAACTGCTAGAGGGGAGAAAAACTAGAAAAAGCAGATTGGTAGGATAGCAAACCCAGATGCTGTCCTCCCTGTTGCTAATGGTAACAGGATTAGACTAGATGGGGAACTGTAATTAGGCTCTCAGCTTTTATATCTGACATGTTTACAGCCATCGTGCTATTCTGGGTCTCTTACATAACATTTATATCTGATGCTATAATAGGCATTTTTGTGATCCTACTTTTCTCTTCCATGTAAGTAGCTCTGACATGCAAGTATTATTTTCCTCTTCCAAATCTAGACATGAAATGCCACATCCATACATGCATGTTCTGTAAATACATGCTTCTCTACCTTAACTTCTTAATAAACACAGATGCTTACACTTGATTCTATGATATAATTAATTTCAGTAATTTCTCTTCACATATTTCAGAAGTCGGTAAACTATCACCTATAGACCAATTCTGCTCCACAGCCTGTTTCATATGGCCTATGACCAAAGAATGGTCTTATATTTCTAAAATATTATAAACATAACAAACAAAAACAAAGAATATACAACAAATATTTTACATGACCCACAAAGCCTGAAATGTTTACTGTTTGGCACATTACAGAAGATGTTTGCTAACCTTTGACCTATATCAACGATGAGCATTACAGATCATGAGTCATTAACTATAAGTCAGACTGAAATATCTACTATTTGATGATAATGGCAATTAATATTTATTTGCTGCTAATCATAAGCCAGGAATTCTGTTTAAGCACTTCACATAGATTACCTCAGCTAGCCTCCTTGAGGACAGTGCTGTTATCAGTCTTGTTTACAGGTGTGGAAATTTTACCTTGCCTGTGGTCACACCTATAGTAAGTAGTGAAAAGAAACCTAAATTCAAGTCCATAAGTTCAGTAAAAGATTTCACGCTATAATACTTTGAAGAATTTTTTTAAAAAAGTAACATTGTCATGTCAACATAGAAATCCCTTAACAATCTGAAGAAGGATCATCTGGTAATGTTTGTTTTACCAAACTAAGGTGCTATATCCTATCACTGAAGAGTTTTCAATGTTGAAATTACCTCATTTTGAAATGAAACTTTTGTCGATCCTTCGGCTGCAAGGGATCAATGCTGCTCGCAGCTAATCAGTCTTCAGTAGACTTCTTATTGCAAGGGTAGAAAGAGTGGGAAAAAGAGTGGGGGACAGGGAGAGGGAGAAAGATGGCGCGCGCGCTCCTTCTCCCGTGGTCCGCTTATCTACAGAATTCAACCAATCACAGTCCATGCACAGAGCTCTCCAATCCGGCACTCGATCACGCTCAGCTGTGGAGTCACGCAGAAGCTATATCAATCAGCTGTGGAGCCACGCACTGAGCAGGGCATCAGCGCCATCTTGTTGTTTACCACGATCCTCAGCTAAATGGCAACCGGCTGTGGAGTCACGCAGTGAGCTTGTTGTTTACCAGGATAAAGTTCCTCGCCGCTACATCTGCATTTTGGAAAGTCCCATCAAGATCGAAACTAAAAACGTCCACCTCGGCATACTGCTATAGGCCAGGCCCAGCAAAGGGGGTCCCATGGCAGACCTACCCATGGGTCTCCACAACTTTTAGATAATGTTCATCCTTTACCCATTTCCACTGGGCCACACATTTATTACATGTCATTTATATATCAAAAGACACCTCATATCACTCATTGCAAGATCTCTTCAAGTCTTATTCATTATGCTTCATTAATGGAATTTCAAGGCCTTCTATTCCCCCCACTTACAGTCATTGGATGGCAATAAATCATGATGTATGTCAAGGCATACTAAAAGTTATAAAATACTACATATCTTTATTGTTACATAATTATAAGGGCTTACTCAACACTTACTAACTACACCATTCTTTTACATGATCTTGTACTTTCACATGTTATTTATCTCTCCAAGGAAGGTTCTTTTCCCTTTGCTTTATAAACCAACCTTCTAATCATTTTTTAAAACTTAATTGTCTCTGAGTTTAATTATACCCTACCAATTTATTTACAGCAAGAAGTGCCACATTGTACTTCATCTATTGTCTATATTACACAAAAGTTTAGGGACCCTTATAAAAAATACTATGTTTTACGTGATTGAATACAGTTATGACTTGGCAGTTGATAATACCTCATTGTGTAATAGTTGGTCCACATTAGTTAGTCAATATCAAACCTTTGTAAGAAAAACTGTAAATATAATCTCTGTTTTATAAAAGGCAGGAGCCAGGTGCTTCTCCTGGTCTCCCAAGCACTTGGGCCATCCTCCACTGCACTCCCGGGCCGTAGCAGAGAGCTGGCCTGGAAGAGGAGCACCGGGACAGAATCCGGCGCCCCAACCGGGACCTGAACCCGGGAGGATTAGCCTATTGAGCTACGGTGGCGCCAGCCCACATTTTACAAACAGCTTTTGCCATTAAGCTGATAGATGTGACCTTGGGAAAAAACATTTTGGAAAATATTGAGAAATGTTTAAACTTAAAAAAAAAAAAAAAACTACCATTCCCTAGGATCAAAATACTCTTTAAACATAATCACCAAAATATTTTTGGATATTCAGCCAAGCCATATTTCCCATTTTCCCTTGCATTTAAATGTGGTCATATAACTGAATTCTGGCTATTGGAATGGGGACATAAGTGAAGTGTGTCACATCCAGATGTGACCAATAAAAGCCTATCACAGGTAATCCCCCTTACCCTTTCACTGCTTTAGCTGGATAGAATGTAAATGATCCAAAGGATGGCCTTGGAAAACCCTGATACACCTGTTGAAGATAGTAAAGCCATAACATAAAATAAGCTTTTTAAATTAAATTTTAAAATTAAAATTTTAAAATTTTAATTTTTAAATTAAATTTTGACAAAAATAAGAAATAAATACTTATTGAGGATAGTTACTGAGATTTGCAGATTTATCTGTTGTAGCAGCTATTGTTAACTAACATCAAAACAGATCAACTTGCAGTTTCCCAGCAAATGAAAAGACCCTCCACGTTTCTTCATAGACATTTAAGTACACTTAAAAACTAATGTCAAATATACTGAAAAAAAAATTATGTCAAAGAGAATGTTTACAGTGTTTATCTTGTGAAAGCATCCACACACATGCATTACATGAGGAGAATTATGAAACAATTTTTACAAATGCCATGAAATAGCCAATTGTTACATATGAGTGACTCAACTTATCTTTGCAAACTGCATCATCACTGATCTTAAAAGAATTTGCGCCAGCGCCGTGGCTCAACAGGCTAATCCTCCGCCTTGCGGCGCCGGCACACCGGGTTCTAGTCCCGGTCGGGGCACCGGAGTCTGTCCCGGTTGCCCCTCTTCCAGGCCAGCCCTCTGCTGTGGCCCAGGAGTGCAGTGGAGGATGGCCCAAGTGCTTGGGCCCTGCACCCCATGGGAGACCAGGAAAAGCACCTAGCACCTGGCTCCTGCCATCGGATGAGCGCAGTGCGCCGGCCGCAGCGCACCGGCCGACCGCGGCAGCCATTGGAGGGTGAACCAACGGCAAAGGAAGACCTTTCTCTCTGTCTCTCTCTCTCTCACTGTCCACTCTGCCTGTCAAAAAAATAAAAGAAATGGCCGGCGCCGTGGCTCAACAGGCTAATCCTCCGCCTTGCGGTGCCGGCACACCGGGTTCTAGTCCCGGTCAGGGCGCCGGATTCTGTCCCGGTTGCCCCTCTTCCAGGCCAGCCCTCAGCTGTGGCCCGGGAGTGCAGTGGAGGATGGCCCAGGTGCTTGGGCCCTGCACCCCATGGGGAGACCAGGAAAAGCACCTGGCTCCTGGCTCCTGCCATCGGAGGAGCGCGGTGCGCCGGCCGCAGCGCGCCGTCCGCGGCGGCCATTGGAGGGTGAACCAATGGCAAAAGGAAGACCTTTCTGTCTGTCTCTCTCTCTCTCACTGTCCACTCTGCCTGTCAATAAATAAATAAATAAATAAATAAAAGAAGTTGCTTCTTGGTTGCTCTTTATCGGTATGGGACTGCTTCTCTCTCCCTGTCCTTCTCCCGACTCCACCTTCCCCTACCCCTTCCTCTCTCTATCCTCCCACTCCCTCTCTGAAATATCTAGCATTTGCTGATGTAAAGACGTGCCCCCTTTTAATACTTGCCCTCCCTGAAAATATATGACTTCAGCTACAAAACTCATTGGATTTCTCCAAAGCAACTTAATATAAATCTGATCTATAACAAGAATTCAATAGAATTCCCCCCAAAAACTTAAATAATACAATCAAATCCCTCTGAATTAAAAAGTTCAATAACAAAAGTTATAAACATAAGGAAGACATTTACGGAATGCTTAAGAAATGATCCAAATGGAAAAAAATAAAGGAAAATTGGATTATTCTAAATTTTCATGGCTTGATGTGATTAACATTCCTTCATTCAAGAAACATTGTCAAGAACATACAATGTGTAAGAATCTGTGTTAAGCAACATGAAAGATATTAAATTGCCTCCTAATTTTCAGGACTGTATAAAAGATAAAAGCACAAATAAAGTAATGCTCTTCTTCTGGTATTGTGAACTAACAAATTTTTACATGACATGACAGAAAAAATAAAGATAATCCCAAGGTCACTTCTAATGATTCTAATATTTCTATTGGAAATATCAAAGATTCTAATAGAACTAGGCATCATATGAAAGGAAGAATGAAAAAGAATTCAAAATTCAGCTATGAAAAAGAATTCAAAAATAGAAGAATATTTTGTATAAAATATACAGAGAGATCCTAATTTTTTCAAATTTCACATGATTGTTTTCTTCTGGAAAGCAGGGTTTGAGAGGAATGAAACTTCTGATACTTTATGATCTGAGGTAAAAACACATTATTTGCACAGGAAGAGCAACAAGGAGATGAAAATAGGGGAGATTGAGCAAAGAAGCATGCAAAGCAAGGTAATGTAACACATAACTGTACTGGCTTCAAGAAAAGCCATAAAAAGCCCTAACAAGTCAATTAGCATCAAATACTTCTTTGGGAGATTTACAAGGAATTCAGAGTAGAAGAGATACATAGTCTTCTCAAGGAAGTGTACTCCTATCTCCTAGTTTATCTGTATAGCCATTTATCTCCCTCATGCATCTGTATCATCTAGTATCTCAATGGTTATTTCAAAAGCCAGAATCTACACCCTCTGTCATTTCATCTAGGCCTGGGAAATGACGGGTGACTAAGGGTTCATGAGATTGGCACTAAAAATTTACAGACCTGAGACTTCAAACTTTTTAGGATGTTTAGATGGATTTAAATACTCGTTGTTATAAGCATGCTAAAATTAATACTTCTAGCCTGGAAAAAACAGTTAAAGGCATGGGTATAACAGCACAGGCAATAAAGCAAGTCGCTGGCAGACCCATCACTGTGCTCAAAACTTCCTCAAATTTTTTTTCACTTTCAGAAGTGTCCCAGGATAGCATTATTGCATCTGTCTATATGATATTAGCTTCTTCTATCTTAGCATGTACCGACTTCACCATCATGTAAGTCTGACTTATCACCCTGTCCTGCCTATCAAAATTTTCAAGCAAGTTAGAACAAAAACCACTTGAACTGCAATGACTCCCTGGGTATAAATGCTCTGAGAGGATATAATAAAAGTCTTAGCAGAGGCAGGACCCTGTAGCCATAAAAATCTGGGATAAGATTACTTGATAACATGCTACCACATATTCCTGGATTGCTTCACATATATCACACTGGTTCCGGTCAACCTCCAGTTCAAGGACCAATGTGAAGATCAGGTCACATCAAAGGAGATGTTATTGATATTTCAACCTGAAAAGAGGACAGGCCACCTTTTAAGGCAACTCTAATGATTTTTTTTCAAAACCAAAATTGCTTACTTCAACTCCCTACTGTATAGCTGCTATTCAGTACACAAATTAATGACTTCACTTTCTTATTTCTTCTAGAAGAATATTCAAGATATTTAGAAACTATCTCTCACCTCCTCCAGACAGAGGAACAGTTCCCAATTTTGAAAAATACAAGGACTTTCTTGTGTCCCCCACAGAAAGAGAAATAATAAGTGCTCCAGTAATAAGGTAGAAGGTTCTCTTACTTCTTCTCAGCTCACAAATGACATCTCTGTCCATTTCCAGATATGTTCCTCCCCTCTCTAAAGAAAATTTGATTCCAATTAAAACAAGAAAAAACTTTTAAATAAAGGATAAATCACAGGGCCGGCACCGTGGCTCTCTTGGTTAATCCTCTGCCTGAGGTGCCAGCATCCCATATGGGTGCTGGGTTCTAGTCCCAGTTGCTCCTCTTCCAGTCCAGCTCTCTTCTGTGGCCCAGTAGGGCAGAGGAGGATGGCCCAAGTGCTTGGGCTCCTGTACCAGCATGGAGACCAGGAGGAAGCGCCTGACTCCTGGCTTCGGATCAGTGCAATGCCGGCCGTGGCGGCCATTTGGGGGTGAACCAATGGAAGAAAGACCTTTCTCCCTGCCCCTCTCTCTCACTGTCTATAACTCTACCTGTCAAATAAGAAAAAAAAAAAAATCACTATTTACCAATTATTGGTTGGGTATGAGCTTTCAATAGGTCTAACATAATAGGATATATTTTTTAAAAATATGTGAATCCAGTAAGATATATCTACAAATAAGTCAAATAAACTGTTACCATTTAACATAGCATTATTTCTTATTTGCTGAATCTTTGTTCTAAAACAGCTATTCTCCGCTTGAGATAACCAAAAGACATGTTTTGTAAGCTGCATGACAAATGAAAAGAAAAATCCATATTATAAAAATTAAAGAGAAGTAATCAAAATAAACTACTAGAGAAATCACTTAACCACAAAGAAAGTTATAAAGGAGGGAGAAAGAAAGGAATAGCAATAAAGCCAGCAACAAGTATCAAAATGGCTGTACTACAATCTTGCCTATCACTAATTACCTTAAATATAAACATTAAATTCTCAAATTAAAATACATAGGCATATTGAATGGATAATAAAATAAGACCCAACCATATGTTGCTTATAAGAAACTTACTTCAACCTTGAGGACATGGATAGATTGAAAGTGAAAAGGTGAAATAAGATATTCCATGTAAATAGAACACACAAGAAAGCAGGAGTAGGTATATTTATACCATGCAAAATAAATTTTAAACCAACAACAGTAAAAAAAAAGACATAAGGAAAGCCATTAGGATCTAATTCAGCAATAAAAAATAACAGTTGTAAATATATATGCAGCCAAATACATAAAGCAAATATAACAGACTGAAAGGAAGAAAAAGACTCCAATACAATAATGTTAAGGGAACTTAACAGCACATTTTACACAATAGTCCAGGCTTAAAATCAACAAAGAAGCAACAATGTTAATCTGAACCGTGGACCAACCGGACTTAATAGATACCCACAGAACATTCTCTTCGATAGCTACAGAACATGCATTCTTCTCACCAGCACATGAAACATACTCTGAGATAGATCATATTGTAAATAACAAAACTGCCAACCCATTTTTCAAAACTGTAATCCTATCAAGTATCTTTTCTAACCACAATGAAATAAAACTATAAATTAATAAGAGTTGGAAACAAAACAAATATATGGAAATTAATCAACTTATTCCTGAACAACCAATAGATGAAGGAAGAAATTTAAAAATTTCTTGAAACAAGTGAAAATATAATATATCAAAACTATAGGATACAGAAAAAGTAATATTAAGATAGAAATTTATAACAATCAATGCCTACATAAAAAAAAATCAGAATGATTTGAAATAAACAACAAGGACTCTGGAAAAAAATAGAAAGGAAGAAACCCTAAAGCTCATGGCACAAATAAATGCCATAGGCACTAAAAATTACTCAAAAAGTCAATAAAAAAGAATTATTTACATTTGAAAAAAATAAACAAAACTGAAAACCCTTTGTTAGACTAAGAACAAAAAGTTAAATGCATAAAATCAGAGATGAAAGAAACACATTTCAAGTGACATCACTGAAATACAAAGTATTGTTAAGAGATTATTGCAATTATATAGCAACAAATTTGATAACCTAAAAGAAATGGACAAATTCTAAAATACATAAACTTTATCAAGGTTGAATCATTATTAAGAAGCAGAATACAAAAACACAGCAATAGCAAGCAACATGACTGAATGAGTAACAAGATTTTCTGATTAAAGAAAAGCTAGGACCAGCTGACTTCACTGCTGAGTTCTACCAACCATTTTAAAAAGGAACTAATCCAATTCTTTTAAATTATCCAAAAAGTAGAATAGGAGGTAATTCTTCCAAACACAATCAATGTGGCCAGTATCACCTTTATACCACACCAGACAAGAATACAACAAACAAATCTACAGGCTAATATCTTTAACAAGCATATATGTAAAAATCCTCAGCAAAATACTAGCAAACTGAATCCAACAGCACATTAAAAAGACTATTCACCATGACCACATGGGATACCCATTAGGAATGTCAGGATGGTTCAATACATACAAATTAATAAATATGATACTCCACATCAACTGAATGAAACAAAAAAACTATATGATCATTATCAATAGATGAACAAAAGTTATCTGACACAATCCAACATTCTCTCGTGATAAAAACTCTGAAAAATTTAGTTATAGAAGGAATATACCACAATATAAACAACAATATATGACAAGCCAACAGGCAACAATATACTAAATGGAGAAAGCTGAAGGCTTTCTCCTCAAGATCTGGGACAAGATAAGGATTTCCACTTTCTCCACTTTTTTTTTTAAGATTTATTTATTTTGCTTGAAAGTCAGAGTTACACAGAGAGAGAAGGAGAGGCAGAGAGAGAGAGAGAGAGAGAGAGAAGAAAAAAAGAGAGAGAGACAGAGGTCTTCCATCCACTGGTTCACTCCCCAGTTAGCCGCAATGGCCAGAGCTGCACCAATCTGAAGCCAGAAGCCACAAGCTGCTTACAGGTCTCCCACATGGGTGCAGGGGCCCAAGGGCTTGGGCCATCTTCTACTGCTTTCCCAGGCCATAGGAGGGAGCTGGATAGGAAGTGGAGCAGCTGGGTCTGAACCAGCACCCGTATGGGATGTCGGCACTGCAGGCAGCAGCTTTACCTGCTAAGCCATAGCACTGGCCCCCACTTTCTCTACTTTTATTCAACATATTATTGGAAGTCCTTATCAGGAAAATTAAACAAAAGAAATAAAGAGCATCCAAACTGGAAAGGAAAAAGTTAAATTGTTTCGGTTTTCTGATTACATTACTTCATACAGAGTAAACCTCACAGAGTTCACTAAAACAAGTTAGAACAATTAAATTAATTCAAACAGTTACAAAATACAAAATAAACACACAATAATAAGAGGTGTTATTCTACACCAATAGTAAATGATATTAAAAGTAATCATTAAAATTTAAAACTCTAAAAATAAATTCAACCAAAGAGATGAAAGATCTCTACAATGAAAACAATGAAAGAAACTGAAGAAAGAAAAAAAAGAAATGAAAAGATATTCCATGTTCATTCATTGGATGAATCAATATAATTGAAATGACTATACAATCCAAAGAGATTTACAGATTCAAAGCAATCATTTCAAGGTACCAATGATTTTGACAAAACTAGAAAAAATTACTATAGTTTGTATTGAATTATAAAAACCCCAAGTATCCAAAGTGATCTTGGAATGGTCAAAGAAAGCAAAGCAGGAGTCATGACACTATCTGACTTTAAAATATACTACAAGAGAGACATCAAGATGGCAGAAAAAGGAGGGAGCTCACCGCTCCAGTCTAGGGGAAGATAATTTAAAAAACAGAGAGAGACTGCAATCTCGGGGAAGAGTTAGGGAGAAAACAGCGGAGGAAACTCCATGCAAATCAGAGATACACTATGGATCTACATGGAGGGTGTGGACACGCACATTTCAGGACCCCAGCAGTCAAGAGCCTCAGCATCAGTTTTGGAGAGTGAGGTGAGACCGGACTGTAGCAGCCCAAGCCACTGGCGATAAAGCAACGGGAAAAGCACGGCAAGAGTCTGGCTTGAAGCCCTGTGGGGGAATATTATCGCTGCCAGCCCAAAGGGAAAAGGGAGGGGGGCACATTTCTCTCTCCCAACCACCCGGCACTGGTGTCCAGTAACTAGCCGAGAACAGGCTGGAGCCATTTTGGACATATATAACAGCTAAACCAACTCATGTCCACACCCCCAGCAAAAAGCTGGGAAGAGATGCCTGAACCTGGTTGGGAGAATTGATAACAAATTTGAAAGCCTTGTGTGCTGGGATTGTAAAAACACTGTGGCTGCATGTGAGGGCACAGGTTGTGCTGGGTCTTCAGGCAGTCACTGTGGGTGGTCCACCCACTTGAAACTCCCTGATTCTCTGGTGAGGCTTATTGCTGCAGGATCTGTGCTCACACCAAGGATCCCTTGTGTAGTTCTTGTGGCAGCACTGAAGAATACCATACTCACTGGGGCTAGCACCCAGGAAATGGTCTCCTTGCAGAAGAGGTGAGAGTGAGACTATGCAACAGAGCTGAACAAATTTCTCCTCTGATTAAAAAAAGAAAGAGAGAGAAAGATTTACCATACCTAATTTGGCAGTCACAGTGCCAGCATCCCACAAGGGCACTAGTTCAAGTCCCGGCTGCTCTACTTCCAATCCAGCTCTCTGCTATGGCCTGGGAAAGCAGTAGAAGATGGACCAAATGCTTGGGCCCCTGCATCCATGTGGGAGACCCGTAAGCAGCTCCTGGCTACTGGCTTTGGATCATGTCAGCCCTGGCAGTTGCACCCATTTGGGGAGTGAACCAGTAGGTGGAAGACTGCTCTCCCACTCGCTCGCTCTCTCTCTCTCTCTCTCTCTGGCTCTATCTCTATCTGTAACTCAGTCTTTCAAATAAATAAAATAAATCTTTTAAAAAAGCATAGATTATTAAAAAAATAGGTTTATGGGTTTATGGAAAAACATCAGGGCCAAGTCGTTAATTATCAAGTTACCTTGAATACAAATGGCATCAACTCTCCAGTTAAAAGACTGGCTGAAAGGAAAAAAATAAAACCATTTGCTGCCTACAAGAAACACAGCTCACCAACAAAGATGCATGCAAATCAAAGTGAAAATATAGAAAAAGATATTCCATGCTAACAGAAACCAAAAAAGGACTGGTGTTGTCATCCTAATATCAGACAAAATAGACTTTAACACTAAAACTGTTAAAAGACAAAGAAGGACACTGTGTAATGATTAAGGGATCAATTCAACAGGAATATGTGACTATAATAAATATATATGCATCTAATTACAGGCACCTAGCTATTTAAAAGAAATGCTTGGCCGGCGCCGCAGCTCACTTGGCTAATCCTCCACCTGCAGCACTGGCACCCCCGGTTCTAGTCCCAGTTGGGGCACTGGATTTTGTCCCGGTTGCTCCTCTTTTAGTCAACCTCTCTGCTGTGGCCCGGGGGGGCAGTGGAGGATGGCCCAAGTGCTTGGGCCCTGCATCTGCATGGGAGACCAGGAGGAAGCACCTGGCTCCTGGCTTTGGATCGGTGCAGCGCACCGGCCGCAGCGCGCTGGCCATAGCAGCCATTTAGGAAGTGAACCAATGGAAAAGGAAGACCTTTATCTCTGTCTCTCTCTCTCTCTCTCTTACTAACTCTGCCTGTCAAAAAAATTTAAAAAAAAAAGAAATGCTGATGGATGGATCTAAAGGGAGACATAGATAGACTCCCATACAATAGTAATGGGTGACTTCAGTACTCCACTTTCAGCAATGGACAGATCAACCAGACAGAAAATCAGCAAGGAAACAAAAGGGTTAATCAACACTATAGACCAAATGGACCTAACAGATATCTACAGTACTTTTCACCCAACAATTGCAGAATACACATTCTTCTCACCAGAACATGGAACATTATCTAGGACAGACCTCAGGCCAGGCCATAAATCAAGTCTCGGCAAATTTGAAGGCCTAGCCCAGCCCTGACTGTTGTGGTCATTTTGGAGAGGACAGAATATATCTCTCTGTTTCTCCTCTTTAATTCTGTACTTCTAACAAATAAATATATCTTTTTTAACATGTTATTAATATTTATAAATGTCTATTCATAAAGAAAATCATTATACCAGAGATACCTGGACTACCATTTGTACTACAGCATTATTCATAATAGCCAAGATATGGAGTCAACAAAGGTGTTCATCAACAGATTAATGGCTAAAACTTGCTGAACACAAAACAAGCCAGTATATTGGCATCCATAAACAATGAGTGAATCAGAGAACTAATTTATCCCATGCTAAATGGACTTCTGATAGACTAAAAGGCTAATGCACTTTTCCATAATGGTCAAATCATTCTCCAGAAATTACAGTTTAAAAAGTAGAAACTCCTGATCAATATTTGTCAAGCCCTAACAATAGGAAAAAAAATCAGATATCAGAATCCCAGGAGGCCCATAATACAAATGGTTCACAACACTATTGAGTAAAGAAAGGATGAAAGTATATTATACATACACTGAGAAAACTGTACAAAAAAGAAAACAGGCAGCTTTACCTATGCCAAAGCTCTCAACTTTTATCATATTTGAGAGGATAAAAATGTTTTCTCTAAGGCTTTGTAAACTTTACTGGGTTGAAATATAAAGAAAGAGAAAAGAGGAATAAATATGAATCCAACTGGACTAGAAAGAATGGAAAAAGAGGAATTTTAGCAGGGAGAAAATAAAAGAAAAATTTCTAAGAAAAATAATTTCGGGGCTGGGGCTGTGGCGCAACAGTTAACACCCTGGCCTGAAGTGCTAGCATCCCATATGGGCGCTGGTTCTAGTCCTGGCTGCTCCTCTTCTCATACAGCTTTCTGCTATGGCCTGGGAAAGAAGTTGAAGATGGCCCAAGTCCTTGGGCCCCTGCACCCGCATGGGAGACCCAGAAGAAGCTCCTGGCTCCTGGCTCCTGGCTCCGGATCGGTGCAGTTCTGGCCGTTGCAGCCAATTGGGGAGTGAACCATAGGATGGAAGATTCTCTCTCTCTCTCTCTCTCTCTCTCTCTCTCTCTCTCTCTCTCTCTGCCTCTCCTCTCCCTGTGTAACTCTGACTTTCAAGCAAAATAAATAAATCTTTAAAAAAAGAAAAATAATTTCATGATTAATAAAGAAGAGGCCATAATAAAATGCTAAACAATATTTTTGTAGTATCTTTACCTTCTATATATTATCCCTACCTCCTGGCAACCTTCTAAGCACTTCTGCCAATTAGCTCACTTTTGAGGTTAAGAATCCATGACAACTATAGATTCAAGATATTAAGGTTTATTACAGTATGCAAATAATTATGTAATCATTTGCCATTGTTTATTTCATCCACAAATAAAGTCACCATTAACAAAAGCAACACAAGCTAATCTCTACTGTTCTGTAGATGATAGCAAATTATTTCAGACAAAGAACATCTCACAAATGACTAATTACATTTTTATTCTTAAATAAAAATGTTAATTTTCAAATGACTCTATCTGTGACTTAATGATCTGTTTCTTTTTATGCAGCCTACTTTAGGATAACTCTAAACTATTTCTTTAAGTCAAGAAATAAAATCCTGCAATATATGATTTTCTAACAATCTCAAACTATAAAGGCTTAACCTTAAAAATAATGAAAAAGATAATTCAAGAATGCTTTTAAATTAT
Source organism: Sylvilagus floridanus (assembly GCA_949820135.1). Classification (NCBI taxonomy): domain Eukaryota; kingdom Metazoa; phylum Chordata; class Mammalia; order Lagomorpha; family Leporidae; genus Sylvilagus; species Sylvilagus floridanus. The sequence continues at coordinate 52,510,613 of OX463224.1, read as the reverse complement.
TCCAATTACTATTAGAAATATCAGTTTATCTTCCTAACTCATCAAAAAGATTAATATTCAAATTTAACAATTTTGAAGAGGGAAAACAATTTCTATTGGTCAGTAACTTCATGCAATGTTCTAACAAATGCTTACTTTTTACTTAAAAAAAAAAATATGTTCTTTATTTATCTATCTGAAAGGCACAATGACAGAGAGGGATGAGGAGGCATATCAAGAGATCTTTCATCCACAGGTTCACTCCCCAAGTAGCCACAACAGTTGGGGATGGGCCAGGCTGAATTCCATCTGGGTTTCCCATGTGGCTGTCGGGCCTAAATACTTTGGCCATCTTCTGCAGCTTTCCCAGGTCCATTAGCAGGGAGCTGGATCAGAAGTAGAACATTCAGGACTCAAACTGACACTGCTACATAGGATGCCAGCACCACAGGCAGCAACTTAACCAACTGCATTACCATGTTGGTCAATTCCTGTTGATTTTTTATACTGTTTTATGACACTACAAATTATTCATGTAATTCTGGGACTCAATCTATAAATGTTTTTATGAGAGATATATCTATTTTTTTTTTGACAGGCAGAGTGGACAGTGAGAGAGAGAGACAGAGAGAAAGGTCTTCCTTTTGCCGTTGGTTCACCCTCCAATGGCAACCACGGCTGGCGTGGGGCGGCCGGCGCACCGTGCTGATCCGAAGCCAGGAGCCAGGTGCTTCTCCAGGTCTCCCATGGGGTGCAGGGCCCAAGCACTTGGGCCATCCTCCACTGCACTCCCAGGCCACAGCAGAAAGCTGGCCTGGAAGAGGGGCAACCGGGACAGATTCCGGCGTCCCAACCAGGACTAGAACCTGGTGAGCAGGCGCCACAGGCCTATTGAGCCACGGCGCTGGCCAAGATATATCTATTTTAAAACTACCCTCTGTATTTTATAGAAAAATCCCTAAAGGTGCTTTGCAATCTGTGTTGAATTATAAAGCTCATGTTGCAAAAAGATACCTTCTTTAAAATGTGGTAGAGAAGAGAAATAGAACAAAGTGTCTCAGCGATTTAGAAATTATTAAAGAAGCAACGAGCTTGCCAAGAGAGGTCTCTAAGTCATCATCTATGGAGATGGTCAATCTGCATTACCTTATATACTCCACACAGTTTAACTCCATTTGTACTCTCTAACTCTCATAGTTTTAAAATTCTATGTGTGGGGGCTGGTGCTGTTGCATAATGGGTAAGGCCACCACCTGCGGTGCTGGCATCCCATATGTGCGCCAGTTCAAGACCTGGCTGCTCCACTTCCAATCCAGCTCTCTGCTGTGGCCTGGGAAAGCAATGAAAGATGGCCCAAGTCCTTGGGTTCCTGCAACCACGTGGGCCACTCGGAGGAAGCTCCTGGCTCCTGGCTTCGGATTGGTGCAGCTCCAGCCTTTGTGGCCATCAGGAAAGTGAACCAGAGGATGGAAGATGTCTGTCTGTCTGTCTGTCTGTCTCTCTCTCTCTCTCTCTTTCTTTCCCTCTCTCTCTCTCTCTCCTCTCTCTGTGTAACCATTACTTTTAAGTAAAATAAATCTTTTAAAAAAGTATGTCTCTAATGATCTTCTTAATTTCAGCTTAGAATGTAGGGAAACTACAACACAAATCTTGTTCATTTCTAAATAGTTGTGATTCTAAGTTACTAAGTCAAAGTTTGTAACATGGTCATATTTTAGTTTTGCAAAAACACAGCACCATGTGTTTCACACACATTCATACGAGGTAAAGCCCATTTCCCATATTTAAGTGGAAAAAGTTCCTCAAACAAGTTCTTAGAGTTCACTCATATGTTAGAAATGCATAAACCAAAAAGCCATGTTCTACTAAGAGACCTTGCATAGTACATCTCTCAGCATTATCTTACACTTTGCATATGCTGTGACGACAGCATTTGTGAAAGAATTAAATAGCCAAAGAACAAAAAGCTAGAAAATTATGGGTAGTGTTTAGGGATAGAAAGGCTTTTAGAATTCTTGTCTAGCTGCCATATTTTACAAATAGCAAATTTGAAGCTCAGAAAATTTAAAAGGCTTCCTAAATTTAAAGAGCCTGTAAATACAAGAGCTAGGCTTAAAACTCATGTCCATTTACTCTTGGTTCAACATTGACACTTCTTTTTATTTTTATTTTATTTATTTATTTTAATTTATATTAACACAAAGAGAACAGATTTAATATATTTAATAGACAGTTCTTTTTTTAACTAATAAAAAATAGCAAGTAAAAACTTTTAATTCATTGGAGCAAAAACCTGGAAAAAACTTCGAAAAGCTAACACATGAGTTTTTTTACAGGTACAACCATCCTTAGTAAAAATAAAAACCTCATGCTCTGTTTCAAAATAATTTGAAATTCAAAACAATGTAAATATCATGAGTGAAAACAAACCAAAGCAGTAAGACAAAACCCTGGTTTTTGTTTTCAAATGACACACGATTCCCTAGTTCTCTCCTCCACAAAAATCACTGATTTAGATCGTGGGAAAAAGGGACAAATATCTTATGTTTTCCTTGATCAGTGACAACTAACCAAGCACCACAAAGCAAACCTGTTGAAGTGAAATGAACACTATGAGAAATGGTGACTTGATCAGCCCTTGCCCTGACTGTTGATGAACAACTTAATACATATCCCTATTAGTATTTTTTTTGTCTGTTCTATTTAATACTATTGGTTGAATTCTGTAATTAATACAAAATTATTCTTAAGTGTTGAAACTTAACTGAAAAGTGATCCCTGTTAAATATAAGAGCGGGAATAAGAGAGGGAAGAGATGTACAATTTGGGACATGCTCAATCAGACTTGCCCCAAACAGTAGAATTAGAAACATGCCAGGGGATTCCAATTCAATCCCATCAAGGTGGCATGTACCAACGCCATCTCACTAGTCCAAGTGATCAATTTCAGTTCACAATTGATCATAATAATAGGACTAAGAATCAAAGGGATCACATAAACAAGACTAGTGTCTGAAAATACTAACCGATAGAACAAAAAAGGGAGAGAAGGATACAACATGGGAAGTGGGATACACAACTGACTCATAGAATGGCAGATGTCCTAAACAGCACTCTGGCCTCAGAATCAGCCCTTAAGGCATTCGGATCTGGCTCAAGAGCCCATGAGAATATTTTAGGCATGGAAAGCCAAGACACTCTGAAAAACAAAAAAAAAGAAGACCTAAAGGAAAGATCTCTGTGAGTGAGATCCCAGTGGAAAGAACAGGTCATCAAAAAAGGAGGCACCTTTCTCTGAAGGGAGGAGAGAACTTCCACTTTGACTATGACCTTGTCTAAATATGATCAAAGGCAGCGAACTCAAAAGGCTTCCATAGCTATGGCAACTCATGACAAGAGCCTAGGGTGATTACTGATGCCATAAACAAGAGTGTCAATTTGTTAAGTCAACAACAGGAGTCACTATGCACTTACTCCTCATGTAGGATCTCTGTCCTTAATGTGTTATCCAATGTGAAATAATGCTATTACTAGTACTGAAACAGTATTTTTACACTTTGTGTTTCTGTGTGGGTGCAAACTGATGAAATCTTTACTTAATATATACTAAATTGACCTTCTGTATATAAAGAGAATTGAAAATGAATCTTGTTGTGAATGGAAGGGGAAAGGGAGCGGGAAAGGGGAGGGTTGTGAGTGGGAGGGAAGTTATGGGGGGGGAGCCATTGTAATCCATAAACTGTACTTTGGAAATTTATATTCATTAAATGAAAGTTTTTTAAAAAAATAGATCGTGGAAAAAATTCACTTTAAGATTCATTGTTGGGGCCAGTGCTCTGGCATAGTAGGTTAAGTAACAGACAGTTCTAAGAAAATAAATTTACTTCATTCTGTCCCCCTCTCCCTCCCTCAATCCCCCCTCCTTTCTCCCTTTTCCTTCAATTTTTGCAAAGACATAATTTCCTTCTACTCTATATTCACAAGCTTAATTCACCATGAACCATAATATTCAACAAGTAAAAAGTAGGAAGACCACAGTTCCACAGGAGTGTAAACAAGGGCAAAAAACATCATATCACATAATGTCCATTTCATTCCTATACATTTTTTGCATTCTATATTAACTGCCACATTTCAGAGAAAACATAAGATATGCCTTTTTGGGGTTGGCTTATTTCACTAAGCATAATGGTTTCCAGTTGGTCCATTGAGTTGTGAAAGACAGGGCTGTTTGATACAACTTATCAAATAAAAAGATGCATTTAAGCATTCAGCAAAAATTTACTAAGAAACACAAAGACTGCAGCAATAAACTGAAAATAGATGGTTGCCCTATTCTAATGGAATATATTCAAGAGTGATGGGAAAATACAAATATATATATATATATATATACATATATATATATATATATATATATATGTCAGGTAGTAACAAGTACTCTGGAAAAAAGGGACAAAGAATGAGAAAAAAATATTATTACATTTCAAATAGTTAGTAATGAGGTGAAATTTAAGCATACACTTGAAGAAACAGATAAGACATATAATTATCCAAGGTAAAGTATTCCCAGGAAGGCAAAAGAAAATGAAAAGATCTAAGGACAGGAATGTGCTATTCATACTCAAGAACCAACAAAAATGCCAAGTACCAGGAGCAGAGTGAACAAAGGTGAAGCATATAAGATGATATTGTAAACAGTACAGGGCATGACATTGAGATGTTGGATTTTTTTTCAGAATAAGGGAAATCAGTGGGAGATTTTGAGTAGTAAAATGTCATTATCTAACCCACTTAAAGTGTCCTCTTGCTACTGTACAGAACAGGAACCTATTGAACACTCTGGGTAAGAGATAATTAATTATAGCGATAACAGACAAGGTAATGAGAAATTGATGGATGTATTTTAAAGGTTTGGAGCAGGATATTTTGCTGATTGACTAAATGAAGGCTCTAAGAAAAAAAAGGTTTTTGGCCCTAACAACTCAAAGAATAGACTTGCTATTTATTAGGATGGAGAAGACAGAGAATTAGAGTATCTAGCATTCAGAATTGAATATGGTAAATTAGAGATAGTTGTAAGATGTACTAATATAAATATTGAGTAATATTTGGTTTTATAGGTTTGGGGTTAATAGAAAAATCATTACTGGAGATATACTGGAATCACACAGACGTTATTTAAGTCATGAGCCTGGATGAAATAACATGGAGAGTATAAAGAGATTGAAAATAAAAAATTCAGAATAATAGTGTGCAGGAGGGAAGGGATGAGCAAGATTAGAGGTATGAGTTCTCAAACACACCAATATTTAGACATCAGGAAAAATAAAAGGAAGATTTATCTACAATGACTGAGAAGGAGCATGCGGGTACAGTGATAGGAGGCCAATCAAAAGGCTAAACTACTGCCGAAGCCAATTCAAGGTAGGTGTACTAAGTAGGAAGGGATTTTCTGTCTCAATAGCTACTGATAAACTTAGTAAGATTAGATCTGGGACTAAATCAATGTATAATTACTGCAGACCCTGATACAATCCTGACAGGACAGGGTTAGTAGAATGTAGCAAGAAGAATGAGTTCAAGAAATAATTAGAAGAAAAGAGTTGTAAACAGTAAAGTATATAGTCCTTGTCATGAATTTTGAATAAGTAGAAGCAGAGAAATGGGGCAGTAGTTAGAGAGGAAAAAAGATTGACTCCAAATATCCATACTGCTCCTAGTAATCCCTCTTCTGTATTAATTTTCCTCTCCATTCATCTTGATATTCCTTAGTCCACCACTCAGTCACTCTCTTGGTAGTAACATCCTAAGTTTTTTTGCCCCTTCATCACTCTACCAGCTACAGAAAATCCTCAATCCTGGATTAAAACTATTTGCCTAACCTATACTAGAATCTTGGCTGTTACACACAGATTAAGTAAAATCACATAATGGAAAAGATCTGTATAATTCATGGATGATTATCATCCTCAAATGAGTCCCCAATATCAACTAGTGATACTTTCCTAATGAGATTGTATTTCCATTTTCAACAATGGAAATTTTCAGGAAATACCTTAACCCCTGTCCTTAACTTTTCTTATTCTTTTGACAGAGCAAATGACTCTACAAACCAAAGGCAAAAACAAAAATACTTTTCTCTTCCACCAGTGTTTCCTAAATCCACAAATAACTCCACTGAGAATTCAGTTGTTCAATCAGAGTCTTGTGAGTCATCTTTGACCCCCACCCTCTCTACTATGTCACATATGTCAATTACTCAATTTCTTCCCATAACCACTGTCAGTAATCAAACCTAAGTAGCCAACATTTTGCATATGCACTACCAAAAAGAGACTAGGCTTCCTGTTTCTACCTTCTAATCACATGATCTTTAAAAGTTATAAATCTGGGGGCATATGCTACAGTGATTAATATGCTGCTTGGAACGCCTATATTCTGCATTGAAGTGTATGGGTTTGAGTCCCAGCTCCAATTTTGATTCTAGCTTCCTACTAATACAACACTCTGGGAGGCAGCACATGATGGCACATGTGCTTAGGTCCCTGCCTCCCATATGGGAGGGCCAGATTGAGTGCAGGTCTCCCTGCTTCAATCTGACCCCACCCAGGCTATTGCAGGCATTTGAGGAGTAAATCAAATATCTGTATCTCTGTTTCAGTAAAATGAACACAAATTAGATTTTAAATAACGTCTGATCATAGCTTATAAACCCCTTTCCCAATTTAATTTTCAGTGACTGCCCATTGTATTATAAAATAAAGTAGAAAATTCTTAATATGGCCTATAAGATATCCAATAATCCGGGTCCTTTCTGTCACATGTCACCTTCCTCTTTGGTCTGTGCCATATTGGCCCACTGCCATTAGATGAATGAAAATTTTCTCTCTCCTGTTGGTCTTTGACCTAATTTTAGCATCTTACATACTCCTTCTAGAAGGAATCAGTTAGAATGGGAATGGTAGGAAGGTAGAGAGGATAAAGGTCCCCTCTGGTAAAGTGGAACATTTGCTAAATCTAGCTGGAAAGTCAGTCTGATCTAGAAATTTAATAATGAAAATAATAATGAAAGAGACATAAAGAATTTCACTGATTAGGAGAAAAGCAGGATCTGGATTCCAGGCCACCTACAAGGCCAGGTGGCTGGAGTTTTCTATTACCCATCTCCAAGGTATGGTGAAGATAAACAGCTCCCCTGACAGGCTCCAAAATAGATTTTTTTCTTTGTTCTGTGAGAAATCTTTGCTGTTTTACATGTATAAACTCCTAGCACAAGATAGGAGTAGAACTCCATTTAACCTCACACCTATATTCACAGGAGTTTCTTATCTTTCTTTTCTAATAAATCTTTTTGTGTTTTTTTTCTAAAATCGCCTTCTCATGTGTTCATTTGTTTCATACTTCATCGTAGATACAGCAATTTCCTGGGGTTCATGTCAGCTATTACAATTCCATCACCATCACTTAACATTCTCCAAAAACACAGTCAGCTGGAAAATTAACTCCAAAGATCTCTTCCTAACTAGGCAAAGTAGATTAACACCTTATACTTGCCTTTCAGAAATCTCTTGTGCATAAAATTTGAATATATTATTACCTCTATCCACCCTTCTTGTTAGACCATAAACCACACAGAGGTATCTTAAATTCCTACCACCATTATATTCCTAGACTTAATATGGAGTAAACACTCAGTTTTCATATGTTGAGTTTATGTTATATACATTGAATTCCTTATTCTAACTTCAATATTTTCATTCAAAATTGAAGAAAGAGGGAAATCATCTGAACATTTGATTATTTATACACTATTATCCTTAAACTCTCATTTATCAGCCCCATTTACTAAAGAAAAGTAACAGCTGAAGTCTAGATTTTTCCAAAAATTGCTCTAAATTTTGCAGTTTCTCACATACTTCAAAAGTGCTACCCAAAGGAAATAGTTACATAAAGGCTTTTGAAGCTTGCTATATTTCTAAAGAATCCAGGACAAAGAGAAATGATTTGCAAGTGACTGAAAGATGGTGTGCATAAAGAAAGACAAGAAGTAAAGTTTTTCCTTTATCACATTTGACTTAAATTTTCACATAATTTCCTGCTTTCACCTGCTGTTTTTTAAGATGATTATTGCTATTCTCCATGTATATTTTAGGTACTAATATATCTAAAACTGATCACTTTGATGCACAGCAATGAAATTGATATTAATGTGAGGCAAGATGCCCATTTGCATTGTTTATAAAGCATTACACAGAATATTCTGAAATAATAAGTATACAAATAATACCATAAAGTTGGTACCTGCTTCACTTTATCTAAGCTTATACATTTAGTTTTCTAAAGATCAGAATCCAATTTTTCAGTATGTTTTCATTGTCTATGGATAAGTGTCCTAGGTTTCAACCTATAGGTCATAAAGTATTACTTAGAACACTAATATATAAAAAATAAAAATGGAAAAAGGAGAGGGAGGAGGAAGAAAGGTGAGAGTGCAGATGGGAGGGCAGGTATGGAAGAATCACTATGTTCCTAAAGCTGTATTTATGAAATGCATGAAGCCTGTATGTCTTAAATAAAAGTCTGGGGGAAAAAAGAATACTAATATGCCCAAACAGGTTAACAGAAGCCCCTCTGAAAAAGGATTTCCTGTACCCCAAAATTTAATAAAGCTTGAATATATGCATATTCTCTTTCAAAGATTTTGAAGATAACAAAAATCTTTAAACTTTGTTTAAATGTTTCACAAATATTGGCCAGCATTGTGGCACAGAGGAGCTAAGTTACCATCTGCAATACCATGCCAATTCAAGTACCAGCTGCTCCACTTCTGATCCAGCTCCCTGCTAATCTTCCTAGGAAAGCAGCACAGGATGGCCTAAGTGCTCAGGAACCTGCCACTTACTTCAGAGACTGGATGGGGTTCCTGATTTCTTGCTTCAGGATGGCCCAGCCTTGGCTGTTGAGGCCATTTGGGGAGTGAACCAGTGTATAGAAGATCTGACTCTCCCACTCTTTCTGTAATTGCCTTTCTTATAGATAAATCATAAATATAAATAAATATTCCACAGATATATTTAACCATCAAGTAATTTTTTCACAAACTACTTATTATTAACAGCTTACATAGCCCTAGCATTCTTTCACAGACTTTAAAAATTCTGGATTCAACCACAGTCATGATTTGCCTAGTTTGATACACAAAGATATTATAGTGAATTAAGCCAGTCCCAAAGAGACAAACATCATTTGTTTCCCTTGATTGGTGACAACTAACTGAGCACCAAAGGGGAAACCTGTTGAAGTGAAATGGACACTATGAGAAACAGTGACTTGATCAGCTCTTGTGCTGACTGTTGTTGTACAATGTAATACTTTATCCATGGTAGTATTTTTTTTATCCTAGTACTAGTGGCTGAACTCTGTAATTAACACACAATTATTCTTAGGTGTTTAAATTTTAACTGAAAAGTGATCCCTGTTAAATATAAGAGTGGGAATAAGAGAGGGAGGAGATGTACAATTTGGGACATGCTCAATCGGAACTGCCCCAAATGATGGAGTTAGAATTGTGCCAGGGGATTCCAATACAATCCCATCAAGGTGGTATGCACCTAGGCCATCTCACTAGTCCAAGTGATCAATTTCAGTTCACAATTGATCACACTGATAGGTCTAAGAGTCAAAGGGATCACACAAACAAGACTAGTGTCTGCTAATACTAACTGATAGAATGAAAAAGGGAGAGAATGATCCAACATGGGAAGCAGGATACACAGCAGACTCATAGAATGGCAGATGTCCTAAATAGCACTCTGGCCTCAGAATCAGCCCTTAAGGCATTCGGATCTGGCTCAAGAGCCCATGAGAATATTTTAGGCATGGAAAGCCAAGACACTCTGATAAACAAAAAAAAGAAGACCTAAATGAAAGATCTCTGCGAGTGAGATCCCAGTGGAAAGAACGGGGCCATCAAAGAAGGAGGTACCTTTCTCTGAAGGGAGGAGAGAACTTCCACTTTGACTATGACCCTGTCGGAATAAGATCGAAGTCGGAGAACCCTAAAGGCTTCCATAGCCTCGGCAACTCATGACTAGAGCCTAGGGAGATTACTGACGCCATAAACAAGAGTGTCAAATTGTTAAATCAACATCAGGAGTCACTGTGTACTTACGTCTCATGAGGGATCTGTCCTTAATGTGTTATCCAATGTGAAATAATGCTGTTACTAGTACTGAAACAGTATTTTTACACTTTGTGTTGCTATGTGGGTGCAAACTGATGAAATCTTTACATAGTATATATTGAATCGATCTTCTGTATATAAAGATAATTCCAAATGATTAAAAAATCTTGGTGTTAAATTGGAAATTGCATAGATAATTAATCAATTCTTTAAAAAAAATCATGTAGGATCTCTGTCCTTAATGTGCTGTACATTGTGAATTAATACCATAACTAGTACTCCAACAGTATTTTCATTTTGTGTCTCTATGTGAGGGCAAACTGTTGAAATCTTTACGTAATATGTACTAAACTGATCTTCTGTGTATAAAGAGAACTGAAAATGAATCTTGATGTGAACAGAAGGGGAGAGGGAGCGGGAAAGGGGAGGGTAGCGGGAGGAAGGGAAGTTGTGTGGGGGGGAGCCATTGTAATCCATAAGCTGTACTTTGGAAATTTATATTCTTTAAATAAAAGCTTTATAAAAAAAAAGAAAAAAAATTTCATAAAATGGAGTTAAGATATAAGTTTATTTTGTTGCAAAAAACTGAAATCCATGCATAGTTTTCTCATAATGTACATTTTCATGAACTTTTTGAAGACCACTTAGATGCATGGATTTCCACATTTTTTGTACCAAAACTTACTAACTTATATTTTAATTCTGTTTTCCACAAATTATTCAAAGTATCTTTTTTAAATTTTTTTTTAAATTTTATTTAGAATATAAATTTCCAAGGTACAACTTATGGATTACAATGGCTTCCCCCCCATACTTTCCCTCTCCCCCCGCAACCCTCCCCCCTTACCCGCTTCTTCTCCCCTTTCATTCGCATCCAGATTCATTTTCAATTCTCTTTGTATACAGGAGATCAGTTTAGTATGTGTTAAGTAAAGATTTCAACCATTTACCCTCATATAACAACACAAAGTGAAATATACTATTTGAGTACTCATTATAGCATTGAATCACATTGTACAGCCTATCAAGGACAGAGATCCTACATGATATTTTTTTAATAAAGCTTTTATTTAAAGAATAATGATATATATATTTTTAAAATTGATTAATTTTTTATGCAATTTCCAATATAACACTGAGTTTTTTTTACTTTCAATTATCTTTATATACAGAAGATCGATTCAGTATATATTAAGTAAAGATTTCATCAGTTTGCACCCACACAGAAACACCAGGTGTAAAAATACTGTTTCAGTACTAGTTACAGCATTACTTCACATTGGACAACATATTAAGGACAGATCAAAGTATCTTCATGTGAACTTCAACTCAAATCCTCTCTTAAGAGATAAATCAATAAAAGGCAACTATGGCTCTTCATTGGGTCAACTGAACCAAAACTTGTACAGCTGAATAAGCTTTAGATCAGTCCTAAAGCCTATGACTCTTAAGTGAATGATAGGAGGAGACTTCAGAACGTTCCTAAAGAGGCAGGCATTTGGCCTACCAGGTAAAAAGCTGCTTGGTATTCCACATTGAAGTGCCTGGGTTTGAGATCCATTCTGCTCCCAACTCCACCTTCCTGCTAACGAGCACCCTGCAAAGCAGTAGGTGATGATTCAAATGATTGGGTTCCTACCACACAAGTGGGAGGCCTAAACTGAGTCCCAAGTTCCAGACTTGTGTCCAACCCAGCCCCCGCCCAGCCCAGGCCATTGCTAACATTGAGGAGTGAACCAGCAGATGAAAATGCAGGCTTTCTCATTCTCTATTTATTAAATAAATAAAAATATTACTTCAGTTTATGGAATTTAAAAGATATGCTTACTTTAGTGCAAAAAAAAAAAAAAGACCTTACAATCCATGTGTAGTTTTTCATAATATTTATTTTCCAACAACTTTTAGAAGATCCCTCATAAACTATTAATCTTAATTTATTCTAGATCTTATTTACAAATGTAATTAAAATATACCCATGTCATACTGAATTCTTCTATTAGAGATATTCTATTTCTAGTCTTTGGCGATACCACCCGGAATACACCAGATCTCATCTGATCTCAAAGATATTCTATTTCTGATGTGGAATATATACTTAAAGGGAACAATTATCAAATTTATGTTCATTAGAATTAACTGGAATGCAACTTTTTAAAATGCAATCTCCTGAGATCCACATTAAAGTTACTGAATCAGCATCCTTGGAAGTAAGATTTAATATTTTATATTTTTAGCAAACATTCTAGGTGATATTAAAAAATCTCTTTCCAAATCTTTAATCTCTGTGCTAAACAGTCTCAGGTAGGAAGATAGAGGGAAAAAAATACTCAAAATGAAACATAAAGTAACAAATTAACAGGAAATATAAAGATGAAAACAAATGGCCAACAGACACATGAAAAAAATGCCCAGGATCACTAGCCATCAGGGAAATGCAAATAAAAAGTTCAATCTATATCTCTTCTGGTCTATTTATTTATTTTGAAGGATTATAAAATATTACTATGATTCTAAAGGTCAGAAATTATTTTTAAATGTATTTAGAGAAGTATATAACATCTTTGCAGTTTGAAGTCCATTTATCACTTCTTTCCAAACCTTTCACATGCACCCCTCTAAACATTCTAAAAAAATTAATGCCCTCTAAATCTCTTCAATTTCTATTTTTTAACCTACCTGTTTTTCTTTTGCAAAATCAAGCAGATACCTGAATATTTCATGGATTACCTTAATTTTTACATGGGGAATAGAATATAATAGATATTGGGGATGAGATTTTTCAATTTAAAGAATTCTTTGGGAATTTCTCATAGCTTATTTTTTTTTTTTTTTGACAGGCAGAGTGGACAGTGAGAGAGAGAGACAGAGAGAAAGGTCTTCCTTTGCCGTTGGTTCACCCTCCAATGGCTGCCACGATCGGCGCGCTGCAGCCGGCGCACCGCGCTCATCCGATGGCAGAAGCCAGGTGCTAGGTGGTTTTTCCTGGTCTCCCATGGGGTGCAGGGCCCAAGCACTTGGGCCATCCTCCGCTGCACTCCTGGGCCACAGCAGAGGGCTGGCCTGGAAGAGGGGCAACCGGGATAGAATCCGGCACCCCGACCGGGACTAGAACTCGGTGTGCTGGCGCCACAAGGAGGAGGATTAGCCTGTTGAGCCACGGCGCCGATTTCATAGCTTATTTGATCCCTCTCCTATACAGGGAAATTTAAGTTGTTTCCAATTCACCAAAATTATAAACTATGCTATAATAATATTCTGCATACATTTTTTCTTTTGTTAAAAGTATGCCTTCCATGTACAGTCCTACAAGAGGGACTACTGGACTGGATGCTAACTGCATCTATAATTATATCAGATATTGCCAAATCTCCCTTTGGAAAGGGTTAATAAGTTTTCATTCCTGCCAGTAATGCAATGTATGAAAGTGCCTGTTTCTACGCAGCCTTGACAACAAAATGTTATATTTTAATAAAGTCTCTCAGTATTGTTTACATTTGAATTTCTCAAAATATGAGTAATTTAAGCATTTGTTCATATATTCAAGCATCAATTTTATATCTTTTTTGTGAATTATTCGTTCATACAGGAAAAAAAAGACATTTTTCCATGTTTCTATTGTATTTTCAGTTATTTGTCCCTTGATTTTCAACAGTTCTTTATATATCAAAAACCTTAGCTTTTGGCTACAGTGAGACTGTGGATACTTTATGTTCCAGATTTTGTTTAATTTTATTGATAGCATTAAATGTTATGAGATTTTTTTATTTTTATGAATTGTCTCTGGAATTTCAGGCATTGAAGAAAGTCTTTACCTATACCAAAATGGAAGACTAATTCATGCACATTTTATTTTTGTATTTATATAATTTTATTTCTTACATCTAGATACCTAAAACATTTAGTGTTATTTCTATGCGAGGTATGTATCTTATTCCTATATTTAAAATTGCTAACTAGTTCTCCTAGCATCAATTATTAACACGTCCATCTTTATTCAAGTGATTTGACATGTTTCTTTGTCATACACTCAAATTCCATATGTATTTGAAGTTAATTATGGACTTTCTATTCTGTTCCAACAGAATGTTCCTCTATGTGTATATCAATATTATTCTTCCGTAAATATAAATGTTTTATAGTATATTTTATTATCTGACAAGCCTTGGATGCTCTACTTATAATTTTTTCATATTTTAAGATTTACTTATTTATTCAAAAAGCAGGGTGTCAAAGAGACAGGAAGAGAGAGAGAGAGAAATCTTTCATCCACTAATTCACTCCCCAAGGCCTGTATCATCTGGGGTTTTGCTTGGGCTAGGACAAAGCCAGTCACTAGGAATTCCATCTGGGTCTCTCACATGTATGACAGGGACCCAAGTACTTTGGCCATCATCTGCTACTTTCCCAGGCACATTAACACAAAGTTAAATGGGAAGTAGAATATCCAGGACATGAACTGGCATTCCCATATATTACACCAGTGTAATAAATGGAGGCTTAACCAGCTATACCATAATGCCAGGCCCAATTTTTCTTTTTCCATGTTTTCCTAAGTGTCCTTGCATGTTTGTTTTTCCATACAAATTTTAGGATGAGCTTACCTCAATTAAATAATATGTTGGCATGTTTATTGAAATTATGCTTGATTTACAAATAAAGTTAGAGAAAGTTAACATCTTTAAAAATTTTGAGCTCTTCTATTCAAGAATAGGGAATGTCTTTCATTTGTTCAAGTTTACTTTATTATTTTCAGGATGGTTTTTAAATGTTCTTTGGATATGATTTCACACATTTCTCTTTTTTATCTTTGTTTCCTCATGTTAATATAGTATTGACACAGAAAACAGATTCAATATAGTACATACTTAATTTTTTCCTATATATGTAATATTTGCTATCATAATGTTTCTCTATTGTGTTCACTGTTCATTGTGTACGTAAATACCACTAACTATATAACCTGCTACTTGACTGGATTCTTTTGTTGTTGAATTAGCTTTATTATTGCTTCTCTGGAGTGGCAGGGAGGGATTAGACACAATATATCATTTTCAAGTAAAGGTAGTTTTGGCCTGCCCATTCTTATACCTCCAACTGACTTATGTAATCACATTTTCTGATAACCTTAGTATAATTTTGAATAGTATATAAAAACAAATTTTTATATGTTTTATGTTAAATAATACTACTACCAAATAAGCATTTTATCTGTCGTTTTATGTTCTCAGCTGGCTTTCTAAAAAGTTGGTCTCTTTAACTTACATATTGCTTCGTAATTTTTTTTAAAGATTCATGTATTTGTCTGAAAGGCAGAGTTGGGGGGGGGGGGGTGCAGAATGGACAGAAAAAGAGATTTTCTATCTGCTGGTTCACTCCCCAAATGACCACAAAAGCTGGAGCTGGGCAGACCCTAAGCCAGAAGCCAGGAGCTTCTTCCAATCTCCCACATCGGTGCAGGGGCTCAAACACTTGGGCCATCTTTCACTGCTTTCCCAGACACATTAGCAGGGAGCTGGATTGGAAGTAGATCAGGCAGGACTTGAAATGACACCCATATGGGATGCCAGTGCCTTAGGCAGTGACTTTACCAGCTATGCCACAGCACCAGCCTCCATTATATATATATATATATATATATATATATATATATATATAATATGTATAATATATAATATATATATATGTGTGTGTATGTATATATATAAATATACATTTTCCTAACTGTCCCAGAAATGACCCTGGAACAGATTTGGGTAAGTTAGTATAGAACCAAGGTTCATATACTGAATTTGATTATAATGTCTACTAAGCATTTTTTTAATTCAACACATTTCCATTATTCCATATTCATTTCTCCCCAGGATAAAAACTTATTGAAGAGACTACACTATTAGTGCTATAATTTCTCTTACCTTTAGGATGTCTACCATACAGTAGCCCTGACCTTGCGTCCTCTCTTATATCTCTTGCTTGTCTGTTTCTCTCTCCCTTAAATAGATGTATTTCTAATGGTCTATAATTGTGACCTGTTCATTTTTGTGTTCCCAGATATAAATTATGCCTAGTCCATCAAATTTTTAATGTTTTTAAAATTTTCTTTAATGAAATATGTACTAAATTGACCAGTGAAAGATTCATCATTCCTAAAGTTAACAGCAAGCCCTGGCATTTGCTGCAGATTAATATGACCTAAGAAATATACTTGCACTCTTTCTATCTCTCTACACATAAACTAGAAACATCACTTGAAACTACAAAAACAGAATGATGATATGTTTCTGAGGTAGATAAAGCAGCTAGAGACTCTTCTGAGGTAGAATGATAACGATAGTGATTATATAATGTAAATGCTGCCATTAGATTGCAATATGGAGCATTTCCACAGCATAAAGGCTTTAAGCATAAGCATTTCCAGAAATTATACTTCATTTCAGTGGAGCAAACTGAGATTTGGATGTAGAAAGAAAATGATAAGCCAATATATAACAGATTTGAGAAAGCTGTGAAGAAAGCAACTAAAATAATAACAGCAGTACCCTATGTTTACAAATAGAGCATGTAGACAAGTAAAAAATCCTACAAAATTAGGATTGTAATTCCTGATTTTAACTCTCCCACTTTTGTGTGTTACTTTCCAGAAAGCATTTTACTTCTCTTCACTTCAGTCCAGATACACAATGCTATTATTTCAGTAGGTATACTGGTTTCCTTATTCTTACCAAACTTCATCTTTTAAGGCCAACAGTGAGAGAACTGTCATCTTGTTGGACATCTCTATCTTAGACCACAGTTCTTAGCTCCTGAGAGTCACTGTTTCTATTAGACTTTTTTGGGTGACTGCCAGAGACTGTCCCTACATTGCCATCTGAAAAACTCAGGGCTAGGACTTGTTATGTAATTGATGGATATCATTCAAGTCTAATGACAAGACAGGCACGAACAAAGCTCAACACAAAAACGAAGATATACAGATAACTAGAAAAACGTCATCATACAAATTCTGTTTTATCTTTGGAAGACAATGAAATGTAACCTATAATTGGGCTCTTGTAAAAATTCTTTCTGCTGTACTTTCTTCCACTTCATATTTAGATCGCCTTATTGTAATGAATAATATTGCATATTATAATATACAAATTATAGTGACTTATCATTTTATTATGTATTCATAATTACTTAAAATGCTTAACACAAGTTACATTATGAATCCTACAGGCTATACTTTATAACTTGATTCATTACCTTTTTATTCAATACTGCTGAATTGGATTTCCCTCAAACATATCAATATATGTTTTTCATATTTCTACTTTAGTAAGTATTTTTCTTACAGAATTTATTTTAAATAAATTTAATGAAAATGAAAAGTTGATAGCAACACTGCATTCTATAGACTATTCAGAACAAGGCAATAAAGTACAAATAAGACACATGATTTAAAACCCAAAGAATAAACTGTAATGGAAAAGGCTACATTTCAATAGCATAAACAATAATTCAATGGAGTGGCTTTCTTGGTCCAGAACATCAATTGCAAGCCCAATGTCTCCTATTAAAAAAAGAGGAAAGCAGCATAAACAGGTTTGAAGTATTGAAGGCACATACCATTTAAATGTTTTATAAATCAGGCTGGATGACAACACTGTTAAATACACCACTTTAAATCATTATGTACACATGATTTCTTCATTCTACTTATATATCATACTAAATATTGACAAAATTCCTCGTGAAAGGTTATAAGAGTCATTGTTTAGAAAGACATTTACAATAATCCTGGGTTTTGTAGAAATATTGGCATGTCTTGGTGCTCCTTGGGGTATAATATGGCTTAACACCTTGAAGAGCGATCCTCCCACAATTCAAAGGAATAGGCAGGCACATAAGTTATGACTTCATACAGACTTCAAGAAGAAAAGAAAATTCACATACTTTGAACTAACTACTAGATGCCAAAATGCACATTTTTGAGATATTTTTATAACTCTGTGAGAAAATTAGGGTATAGAGAGGTTAAGGAATTTGCTCAATATTATACTGCTAGAAAAAAAGAGAACCAGGATTCAAAACAGGTCTTATTTGATAAATCCATCTCCTTTCACAGGGCCACCCTGCACTGCCTCTTATTCCCTTAAAATATCTTTGCAACTGAAGCAGCAACCGCCTTTCCTCCATCTCTTTTTCCTCTTAACCAAAAATTATTACCTCCACTGCCTTGATAATAAGATCAGAAGAGAAAGGCTTTAGAGATACTGCCATTGACATGTGCTACCCTGAAGAACACAAACAGTATGTATTTGTATTGCCTTCTCCATAGAAAAAGTTAGCTAATCACATATGATAATTACTTTTGAAAACACCAAATCCAGTTTGGGAGACTGGAGACATAACATGCCTAGAGCTGCAATTAGATATTGAAAACACTGAGGGATGTTACAAACAGGGGGCAGATGGGGGTGAGGCATCAATTCCCTTAACAGGTTGAAAGCAAGAAATAATCAATGGGAAAAATGGCAGCTCTAAACATGGGGCAAGAAAGAGACTTCATTGAAGTAGAGAAGGAAATCTCAGAAGTGCCATGGAATAAAATAATTTTTAATAAAATATAACCACACACAAAAATAACCATTCTCAAAGTCAATATGATGTACACATATATACATATGAATACATATACATATATATGTGTACATATACATATATATATATATATATATATTATGTATAGTATACGCTAGTTCTGCTTCACCACTATTGTTTTTCCCCTCCAGGGAATAGTATTATAAAAGACAGCCTGATTTTATGATTAGGAGCCTACAAATGGCATCTGGTTGTCCAGCTAACATTTTAAATTAAACATATTCAAAATCAAAATTATCTCTTTTGCCTTTACACAATCTCTCCAAAATACTAACCCACTACTTCTGTTGGACATGGGATTAGCAGTGAGTAAATGCAAGCCAGAAATTTAGTAATCATTCCAAACTCATTTTCTCCCCTTTTATATTTACATACATCCAGTCAATCCCTAAATCTTTCTTTTTAAGATTTTATTCATTTATTCGAACAGCAGAGCTACAGAGAGGGAGACACAGAAAGAGGTCTTCCTCCCGGGTGTTTTTGATAAGTGAATGTATAACGGAAGATATGATGGTCAGGATATTCAATGTAATATAAAGAAGCAAATATGTAATCAACTTTCCTGTGCATCTTCCCTAATGAAGCATTTCAAACCAAGATACATCGCTGGTGAGATGACCAGGCTAGCGAATTCAAGCTCCGCCAGCAGCGATCACTTCTTAGTTTATATACCATTTTCTAAGTATGCCATACGTTGAAAATGGATAAAAGCAGGCAACTGGAGACCGCGGCTGAAAGAGGATGCCCCAAACGGAGTTTTCCAGTTCCCCTCAAATGGCCACTTCACAGCACACCATGCCTGGTGATGTGAAAAATGGAATTAAAAGTATGAATTTATTTCAGTGCAAACATTTTTTAAGAATATGCAGAAAATGTGTATTATGAAAAAACAATGCAAGGATTTCAAAATTTTGGGCACCTAAGTAAACTCATACTTTTAATTCCATCCTTCCACGAATTGTTTCAAGTCACCTGTACTTCTGCTCATGCTGTGGTATCATTCTGCTTGAGGGTGAGTTTGTAGAAACATGGGGTGAAAACACAACAGCAGCACATGACTGCAACCCCAAGGGGCACCTGTGGGAGCAGATTCCTGAGTGCGCCATGGGCCACAGGAAAGATGCACTTGGCCTGGACAGCTCCCAGGACTTTGAGAAAGTCATTTTTTTTTTCTTTCACTTTTTTGAAAGGCAAAGTGACAAAGAGAGGGAGAGATGGAAACAGAGATCTTCCATTCACGGGTTCACTCCCCAAATGGCCACAACAGCCAGGACTGGGCCAGGCTAAAGCCAGGGGCCAGGAACTCAGACACAGCCTCCCACGTGGGTAGAAGAACCCAAGCACCCGGGCCATCATCTGCTATGTTCCCAGGCGCATTAGCAGGTCGCCAGATCAGAAGCAGAGCAGCCGGGACTCAAACTGGTGCTCCAGTAAGGGATGCCGGCAGTGTCCCGAACATGTGCTTCTCCTAATATGCATTTTTTTCCTTCATTTGCAAAAAGAACAACATCAAGAGTTGTCATTCATGCCTACACAGCAGTTCAGGTGTCCTCGTAGGACTTCGATGGCTTACTCTGCCCAGATCCCCCAGTGCTAATTTGGGTTCCCTCAACCCACTCCATGGGGAAATTCTCCCCCGTTACCACAGTAGTCACTGACTACACGAAGGAGGTACTTGAACTCTGGCCTTAAACGGCAAGTGTAAAAATAAAAAGTAAACAACAAAGAAGCTCAACGACTTCCAGGTTCAAAGACTAAGAAGCACTGTTCCAATTTTAGAAAAAAAATGTGAATAGGGTTTTCGTTTCCCGCAAGCCAGGGGGACAAGCCACACTTGGTGGAATGTGCTCATCATCACTGGGCTGGGAAGGGTTAACCCCAGCAAGCCACAGCAGGCTTTTCTACCACCTTGAGATCAGGCTATTTTTTTAAACCTTTAACCCCATCCTCTTGGGGACCTGGCTGCGAAGTCAGAAAGGGTGGCAGCGGCCACTCCTGTGGGTCTGACATTTTGTGAGAAAGGCAAAGGCGCGGGCTCATCACAACAGGGCTGGCCTGCAAATCCCTAAATCTTGTCAATACTATCTCCAAGCAGCTCTCCAGTCTTCTCCATATCTCCAACCCCATTAATACAACTGGATTCAGACTCTCATTATTTCCCATTTAAATTACTATTCCCCAAGGTTCTTTCTAACATGCAAACTTGATCAGTTTGCTTCCTGTTTAAAATCCTTGAATTGTTCATCATCCTTCTCAAGAGAAAATTACAACTTCTTTTTTTTTTTTTTTTAACAGGCAGAGTGGACAGTGAGAGAGAGAGACAGAGAGAAAGGTCTTCCTTTGCCGTTGGTTCACCCTCCAATGGCCGCCGCGGCCGGCGCGCTGCGGCCGGCGCACCGCGCTCGTCCGATGGCAGGAGCCAGGAGCCAGGTGCTTTTCCTGGTCTCCCCATGGGGTGCAGGGCCCAAGCACCTAGGCCATCCTCCACTGCACTCCTGGGCCACAGCAGAGGGCTGGCCTGGAAGAGGGGCAACCGGGACAGAATCCGGTGCCCCGACCGGGACTAGAACCCGGTGTGCCGGCGCCGCAAGGCGGAGGATTAGCCTGTTGAGCCACAGCGCCGGCCAAAATTACAACTTCTAAATATGGTGTACAAGATCCCTCACAGTCCAATTTTTCTTTCTCTTCCTCTTCTCTTCCTCTTCTCTTCCTCTTCCCTTCCTCTTCTCTTCCTCTTCCTCTTCCCTTCCTCTTCTCTTTTCCTTCCTTCCTTCCTTTCTTTTTTTTGACAGGCAGAGTTGGAGAGAGAAAGAGACAGAGAGAAAGGTCTTCCTTTTCCATTGGTTCACCCCCAAATGGCCAGCACGCTGCACCGATCTGAAGCCAGGAGACAGGTGCTTCCTCCTGGTCTCCCATGTGGGTGCAGGGCCCAAGCACCTGGGCCATCCTTCACTGCCTTCCCAGGCCACAGCAGAGAGCTGAACTGGAAGAGGAGCAACTGGGATAGAATATGGCACCCCACCCGGCACTAGATCCAGGGTGCCAGCGCCACACGCAGAGGATTAGCCAAGTGAGCCGCGGCGCCAGCCTCACAGTCCAATTTCTACTTGGCTATTCAACCTCATCTCTGCTCACTTAGGCACATACTACACTGCAGGCAAACTAAATTATCTGCACTTCCTTGGACACAGAGTACTCCCCTTTATCCATATCCCTTCAAATGCAGTGCCATCTCTCACTACCACTTCTGTTTACACTTTAAGATACATATCTCTTAATGCCTGTTTTCATCTGCATCCTAGACTAATCTTTCCAAATTATAGACATTTACATGTATCTATGATAATGAAATAACCAAGCTATTCTGAAATGAGGTTCTGATTCTGATCCCAAGTGTCTTAAACTTACAGATCTCAATTTTCTCAACTAATAATAACTGTCAGAGGTTAAGCTACAAACCAGGACAAAAATAACTATGTGTATGTGAGACTCAGTGAAGCAGTCTATGAAGATCGCACTCATTTCCTGGATGATTGCTTTCAGAAATCTGGGAAGGATTCTTTGAGAATCTCTTTAACCAATTCAGTCTCTAACCCAGCCAATTCAGCTATCTGTCTTTAGGATTATTTCTTTTTATGTGTATTAACTGTTACTACCTTATGAAATCTTTATTTAATATATACTAAACTGATCTTCTGTATATAAAGAGAATTGAAAGTGAATCTTGATGTGAATGGAAGGGGAGAGGAAGCAGGAAAGGGGAGAGTTGCAGGTAGGAGGGAAGTTATGGGGGGGGGCATTGTAATCCATAAGCTGTACTTTGGAAATTTATATTCATTTAAAAAAAAACTTTAAAAAAATAAAATAAAATTGTTACTACCTTAACATAATTGCCACATCTATTTTTGCCCAACATGAACATGGGAAATCATGTCAGTCTGCATCATCACATGTCTGTAAATAGAGAGATTTGCTGTATTCATGTTCAATATACAGTTGGCTTAATTCCTCTCTGTGTAGAAAAATCAGACTTATATTAAAAAATAGGAACTGAGGAAGTTTCATTAACTCAGGAATCTTTTTTTGAAATAAAAAATGTTTATTCTTCTTTTAAAACTTTATTTAGTAAGTTTAATTTTCCAAAGTACAGTTTATAGATTACAATGGCTTTTCCCCCCCATAACTTCCCTCCCACCCACACCCCTCCCATCTCCCGCTCACTCTCCCATTCCATTCACATCAAGATTCATTTTTAATTATCTTTATATACAGAAGATTGATTTAGTATATATTAAGTAAATATTTCATCAGTTTCTTATGAAATATGGCCCTATGTGCACAACCACATCCCAGACAGTTACTCTGAAATATATTGTCTGCAAAAAGATTCTATCTTCTGTTGCTGCCTAAATTTTTCTCTAAAATTTTGGGTCATTCTTTACAAGACTTGCTTCCTTCCATGCTAAATAAACCTCCATGATTTGTTTTCTCTTTTTTTAAGATTTGTTTATTTATTTGAAAGTCAGAGTTATACTAGGAGAGGAGAGGCAGAGAGAGAGAGAGAGAGAGAGAGAGAGAGAGAGGTCTTCCATCTGCTGGTTCACTCCCCAATTGGCCACAAGGGCCGAAGCTGTGCCACTCAGAAGTCAGGAGCCAGGAGCTTCTTCCGGGTCTCCCACGTGGGTGCAGGGGCTCAAGGACTTGGGCCATCTTCTACTGCTTTCCCAGGCCACAGCAGAGAGCAGGAATGGAGGAGGAGCAGCCGGTACTCGAACCAATGCCCACATGGATGCCAGCGCTTCAGGCAAGGGCGTTAACCTGTTGCACCACAGCGCCAGCCCCCCTATTTTCTCAAATATTGGTTGTGATGGGTTACATGTTCTAGAAGCAGATGTGAGAGGAAGATTAATATACACTCAATTTATTAAGGAATATATCCTGAAAGAACCAGTAGAAGAGACCAAGAAACAAGATAAAAGAGAGAAAGGCACTCATCAAGAACATGTTAGATTCAGAGATTCCAAGATGACATGATAGAGGAATCCCATACTGCTTTAGGCTAGGGGAAAACAGTTTTTTAAAAAATGGAGGAAGTGCATTCTCAGGGGAGGGTTGGAGAGAAACTGCAGTAGAAATTCTACTGAAGAAAGAGTGATACCCTAGATCAGTGCGGAAGGTGTAGACATGCAGCAACAAGCATGGACACAACACACAATTTCAGCAGCTAAGAGCTACAGGAAGTGCCAACTTTGGAGAGCAATGTGATATGAAACCGCAGTAGCCCATGCCACTGGTGTTATAGCCACACAGAGAGCCCAGAAGACAACACTGCCCTTGAGTCTGGCCTGGATCCCTAAGGGACACAGGGTACCCACTAATCAAGAGGAAAAAAAAGAGGCACATTTCTCTCCCCCTATCACCCAGTGACGGAAACTGGCTAAGAGAGGGTGGGAACCATTTTGGACACAAGTAGCAACTGCAGCAGCTCTTGTACACAAACCCAGCAACTGGTGGTAATAAGATGCCACCTTGAAAACATAACAATAGCAGCAGTTCAGGTGCTGCATCCATCTGGCATTGTGCAGCGGGAAGAAGCAATTCTGACATCAGTACTGACTGCAGAGGCTCTTGGGCATGCTGGGCAACCAGCAGGGTTATAAGGCACCACTGTGAAATGAGTACAGGTTGCAGCTGGCAGCTCTTGTGTATGCATGTGATCCAGGGATTTTACCATGGGGAAAAAAATCTCCATCACCACTGACTTTGACTCTGGTTGAGAAGACTGACAGGAGGCTGAGTACCAATGTAGGACAATGGGGTGCCCCCATCTTCTCAACATACAACAGGTTCTAGGGCTCAAACCACCTAGATATAGCACACACAGGCAACTGGCTCTGGGAGTCTCTGCTCCTAGGTTGGAACAGACTAGTGGGGCAGATCAGATACTCCACACATGTGACTGTGAGAGCCTTGTGTGCTGAGACTGTGAGGAACTCTGTGACTGGATGATTAGGGTGTAGCTGTCTAAGGGCAATCACTGTAGACAGCTCCACATACTCAGAGCTCCCTGACTATATGGGGTGGATCACTGGAAAAGCAGAAGTAATATTTCAGTAGCTGATTGAAGCTAGGGAGACAGCATTTTATATAGTCCAAATTACAGAAACAGAGTGAAAAATTTAGACATTTTATAAGTAAAGACAATGAGGCTGATGCCATGGCTCACTTGGCTAATCCTCCGCCTGCGACACAGCACTAGAACCCAGGGTGCTGTATTCTGTCCCGGTTGCTCCTCTTCCAGTCCAGCTCTCTGCTGTGGCCCAGGAAGGCAGTGGAAAATGACCCAAGTGCTTGGGCCCTGCACCTGCATGGGAGACCAGGAGGAAGCACCTAGCTCCTGGCTTTGGATCAGCGCAGCACACTGTAGCAGCCATTTGGGGGGTGAACCAATGGAAAAAGGAAGACCTTTCTCTCTGTCTCTCTCTCTCTCTCTCTCACTGTATAACTCTGCCTGTCAAAAAAAAAAAAAAGAAAGAAAGAAAGAAAGAAAGAAAGGAAGAAAGAAAGAAAGAAAGAAAGAAAGAAAGAAAGAAAGAAAGAGAAGAAGACATAAAAAATGGAAACATCTTCCATGTTCACAGATTGGATGAATCAACATCACTAAAATTTCCATAGTACCGAAAGCAATTTACAGATTCAATGCTATCCAAATCAAAATGCCACCAACATTCATTGCAGATCTAGAAAAAATGATTATAAAATACATATGGAAACACAAGAGACCCCAAATAGTTAAAGCAATCATTTACAACAAAAAGAAAGGTGGAGGCATTATAATATCAGATTTCAAGACATACTCCAAGGTAGTTATAATCAAAACAGCCTGGTACTGGCACAAAAACAGATGGGTAGACCAAAAGAACAGAAGGAAAATTCCAGAAATCAATCCAAGCATCTACAACCAGCTTATCTTTGACAAAGAAGCAAGAATCAATCTCTGGAGCAAAGACAGTCACTTCAACAAATGATGCTGGAAAAACTGGATCTCCACAGGCAGAAGTATGAAGCAAAATCCCTACCTTATACCTTACATAGAAATCCACTCAAAATGGATCCAAGACCTAAATCTACAATGATACAATCAAATTACTAGAGAACAGTGGGGAAACCCTACAAGACATTGGTGGTAGCTTTGGGATCCACAAGGAGAGAAGGCGTATACTTCCGGGAATGGAGAGTCCCTACCTGTACTTCCAGGGAAGAAAAGTCCTTGTCAAGGTCCCTGCGGGTGCCTAAAGGTCAACCAATGAGGATTAGACCCGCCTCAATTTTTAAACTCCACGCCCTGTATCTAAAAAGAGCCTTCCCAATCTACGCCACGCGACTTCCCTGGCCCCGCTCTGTTGGGACCTGGGAACCTCGCCCGGAGCAGAAACCCAATAAAAGCCTGTGAATTAATTGATTCGTCTGTCTGGGAAGATTTGTTACACACTGGACACCTTGCAATTGGCATAGGCAAAAACTTCTTAGAAAAGACCCCAGAAGCACAGGCAAGCAAAACCAAAATTGCCAAATGGGATTACATCAAGCTGAGAAGCTTCTGTACTGCAAAAGAAAGTCAGTAAAGGGAAAAGGCAACCTACAGAATGGGAGAAAATATTTGCAAACTATGCAACTGATAAAAGATTAAGATTCAGAATCTATAAAGAGCTCGAGAAACTCCACAACAAAACAATCTAGTTGGGCAAAGTACTTGATAAGGCATTTTTCAAAAAGAAATTCAAATGGCCAACAGACACATGAAATAATGTTCAGGATCACTAATCATCAGGGAAATGCAAATCAAACCCACAAAGAAGTTTCACTTCACCCCAGTTAGAATTGGTTCATACAGAAACAACAAATAACAAATGCTGGAAAGGATGTGAGGAAAAAGGTACCCTAATCCACTGTGGGTGAGAATGTAAACTTGACCAGCCACTGTGGAAAACAGTATGGAGATACCTAAGAAATCTGAATATAGACCTACCATAAGAGCTAGCCATTTCACTCCTAGGAATTTAACCAAAAGAAATAATATAAGCATATGAAAGCATTATCTCTATCCCTATGTTTATTGTAGCTAAATTCAAATTAGCTAAGATACAGAATCAAGCCAGACATCCATCAACTGAAGACTGGATGAAAAAATTATGGTATATGTACACAATGAAATACTACATAGCAATTTAAAAAAATAAAATCCTGTCATTTACAACAAAATTGATGTTACTGGAATCCATTATACTTGGTGAAACAACTAGTCTCAAAAAGACAACAACCTTATTCTCCCTGATCTGTGGTATCTAATAGAGTACTAACAGGTAATCTATGGAAGTGATATTGACACTTTGAGGTCCATGATTTTGAACAGCCCTTGTCTTGACTGTTGAGTAATGATTTTTTTTATTTTTCCATACTATTTGTGGACACTTTATTTAGTGTAGGGCTAATCATATGAGTTTAAAGTTAATTGAAAATGGATCTTAAAAAAAAGAAAATGGATCTTTGCATAAAATAAGAATAGGAATAGGAAAGGAAGGAGAAAGAAGGGTGGAAGTATGGGCAGGAGAGAGGGTAGGGTAGGAAGAATTACTGTTTCTAAATTTTTATATGCAAAATGCATTAAGTTTGCATACCTTAAAAATTTTTTTCTAGGTTAAAAAAAATAGAGGTTGGAGCATGGGCAGGAGGGATGGTAGGGCAGGTAGTATCACTATATTTCTGAATCTGTATACAGAAAATACATGAAATGTGTATATCTTAAATAAACTTTTTTTAAAAAACTATATATATGAAAAATGAGAAGTTTGTTCTTATAAAGTAAATTCTAAACTTTCAAAAGATTTAACAGAAAAGGTAGAATTTAAGTGAATTGAAATCATGATTTGCACATTACCAAAATAAAGCTGACTACAGTGCAAAACTTTACTTCTATTCTAGAATTTATGTCCAGTTTCTATTCACAGTTTTCTTATATTTACAGTTAATTTGAAAATATATCTTCTTTATCGCCAAATTGGAACTAGCTAGAACTATCTAAAAAAATAAGTAAAATATTCTTTTTGAATGATAAATAAAAGTACATTAAATATTCATATAATCATTTATAACTTCTCTGCCCCAAAAATTCAAATGAAGGTGACTATTAACTAAAATGACACTTCAAGGAATAGCAGTATCAAGACATTCTGCAGTGCCTCTACTGATGGATTAGTAAAAGAATTGCCACACTAATGATTGCCTTAAATTGTGGAGGAATATGTAAATCAGGATCTAGACATAGTTATTAAGAATATAGCCAGCAAATTTAACTTTAGATTTATAAAAAATTGAATTCTGCTCTCTTGGATGAACAGAGATTACATTCTCACTCATTAATTTATTATTAATTATCAATTCCCAGCTTCTGTCAGAGACCTCATAGAAAGTAGAAGCTCACTACATTTTTATTTAACCAACATTGCAAAATTGAAATCTATTGGATAATACCAAACATAAAGACTATGCTAGCTTTCCAGGATGCTGCACAGTTGTTTAAGAGGAGATTAAAGGTACAGTATACATAAAGAAATAGCTGAAAGTTTACAAGTAATCTAGTAGTATATAACATAATTCACATTTTAAAAAAGCAAAGGAAAATAGAAAGAACACACATGCTGGAATAGATATGTGAAAGGCTTCACATAAAAGGATGAAACACGAGCTGGAACTTGAAAGGTGAGCCATAATTACAATAAGGGAGAGAAATGCCATGGTAGTTTCAAAGAAACCTTCCTCATTGCTACAAAAGTGATGGTTCTAAAGAATAAATATCTCCCTGTTGGACCCACCCAATATTTTCTATGCACGTAACTCCAACATTTTCCTTAACTGCATCAAGCTCTTTTGCATACCCACCCTCCCACTGCTCAGTGTAATTTGCCTGGAAAGACTTTTCTCTCATCAAATTCCCATGTCTAAGGCCCCCAAAAGACTCAGGCCAATGTTGCTCCTTTGTGATGTTTTTTCTTACCCTCCCCTACATGGAATGCAAGGTTCTCTCCTAGTAACCTCACATTTTTCTGTCAGAATCTTACAGCACTCGCACTATGTCAAAGTATTAAATGGTTACTTCTGCATCCATCACCAGATTGAAAGAGTCTAAAGGAATGATTTTTTTTTTCCATTTTGGGGTCTTTTACAACTGGAATATAATATGGGCTGGATAATGATTTGTTAAGCCAAATGAGTGGAAAGAAAGGGAATGAAATAAGGGAAGGAAGGAAGTCTGACTCACTAAAGGGAAAACAAAGGCATAAAGATTATTACAGAAACCCTTGAATATCAGGCTCCTAGGTTTGTGATATTTTATGCTTTGAATTAAGAGTATAGAATGATAGAAAAGTAAAAGGGCAGCAATGCTGCATGTGAACTCTAGAGAAAGTCATAAAGAAGGATGAAAGAAGAGAGTAATGCAACTGAATGTTAAAAGCTTCTTGAGGAAAGACTTACCCCATAGACCACTGAACTATAGTCAAATGGATGGTAACATTTATAAAATGAAATTCACTTTAAAGAATCAATAGCAACTGAGTTAAGACCCTTCAGCCATTCTCTGCTCTTAGAGTAACACCCTCCAGTGATCATCTGTCCACAAAAATATCAATTTGAATAGTTATTCATACAACAAATGACTTCCACAAGAGTTAGGA
The DNA here is from genome assembly GCA_949820135.1 of Sylvilagus floridanus. Classification (NCBI taxonomy): domain Eukaryota; kingdom Metazoa; phylum Chordata; class Mammalia; order Lagomorpha; family Leporidae; genus Sylvilagus; species Sylvilagus floridanus. The sequence goes on along the minus strand of OX463224.1, from coordinate 52,481,075 downwards.
AAACCAGGTGACAGTTTACAATATCTAGTCTTAGCATAATAACTAAAAAAAGATACATTGAAGAAGACAGCAAGAAAAAAACCTGTGTCACTACACCCTAACTCCAAGCAACACAGCATGTAGATAGGCTCCTCTTGCTTCAAAGAGGGAGATGGAAATAAGTATCAGGTACTTGGAATTAAGTACAAGACCCACCATGGTAAAACACAGAACAGATCTTGCATCTAGGCCACTGCCCATGTATATTGACTCTGCATCCACCTCAGCCTGATGGCCAAAAGACTACCTACCTCCATAACACCCCCTCCAAACTTGCACAGCAAAGAGGGACTACTCTCTAATCAGGAGCAGGGGGAGAAGAGAAGGAACAGAAAAGTGAGCTTAGGGCTTTACCTTGGAACTCAGTGCTGAGTTGGTGAAACCAACATCAGGCAGATCAAAAAGATCATGTCCCCTTCCCAGAGCCTACAATTGGACCTGCCAGGCGAGATTTGTTGTTCTGGTGAGACAAACTTGTACTCTGGCCAGCATCACCCTTAGCTGACTATGGTAGTCAGGGACCATGAGTATACCACACAGCAGGAAGGCATTACCAGTGTGGGCCTTGGTCCTGCCTCTGTACCATCTTTGTCTCAATGGGTGTGGTCTCTGGACAAGACTCAGCATTATAGCACCAATGGCTCCAACTGTTCACCCAGTTCTTGCACCCCTAACCCCACAGTGCCAATACAAAACGGAAAAAGTCATTTTCTACAAGGGGAAAGAAGAAGGAGGTAAATGCAAGCTTTGGAGTTTAGAATGGAACCCACCCTGATAAGCCTCAGCACCAAAGAGAATCCTGTGACACCTTATAACAGGCTGATGCCAGTGAACCAGATGTCTGGGCCCACTCCAAGCCAAGGTTGAGACTTGAAGGGATGGACCAGCATTTTAGGCACTCTTATAGTTCTTCTTGAACACAACTGAACTGAGGGTGCCATCTAGTGCTAAACTAGCAAAAACGACCACAGACTGTGAAACAATAGTTCTCTTAGAATTTCTGGAAAGACAGACATAAACAAATGCAGATGACAAAAGCTGGAATAAATATATAACCCTTCAATGGTTCAGATTTCATCTTTTGCCAACAAGAATTGAGAACGCTCAGGGAACTGTGATCTCACCTAACAGAAAAGATAAGGTGCCAGAAAGTGTTCATAAACCAATCAATATGTGTAAACTCTCAGATCATTTAAAATATGTATTTTTAAGAAACTCAGAAAACTTCAAGAAAACACAGAGAAACAATTCAGCACTCTTTCAAAGAAAGCTAATAGAGAGGTTGAAGTAATTTTTAAAAATCAAATCTTGGAAATGAAAACTATGCTAAGCAAAATAAAAAATGTAATAGATAGTTCCAAAGCAGAATAAATCAAACAGAAGAATCAGTGATCTTGAAGACAGGCTATTTGAAAATATACCATTTGTGGAAAATAAAAAAAAAATGAAACAATGAACAGTAATGAAGAAAATGTATAGAAATTTTGAGACAGAATTAAAAGAAAAATTATGTGTTATTGTGGCTCAAGAGAGAATTTAGAATGCCAAAAAAGTAGAAAGAAACATTAACAAAAAAATATTAACAGAAAATTTCCAAAACCTGAAAAATATAACAAATATATAGGTACAAGAAGGCCAAATGCCAGCACTTAGATTCAACTCAATCACGTGTACTTTAGGATATGGCACAATCAAGCTCTCCAAGGTTAAAGACAAAGAAGATTCTCAATATTGCAAGAGAAAAGAAACAAATACCAGTGTTCAAATCTATTGTAGATTTCTCAGGAGAAACTTTATAGACTAAGAGGGAATAGAGTGAGACATTCACAGTGCTAAAGTTAAAAAACAAAAATAGCCAATCAATACAATCAACTGCTGAAGGACAAAAAACTGTCAACCAAGAATACAAACAAGAAATGAAGAAGAGGCCAGCGCCACGGCTCACTTAGCTAATCCTCTGCCTGCGGCGCCGGCACCCCAGGTTCTACTCCCAATTAGGACACTAGATTCTGTCCCAGTTGCTCCTCTTCCAGTCCACCTCTTTGCTGTGGCCCGGGAAGGCAGTGGAGGATGGCCCAGGTGCTTAGGCCCTGCACCCGCATGGAAGACCAAGAAGAAGCACCTGGCTCCTGGCTTCGTATTGGTGCAGCGCACCGGCCACAGCGCACCAGCCTTGACAGCCATTTGGGGAGTGAACCAACGGAAATCTGTCTCTCTCTCACTGTCTAACTCTGCCTTTCAAAAAAAATTAATTAATTAATTTTAAAAAAATAAATGAAGAAGAGATAAAGACATTCATAAACCAAACCTGAGAAAATTTATCGCCATAAGACATGCCCTACAAGAAACGCAGAAGGGAATTCTTCAAACCTAAAGAGACACTAACAAATAACAGAAAACGTCATAAGGTATAAAACTCACTGGTAAGAATCGCTATAAAGACAAATTCAGAACAGTCTAATTACTGTAAACATAGTATATAAAACACACCTTTATTACATAGATTAAAAAATAAGAATAATGATGACGACATTACTATGTTGAGACTATCAATGTAAAAAGATGTAAAAAGGGACACCAAAATTTAGGATACATGGTGGAAAGGAGTACAAGTGTAGAATTTTTTTCTTAGCTTTTTTTTTCATTTTTTGCCACTGTTATATATCTTTATAAAGAATGTTAAGTTGTTTTCACTTTAAAATATCTTGTTATAATCAAAAAATGTTTTTGTAAGCCTCATGGTAGCCACAAAAAAACCTATAATTTTTATATCAAAAATAATAAGAACCAAAACACACTACTAGAGAAGCTCACTTAATCACAAAGAAAAGCTTTAAGAAAGGAAAAAAAGAGAAAGGAACCCCCCCCAAAAAAAAATGCCAAAAAGAATAAACAACATTGCTAGTGGTAACACCTTACCTATCAACATTTACCTTAAAGACAAATGTATTAAACTCTCCAATTAAAATACATAGAGTGACAACATAGATTTTTTTTTTGTTTTAAGTTTTAACTATATGTTGGTACAAGAAACTCACTTCACTCTTAAGGACAAAGAGACTGAAAGGGAAGGCACAGAAAAAAAAATATTACAGTCAGATAGAATCCATAAGAAAGGTAGAATAGTCATACTTACATAAAACAGACTCTAAAAAAATTAACAGCAAAGACATGCGAGGTCATTCTGTAGTGATAAAGGGTTCAAATCAGCAACAGGAAGTAAGAATCACACAGGTATTCAATGCCCAAATCTAAATTATAAAGCATACACTAACTGACCTAATGATGCTGATAGGGAAATTTACACCACATGCTCAGCAATGACCAGATAATCCAGAACAAAAAAACAAAAGAAAAATCAACGAAGAAATAGTAGAGCACAACTGTGCCCCAGAACAAATGGATCTAACATACATCCATAGACCATTCCATCCAATAGCTATGAATACACATTCTTCTCACACAGGTGACACTCTCCAAAATAATACATATCATGGGTCATAAAATAAATCTCTACAACTTTTTGTAAGATTTATTTGAAAACCAGAGTTCAGAGAGAGGGGGAGAGACAGAGATCTTCCACCCACTGGTTCACTCCCCAAATAGCCACAACGGCTAGCACTGGGCCAGGCCAAACAGGAGATTCACCCAGGTCTCCAACATGGGTGGCAAGGGTCCAAAACACATGGGCCATGATCTGCTGCCTTTCCCAGGTCATCAGCAGGGTTCTGGATTAGAAATGGAGCACCCAGGGCTCGAATTAGCACCCACATGGGATGCCAGCATCTCTAGCAGAGGCCTAAACTACTATGGCACAATGGTGGTCCCTCAACAACTTCTTAGAAATTGAAATTATATCAAATGTCCTTTCTAAAATGCAATAAATGAATAAGCCAACAGAAAAACTTAACACAGGGGAGGAAATAAGGAGAGGTACAGGAGCTAGAGAAACTTTTAAAAGTAGACTTTTAAAAAAACACTTTGAGTATTAGCTACCACAGCATCTATAATTTCAAACTAGAATTAAGAGTGTGGAGTTTTACTGCAGTTTCAGACACTATAGCATGATTTATGTTGATCATCATCATAAAATGACTTATCGTTTAGCTGTTATAAATAAGGAACTGCACTTTACTTATCTCGTATCTTACTCTTCAAAATGTGTTCTTGAATTCCTCCCATTTTTCAGTTGAAAAAGAGAAACAAGGAAAAATACATCAGAAGAATATGTGATGAGATAAAAGAATTATCTCTGGAGTTGGGGATATCTGCATCTAAATCCTACTTCTGTCATTTATTGTGAAGCTTTGATCAAGCTACTTTTCCTCACCTATTTCAGTTTTCCCATTTTTAAAGTACATCAATGATACCTACATATGTTCATAACATTATTATGAGGTTACATAAGCAAATGTGTTATAGTGGTTAGAATAACAGGTGGTAGATAGGTATCATTTTGAAGACTGAAATCACACAGTTAAACAGTCAATTTTTCAGATTCTATAATCAATGATTCTTCCACAGTTTGCATGTTTCCAAGATATACTCAGGCATGTGAATCAGAGAATATAAAAAGAAATTCAATTAAATTTCTGTTTGTTTCTTAAGAAAACATATATGCAAAGAATTCTCAATTAAAAGACCATTTTTTCTTTAAGAGCAAACTCTGGCATCCCAGAGCCCATTAGTACTAAACAATGGTACACGTATCTCTTTCAAGGTGTGTGGGGGTGGACAAAGTGGTTCAAATGTCTGTGATTGTTATTTGCTATGTCTCTTCTCCAACAGAGATTTTTAAATATTCTAGTTTTTAGGATCATCGTGAAAGGGAGTTCAGTTCTCAGGCCACAGCTGTTCAGAGCACCTGTTATTTCTATGACTCTCATTCTTTTCTAATCTCTTTCAAAAATCCCTTTGGTTTTAGGAGAGGAAAATAGCTTTTTAATTTATCAATTTCACAGACTTAGCACAGTTCTCCTAAGTGGAGTTTTCAGAATGAAGGCGTGAAGTTTTCAGAAGTATAGCAGTGAAAATACTCATGTATTTTTAAAATCTTGGCTGGCTCTTGCATGAAAGATTCAGATCACTTCTAGATTTTTAAAGTTTATCGTTATACTGGGATCTCCCCATGGACAGGTATGCTCTCCAAATATTCATTTGTGTTCTGCATTTTGATTCTCTTTTTATGCTTATTTACTTGGGAGGAAATAACTTCTCTATCCCTTGGTAGGCATGCCTTTCAACTACATCACAACTCTGCCACTGACCAGCAAGGAGCTGACTGGAACACAGTGGGGTGCACTTCAGTCTGGACTACAGCCTTCATCTCATTCCTTATTTGGTCACATTTTAGACTTCCATGAAATAAACCCTATCAAGCTTTGCTTCTGAAATGTTTAAGAAACACTGACTTGTTTATTTTTCACAATCCTTCTATGAGGCAGATATTTTTTAAGTCATCTTTCAGATGCAAATGTTGAAACTCAATCTTGGCCAATAAGTAATTATCATTGAGTCAGACAACTAAAGATTGCAGAACTATAACAAATTTTCTGACCTCAAGGAATGAGTTGTCACTAAACCATTGTTAAGTAAGGGTCAGTGCAAAGGGGAAAAGAATATGAAAAGGAAGAAAATCTACATTTATTGAGCTTCTTGCTACCTACTAAGAATGTAGCATTTTTATCTAATTTTATCTTCCACAGAATCATGTATCTACATATAATTTTCATTTTACAAATGAAGAAATTGTGATTAAAATACTATTTAGCCACAGAAAAAAGTGAAACCCTATTGTTTGTGACAACATGGAAGGAACTAAAGGACATTATGTTAATAAGCCATGTACAAAAGGACAAATACTGTGTGACCTCACTTATATATGGAATATAAAAAAAGTTGATCTCACAGAAGTTGAGAGTAGAAGGCCAGCACCGCGGCTCAATAGCCTAATCCTTCGCCTAGTGGCGCCGGCACACTGGATTCTAGTCCTGGTCGGGGCACCGGATTCTGTCCCAGTTGCCCCTATTCCAGGCCAGCTCTCTGCTGTGGCCCGGGAGTACAGTGGAGGATGGCCCAAGTGCTGGGGCCCTGCACCAGCATGGGAGACCAGAAGAAGCACCTGGCTCCTGGCTTTGGATCAGTGCAGTGCGCCAGCCACGGCGGCCATTGGAGGGTGAACCAACGGCAAAAGGAAGACCTTTCTTTCTCTCTCTCTCTCTCTCTCTCTCTCACTGTCCACTCTGCCTGTCAAAAAACAACAACAAAAAAAAAAAGTCAGCAAAGATGTATTCTTAAAAAAAAAAAAAAAGTCGAGAGTAGAATTTGGTTACCTGAGGCTAGTCAGAATATAAGGAAGGGAAGGATGGAAAACTTGATCAATGGGTACTAAGCTATGGTTAAAAAGGATAAATAATTACTGGTGTTCTATTCTATATTAGGCTACTATAGATAATAATAAATGTACTATGTTTCACAAAAAGATGAAATATAGATGTTTGAAAGTTTTCACCACAAAGAAAATGATAAATATTTGAAGACAGATATGCCTACCAAGATTCAAACATTACACTATGTATACATGTATCAAAATATCATATTGTACCCAATAAATATGTATAATTTTGAGTCTGAATTATTTTTCAATTTAAATAAAAATATAATCACAGAAATAAAAGTTGAATAGACAGACTGTAAGATAAACTGAGGAAACCAGTGAGAGTAGAGAAATCTATTGAGATCTATTTAGATCTCATAATATTTGGTTTATATATTTGGGTAGGAGCCGCGCTGGACTTACATATATTTATAATTTTTATAACTTATTATTGAATTTATGCTTTATTCAACATACAATGAACTTCTGCCTATTAATATATAGTTTTCTTCAAAGTCTCCTTTGTCTTTTAATTTTCTTTTTCTAACCCTTACTTTCAGTATATGTGTGTGTCTTTAGCAGGGTAGTGAGGTTCTTGTAGGGATCACATAGTTGAATCTTGTATTTTTATCCATTCAACTAGTCTATATCTTTGGGTTGGAGAATTTACTCCATTTACATTAAAGACATTATGTATATACTTGATGAGTAAGAATTTACTCCTGCTATTTTGTTTTCTGATTGTTTTATATATTTTTTTAAAAAATCATTTATTTGAAAAGCAGAGTTATATTTAGAGAGAGGGAGAGATAAAGAGAGAGATCTTTCATTTACCGGTTCACTCCCTAAATGGCCATAATTGCCAAGGCTGAAGTCTGGAGCCAGAAGCTTCAAACAGGTCTCCCACATGGTTGCAGGGGCCCAAGGACTTGATCCATCTTCCACTGCTTTGCCAGGCCACAGCAGAGAGCTGGATCAGAAGTGGAGCAGCCAGGACTCAAACAAGTGCCTAAATGGGATTACTGATGTTGCAGGCAGCAGTTTAAACAGACCCATTATGCCACAATGCCACACCTGTCTTGCATATTCTTTGTTCCTTTCTGCCTTTATTATTATTACTGTGGTAGTTTTCTGTAGTGATAAAGTTTTATTCTTTTGTCTTTTTCATATGTGTGTCATTTTACTGCTTTCATACTTACATGCGCTTTCTTTTACTTCCAGATATAAATCTTCCTCAATCATTTCTTTTAAGACTGGTCTAGTGCTGATAGATTTCTTTAGATTTTTCCCAGTCTGGCAAAAACTATTTTTCTTTACTTCTAAAGTATACCTTTGCTATGTATATACATGTTTACCAGGGGTTTTATTGTATTTTTTTCTGAATTTTTTTCTTTGAATCCTTTTCTTTTCCAGGCCATTAACATCCCATTATCTCCTGGCCTGTAAGGTTTCCTCTGAGACATCTGATGTTATCTAATGGGAATTTTCTTACATGTGACTTGACATTTTCTCTTGCCATTTTTAGAATTTTATCTTTGCTTTTGATGTATGATAGTTTGACTATAATATACTTTTTTGGATTGAGTCTACTGGAATCCTTTGAGCTTCCTGGATATAAATGTCCATCTCTTTCTCTCTCTCTCAGTGGTCATGTTTTTATAGTAAGCACTTCCTAACAGGTACTACTGTTTTTCTGCTTACTGTGGTAACAACACAACATGAGATCTATTATCTTAAAATTAAGTGTACAAACCAGTAATATTGACTATAGCACAATGTTACACAGAAGATCCATAAAACTTCTCATCTTGCATAACCAAAACTTTATGCCAATTAAATGCCAACTCATTTTTCCCTCCCCTCTCCTCCAGTCCCTGGCAGTATTTCTTTCAGGACATAGGAAGTTTCAGCTACCATTTTATTAAAATGGTTTTCAATGACTTTTTCCTTTTCTTCTCTTTCTGAAATACACATAATGCAAATGCTTATTCATTAAACGGTGTCCTATATTTCTTGCAGACTTTCTTCATTGTTTTTGGATATTTTTTTTTCTTTTTGTCTTTGACTAGATTATTCCAAAAGACCATCCTTAAGTCTGAAAATTCTTGCTTCTGAGGCCAGCATTATTGGCAGAAGGTTAAGCCACAGACTGCAAAATAAGCATCTCGTAAGTGCCAGTTCAAGACCCAGCTGCTCCACTTTCTATCCAGCTCTTTGTTAATGTGCCTGTGAAGGCAGTGGAAGATGGCCCATTACTCAGGACCTTGCACCCAACCTGGAGACCAGGATGGAGCTTCTGGCTCCTGGTTCATGGCTTCTGCCTGACCCAGCCTTGGCTTATGCAGCCATCTGGGGAGTGAACAAGCATATGGAAACTTTCTCTGGCTCCAGTTCTCACCCTCACCCTCTTTTTGTTACTTTGGCTTTCCAATAAATAAATAAATCTTAAAAAAAAAAAATGGCTACAACAGCCAGGAGCTAGGGTGTCTCTTCCAGGTCTCCCATGCATATACAATGTTCTAAGGACTTGGGCCATCTGATAATACTTTCCCAGGCCATTGCAGAGAGCTAGATCAGAAGTGGAACAGCAAGGACTCAAACTGGTACCCATATGGGATGACAACATGCAGGCAGCAGCTTTACTGGCTACACCCCAACGCCAGACCCTAAATAAATAAATCTTTAAAAATTTAAAAAGGGAAATCTCTTTTTTAACTTTTTTTTTTTTTTTTACAGGCAGAGTGGACAGTGAGAGAGAGAGACAGAGAGAAAGGTCTTCCTTTTTGCCGTTGGTTCACCCTCCAATGGCCGCCACGGTCGGCGCGCTGCGGCCGGCGCACCGCGCTCGTCCGATGGCAGGAGCCAAGAGCCAGGTGCTTTTCCTGGTCTCCCCATGGGGTGCAGGGCCCAAGCACCTGGGCCATCCTCCACTGCACTCCTGGGCCACAGCAGAGGGCTGGCCTGGAAGAGGGGCAACCGGGACAGAATCCGGTGCCCCGACCGGGACTAGAACCCGGTGTGCCGGCGCCGCAAGGCGGAGGATTAGCCTGTTGAGCCACGGCGCCGGCCTTAACTTTTATTTAATAAGTATAAATTTCCAAAGTATTTTGAGTTCAGCAACTCCGATCTTATTTAGACAAGGTCATAGTCAAAGTGGAAGTTCTCTCCTCCCTTCAGAGAAAGGTACCTCCTTCTTTGGTGGCCCGTTCTTTCCACTGGGATCTCACTCCCAGAGATGTTTAATTCAGGTCTTTTTTTTTTTTGCCAAAGTGTCTTGGCTTTCCATGCCTAAAATACTCTCAGGGGCTCTTCAGCCAGATCCGAATGCCTTAAAGGCCGATTCTGAGACCAGAGTGCTGTTTAGGACATCTGCCATTCTATGAGTCTGCTGTGTATCCCGCTTCCCATGATGGATCGTTCTCTCCCTTTTTGATTCTATCAGTTAGTATTAGCAGACACTAGTCTTGTTTGTGTGATCCCTTTGACTCTTAGACCTATCAGTGTGATCAACTGTGAGCTGAAATTGATCACTTGGACTAGTGAGATGGCATTGGTACATGCCACCTTGATGGGATTGAATTGGAATCTCCTGGCACGTTTCTAACTCTACTGTTTGGGGCAAGTCATATTGAGCATGTCAAATATTATACTTCTCCTCCCTCTCTTATTCCCGCTCTTATATTTAACAGGGATCACTTTTCAGTTAAATTTAAATGACTAAGAATAATTGTGAGTTAATTAAAGAGTTCAACCAATAGTATTAAGTAGAACAAAAAAAAAATACTAAAAGGGATAAAGTATTAAGTTGTTCATCAACAGTCAGGACAAGGGCTGATTAAGTCACTGTTTCTCATAGTGTCCATTTCACTTCAACAGGTTTCCCCTTTGGTGCTTGGTTAGTTGTCACCGATCAGGGAGAACATGTGATATTTCTCTTTTGGGACTGGCTTATTTCACTCAGCATGATGTTTTCCAGATTCTTCCATTTTGTTGTAAATGACCAGATATCATTTTTTACTGCTGTATAGTATTCCATAGAGTACATATCCCATAATTTCTTTATCCAGTCTACTGTTGATGGGCTTTCAGGTTGATTCCAGGTCTTAGCTATTGTGAATTGAGCTGCAATAAATATTAAGGTGCAGACAGTTTAAAAAGAGAAATTTCTTACTCTGCTTGGACTCATCTATTGTTGAAACTCTCAATTGTATAGCTTTATTTCATAGAATTTTTTAGTTTCAGGATTTGTTTTTTTTTTAATTTCTCTGTTGAATTTCTCATTCATCCCATAAATTATTTTCCTCATTTTGGTAAATTGCCTATCTGTATTCTCTTGCATCTCACTGAATTTCCTTAGGACCATTATTTTAAAATTTTTTGCATGCATTTCCTAAGTTTTCTTCCCATTAGGTCTATTTCTGTAGAATTACTGTGCTCCTTTTTTTTTTTTTTTGACAGATAGACAGTGAGAGAGAGTACACCGATCATAAGCCAGGAGCCAGGACCTTCCTCCTGGTCTCCCACACAGGTGCAGGGGCCAAGCACTTGGGCCATCCTCCTCTGCCTTCCCAGGCCACAGCACAAAGTTGGACTGGAAGGGGAGCAACCAGGACTAGAACCTAGCGCCCATATGGGATACCAGCACTGCAGGTGAGGCTTAACCAAGTGAGCCACGGTGCCAGCCCCTAGAATTACTGTGTTCCTTTAAAGATGTCAAGTTCCTTGCTTTTACATGTTGCTTGGGTCCCTACATTTACATCTGCACATCTCATCTGGTATCTGTTTAATTTTAAGGACTAGCTTTAAAATAAAAAGACATTTTCATTTCGGTAGGATATAGGGTGTCAGTTGGGTAGGTGCTTTGGCTTTGGTTTAATGTGAACATATAAGAGTAGCTTCTATGTGATTTCTTTAGCTATAATCAAGATCTGTGGTATCTATGAATATATCTATATCTATGCATAAGCTGTTTATGAAGCAGTTATGAAGGTTTATGAATGGTGCAACTTTGCAGTAGATACAGCCTTTCAAAGTTCACGTCCTTAGGTCACATGGAGTCAACTGTTGATGGCACTGGAATTTATAGCAGTGCAGCTGTGGTTCCAGAGCCATGGGACATGGATGGGTATATCCACATCCAGTCACTGGAGTGCCAGTGACACTGAGGCTTGTGGAGGCAACAGCCATGGTCTGGAGCCACAAGATGCAAAAGTGACTGTCCCCAGATGCTGTGATGTGAGTGCCAACAATGCTAGGGCTTGTGGAAGTGGCAGCCACAAACCCAGAATTATTACACATGCATCACTCTGTGCCATGAAGTACAAGCCAGCCTGAGGGCTTCTGCTTGAGCCAGCCAAATTGACAAGGCTGCTTACTTGTCCCTAGGCAGTGGCTCTGTTCTGAAGACAGCATCACACCATAGCACTCTGAGTTCTGGCGGTTGCAGAGAGATTTAATACAATATCATTCTCCAAAAAAAGTTATGTGAACAGGCAACTCCCCAAACTAGAATGAAAGCATGGAATTCCAAAATTGTGGAATTCTGTAATAAGGATTGACAGTTCATAAAAATAATAGGGATCACCGGTGCTTTCTTGGTTACCTTTTCTCAAAAAAAATAAATAAATAAACTGTAAAGTTCTCTTTGCCTGGGAAGCTGGGTTCACAGTTGCAATGCACCTTGTTTCTTTAAATATGTTGTAATTGTGACCCTACATATTGTTTGGAGGTCCCATCACGTCTTTTCTAAGTTCCGGACTACTTCCTCAGTCATTATCCTCAAAATGCAGTCCTTCACTTGTTGCCTGGTTCTTCTCTGTGGTAGAGGTAAGTGCAAGACACCTCTATTCATTTATCTTGGATTGATGCTTCCTAACTCATTATTTATTTCCCTTGTTTATTATAAGCATTTCAGGTCCCAGTTTTTATAATTCTTGGGCTTCATTTCATGAATATACAAAAAGTCTTTTTTCATGAGTACTATTTACCAGATCCATCATATGATTTGGATATAATTTTTCTGAGGGTTGATTATCACCTTGGTCTTTGGCTTAATACTTAGTATTGCTAGTTCTTTGTTAAATAACAACTAAGTCATTGCAGCGACAGATTTTCAGGGCCATTGCTTCTATCTCTATCCATCTCCCTCCATCTCTGTGTTTGTGTCTCTGTGTCTCCTATTCATGAACATATACACTCATATTTGCTTATGAATTATTAATTTTTCAAACATTTTTGGATGGTCTCTCCCAAATTTCATGCATGTCAGAACAGAAACCACTAAAAAACTGAAAGGTAATTAACTCTTATCTCTTCTTTTCACAGATGAGAAAAACAAAACACAGAGACATGAAATTTCCTTCTCAAGGATTATAACCCATGACATTGGGTTTTTAGCCTAATATTGTGTTAAATCACACTACATAATTTATATTTTTCTGGTTACTGATAGAACAATATGTTTCTTACTTATGATGAACTACTGACTAAATCAGGTTTTTAACATTATTATATATCAAGTTATATATATATATATATATATATGAAATAATACCAAAAGTTTTAGTGAACAGCACATAGGAGATGCTCAAAAAACATTGATTGAATACAAGATTGAATGTGTATTGTGCTTCTACTATGTACATGGTGTTTTTCTAGGAATAAAAGATTTGATCACTATTTTAGATGTAATTTCAACCCAATATTCAGAGGGTGATCTGTTAATTATTTTAAAATCTAATGTGTGGAGTGGAGTTGGTTTGTAATTTATTATTTTCTTTATTATTTTGTTTCCTTTTTTCCAAAATATCTAAGCTTTTAAATGATAGTCTAGGGGTTGCCACTGTGACATCGTGGGCTAAGCCTCTGTCCATGGTGCCATCAACCCATATGGATGCCAGTTCTGGTCCCAGGTGCTCCTCTTCCAATCCAGCTCTTCTCTATGGCCTGGGAAAGCAGTAGAGGATGGTCCAAGTGCTTGGGCCCCTGCACCAGCATGGGGACCTGGAAGAAGCTCCTGGCTCCTGGCTTTGGATAGGCCCAGCTCAGGCCATTGTGACCATTTGGGGAGTGAACCAGCAGATGGAAGACCTTAATCTCTGTCTCTCCCTCTCTCTGCCTGTAACTCTACCTCACAAATAATAAATAAAATATTTTTTAAAAATGATGGTCAAATATAATTCTTAGAATTTAATATATTAAAGAATACTTATCAATATTCTTCCTACATTTTTATTAAATTTATTTATTATTTATTTGAGAGTCACAGAAATAGATAGTCAGTATCAGAGAAGGCTCACATCTACTAGTTCACTTGCAAAATGCCTGCAATGGCCAGGAATTAATCTTAAACCAGGGGCCAGGAACTCAATCCTTGTCTTTCATATGGATGCAGGAACCCAATTACTTAAACCATTACTGATGCCTCCTAGGGTCTGCATTAGCAGATGAAGCTGGAGTCAGGAACCAAAACCAGGTATTGAACCCAAGTACTTCAAAATAGGACAATGGCATCTTATCTGCTAAAGGCTCATATCCTAAATCTTGTATAGGTAGTTGCTCATGATAAAAATAAATAATTGGTCTAATCAACTTTAAATGCTAGGTTTTTCAGAACAGTTTTTTAGCTGATGCAGAAAAAATAGGTTTTCTCCTGTGAGACAGTGGTGAGATTTCAATGTTAAACAATAAAGGAAAAGCTGTCCTTCTGCTTGAAGCATGTGCTTTAAAGATTAAAAACCTTACTTTTTATTTTTAATGAACTATATATATGAAAGTTTCTATAGATAACCCAATATCAACCATCCCAAGCCCTATCTAAGTAAGTAATAGAATAACAATTTCTTGGTATTCCTTGTTTATGTGGCCCTGTTTGCTGTCCGTGAGGGAAAGTTCAATTTCCATGCCTAATAATTTTTTAATTTTTCTTAAAACAAAACCGTTAATAAGATTACTAATGAGACTATTCTATCCCACCATTTTTAAGCTTTCTACAGATTTAACTATCTTCCCTGAGAAACTGGGCTGTGAACTATCTTGTACAGGTCACCAAATACCTATCAGACAGTAATAGCTTTGGTTCTTTCAAACCAGAAGCTTAGAGACGAAAGAATTGAAATCACATTACAAACTGCCTGAGCCATCCATTTAATCAAATCAAAGAGCCAATTTCATATTGTAGACAAGATGTTATAAGAAAAGAGGCAGGAGAGCCATGTACTCCCAATTTGGTGCCTTTAAAAATTTTTTGTATTTGAAATGCAGGGGAATAGAGGGAGAGAAAGGTAGGTAGAGAGAGAGAGATTCTATCCACTGACTGACTCCCCAATTGCCCATGATGGCCAAGGCTGGGCCAAAGCCAGGAACTGCATCCAAGTCTCTCACTTGTGTGACAGAAACCTAATTACTTGAGTCATCACTATTGCCTCTCAGGATCTGCATTAGCATGAAGCACTGAACCCAGGTGCTTTGGGTACACAGGCATCTTAACTGCTATGCTAAATGCCCACCTCCTCTCATTTGCACAGGGTAAAGGGGTAGTTTGTGTGGAGTACCCTTTATCTCTTCCACTTTAGCTCATGTAACTCCATATTTTTTTTTCATTTTTGTTTATACAATGCCCTTGAAGAACAGTGTTTCCCTTTAGAGGTATTTTTACCTTTAACAGTATGATACTTTATAGTCTGCTTCAAACACTAAAAGTAAAAGAATTCTTTCTTCTTTACATAATGAGGAGGAAGAGAATCATACTTTATACAGATGGATGGAAATTCAAAATGAGAATGTAAGCTCTCAAAGTACAAAGAAATATTCATGGAATTACTTTCAGACACTACTCCAATTTTGATAAGTCTGACACAAACATATCATAGTGAACCATTCAGAACAAAAGAACCACAAATTGTTTATTCATGAAAAGAATGGTATGAATTCCTGGGGCCAGCACTGTGGTGCAGTAGGTTAACATCCTGGCCTGAAGCGCTGGCATCCCATATGGGCACCAGTTCGGGACCACTATTTATTAAAACATCATTATTCAGCAAATGAGTCTGCATATGAACACATATAAAAGATATGTGTGTATGCATACATATATATATTCTTTATTTTTCCCAGTAGAGTTTATTTCATGTGCCCCTTCAATTTCATGTGAACATTTTTAAAATACCTTTACATTAAATGGTTATGGTATATCTTCCTATTTCTTTGCATCTGCTTCAATTTCTATTTTTTAAGATTCATTCATTTATTTATTTTGAAAGGCAAAATGACAGAGAGGGAGAGACAGAGAGAGAGAGAGAGAGAGAGAGAGAGAGAGAGATCTTCCATCCACTGGTTCACTCCTCAAATGGCTCCAATGGCCAGGGCTGGACCAGGCTGAATCCAGAATTCTAGAACTCCATTCAGGTCTCCCAGATGAGTGGCAGGTATACAAAAATTTGTTCCATCATCCACTTCTTCCCCAGGTGCAATAGCAGATAGTTGGATTAGAAGCAGAGCAGCTAGGACTCAAATCAGCATTCTGATATGGGTTGCTAGTGTCTCAAGTGGTAGCTTAACCCACTACAACATGACACCGGCCTCTGCTTCAATCTCTTTCACTAATGTTTTATAATTTTAATTATAAAAGTCTTTCATATTCTTGGTTAAATTTATTTCTAAGTATCTCTTTTTATACCTATTATAAATGAGATTGGTTCCCTAGTTTCTTTTTCAGCTAGTTCACTATTAGCAAACAGTAACATTACAGATTTTTATATGTTGATTTTGTATCCTGTAAATTTACTGAAGTTCATTATGCTTTTGTTTGTTTGTTTTTGGTGGAATAGTGGACTTCTTTCCTTCCAATTTGGATGTTTCTTATATTTTCCTCTTGTCCAATTACTCTCACTTAGCTTTCTAGTACCATCATGAATAGAAATGAAAAAGCACATTCTTCTCTTGTTTCAGATCTTTAAGAAACAAGTACTATGTTACTTGCTCAAAAACAAAACACTTGGTACTTGAACAAGTGTGATGTTCAATATGATGTTAACTTGAGTTTGTCTCATATGACCCTTATTATTTCGAGATGAGTGCCTTCTATATACAGTTTGCTTAGAGATTTTTATATTGAAGGGATATTGACTTTTTCTCTTTTTTTTCAAGATTTATTTATTTATTTGAAAGTCAGAGTTAACACAGAGAGAGAAGGAGAGGCAGATAGAGAGAAGTCCCCTATCTGCTGGCTACAATGTCCAAAGCTGGCCCAGTGTGAATCCAAGAGCCACCAGTTTTCTCCATGTCTCCCACATGGGTACAGGGGCCCAAGGACTTGGGCCATCCTCTACTGCCTTCCCAGGTCACAGCAGAAAGCTAGGTCAGAAATGGAGCTGTCAGGACACGAACCAGTGCCAATATGGGATGCCATTGCTGCAGGTTGTAGCTTATACCATTGTGCCAGCCCTCATAAACTATTTTTCTTAAAAAAAAAAAAAAGCCAGAATGGGAGCCAGTGTTGTGGCATAATAGGTAAAGCACAATAGGTAAACCTGCATCCCATATGGGTACCAGTCCATGTCCTGACTGCTTCACTTCTGATCCAGCTCCCTGCTAATGCACCTGGGAAATCAGAGGGAGATGTCCCAAGTGCTTGGACCACTTTGCCCATATGGGAGGCCCAGAAGAGGCTCCTCATTTCCGGCTTAAGTCTGGTCCAGCCCTAACCGTTACAGCCATTCAGGGAGTAAATCAGCCGATGGATAATCAATCAACCAATCAATCACTCTCTCTCTCTCTCTTCCCCTGTAACTGTGCCTTTATGTTAAAGGAACGTTTAAAGAGGACTTACAGAAGTAAATATTGGGCCGGCACCATGGCTCAATAGGCTAATCCTCCTCCTGCGGCGCCGGCACCCCTGGTTCTAGTCCTGGTTGGGGCACCAGATTCTGTCCCGGTTGCCCCTCTTCCAGGCCAACTCTCTGCTGTGGTCTGGGAGTGCAGTGGAGGATGGCCCAAGTGCTTGGGCCCTGCACCCCATGGGAGACCAGGAGAAGCACCTGGCTCCTGGCTTCGGATCAGCGTGGCGCACCGGCCGCGGCGGCCATTGGAGGGTGAACCAACGGCAAAGGAAGACCTTCCTCTCTGTCTCTCTCTCTCACTGTCCACTCTGCCTGTCAAAAAAATTTTTTAAATAGATAAATAAATAAAAAAGAAGTAAATACTGGCAGACACCAATTTTCAGTTTGATTGGATTGGCTTTAGATAATATGGCACATCAAGCTACTATATCCTAATGTCGTAAGATATTTTATCAATCTTTCAGGAGATAGTATTACATGATGTCTATGATCTTGACTTTCAGAGTTAACTACCTGGATTTCAATACTAGTTTATCCACACATTATCCATATAATGACAGATATATATCTAAACTTAACTTTTCTCCATACTTATATGGAACCAACAATGGTGGATTACCACACTGGGATGTTGTAAGAATTAAATTATATAATTATATAAAGCATTTTGGATGGTGCCTGGAACAAAGTAAACACTCAATAAGCCTTATTATCTTTATCTTGCATGTAAGGCCTAAAAAGTTTAACTTTAAATCAATGTAAGTCAATAAAGATTTTTAAAAAATCAGCAAGTCAATCATGTTTTTGTTTTACAAAAACCATTCAAATAACAGAATAACTGAAGATTTTCAGACTAAATTAATGAAACATTTTAGCAGGTATCTTAAATAATATGGATTCTTTACAATTTTTCAAATATAAAAAGATTAATAATAAGTAGGCATTTTAAATAGATTAGAATTATTTGGAATTAGCATATTGCTTACAGGGATTTTTTTCAGATCATTTGATTAAAGTGGCTTTCATTTTTTTCTCTTTTAAAAATTTTTATTTATTCAAAAGGCAGAGTGACACACACACACACACAGCGAGCGAGAGAGAGAGAGAGAAAGAGAGAGAGAAGGAAAAAAGGAAAAAGAAAGAGAAAGAAGGAGAAACATCTTCCATCTTCTTCTTCACTCCTCAAATGGCTGCCTCAGCCCAGGCTCAACCAAACTGAAGTCAGGAGCCAGTAACTACTCCACCTGGTTCTCCCACACTGTGTCTAGGGCCCAAGTATTTGGGCCATTTTATACTGCCTTCTCAGGCACTAAATTAGCAGGAACCTGGATTGGAAACACAGCAGCCAAGACTTCAACCTACACACCTAGACTGCAACAACACATCAGAAAGATCATCCACCCAGACCAAATGGGATTCATCCCTGGTATGCAGGGATGGTTCAATGTTCGCAAAACAATCAACATGATATACCACATTAACAGACTGCAGAAGAAAAACCATATGATTATCTCACTAGACACAGAGAAAGCATTCGATAAAATGCAACACCCTTTCATGATGAAAACCCTAAGCAAACTGGGTATAAAAGGCACATTCCTCAATACAATCAAAGCAATTTATGAAAAACCCACGGCCAATATCATATTGAATGGGGAAAAGTTGGAAGCATTTCCACTGAGATCAGGTACCATACAGGGATGCCCACTCTCACCACTGCTATTCAATATAGTGCTGGAAGTCTTAGCCAGAGCTATTAGGCAAGAAAAAGAAATTAAAGAGATACAAATTGGGAAGGAAGAACTCAAACTATCCCTCTTTGCAGATGACATGATTCTTTATTTAGGGGACCCAAAGAACTCTACTAAGAGACTATTGGAACTCATAGAAGAGTTTGGCAAAGTAGCAGGATATAAAATCAATGCACAAAAATCAACAGCCTTTGTATACACAGGCAATGCCACGGCTGAGGAAGAACTGCTAAGATCAATCCCATTCACAATAGCTACAAAAACAATCAAATACCTTGGAATAAACTTAACCAAGGACATTAAAGAGCTCTACAATGAAAATTACAAAACCTTAAAGAAAGAAATAGAAGAGGATACCAAAAAATGGAAAAATCTTCCATGCTCATTATTGGAAGAATCAATATCATCAAAATGTCCATTCTGCCAAAAGCAATTTACAGATTCAACGCAATACCAATCAAGATACCGAGGACATTCTTCTCAGATCTGGAAAAAATGATGCTGAAATTCATATGGAGGCGCAGGAGACTTTGAATAGCTAAAGCAATCCTGTACCACAAAAAACAAAGCTGGAGGCATACAATACCAGATTTCAGGACATTTTACGGGGCAGTAGTTATCAAAACAGCATGGTGCTGGTACAGAAACAGATGGATAGACCAATGGAACAGAATAGAAACACCAGAAACCAATCCAAACATCTACTGCCAACTTATATTCGATCAAGGATCCAAAACCAATCCCTGGAGTAAGGACAGTCTATTTAATAAATGGTGCTGGGAAAACTGGATTTCCACGTGCAGAATCATGAAGCAAAATCCCTACCTTTCACCTTACACAAAAATTCATTCAACATGGATTAAAAATTTAAACCTATGACCCGACACCATCAAATTATTAGAGAGCATAGGAGAAACCCTGCAAGACATAGGTACTGGCAAATACTTCTTGGTAAATACCCCAGAAGCACAGGCAGTCAAAGCCAAAATTAACTTTTGGCATTGCATCAAATTGAGAAGTTTCTGTACTGCAAAAGAAACAGTCAGGAAAGTGAATAGGAAACCGACAGAATGGGAAAATATATTTGCACACTATGCAACAGATAAAGGGTTGATAACCAGAATCTACAAAGAAATCAAGAAAAGCCACAACATCAAAACAAACAACCCACTTAAGAGATGGGCCAAGGACCTCAATAGACATTTTTCAAAAGAGGAAATCCAAATGGCCCACAGGCACATGAAAAAATGTTCAGGATCACTAGCAATCAGGGAAATGCAAATCAAAACCACAATGAGGTTTCACCTCACCCCGGTGAGAATGGCTCACATTCAGAAATCCACCAACAATAGATGCTGGAGAGGATGTGGGGAAAAAGGGACACTAATCCACTGTTGGTGGGAATGCAAACTGGTGAAGCCACTATGGAAGTCAGTCTGGAGATTCCTCAGAAACCTGAATATAACCCTACCATTCAACCCAGCCATCCCACTCCTTGGAATTTACCCAAAGGAAATTAAATTGGCAAACAAAAAAGCCGTCTGCACAGTAATGCTTATTGCGAATCAATTCACAATAGCTAAGACTTGGAACCAACCCAAATGCCCATCAACAGTAGACTGGATTAGGAAATTATGGGACATGTACTCTATAGAATACTATACAGCAGTCAAAAATAATGAAATCCGGTCATTTGCAACAAAATGGAGGAATCTGGAAAACATCATGCTGAGTGAATTAAGCTAGTCCCAAAGAGACAAATATCATTTGTTCCCCTTGATTGGTGACGACTAACTGACCACCAAAGGGGAAACCTGTTGAAGTGAAATGGACACTATGAGAAACAGTGACTTGATCAGCTCTTGTGCTGACTGTTGTTGTACAATGTAATACTTTATCCATGGTAGTATTTTTTTTTATCCTAGTACTAGTGGTTGAACTCTGTAATTAACACACAATTATTCTTAGGTGTTTAAATTTTAACTGAAAAGTGATCCCTGTAAAATGTAAGCGTGGGAATAAGAGAGGGAGGAGATTTACAATTTGGGACATGCTCAATCGGACCTGCCCCAAATGATGGAGATAGAATTGTGCCAGGGGATTCCAATACAATCCCATCAAGGTGGCATGTACCAATGCCATCTCACTAGTCCAAGTGATCAATTTCAGTTCACAACTGATCACACTGATAGGTCTAAGAGTCAAAGGGATCACACAAACAAGACTAGTGTCTGCTAATACTAACTGAAAGTATGAAAAAGGGAGAGTATGATCCAACATGGGAAGTGGGATACACAGCAGACTCATAGAATGGCAGATGTCCTAAATAGCACTCTGGCCTCAGAATCAGCCCTTAAGGCATTCGGATCTGGCTCAAGAGCCCATGAGAATATTTTAGGCATGGAAAGCTAAGACACTCTGATAAACAAAAAAAAAGAAGACCTAAATGAAAGATCTCTGCGAGTGAGATCCCAGTGGAAAGAACGGGGCCATCAAAGAAGGAGGTACCTTTCTCTGAAGGGAGGAGAGAACTTCCACTTTGTCTATGACCCTGTCGGAATAAGATCAAAGTCGGTGAACCCTAAAGGCTTCCATAGCCTTGGCAACTCATGACTAGAGCCTAGGGAGATTCCTGACGCCATAAACAAGAGTGTCAAATTGTTAAATCAACATCAGGAGTCACTGTGTACTTACTTCTCATGAGGGATCTGTCCTTAATGTGTTATCCAATGTGAAATAATGCTATTACTAGTACTGAAACAGTATTTTTACACTTTGTGTTTCTGTGTGGGTGCAAACTGATGAAATCTTTACATAGTATATACTGAATCGATCTTCTGTATATAAAGAAAATTGCAAATGATTAAAAAATCTTGGTGTTAAATTGGAAATTGCATAGATAATTAATCAATTCCTTAAAAAAATCATGCAGGATCTCTGTCTTTAATGTGCTGTACATTGTGAATTAATACTATAACTAGTACTCCAACAGTGTTTTCACTTTGTGTCTCTATGTGAGGGCAAACTGTTGAAATCTTTACGTAATATGTACTAAACTGATCTTCTGTGTATAAAGAGAATTGAAAATGAAATTTGATGTGAATGGAAGGGGAGAGGGATGAGGAAAGGGGAGGGTAGCGGGTGGGAGGGAAATTGTGGGGGGGGGGGGCCATTGTAATCCATAAGCTATACTTTGGAAAATTATATTCTTTAAATAAAAGCTTTATATATATATATATATATATATATATATATATATATATAAAGAAATCTACAGGCAACAAGAAAAAAAAATTTAACCTCCTAAATACAGTGCAAACCCATAAAAAAAGGTACCTATTTTCTCATAATTAATAACTTTTTCCTTCATGTTATTTAGGATTTTTTCACAATTACTGTGCTGTATCTAAAATTTATACTAAATTTTCTACTTGTTCTTACAAGAATCAAAAAATGTAAACAATCTCGGGCAATGTCATTTCTGCAACTTATTTAGTGAGAAGTAGAGGAAGCCTTGATCTTCCTTACAGTATGCAAAGTCATGGTTCTCACACTAACAATTTACTCTGTCTCACTACCTTTGCTTCTAACCTGATGTCCCAATGAGTAAGTTTACTATAGAATCTCTTTAGTAAGAAAGCCTTCAAACTCTAAATAATTCAATGATACATAGCAATTACAATTAAATGAAAATGAATCCTTTTCATTTAATAAATGACTCTTTACCCTATAAAATTCTACCAAGTACCCAACTATAAAATGATTAATTTAAGCCTGCTTTTCAACCAACAAAAACCATAAGTCCTCATTGTTCTTTTCTAACACTAAAGCAAGATGAAAATAGAAAAAAAATACTTTATTATTTATAATAAATTTATAATAAATTTATAAATAATATTTATAATTATTTATAATTTCAGTGCTAATATAGTCTCTTTAATTTATTAAAGGAACATTTGGTTGCCTGTGAAATATGGACACAGTCTGTGCTGAGACTGGTAGGAAAAACAACTATCATTGCAACATGGTTTTTGACTGTAAGCTCCTCACAATCAAGTAGATGTGACATGTACAACAAATAATTGCTTAGCCTCGTTGTAATTATGTTGTACTTAATTACAGAGCTGATAAATTAGGCAACACTGTTCACTAATAAAGGACATGTAAAAGGAATATGATGACGGAGGTGAACAAAACAGTAAGAAACTCTAATGACTTTTGAACTGAGGTAGAAGAAGAAAAGTAGACAACAGCATAAAAAAGGGAAATAGTTGCTCCCCCAAACACACTTCATTTCCCCCTTTTCTTCTATTATATTTATAGAAAAAGTAGACTGTGAACTTATCTAGGGAGGAAAGTACGTACAAAAAGATATACTGAGTTAACCTTGTGTCTTAGATGTACTGTAGATGGTAATATCTATATCTGAACACTCAGGGAAGATGGTAAAGCTAAGAATCCAAGCCAACTCACCACAGCACAAGCCAACAGGAAAGCAACTCAAAAAGATACTTTCTCTCTTAGCCTCAGATTGGATTTCCCAGAAGGAGAGGTTGAGAACAGCATTCAAATGAAAATGATATACTAAGAAGTGAGTTCCTTGGGGTTGGGGGACAGCAGATGAGTAGGAAAGTAGGGCTCAGCCTTCTAAGTCTGAGCCTTCTAAAAGGTCAAGCAAGACTGTTGTATCGAGCAGACTAACAGGTTATCTTAGGCTCAAATTCACAGGGGACTCTGAACACAGGGTGAGGTATATGTAAGAACTGTCCCTATAAAGTGGCTATGGGGCTATAATATTTATATATCCCAGAATCACCTGGTGAAAACTTCCCCCAGTTCGTGGGAGAGGGTTGAAGAGGGATGTTTCCAGCAATCCAAGATCAATTTTCCAACAGAGCCACTGATGACTGTTGGAAATTGACAAGAGCACTGACAGCATCTGCTATACTCAGTAACTGCTATGAGTGATGAGAAGGACATTCAGCAGAGTAATATTTGAATAGAATGAACAATCACTGTTTCTGTGCTAAATTTTTTACATGTATTTACATATACATAGTATCAGTATTCACAGGTATTTGCTGTTTACACAGCTTATATTTTAATAAGGGCAAAAAAATGAAGGTTTAAAACTCAAATATAGGTCATATTTTAGATACTGCCAGCAGAGTGTGGCAACAGAAAACTATGTCAGCAAAGGCAAATCTATTTATTCATTCAGGCAGTAAACATTTCTGAGTACCTACTAGATCTTATACACACTTCCAGAAAAGAATTTACCCATACATAAGATAAATAATATTCTCATCCTCTTGAATCCTAGATTCCTTTTATAAGAAAGATAATATTCATATAAAATGCATTAATATATAATACATTGTCAACCAATGACATGATTTATTAAAAGAAGAATGATGCTGGGCAACTACTTTAGTGAGAGGATGAGACAAGACTGCTCTGAAAGTAACATTAGTAAAGGCCCAAGTGAAAGAAGGGATGAAGGTTAAAGTACATCTGCAGGAAAAGTACCCATGCAAGTATAATACCAAGTAAAAGGGTTTGAGTCAGAATAATGGTTGGTATGTTCAAGGAAATCAGAGTAGATAGAAGGCAGTGAGCCAGAAAGAAATGGTTAAAAGAAGTCTAAGAAATAGTGGATTGCAGGTAGAGGTTGCTGATACAAAATATTTCTATTCCATGAAACTTACATTATTCTCTACTAAGCAATTATCATGATAAATCTGTGTTCTCCAAGGGGTTCACAAGAGAAATAGAACTAATAGGATATATATGCATACATATATGAGGAGATATATTACATGAATTTTATATGAATTGGTTTATGCAATTATGGAGGTTGAGAAGTCCCACAATCTGCTGTCTGCAAGTTGGAAGACCAGGAAAGCTGAATGTATCAGAACCAGAGGAACGAATGGTGTAACTCTAAAGGCCTCATAACTAAGGCCTGAGAGTCTGAGTTCAAAGAGCTAAGAACCAAGGACACCAATGTCTGAGGACAGGAAAAGAGGGATGCCCTTATTTTGTAAAATGGAAAGTGGCTGTCATAATATGGGATCATGAGAGAAATTATTTACGGGATATCAAAAAAAATATATATCTCAGAGGGAATAAATATAACATTAAATTGAACCTTATAATAATAGAATTTACTTAATAAGGAATGGAGGAAATAGCCATCTCAGGACAAGAAAACATAGGAATAACAATCAAAAATACAGAAACACAAAATCAATGATGCTCAAGAAGTAAGAAGGGTAAATTTACATTGACTAGTGTGAATACCATGAAAAGGATTTTGGGGCCAGCGCCACGGCTCACTAGGCTAATCCTCCGCCTGTGGCACCAGCACCCTGGGTTCTAGTTCCAGTTGGGGCGATGAGTTCTAGTCCCGGTTGCTCCTTTTCCAGTCCAGCTCTCTGCTGTGGCCCAGGAAGGCAGTGGAGGATGGCCCAAGTGCTTGGGCCCTGCACCCGCATGAGAGACCAGGAGGAAGCACCTGGCTCCTGGCTTCGGATCGGCGCAGAGCGCCGGCCATAGCAGCCATTTTGGGGGTGAACCAACGGAAAAAGAAGACCTTTCTCTCTCTCTCTCTCTCACTGTCTAACTTTGCCTGTCAAAAAAAAGAAAGAAAGAAAGAAAAAAAGAAAGAAAGAAAGAAAGAAAGAAAGAAAGCAAGAAAGAAAGAAAAGGATTTTGGAGTATCCCATTTCAAACAATTATGCATACTATAAAAACATTTTATTACCCTTATACTACACAGAAAATCAACTGAAATTGATTAAATATATGTCAGACCTAAAAATCATAAAACTAAAAGAAGTCATATAGGAAAAACTCCTTAACAATAGACTTGGCAACAGTATTTTTGACTTGGCATTAAAATCTCAGGCAGTAAAAACAAGTGGGACTGTTTAAAGTAAAACATTCTGTACATGAAAGGAAATAACCAACAAAAATGGAAAAGTAGCCTATGAAATTGGACAAAATATTTGTAAATCACATAGCCAATATAGAGCTATACCAAAATATATATGGAATTTGTACAACTCAATAGCAAACACGTATAGCCATGTAGTGTTGAATGATGGAGGTATCTTCTAAGAAATGTGTCACTAATTTCATTATAGAACATTATAGAATGTGCTTACAAAAACCTAGATAGTATAGCCTCCTATAAACCTAGATTATATAGTATTGATGTGCCTGACAGTCCTAGAATTCTCACTGTGCCAGACCACAAAAGTTTTCAATTTGTAGCTTGCAATATTGCTTCACAAGCAAGATTTTTATCCTGTCCTTAAAAGCTTTCAAATCTGGCAATGACTCGGCATTCTTATGGATCAAAGTGCATCCATAAGGAGGATTCCAGAACACATTTCTAGAATGAGGAAGTTTCATCTAAGTTGAAGATTTGCTGTTACAAGTAATTTTCTTCCACAATCAGCTTATGTAGAATTCTCAAAAATTTTTCACCTGTCTTCACATTTTCAGATTTACCAGACACTTTCACATTACAGAATGAATAACAATTCTTAACTGATTTAAACCAGCCATAGTTTTCAGCAATTTCAATATTGTAGACAAGTACAGCCTTTTCTTTCAACATTGCAAACTTTCTGCTTAGGCTATGATCATCATGGTGCTGGGAGGAGTATCCTTCTGTGTGTGGACTTATTAGAAGTTCCTTCACTAATAATACAAGACCTTCATAAATTTTTCTTAGTCTGTTGTCTTCAATGAAGCATATCACTCAATTGCTTCCATCATTTTCTTCCTGTTCTTCAAGATTACAGCTATAATGGAATGAGATACGGCTGTCCAACAAGCAACAACTATCACTAATTTTCAACTTTCAAAGTCCTTAATGAATTTTAATTTTGTCTCCATATTAATCATTCAACCTGACCTCTAAATGGCAATATTAACAGATTTTATATGTTCATGATCCATGATGAAAAATAAAAGCTAAGATTATATCAAACACAAAATAAAATGATGAAATCAAGAGGCAGAGTAAATGTAAGATGTATGAGGCAGCTGCTGGCACAACACAGCATACTGTTTTACAGTAAACTTTTTACACATACTTTTTATATGAAAACTATTTTTATTCAGGAGTACACTCAATGGTTAAATAATAGCCTAGTAAATATATGTCATATGCTCACTGTCATTATGTATTCTATATAACTGTATGTGCTGTATTTTAAACAATAGACAGCACAGTAGGCTTGCTTACCCTAGCAACACCACAAACAAGTAACACACTGCCCTATGATGATGCATTAACTACGGTTTACTAGGCAGTAAGAATTTTTCAGCCCATTTTCATCTTTTGGAACAATCCTCATACATGAGTCTACTGTTGAGCAAAATATTATGTGGTACATGAATATAACACAGTTACAAACATTTAAAGACATGAGACTTTTTAAAAATTTTTATTATGATTTATTTGACAGATAGAGTTAGACAGTGAGAGAGAGAGAGACAGAGAGAAAGGTCTTCCTTTTCCGTTGGTTCACCCCTCAAACGGCCACTATGTCTGGAGCTATGCCGATCCGAAGCCAGGAGCCAGGTGTTTCCTCCCGGTCTCCAACGTGGGTGCTGCAGCCCAGACTCTTGGGCCATCCTCCACTGCCTTCCCGGGCCACAGCAGAGAGCCAGACTGGAAGAGGAGCAGCCGGGACTAGAACCCGACGTCCATATGGGATGCTGGCACTGCAGGCGGAGGATTAACAAAGTGAGCCACAGCACCAGCCCCAAGACATGAGACTTTTTCCAGAGAAAAATAAAACCCAGAAATGACCAAAAGATATATGAGAAAGTGTCTAACATATCATCGGGGAATCCAAAATCAAAACCATAATAAGATATTGCACGTTAGAATGCTATTATTAAAAGGGCAAAAGGATGGAAGAACGTGGAGAAAATGAAATCCTGACGCATTGTTGGTGGGAAGGTAAATTAGTACAGCTACAATGCAATACAGTATGGAAATCCCTTAAAATATTAAGGAATATGAACCAGCAATCCTGCTATTGGATATACATCAATAGCAATAGCAATAGAACTGAAATCTCTATTGACAGACATATCTGCACTCCCATGATCACTGCAGCATTGCAGTGATCTACTGTTCACAATAGTCGAGATACACAAATAATCTAAGTGTCCAATAACAGAAAACTGGAGAAAAATATATATATATAAACATAAGGAAATATATAGATATACAACATTATTCAACTTTAAGAAGGAAATCCTGCTACATTTGACAACACAGATGAACTTGCAGAACATCATGCTAAAATAAGCCAGACATAAAGATAAATATGGGAGATGGTAGATTCAAGATGGCTGAACAGGGAAAAGATGTATTGATCCTGACTACAGGAAGGTAACATAAGAAAAAGGGAGGAACTGCATTCCTAGAGGACAGGAGAGAGGTTTGCAATGGAAATTCTGCAAAAAGAAGGGAGACGCTGTGAAAGAGCAGGGACAGTTCAAACACACAGCAGTGAGCAGGACACTGCTAGTAACTTCCACAGCCAGTGGCTGGAAGGAATGCCATCCTCTTAAAGCAAGACACCCAGCAACCAGCAGGAAGGAAATGTCACCTTAAGGTGAGTAGATGCTGTTGCGGCTCATGCAAAACTGGAGAATTTTTTTGGAGCAATAAATCCAGGGTCCTCACTGACTTTCAGTTGACCTGGAAGGTTGGCAGCAGGCAAGGCACACACTTAGGCCCATGAAATGCTTCCCCCACCCAACTCTATTAAGGTGCCTCGAATCAACTTGCCAAGGTGGAAACCCAGCAACACTTATCAGTTAGGCAGCTGGCTCTGGAAACACCACGGCTCTTTTTGTAGACAAGGGAGGCTTTCCGGGCTAAGAGTGGATCCATTGCTCCCTATTACTGTGAGAGACCTGCAACCTGTGACTGTGGTAATTCAGTGACTGTGCAATAGGGCACGCAAGATACTGTGGCTAGGTCTTTGAGCTATCACTGTGTCTGGCTCCAGAGGTTC
This sequence comes from Sylvilagus floridanus, assembly GCA_949820135.1. NCBI lineage: Eukaryota > Metazoa > Chordata > Mammalia > Lagomorpha > Leporidae > Sylvilagus > Sylvilagus floridanus. Next base: position 52,452,019 of record OX463224.1, on the reverse strand, counting down.
AGAGTTCTATACTCATACTAGAAGTGCACAGATCCTTTCTGCAGTTCATGCACCTCTGTGGGTGAGGTGTCTAGACACTGTGAACTCACCCTGGGTATTGGTTCACCTTGGCAGAGAGGGGTTGACTCTGACCATGCTAGCCAATACAATCATTCCCCACCCTGCAGATGATAGAGGAGACCTTCACACCCAACTTGGGTGTCACCCTGGACTCTAGCCACACCCTTGAGCACTGGACAGAGCTCCCAGGCCCCACCAGCATAAACATCTGGATATCCACTGAAGGAGCAGCATTCCATTAAGCAACAGAGGCATATTTCAAATTAAAAAAACTGTCAGAGGAGAAAATCAAGTTTTTTCACAAATGCCTAAAAAATAAATTAGAACTACAAGAAACATGAACAAGGAAGAAAATATGATGCCCCAAAGAAACAAAACCATACTTTAATAACAGAATGCAAAGACAAAGAGAATGAGGAAATGTCTGAAAAGGAATTCAAAAGAATGATCATAAGATTACTTAAAAACACAGAGAAGCAAATACATAAGGTAAGGAAATCTATACATGAGATGGATGAAAATTTTTTACAGGAGACAGAGATACTGAAGAGAGGTCAGTAATATTAACAAATATTAAACATGTCAAATAAAAAATACAATGTAGCGGCCAGCGCAGTGGCACACTAGGTTAATCCTCCACCTGCAGTGCCAGTATCCCATATGGGCACCAGTTCTAGTCCCTGTTGCTCCTCTTCCAGTCCAGCTTTCTGCTGTGGCCTAGGAAAGCAGTGGAGGATGGCCCAAGTGCTTGGGCCCCTGCACCCGCATGGGAGACTGGGAGGAAGCACCTTACTCCTGGCTTCGGATCAGCGCAGCTCTGGCTGTTGTGGCCTTTGGGGAGTGAACCAACGGAAGAAAGACCTTTCTCTCTGTCTTTCTCTCTCACTGTTTATAACTCTGCCTGTCAAATAAATATAATAAAATCTTTTTTAAAATACAGTGTAAATTATTGGTGATGTAGAAGAAAGAATTTCCAAGCTAGAACTCAAATATTTGGAAATGTCTCAGTCATACAAAAAAAGAAGAAAAAATTAGAAAAATCAAAAATACTGTTGGTGATTTATAGGATACTATCAATAGACCAAATATACGTGTCTTAGAAGTTCTTGGAGGTTTTGGAAGAGAGGATGGATTAGAATACTGATTCAGTGAAATAACAGCAGAAAACTTCCCTGATTTGGAGAAAGGTATGGAAATCCAATATAGGAAGCACTTAGAACTCCTAACAGAGATGACCATAAAAGATCTTCATGACACATAACAGTCAAATTTTAAAAGTAAAACATAAAGAACATATTCTAAGATGTACACAACAAATTACTTTCAGAGGATTTCCAATTAGACACAGCTGACTTCTCAAAAGAAAACCTAAAGTCTAGGAGAGAATGGACACAAAGTCCTAAAAAGAAAAAAACTATAAACCCAGAATACTGTACCCTACAAAGACCACATTTACAAATGAAGATAAAATACTTTCCAAAACAAATAGAAATTGAAAGAATCTTTTACCACTCAAGCAAATAATTAAGGATGTGCTACACACAGGAACACAGAAAGATAGTCTTCATTATGAAACAATCTGAAGGCAGATAATCTACCAATAAAAGTACAAAGGAAATCCAAAGCAAACAACAGGAATACCTACATAAAAATGGCAGGCCCAAGTGGTTACTTATCAATAGTAAAATAGAATGTAAATGGCCTCAACTCTCCAGTTAAAAGATACAAGCTGGTTAAATGGATGAAAAACAATATCCATCTATTTGCTGCCTACAAAAAACACATCTAACCAACAAAGATTGGAAAAGATGGGAAAAGATACTACAGGCTAACAGAAAGAAAATGTGAGCAAGAGTAGGTATCAGACAGAATAGACCTTAACAGAAAAAATGTTAACAGAGACAAAGAATGGCACTATGTAATGATTAAGGGCTAACTTCAACAGGAAGATGTGATTATAGTAAATGTATATCCCCCACTGCTAGGGGTCCTGGCTATTTAAAACAGATGTTAATGGATCCAAAGGAATACAGAGACTCCAAAACAATAACAAATTGAGACTTTAATACCCGACATTAATCAATGGACAGATCAACTAGACATAAAATCAACAAGAAACAACAGAGCTAATCAATACTTTGATCCAAATGTACCTAAATGATATGTACTGAAAATTTCATCTCACAGTTGCAGAATACAATTTCTTTTCATCAGTGCAAGGAACTTTCTCTAGAATATACCATATGCTACCTCATAAAAAAGGGGCTCAACAAATTTTTTAAAAATGAAATTATACCAGGTATGCTGGAAACAACAACTCAAGAATCTCTAGAACATATGAAAACACATGGAGACTGAACAATATGCTCCTGAATGAATAGAATAAGTCAAAAAGAAAATCAAAAAATTCCTATAAATGAATGAAAACAACAATACAACATATCAAAATGTATGGGATACAACAAAAGCAATGTTAAAGAGGGAAGTTTATAGCATTGGTGGCTATAATAAATTGGAAAGGCATCAAGTAAATGATCTAACAATTAATCTCAAGGACACAGAAAAGCAATAAGAAAACGAACACAAAATTAGTAGGCTTTCCATGTCTGAAATGTTCTCATGGGCTTTTTAGCCAGATTTGAATGCTTTAAGGGCTGATTCTGAGGCCAGAGTGCTGTTTAGGGCATTTGTCATTCTATGAGACTACTATGTGCCCTGCTTCCCATGTTGGATCATTTTCTTCTTTTTACTCTATCAATTATTATTAGCAGACACTTGGTCTTATTTATGTGATCCCTTTAATACTTAACCCTATCTTTATGATCAGTTATGCACTTAAACTGATCACTTTAACTATTAAGATGGCATTGGAACCTGCAACTTAATGGGATTTGGAGTCCCATGGAAAGTTTTTAGCTTTACCCTTAGGGATAAGTCCAAGGGAATGTGTGTTGAACTGTACATCTCCTCCCTCTCTTATTCCCACTCTTATTTTTAACAGGGATAAATTTTCAATTGGATTTCAACACCTAAGAATAATTCTATGTTAAGTAAAGAGTTCAACCAATGGTATTAAGTTGAAAATGAAAATACAAAAAAGAATAAAATAGTAAACTGTTCCTCTACAGTCAGGACAAGGGCTGATCAACTCATTGCTTCTCATAGTGTCAATTTCACTTCTACAGATTTCCTTTTCGGTGCTCAGTTAGTTGTCACAGATAAGGGAGGACGGATGATATCTGTTTGTTTGAGACTGGCTTATTTCACTCAGCATGATGTTTTCCAGATTCCTCCGTTTTGTTGCAAATGATTGGATTTCATTTTTTTTACTGCTGTATAGTATTCTATAGAGTACATATCCCATAATTTCTTTACATAGTCTTCTGATGATGGGCATTTAGGTTGATTCCATGTCTTAGCTATTGTGAATAGAGCTGCAATAAACATTAAGGTGCAGACTGCTTTTTTGTTTGCCAATTTAATTTCCCTTGGGTAAATTCTGAGGAGTGGAATGGCTGGGTCGTGGGCTAGGGCTATATTCAGATTTCTGAGTTATCTCCAAACTTTCTTCCATAGTGGTTTTACCAGTTTGCATTCCCACCAACAGTAGATCAGTGTCCCTTTTTCCCCACATCCTCGCCAGCATCTGTTGATTTCTGTATGTAAGCCATTCTAACTGGGGTAAGGTGAAACCTCATTGTGGTTTTGATTTGCATTTTCCTGATGGCTAGTGATCCTGAACATTCAGAAGTTGCTAACTCTTGATATGTTCTATGGTGCTATTGCTAAAAATCTCACTTTTGTTGAACTAGTGGCATTGCATTGGAAGATATAATATTTCAGACTTATTTGTAAGTGTAGACATGAAGATAGAATAAGTCCAGTGATAGCTGAATTTACTCTTGGGGCAGACAGCGACACTGAAAGACCAAGAGAGAGAGAAAAGAGGCACTTGGAAGGGTAAAGTTCTTGGAAGCTTAGATACTAAAAGAACAGAAGGAAGCAAATGATAGAAGTTAGGAAGCATGCAAAGACAAATTAGCAGCACAAAATAAGATATCCCTACCCCACCTTCATCCAGAAATAAAAAGGGATCACATATTTTCAAATATACTTGAACATACCAATAAAAGAGGGAAAGGCACTCATGAACTAATAAATCCAGAAAGCCACCCAAGCATCTCACACTACTACAAAGTATCCTCTATTATCACTGGCTCAAGAAAATGTAATACATTTCAAAATGAAAAGAATGCCACAAGCAATCCTCACACATATCTAGAATAAAAAAGAAGCAGAAAATATGATAATGGTATTGAGATTCCATCAGAGCCTCTCCTTGTTCATGAGATGAATACTGAACCATTTAGAGCTGAAATAAGACATCTACAATTTAACTTCAAATTATATAGTAAGTATATATACACAGAGAGAAGTGAGAAAAAAGGGAAAATTGAGCCAAGATGGCGGAATAGTGAGGACGCGCACTAGCAGTTCGCGAAAAGATAGTTTAATAAAAACAGAGTTACTGTAGCCTCAGGAAAAATCTCAGGGAAAAAATGCAGAGGAAATTCTTCCGGACCCAGTGAATGAGACACAGAGGACCTAGGGGAAAATAAGTTTGCGGACAGCCAATCGTGCCACAGTGGGACGGGAGCTGCCAGGCAGGACGGGAGCCGGGCGGAACAAAGTCGCCACAGGATCTGCGCGCTTGAACGGGAGCTGATACAAAGATCCCAAGACACTGGCGAGGGGAAACAGACCCCACAGGGGGTAACAGCACAATTGAGGGGAGCCCACATGGACACTAGCCTCTCTTGTCGCCCACCTTGCGAAGTCGAACTTGATTGAACGCAGTGGGACAGTGCGCGCCCGCCCACCCGCCAGTCAATGAGGCAGACGGAACCAAAAACCCGAGGCTGTAGAAACCTGAAGGGGATCCAAAATCTGGGAACACACCACGCACACAAACTCTGTTACCTTGACAACCCAGAGAAAGAGTGTGGAAAAAAAATGCCAAACAAAAACAGATTCCGAGGGAGCAAGATCAAGGAAGACGCTATGTTGACCCCAAACGGAAAAGACACCCAAGTCAGGATTATGAAGATAATGAGATAGAAGAAATGCAAGAAGCAGATCTCAAAAAATTGATAAGAACATTAAGAAGTTCTCAAAAACAAATTCTTGAACTACAGATCTCTTTAATGGATAAGATAGAAAATCTCTCTCGTGAGAATGAAATATTACAGAGGAATCAAAACGAAATGAAACAACTAGTAGAACAAGAAGCTACGATAGTGACAAAAAATCTTAATGAATTGAAGAATTCAATAGATCAAGTGACAAGCAATCTTGAGGGCCATAAAACCAGAATGGGTGAAGCAGAAGAGAGGATATCGGACCTAGAAGACAGAGAACAGGAAACTATACAGTCAAACCAAAGACAAGAAGGGGAAATTAGAAATCTAAAAGATATCGTTGGGAATTTACAGGATACTATTAAAAAACACAAAATTCGGGTTCTAGGTGTTCCTGAAGGCATGGAGAGGGAAAAAGGATTAGAAGGCCTTTTTAGTGAGACACTAGCAGAAAATTTTCCAGGCTTGGAGAAGGACAGAGAAATCCTAATCCAGGAAGCTCATAGAACCCCTAATAAACGTGACCAAAAGAGATCCTCTGCACGACATGTTGTAATTAAACTCACCACAATGAAACAAAAAGAAAAGATCCTAAAATGTGCAAGAGAGAAACGTCAGATTACTCTCAGAGGATCTCCAATTAGACTCACAGCTGACTTCTCATTAGAAACCCTGCAAGCTAGGAGGGAATGGCGAGACATAGCCCAAGTACTAAGAGAGAAAAACTGTCAACCCAGAATACTATACCCTGCAAAGCTCTCATTTGTGAATGAAGGTGAAATTAGAATATTTCACAGCAAGCAGAAACTGAGAGAATTTGTTGCCACTCGTCCAGCCCTACAAAAGATACTTAAAGATGTGCTATACACAGAAACACAGAAACACGGTCGTCAACTGGAAAGAAGATAAAGGAAGGAAACCTCGCAAAAAAAGACCATACGAAACTCAAAGCATATATAAGAAACTATTTTTGGCAAATGGCAGGGCAAAGCTACTATTTATCAATAGTCACACTGAACATGAACGGTTTGAATTGCCCAGTCAAACGAAACAGATTGGAAGCCTGGATTAGGGAACAAAACACATCTATTTGCTGCTTACAAGAAACACATCTTTCTAACAAAGATCCATACAGATTGAAAGTGAAAGGTTAGAAAAAAGTATACCATGCCAGCAGAAATGAAAAAAAAGCGGGCGTAGCCATCCTAATATCGGATAATATAAATTTTACCACAAAAACTATTAGAAGAGACAAAGAGGGACACCATACAATGATTAAGGGATCCATCCAACAAGAAGATATAACGATTATCAATGTGTATGCACCTAATTACAAGGCACCGGCTTACTTAAAAGACTTGTTAAGGGACTTAAAAGGAGACTTAGACCCGAATACATTAGTACTAGGGGACTTCAACACCCCACTCTCAGAGATAGACAGATCACCAAGACAGAGGATCAACAAGGAGACAGAAAATTTAAATGACACTATAGCCCAAATAGACCTAGCAGATATCTACAGAACTTTTCATCCTACAGAGAAACAATTTACATTCTTCTCAGCAGTACATGGAACCTTCTCCAGGATAGACCACATACTAGGCCATAAAGCAAGTCTCAGCAAATTCAAAAGAATTAGAATCATACGATGCAACTTCTCAAACCATGAAGCAATGAAGGTGGAAATTAGCAACTCAGGAATCCCTAGAGCATATGCAAACACATGGAGACTGAACAACATGCTCCTGAATGAACAATGGGTCATAGAACAAATCAAGAGAGAAATCAAAAATTTCCTGGAAGTAAATGAGGATAACAGTACATCATACCAAAATCTATGGGATACAGCAAAAGCAGTATTAAGAGGACAGTATATATCAATAAGTGCCTACATCAAGAAATTAGAAAGACACCAAATAGAAGAGCTTTCAGCTCAGCTCAAGGATCTAGAAAATCAACAGCAAACCAGACCCAAAGCTAGTAGAAAAAGAGAAATAATCAAAATCAGAGAAGAAATCAACAGGATTAAATCCAAAAAAAATTACACAAAAGCAGCCAAACGAGGAGCTGGTTTTTTGAAAAAATAAACAAGATTGACACCCCACTGGCCCAACTAACAAAAAAAAGAAGGGAAAAGACCCAAATCAATAAAATCAGAGATGAAAAAGGAAATGTAACAACAGACACCACAGAAATAAAAATAATCATCAGAAACTACTACAAGGACTTGTATGCCAGCAAACAGGGGAATCTATCAGAAATGGACAGATTCCTGGACACATACAACCTGCCTAAATTGGACCAGGAAGAAATAGAAAACCTAAGCAGACCCATAAAAGAGACAGAAATTGAAACAGTAATAAAGGCCCTCCCAACAAAGAAAAGCCCAGGACCAGACGGATTCACTGCTGAATTCTACCAGACATTTAAAGAAGAACTAACTCCAATCCTTCTCAAACTATTCAGAACAATCAAAAAAGAGGAAATCCTCCCAAATTCTTTCTATGAAGCCAGCATCACTTTAATTCATAAGCTGGAAAAGGATGCAACACTGAAAGAGAATTATAGACCAATATCCCTCATGAACATAGATGCAAAAATCCTCAATAAAATTCTGGCCAATAGACTACAACAACACATCAGAAAGATCATCCACCCAGATCAAGTGGGATTTATCCCTGGAATGCAGGGATGGTTCAATACTCGCAAAACAATCAACGTGATATACCACATTAACAGACTGCAGAAGAAGAACCATATGATTATCTCAATTGACGCGGAGAAGGCATTTGACAAAATACAACACCCTTTCATGATGAAAACCCTAAGAAAACTGGGTATAGAAGGCACATTCCTCAATACAATCAAAGCAATTTATGAAAAACCCACGGCCAACATCCTACTGAATGGAGAAAAGCTGGAAGCATTTCCACTGAGATCAGGTACCATACAGGGATGCCCACTCTCACCACTGCTATTCAATATAGTGCTGGAAGTCTTAGCCAGAGCTATTAGGCAAGAAAAAGAAATTAAAGAGATACAAATTGGGAAGGAAGAACTCAAACTATCCCTCTTTGCAGACGACATGATTCTTTATTTAGGGGACCCAAAGAACTCTACTAAGAGACTATTGGAACTCATAGAAGAGTTTGGCAAAGTAGCAGGATATAAAATCAATGCACAAAAATCAACAGCCTTCATATACACAAGCAATCCCACGTCAGAAAAAGAACGTCTAAGATCAATCCCATTCATAATAGCTACAAAAACAATCAAATACCTTGGAATAAACTTAACCAAGGACATTAAAGAGCTCTACGATGAAAATTACAAAACCTTAAAGAAAGAAATAGAAGAGGATACCAAAAAATGGAAAAATCTTCCTTGCTCATGCTTTGGAAGAATCAACATCATCAAACTGTCCATTCTGCCAAAAGCAATTTACAGATTCAACGCAATACCAATCAAGATACCGAGGACATTCTTCTCAGATCTGGAAAAAATGATGCTGAAATTCATATGGAAGCACAGGAGACCTCGAATAGCTAAAGAAATCTTATACAACAAAACCAAAGCTGGAGGCATCACAATACCAGATTTTAGGACATATTACAGGGCAGTAGTTACCAAAACAGCATGGTGCTGGTACAGAAACAGATGGATAGACCAATGGAACAGAATAGAAACACCAGAAACCAATCCAAACATCTACTGCCAACTTATATTCGATCAAGGATCCAAAACCAATCCCTGGAGTAAGGACAGTCTGTTTAATAAATGGTGCTGGGAAAACTGGATTTCCACATGCAGAATCATGAAGCAAGATCCACACCTTTCACCCTGCACAAAAATCCATTCAACATGGATTAAAAACTTAAACCTATGACCCGACACCATCAAGTTATTAGAGAGCATTGGAAAAACCCTGCAAGATATAGGTACTGGCAAAGACTTCTTGGAAAATACCCCAGAAGCACAGGCAGTCAAAACCAAAATTAACTACTGGGGTTGCATCAAATTGAAAAGTTTCTGTACTGCAAAAGAAACAGTCAGGAAAGTGAATAGGAAACCGACAGAATGGGAAAAAATATTTGCAAACTATACAACAGATAAAGGGTTGATAACCAGAATCTACAAAGAAATCAAGAAAAGCCACAACATCAAAACAAACAACCCACCTAAGAGATGGGCCAAGGACCTCAATAGACATTTTTCAAAAGAGGAAATCCAAATGGCCAACAGACACATGAATAATGTTCAAGATCATTAGCAATCAGGGAAATGCAAATCAAAACCACAATGAGGTTTCACCTCACCCCGGTTAGAATGGCTCACATTCAGAAAACTACCAACAATAGATGCTGGAGAGGATGTGGGGAAAAAGGGACACTAACCCACTGTTGGTGGGAATGCAAGCTGGTTAAACCACTATGGAAGTCAGTCTGGAGATTCCTCAGAAACATGAATATAACCCTACCATACAACCCAGCCATCCCACTCCTTGGAATTTACCCAAAGGAAATTAAATTGGCAAACAAAAAAGCTGTCTGCACAGTAATGTTTATTGCAGCTCAGTTCACCATAGCTAAGACCTGGAACCAACCCAAATGCCCATCAACAGTAGACTGGATTAGGAAATTATGGGACATGTACTCTACAGAATACTATACAGCAATTAAAAACAATGAAATCTGGTCATTTGCAACAAGATGGAGGAATCTGGAAAACATCATGCTGAGTGAATTAAGCCAGACCCAAAAAGACAAATATCTTTTGTTTTCCCTAATTGGCGACGACTAACTGAACACCAAAGGGGAAACCTGTTGAAGTGAAATGAACTCTATGAGAAACTATGACTGGATCAAATCTTGTCTGGACGGTTGATATACAATGTAAATCTTTTCCCATTTTAGTATTTCTTGACGTTGTTTGTTATTGATCTAGTACTATTGGTTGAACTCTGTAATTAACACACAATCATTCCTAGGTGTTTAAATTTCAACTGAAAAGTAATCCCTGTTAATTTAGGAGAGAGGGAAAAAGAAAGGGAGGATATGTACAATTTGGGCAAACTCAATCGGACTTGCCCCAAACGATGGAGTTAGAAATGTGCCAGGGGATTCCAATACAATCCCATCAAGGTGGCATGTACCAAGGCCATCTCACTAGTCAAAGTGATCAATTTCAGTTCACAATTGATCACACTGATAGGTCTAAGAGTCAAAGGGATCACACAAGCAAGACTAGTGATTGCTAATACTAACAGATAGAACTAAAAAAGGGAGAGACTGATCCAACATGGGAAGTAGGATACACAGCAGACTCATAGAATGGCAGATATCCTAATAAATCACTCTGGCCTCAGAATCAGCCCTTAAGGCATTAGGATCTGGCTCAAGAACCCATGAGAGTATTTTTGGCATGGAAAGCCAAGACACTCTGGAAAAAAAAAAAAGAAGAAGAAAAAGATATAAATGAAAGATCTCTGCGAGTAAGATCCCAACGGAAGGAACAGGGCCACCAGAGAAGGAGGTACCTTTCTCCGAAGGGAGGAGAGAACCTCCACTTTGACTATGACCCTGTCAGAACAAGATCCAAGTCGGCGAACACTAAAGGCTTCCATAGCCTCAGCAACTCATGACTAGAGCCTAGGGAGATTACTGACGCCATAAACAAGAGTGGCAAATTGTTAAATCAACAACAGTAGTCACTGTGTACTTACAGCCCATGTTGATCTGTCCTTAATGTGCTGTCTAAGGTGAAGTAATGCAATAACTAGTACTGAAACAGTATTTTTGCATCTTGTGTCTCTGCGCGGGTGCAAACTGACAAAATCTTTGCTTAGTATATACTGAATCGATCTTCTGTATAGAAAGATAATTGGAAATGATTAAAAAAATTGGAAGTTACATAAAAATCAATTAAAAAAATAATAATATCATGTAGGATCTCTGTCCTTAATGTGCTGTACAACGTGATTTAAAGCTACAACTAGTACTCAAAGAGTATATTTCACTCTATGATGCTATGTGAGGGCAAATGGTTTAAAATCTTTTCTTAACACATACTAAACTGAGCTCCTGTATACAAAGAGAATTGAAAATGAATCTGAATGTGAATGAAAGGGGAGAGGGAGTGGGTAAGGGGAAAGGGTAGCGGGGGGGGAGGGGAGGTAGGGGTGGGGAAGCCATTACAATCCACAAGTTGTACCTTGGAAATTTATATTCTAAATAAAAAAAAAAAAGCATTGAAAAAAAAAGTGAGAAAAAAGGTGACAAAATGTTAACTACTGGACGATCTATGAATATTTGTGTTTGTTGTACTAGTCTTTCAATTTCTTGTAGGTTTTAATTTTTGTAAAATAACTTTTTTTCCTATAAAATATTCTTTTTTTTTTTTTTTTACAGGCAGAGTGGACAGTGAGAGAGAGAGACAGAGAGAAAGGTCTTCCTTTGCCGTTGGTTCACCCTCCAATGGCTGCCGCGGTCGGCGCGCTGCGGCCAGCGCACCGCGCTCGTCCGATGGCAGGAGCCAGGAGCCAGGTGCTTCTCCTGGTCTCCCCATGGGGTGCAGGGCCCAAGCACCTGGGCCATCCTCCACTGCACTCCTGGGCCACAGCAGAGGGCTGGCCTGGAAGAGGGGCAACCGGGACAGAATCCAGTGCCCCGACTGGGACTAGAACCCGGTGTGCCGGCGCCGCAAGGCGGAGGATTAGCCTGTTGAGCCACGGCGCCGGCTAAAATATTCTCTTTTTAAGATAATCAAGACAATGTAAGGACAAAAGGTTTATTTCTAAAGCCTGCTACAGAGTCACATTACATCTGACTGTATTCCCAGACACTAAACTATTTTCTGATTTTCACAGAAATTCTTATTGCAGGGAGGCATTCATAACACTGCAGAACAATGAAAGAACACTGTGCACTATGAATGCAGAAGATGAACAATGAAACCTAGACCAGACCAATACAAAGTCATTTTCCTAATCCAGATACAATTAAAGGTTCTCACCATTTTCTTAGTAATAAAGAAATGAACATTAAATAACAGAACTGCAAATCTAATAAATGGGATTATAACAAACTCAGAAGCTTTTTGCACAGCAAAGGAAACAATCAATAGAGTGAAAAGACATCCAACAGAATGGATAAGAAATATTTACAAGCTACTTATCTGACAAGGTTTAATATCCAGTATATATAGCAACTCAAGAACTCAACAATAAAAAACAACCAACCCAGTTAAGAAATGGGCAAAGGATTTCAATAGATAGTTCTCAAAAGAAACAAATGGACAACAAACATTTGAAAAAATGCACTACATTACTAGTTATCAGAGAAATACAAATCAAAACCACAATGAGATATCACCTCACTTCTGTCAGAATGGCTATTATCCAAAAGACAGAGAACAAGAAATGCTAATGAGATTGTAAAGAAAGGGTAACTTGTATAGACAGTTGTTGGGAATGTAAATTAGTGAAACCACTGTGGAAAACAGTATGGAGATTTCTTTAAAACTAGAAATAGACTTGCTATATGATCGAGCAATCCTATTACAGAGTATATACCCAAAAGACATTAACACACTGTATCAAACAGATACTGACACCACTGTTTTTGGCAGCACTGTTCACAATAGCCAAAATACAGAATCAATTAAGGTGCCTATCATCAGATCAATGGATAAAGAAAATGTGTATCTATGAAATACATGAATTCTGTTCTCTTTACGTTAATGAAAATTTTATTTATAAAAACAGCTAAAAGGACTCTCCCACCCAAGGCCATATAATTGGTAAATATCCAGTTAAATCAAGTGAAACCCAGACATTCTGATCTCCATGTCCAGTACTTGTACACTGTATCACCCTATAAGAAATGTCATAACTCTAAGCAACAGGACAGATGTTCTTTCAGGATGACGAAAAATAAAGATTATTTATACCTGCTATCATGATAAATTGATCATCTTTTTAAATAGAAAAATTTAAGAAACATAAATTTCAAAAGTACAACTTTTTTTTTACTTTTATTATTATTATTATTATTATTATTATTATTTTATATATAAAGCTTTTATTTAAAGAATATAAATTTCCAAAGAACAGCTTATGGATCACAATGGCTCCCCCCCCCACAACTTCTCTCCCTCCCCCTACCCTCCCCTTTCCCGCTCCCTCTCCCCTTCTGTTCACATCAAGATTCATTTTCAATTCTCTTTATACACAGAAGATCAATTTAGTACATATTACATAAAGATTTCAACGGTTTGCCCTCGCATAGAGACACAAAATGATAATACTGTTGGAGTGCTAGTTATAGTATTAATTCACAATGTACAGCAGATTAAGGACAGAGATCAAAAGTACAACTTTTGAATTATAGTGGTTCTTCCTCCCATAACCACCCTCCCACTCACAAACCATACCATCTCCTACTCCATCTCCCATCTCTTCATTAAGTTTTATTTCTAATTATCTTTAGCTACAGAATATCAACTCTATACTTAGTAAAGATTTCAACAGTTTGTACCCACACAGATACACAAAGTATAAAGTATTGTTTGAAGAATGGTTTTACTGTTAATTCTCATAGTACTACACATTGAGGACAGAGGGCATACATGGGGAGCAAGTGCACAGTGACCCCTGTTATTGATTTATTTTTTTTTATTTTTTATAATGCTTTTATTTAAAGAATATAAATTTCCAAAATACAGCTTATAGATTACAATGGTTTCCCCCCCTATAACTTCCCCCCCACCCGCAACCCTCCCCTTTCCCACTCCCTCTCCCCTTGCTTCACATCAAGATTCATTTTCAATTCTCTTTGTATACAGAAGATCAGTTTACTATATATTAAGTAAAGATTTCAACAGTTTGCCCTCACATAGCAACACAAAGTGAAAAATACTGTTGGAGTACTAGTTACAGTATTAATTCACAATGTATAGCACATTAAGGACAGAGATCCTTCATGATATATTTTTTTAAAATATTGATTAATTTTCTAGGCAATTTCCAATGTAACACCAAGATTTTTTTTTTCATTTTTAATTATCTATATACAGAAGATTGATTCAGTATATACTAAGTAAAGATTTCATCAGTTTGCACCCACACAGAAACACAAAGTGTAAAATACTGCTTCAGTGCTAGTTATAGCATTACTTCACATTGGACAACACATTAAGGACAGATCCCACATGAGACGTAAGTACACAGTGACTCCTGAAGTTGATTTAACAATTTGACACTCTTGTTTATGGCCTCAGTAATCTCCCTAGGCTCTAGTCATGAGTTGCCAAGGCTATGGAAGCCTTTAGGGTTCGCTGACTTCAATCTTATTCCGACAGGGTCATAGTCAAAGTGGAGGTTCTCTCCTCCCTTCAGAGAAAGGTACCTCCTTCTTTGATGGCCACATTCGTTCCACTGGGATCTCACTCACAGAGATCTTTCATTTAGGACATCTTTTTTTCCACAGTGTCTTGGCTTTCCATGCCTAGAATATTCTCATGGGCTCTTGAGCCAGATCTGAATGCTTTAAGGGCTGATTCTGAGGCCAGAGTGCTATTTAGGACATCTGCCATTCTATGAGTCTGCTGTGTATCTCGCTTCCCATGTTGGATCATTCTCTCCCTTTTTGATTCTATCAGTTAGTATTAGCAGACACTAGTCTTGTTTGTGTGATCCCTTTGACTCTTAGACCTATCAGTGTGATCAATTGTGAACTGAAATTGATCACTTGGACTAGTGAGATGGCCTTGGTACATGCTACCTTAATGGGATTGTATTAGAATCCCCTGGCACAATTCTAACTCCATCATTTGGGGCAGTTCTGATTGAGCATGTCCCAAATTGTACATCTCCTCCCTCTCTTATTCCCACTCTTATATTTCACAGGGACACCTTTCATTTAAAATTTAAACACCTAAGAATAATTTTTTGTTAATTACAGAGCTCAACCAATAGTACTAGAATAAAAAAAATTACTAAAATGGATAAAGTATTACATTGTACAACAACAGTCAGCACAAGAGCTGATCAAGTCACTGTTTCTCATAGTGTCCATTTCACTTCAACAGGTTTCCCCTTTGGTGCTCAATTAGTTGTCCCCGATCAGGGAGAACATATGATATTTGTCCCTTTGGGACTGGCTTAATTCACTCAGAATGATGTTTTCCAGATTCCTCCATCTTATTGCAAATGACCGGATTTCATTGTTTTTGACTGCTGTATAGTATTCTATAGAGTACATGTCCCATAATTTCTTTATCCAAATGTATGCTATGAATTCCCTGTGATCTTTTGCTGTGAGGTTCCCTTCGTTTATCTTCTTTCATGTTGATGGCCGTGTTTCTGTGTTTCTGTGTGTAACACATCTTTAAGTATCTTTTGCAGGGCTGGACGAGTGGCAACAAATTCTTTCAATTTTTGTTTGTTATGAAAGGTCTTTATTTCACCTTCATTCACAAATGAGAGCTTGGCAGGATATAATATTCTGGGCTGGCAGTTTTTCTCTCTTAGTACCTGGGCTATGTCTCGCCATTCCCTTCTAGCTTGTAGGGTTTCTGATGAGAAGTCTGCCGTGAGTCTAATTGGAGATCCTCTGAGTGTAATTTGACGTTTCTCTCTTGCGCATTTTAGGATCTTTTCTTTCTGTTTCACTGTGGTGAGTTTAATTACAACGTGTCGTGGTGAGGACCTCTTTTGGTCATGTTTATTAGGGGTTCTATGAGCTTCCTGTACTAGGATGTCTCTGTCCTTCTCCAAAACTGGGAAATTTTCTGCTATTATCTCACTAAAAAGGCCTTCTAATCCTTTCTCCCTCTCCATGCCTTCAGGAACTCCTAGAACTCGAATGTTGGGTTTTTTAATAGTATCCTGTAGATTCTCAACAATATTTTTTAGATTTCTAATTTCCTCTTCTTTTCTTTGGTTTGACTGTATAGTTTCCTGTGCTCTGTCTTCTAAGTCCGATATTCTCTCTTCTGCCTCACCCATTCTGTTTGTAAGGCTCTCTAATGTGTTTTTCATTTGATCTATTGAATGCTTCACTTCATTATGATTTCTCGTCACTATCACAGTTTCATGTTCTACTAGTTGTTTCATTTCAGCTTGATTTCTCCTTAATATTTCATTTTCATGAGAGAGATTTTCTACCTTGTCCATTAAGGATTTCTGTAGTTCAAGAATTTGTTTTTGAGTACTTCTTAGTGTTCTTATCAATTTTTTGAGATCTGCTTCTTGCATTTCTTCTATCTCATCATCTTTGTAATCTTGAATTGGGGTGTCTTTTTCATTTGGGGATGCCATAGTGTCTTCCTTGTTCTTATTACCTCGGTTTTTGCGTTTGTTGTTTGCCATATTGGTTTCTTCACTGTGGTGTTTTTTTTCTTGTTATACTATGACTCTAGATTAAGTGGACTGTCTGCTTTTGATGGAGCCTTAGAGGCTTGAGATGGGTGTGGCCTGATAGCTCTGTTTGGTTCCTCAGGGTTGAGGGCGTGTCAAAGGAGACACTCCCAGGATAGGCGTGGTAAATCTCTGTTACTTTTTTTTTTTTTTTTTTTAGGTTGAAAAGGGAAGTAATTCCACACAGCTGAATGGAATTGGGGGTGGTTAGCAGGCAAATGATACACCCACAGGAGCCAGAGTTCGGAAGCTCTTTCCCAAGGACCAGAGAAGGAATCTTTGCGGCCCTTTGTGTGGGCTGAGATTCTCCTGTAGTCTCCCACTGGGCTGCCAAGGCTACTGAACTCTAGCTTCTCTGGAGAGTACTCACATGAATTCGTGATTTCCGTGAGTTCTCTCCCTCACCGTCTCTTTTTTCACAGTCTCAGTTCATTAGCACCACACATTCATTAGGTTCTAATCTCCTGTTATTTCACCCCTCCCACCCAGAGTCAGGTTTTTCTGCTAGGCTCGGGGCCAGTGCCGACCCGAGGTCGCCCTGCTTATGACGTATGTCCAAAATGGCGCCTGCTCTTTGTCTTGCTCACCTTTGAGAGGTGAGCGGAGAGAGAGAAGCTCATGTCCGTATGGGTCACTTTTTTTTTTTTCCCTCTCTCTCTCTCTCTTCTAGTTAGCCTGGTGAACTTTTCCCTGCAGGGTTTCAAGCGTTGTTCGCTCTAGGCTCCCTTTTCCGCTTCCCTCCTGGTATCTCGGGCTATTGAGATTCTGCTCACCTCGCGTTCCAGCGCTGGTGTGTTGAATCTGCTGCTGGTGTCCCAAACTGCGGGCTCCCACGCTCTCCACGCAGGTCCACTGTGAATCTCCAGTTCCGGAAGGGTTTTCTCTGCTGTTTCTTCCCCTACTCTTCCTTGAACCTGCAGTATCTCCACTTTTATTAAACTGTCTCTCCCCAGACTATCGGTGTGCTCCCTTCCTGTTCCGCCATCTTGCCGCTCTCCCCTGTTATTGATTTAACAATTGACACTCTTATTTATGACGTCAGTAATCACCCTAGGCTCCTGTCATGAGTTGCCAAGGCTATGGAAGCCTCTTGAGTTCGCCAGCTTTGATCTTACTTAGACAAGGCCTTAATCAAAGTGAAGGTTCTCAGGGCCAGTTCTATGGAGCAGCAGGTTAACACCCTGGCCTGAAGCACAGGCATCCCATATGGGTGCCAGTTCTAGTCTCAGGTGCTTCTCTTCTGATCCAGCTCTCTGCCATGGCCTGGGAAAGCAGTAGAGGATGGTCCAAGTCCTTGGGCCCCTGTGCCCACATGGGGACCCGGAGGAAGCTCCTGGCTCCTGGCTCCTGGCTTTCGATCGGCGAAGCTCCGGCCAATTTGGTCAAATGTGGAGTGAACCAATGGGTGGAAGACCTCTGTCTCTCTCTCTCTCTCTCTCTCTCTCTCTCTCTCTGTCTCTCTCTCTCTCTTTCTGCCTCTCTTCTCTCTGTATAACTCTCTAACTTTTGAATAAATAAATACAATCTTTAAAAAAAAAAAGTGAGGGTTCTCTCTCCTCCCTTCAGAGAAAGGTACCTCCTTCTTTTTTTATTTATTTGTCAGGTAGAGTTATAGACAGGGAGAGACAGAAAGAAAGGTCTTCCTTCTGTTGGTTCACTCCCCAAATGGCCACCACGGCTGGCGCTGTGTGATCCGAAGCCAGGAGCCAGGTGCTTCCTTATGGTCTGCCATGTGGGTGCAGGGTCCAAGGACCTGGGCAATACTCCACTACCCCCCGAGCCACAGCAGAGAGCTGGACTGGAAGAGGAGCAATCGGGACTAGAACCCAGCGCCCATATGGGATGCCGGCGACACAGGCGGAAGATTAACCAAGTGAGCCATGGTGCCAGCCCCCAGGTACCTCTTTCTTTGAGCCATCTTTTCTAATGAAAATAAATGTCCTTATCCTCTAAGTATTATTATTTCTGATAGTACAGAAAATTGCTTCTAACAGGATTCAGCTCCACCTGTTAAGATTAACTTTTCCCAATGGGAATGAATACTTAAGGAAATAAAAACACATCTGAGGCTTACTTTACATCAGGTGCTATTCTTTTTTTATTTTTATTATTTTTATTTAGTAAATATAAATTTCCAAAGTACAGTTTATGGATTACAATGGCTCCCCCCCCATAATTTCCCTCCCACTCGCACCCCTCCTATCTCCCACTCACTCTCCCATTCCATTCACATCAAGATTCATTTTCAATTCTCTTTATATACAAAAGATCGATTTAGTATATATTAAGTAAAGATTTCATCAGTTTGCACCCACATAGAAACACAAAGTGTAAAAATACTGTTTCAGTACTAGTTATAGCATTACTTCACATTGGACAACACATTAAGGACAGATCCCACATGAGAAGTAAGTACACAGTGACTCCTGTTGTTGACTTAACAATTGGACACTCTTGCTTATGGCGTCAGTAATCTACCTAAGCTCTAGTCATGAGTTGCCAAGGCTATGGAAGCCTTTTGAGTTCGCCAACTTTGATCTTAATCCAACAGAGTCATAGTCAAAGTGAAAGTTCTCTCCTCCCTTCAGAGAAAGGTACCTCCTTCTTTGATGGCCCCGTTCTTTCCACTGGGATCTCACTCGCAGAGAACTTTCATTTAGGACATCTTTTTTTCCACAGTGTCTTGGCTTTCCATGCCTAAAATACTCTCATGGGCTCTTCAGCCAGATCCGAATGCCTTAAGGGCCGATTCTGAGACCAGAGTGCTGTTTAGGACATCTGCCATTCTATGAGTCTGCTGTATATCCCGCTTCCCATGATGGATCGTTCTCTCCCTTTTTGATTCTATCAGTTAGTATTCGCAGACACTAGTCTTGTTTGTGTGATCCCTTTGACTCTTAGACCTATCAGTGTGATCAATTGTGAACTGAAATTGATCACTTGGACTAGTGAGATGGCTTGGTACATGCCACCTTGATGGGATTGTATTGGAATCCCCTGGCATGTTTCTAACTCCACCATTTGGGGCAAGTCTGATTCAGCATTTCCCAAATTGTACCTCTCCCCCCTCTCTTTTTGCCACTCTTATATTTAACAGGAATCACTTTTCAGTTAAAATTTAAACACCTAAGAATAATTGTGTGTTAATTACAGAGTTCAACCAATAGTACCAGAACAAAACAGAGAAAAAATACTAAAATGGATAAAGCATTACATTGTACAACAACAGTCAGCACAAGAGCTGATCAAGTCACTGTTTCTCATAGTGTCCATTTCACTTCAACAGGTTTCCCCTTTGATGCTGAGTTAGTTGTCACCGATCAGGGAGAACATATGATATTTGTCCCTTTGGGACTGGCTTTTTTTGTAAGAATTTATTTATTTATTTGAAAGAGTTACACAGAGAGAGAAGGAGAGAGGGAGATAGAAAGAGAGAGAGAGGTTTTCTATCAGATGGTTCACCCCCCAATTAGCTGCAACGGCCAGAACTGTGCCAATCTGAAGCCAGGAGCCAGGAGCTTCTTCCAGGTCTCCCACACTTGTACAGGGGCCCAAGGGCTTGGACCATATTCTACTGCTTTCCCAGGCCATAGCAGAGAGCTGGAAGGGAAGTGGAACAGCTGGGACTCAAACGGGTGCCCATATGGGATGCTGGCACTTCAGGCCTGGGGCCACAGCATTAACCCGTTGTGCCACAACACCGGCCCCCATCAGCTGCTATTCTAATTACCTCATATTCAATTCTCAAACAACTCTATGAGATGGGTACTCTGACAACCATTTGTGGATGATGAATCTAAGTCACAAAGAAACTAGAAATGTCATGTAAGAGTAGAGTTGGTATTTTTAACACTGTCTGCCTGTTGAATCCATGTCATTAACCACTCAAATCTATCATCTGTCAAAAAAAATGAGATTGCACACTCTGCTTAGATATATAGGGTTTTAAGATACAAATTTTATCTACATGGTGTGAGTTCATATTCTAGAAGCATTAATTTAACAAGCATCTAAGGACACAGATTTCAAGCATCAAGCACACTAGGCTTTAATATTGTTTTATACATTGCCTACCTATGTGAACTTGGGTAAGTTATTTAACTTCTCCTTTCAAAAGATTAGTTATTTTGTGACAGTAATGGGAGCAAGCAGTACATAATGGTTAAAAAAAACAATTGGTTTGAATGTAAAAAGACTTATATCATTTCTTCAGCTACTAGCTAGCCATATGAAATAGAGAAATCAATCAATCAATCAACCAATATTGAGCCTTATATATAAGGCTCTGTTATATGTATTCTGGGGAAACAGCAGCAAAAACAGACACTGCTTCTTCTTGAGAATTCCTTTGTGTTTGCTCATCAGTTTCCTTAACGACTGAAATAAAGCTCAAAAGGAGGTACTTTATGTCAATATTCTATAATAGTAAGACAGAACTTTAATAATAGTACTATGGTGACTTCTGTTTCTTGGATAAGTACAACTGGGGTGTGTGTGTAAAATATTAATCTAGTTAATACATATTAAGTATGTATTTATGTATTATGTATTGAATATATTAAATATATTCTATATAGTAAATCTATATTTATATATATATATATATATATATATAATGTTGTATATATATTTCCCTGACAGAAAGTAAGAGGATGACCTTTTTGCACATGGTCGTCAAAAATTGGCATATATATTATATATATATATTATATATATATATAGTAAATCTATATAGTAAATTAAATATATTCTATTTAGTAAATCTATATTTACTAAATATATTGAATATATTAAATATATTAATATATATAGATATATTAAATATATATTTAAATTCCTCCTTTCAGTAGCTATGGAGTGGATATATGCAGAAAGAAGAGACTGAACTTCTAGGCTTGTCTCTTTGTGTTCACTACCTACAGCTGCCATAACCAGCTGTTCTCACACATTCTCTTTATGAGGCACATTTTCTTAGAGTGAGATTAATACATGACACTGTATTGAGTCACTATAAAAAACAGCAGAATCAATGTGATTTACGGAAGCTTGGTAGAAAACATTATTTTTTGTCTTTCTCTGAGAAGGGCTCAGTGATGATTCCAAGCAATTCATAGGGAAATCAAAGAAATAATTTCTACACCTTGGATATGTCTCCATTCCTCTGGCTGACATGAACTGATAATACTACTGTTTGTTAAGCAATCATTTATAGAATGCAGTCTATATATGATTTAAAAACATCAGCTTTGGGTCAGATTGACAGGAATGCATTCAGATATATATAAATAGCTATAAATCTTAACTTTATGACATAAAATGGAGGAACTTTCTTGCTCTGATCCTCAGTTTTCTCATATGTAAAATGAAAACAACCAAACCCTTCTTCTACAATCACAAAATGAGTCAGAGCATATAAAATTCTCAATATATAATATATGACAAATACAGCTATTAAATATATAATCATATTAGCTGTTAAATATATATATGACACAATAAAGAACTATAATTTTCAAAATACCAACTCATGTTAGCACAAAGATATTTATAATAATTATTCAGTATTCCCAACTATTTTACTTCAAATCACATAGGTAACACCATTTGGAAAAAGCAGATATCAGTCTTCTGTAAGAAGTCTTTTGTAAACAGATCAGTATTTAACACATATCGTTAAGATATTTTGAAATCTAGTACTTAAGCCATATCAAAATGACAAACTAAATTACAACTTTAAGCTTAATATTTATGAAATCACACTTGTAACACAAGTTTGAATACATCTCTCCGTGTACTCACTAGTCAAACTAGACTACAGGCATTCTAATAGGAGAAATACATGTACAATTTCCAAGTACATCTTCAAGTTACTAACTACAGCTTCGAAGCCCTTATAACAGCACTTGGATCCCTGATTTTATAATCATAATTGTAGGAATGATATTAGTACTACTGGAAATAAGCAAAGCAGAGTAAACATACACAATAACTCCAGAATTCAGTATGTATGAGAAAATCATTAAGTAAATATTAAAAGCCATTTCTTGTTCACTATAAAAAGTCAGTAGAAAAGTAAATTAACTTACAGTGCACAAGAACTTCCTTGGACTCCATGAAAAACGCAGACAAGAGTGGGGTGAATTTAAACTTCTAAACACAAATTCATTCTACTAGTTGGTAGAATCTCCAGCTCTCTTGCTTACACCACCTCACAAAGCATACAACCACAGACACTCATTCTGAACAGCTGACTTTTAATCCTATCTTTAAGTTTAAACATGACTCTCTCAAAAATATGTAACTGAAATCACCAAGAAGAAAATTATTTTTTAAAATCGTCCCCTAATACAGAAATGTTTTATATCCCTATTAAACCTCAAAAATTAAGAAGGAGAGGGAATAGGAAGGAGGGGAGAGGTGAGAGGGGAAGAGGGAGAGAAGGAAAGGGAGAGGTGGAGGAGGAGGAAGAAGGGGAGGAGGAGAAGTAAGAAGAAGTAGTAGTTTGGCTTAACTTGGAAGCTCTTTGTTTTCACATCTACTGTTTGAATATATTAAGACAATCCAACACAATTCTATTATTCGAGCTTTAGCAAATGTGTTCTGGAATGTAATAAAAATGTCAAGACATTTGAGTGCCAATGAAGATGAAACATTATTTTTATAAAGGCAATTACTGTAATCAGAGTATCTTACTTCCTGAAAATAAATACCATTTAATCCAGGCTCTCCCACACACAAAAGCCGAGAGCCAAAAGATTGGAAATAATATTCTAGAGATTCCATAAATACCTTGTGCTATTGTTTTTCTCTGCAATGTCGTGTAAGATAAGAGTTATTTTCACCTAATTCCATAAAACTCTAAAACTCCATAGCAGTAGTTTTTACAGCCAGAAAATAATTTCAATTCCAAAAATTAACTAGTTTTTTTTAGTGTATCAGAAGATATCGAATTTTCAGCATATAAGCATAATCACTTACAAACTACATTGACATAATAATTTAACAACAGGAGTCACTGTGCACTTACTCCCCATGTAGGATCTCTGTCCTTAATGAGTTGTACTATGAGAATTAACTGTAAAACGTGTTTTTAAGCAGTACTTTATACTTTGTGTGTCTGTGTGGTTGCAAATTGTGGAAATCTTTACTTAGCACAAAGTTGGTCTTCTGTATATGAGGTTAATTAAAAATGAATCTTAATGAAGAATTGGATGGGAGAGGGAGTAGGAGGTGGAATGAGAGTGGGGGTGGGAGGGTGGATATGGGAGGAAGAACTGCTATATTCCTAAAGCTGTACCTATAAAATTTATATTCATTAAATAATCTTTCTAAAAAAAAAAATAAAGAACTCCCAGTGAGTTCCCAATTTAATTGTACTCAATGTGTAACATTTTCAAATAAATTTGAAGGAATGTCTACTGCATGCATGCAAGCCTGGCCAGCTGCCAAATAACCATTCTATATCTGGCAGCTATGGATGGTGAACAATATGACTAATGTAGCTGTCAAGAAACCAAATGTTTTGTTTATGACCTGGATAGTGAATCAATGAATATCTGCCAATTTTTGACGACCATGTGCAAAAAGGTCATCCTCTTACTTTCTGTCAGGGAAATATATATACAACATTATATATATATATATATATATATATATATATATATATATATATAATCATAGAACAGGTTGTTTACCCTACAGTCTAGATCCTTTTATTTTTTGTTTTCAAGTTCTGAAAACTAAGTTTTGTACACATAAAGACAGTTTTTAAAGAAAATTAGGGCATGCATGCTAATGAGCTTTATTTAGTCATTCCAAAATGTATGATACATATCTAAATACCACATTGTACACTATAAATATATATAATTACTATCTGTCAATTTTAAAAAATTAAAATGATTAAACAGTGTCAGTCTAGCTAAACATTTTCAGAAATAAATGAGCATAACAATAGCAATTTTAGATCAAAAGAATGAAGATTGGGAACTAAAACATCACATAGCAGGTGAGTGGCAGCAAAAGACAGCACTGTCACCTGCACATGCAGCAGATGTCAGGCTCTGACCCTGCAAAACATACTGAAATGTGTGAACATCTCTGGGTTAGCACTAAAGATGGTTAAATAACTGTTAAGTCCTCGAAACACTAAGAAAATGTAACATTCAGCCATTTTTTTTTGACAGGCAGAGTTAGACAGTGAGAGAGAACGAGACAGAGAGAAAGGTCTTCCTTCCATTGGCTCACCCCCCAAATGGCCGCTACAGATGGTGTGCTGCGCTGATCCAAAGTCAGGAGCCAGGTGCTTCCTCCTGGTCTCCCATGTGGGTGCAGGGCCCAAGCACTTGGGCCATACTCCACTGTCTTCCTGGGCCACAACAGAGAGCTGGACTGGAAGAGGAGCAACTGGGACAGAATCCAGTGCCCCAACCGGGACTAGAACCCAGGGTGCTGGCGCTGCAGGCAGAGGATTAGCCAAGTAAGCTGCGGCGCAGGCCCATTCAGGCATTATTTTATTAATTCAAGACAATTATTGAGCAATGAATCACTGAATAAGGCCCAGCTATTCAAGAGCATTTAAATGAGAACCAAGAAAAAGTTATGAAGCCTCAAGAAAGTTGTCAAAAATAGAAAATATCAGCAGTGTCAAGTGTGAACTCAGTGCAGCTGTTACTAAAATTCCAAAGCTTATATATTTAGTCTGTATCAAATTGTTCTTTCTAGTAAAATATGCTGACTTTAACCATTAAAATAGCTTTCAGTGGCTCCTTCATATGCTCTGACAGTAACTGAGGTGTGTCTGAGAGACTGTGAAAAGGAAACAATTCTAATTTTATAGTTTCTACATTCTAATCCTATTCCTATTGTAGCTATCTTCCAATACTTAGAAGTTTCTAGAAATCCCTTTGAAATTTGATAGACAATCTTCCATTTCTCAATGTAAAACAGTGGTAGAAGATGGAAAACAATGTCAAATACAATGGTTATGGGGGAAAAAAGTTGCTGAGTGGCATTATATTTGGTCAGATCCTAAACTTTTCCTGTATACCCAGAATGGTAGTGTAATTAGGCACTAAGAATGATGAGATACATGCTTAGTTCCAAGTAACTCTGTTACTTGTGTGCTAACTTTTGATATTTCCTTTTGTAATATTAGTAATTTAGATAGTTGCTCTAATATTTTGTAGCTCATGAGTCTAACTTTTATAAAGAAGAGACACAGTCTCTAAGGAATAAGCAACTAATAAACAAAAATGTATAGCATGTCCAAGAAGTCTCTATTCATAAGATTTCTATCTTCTATGAATTATTTAATAACAATTCTACCTAATAATATTTAAACACCTGAAAACAGCTAAACAACATAATAAAAAATTGAAAGTTGAGGGTGGGTGTTTGGTGCACCAGTTAATAAACCATTATAAACATTTGGGATGCCTATACCCCATATCGGAGTGCCTGGGTTCCAGCCCTAGCTCTGCTCCCAATTCCAGCCTCCCGTTAATGCATACCCAAGCAGACAGTGGTGACGCATCTTTATTCATATCCCTACCACCTACCCGAGAAACCCAAACTGGGTCCCTGGCTCCCAACTTTGGTCTGGCCCAAATGATAATTGCAGGTATTTGTAGAGTAAACCTGTTGATGAAAGAGCTTGCATGCATGCATTCTCTCTCTCTCTCTCTCTCTCTCTCCCCTTTGCCCCTACCCCTATCTGTCTGACTCTGCCTTTCTAATAAAAATGAAAATAATTTCTTAATTGAAGCTTACACAGAGAATGAAGATCACTTCTAATAAATACACATTTTTGGTACACATTTAATAAGCACTAAGTGCTTACCATTTGCCAGACACAATGCTAAGAATTTCATATGCACTATTACTGATTTTCATAACCTAATGAAGTAGCAAGTATGACTTGTATTTTACAGATAAGGAAACTGATGTAGAAAAGTTAAATATATTGTTTTGAGGTTGCTAACAGGTTCAAACTCAATTAATCTGATACACAGTTCACATCCCTAACAAACCCATAACACAAACAGTAAGTTATGCTAACTACACAGGGAAATGAAAGAAAAAGACTGAATCTAGAACTGTACCAAAAAGATTAAAAATTATATGAAGTGATCCAAAGAAAAGCTCATGGAGGAGACATATCTGAAGGCATGATTCAAAGTTAGATTATCAAGATGTACTACATGATACTCATTCAAATGCATTTCATTTTCATGGAACAAAACTAAATTTAACATATTCTATTTAAGTCAGTTATTGTCTAATCACCACAGTAAACTGTACTTCATAGGTCATAGGCAGTACTGAGTTTCCATACTATTTGTTCTTTAATTATAAAGTTATACAAATATATAGAGAATAAATCAATGAATGCCAAAGACTCAGATTCTTATGGGAAATTTATTCATGAGATCATCAATTATATCTAAATATATGTGATAGGGAATGGAAAATCAAATGGACTTGTACTAAATCCTCTCTGACAGTGACAGCAGGAGAAAAAAAATCAGCAGTAATGTTTCTGTTTAAATTGAGATAAACATAACAGAAAAGAAAGTCAAACTACATGAGATAATCTAAGAGTCAGATTTATTTTGAAGTGGAGGAAATTCTCAAAGGAATTACTAAAACCCAAAACAATTTAAAATACTGAAAACATACTCAACAGTGTTTGACAACCTATCAAAACTGAATTCTCTTAAGTCCAAATAGCTGCTAAGTTAGAAGACCCAATTACAACTTTGGTGACTAAATCATGAAGATACTGTGACGAGTGAGAGCCAGAAAAAAATGATGGGATTCAGAAAAACTATTTTACAGGAAGAATTTCTCCTCCTCTGGCTTAATGTAATAGCACTAATCAGTATCATATTCTTCAACAAATATTTATTGAGGCTAGTCATTATAGCTCTGGGCACTAGCAACATGGTAACAGAGAATTTAAAAAAAAAAAACCCTGTTCTTGAATATCTTACATTTTAGTCCAACAGACAATTTTAAGAAGTGAAATAAACAGCATTAAAGATGGTGTTAACAATAGCTAAGACATGGAATCAACCTAAATGCCATCAACAGAAGACTAGATAAAGAAATTATGGGATGTGTACTACATGGCACTAAACAGTAGTAAAAAAAAAAAAAAATGAAATCCGGTCATTTGCAACAAGGTGGAGGATCTGGAAAACATCATGCTGAGTGAAATAAGCCAGTCCCAAAGGGACAAATATCATCTGTTCTCCCTGATCTGTGACAACTAACAGAGCACCTAAAAGGAAACCTGTAGAAGTGAAACTGACACTATGAGAGGCAATAACTTGATCAGACCTTGTCCTGACTCTCGAGGAACAGCTTACTATTTTATTCTTTTTAGTATTTATTTTTTCTAGTTAATACTATTGGTTGATCTCTTCACTTAAAAAATAAATTAAAAAAAATAAAATAAAGATGGTATTAAGCAAAATGAAGATAAAGGAAGGTAATGAAAAATGGGGAATATAAGAGACAAGTGCAAGAAGAGGTCATTTTAATAGGATTGAGAAGAAAGGCCTCGATGAGCAAATAAAATTAAGCAGAAACACGAAGGAGATAGGGAGACAAGCCAAAACACCCAGAGGTGGAAGGATGTAGAACAACCAGAGAAAAGGCTCTAAGGAAAGGCATTCTTACCAGGTTATAGGAAAAGCCAAGAAGCCAGTAAGTCCTGGTGCAGAATGACAATAGGAAAAATTACAAGAAATGAGGTATAAAAATTAGTGAAAGTAGAGACAAAAACCATACATAATCTTATAGGCTATTATAAAAACTCTGGTTTAATTGTAAATGAAAAGGAAAATTTTCACAAAATCTTGAGCAGAGAATTTTTTTTTTACTTTTATTTAATGAATATAAATTTCCAAATTACAGTTTATGGATTACAATGGCTCCCCCCCCCCCATAACTTCCCTCAACCTGCAACCCTGCCCTCTCCCGCTCTCCCATTCCATTCGCATCAAGATTCATTATCAATTATCTTTATATACAGAAAGTCAATTTAGCATATATTAAGATTTCAACAGTTTGCACCTACACAGAAACACAAAGAGTAAACTTATCGGGAATCCTTGCCAGCAAGGATCCGATCCACGGATTCACGCACGACACGACCGCTGTTTGATCGGTTCTCAAAGAACTTTTATTTTTAGTGATAGAAGAAGGAAAGGAGAGAAAGAGAGGAGAGAGAAAGGGAAGCAGCCGAGAGAAAGAAAGAGAGAAAGACTGAAGAGGCTGCTCCGAGTTCCCGCCCCTAACATGGTCTTTTATCCATCCCCGGTCCCCTAGGGCTAGGGCGAGCAGTCCATCAATCAGATCAAAAGGCACGCATATCCTCAGGTTGAAGGTGTATCTCTTGCGGTCAGTACTTCCTTGACTTTGTTATGCTCAGCAGGTTAAGGCAGATTGCAATGAGGAGGTCCCCACAGGCAGCCGGCCTGGCCTGTGGTTCCCCACACCCTGCCCTCTCCCGCTCTCCCATTCCATTCGCATCAAGATTCATTATCAATTATCTTTATATACAGAAAGTCAATTTAGCATATATTAAGATTTCAACAGTTTGCACCTACACAGAAACACAAAGAGTAAAATACTGTTTGAGTACTAGTTATAGCACTAAATTACAATGAACAGCACCTCAAGGACAGAGATCCTACATGAAGAGTAAGTGCACAGTGACTCCTGTTGTTGATTTAACAAATTGACACTCTTGTTTATGGCGTCAGTAATCACCCTAGGCTCTTGTCATGAGTTGCCAAGGCTATGGAGGCCTCTTGAGTTAGCCAACTCTGATCATATTTAGACAAGGTCATTATCAAAGTGGAAGTTCTCTCCTCCCTTCAGAGAAAGGTGCCTCCTCCTTTGATGGCCCGTTCTTTCAACTGGGATCTCACTCACAGAGATCTTTCATTTAGGACATCTTTTTTTCCCACAGTGTCTTGGCTTTCCATGCCTAAAATACTCATGGGCTCTTCAGCCAGATCCAAATGACTTAAGGGCTGATTCTGAGGCCATTCTATGAGTCTGCTGTGTATCCTGCTTCCCATGTTGGATCGTTTTCTCCATTTTTGATTCTATCAGTTAGTATTAGCAGACACTAGTCTTGTTTATGTGATCCCTTTGACTCTTAGTCTATCATTATGATCAATTGTGAACAGAAATTGATCACTTGGACTAGTAGGATGGCATTGGTACAGCCACCTTGATGGGATTGTATTGGAATCCCCTGGCTAGTTTCTAACTCTACTGTTTGGGGCAGTCTGATTGAGCATATCCCAAATTGTACATCTCTTTCCTCTCTTATTCCCGCTCTTATATTTAACAGGGATCACTTTTCAGTTAAGGTTCAACACTTAAGAATAATTGTGTATTAATTACAGAGTTCAACCAATAGTATTAAGTAGAACAAAAAAAATACTAAAAGGGATAAAGTATTAAGTTGTTCATCAACAGTGAGGGCAAGGGCTGATCAAGTCACTGTTTCACATACTTTCCATTTCACATCAACAGGTTTCCTTTTCGGTGCTCAGTTAGTTGTCACCAATCAGGGAGAATATATGATATTTGTCTCCCTTTGGACTGGCTTAATTCACTCAGCATGATGTTTCCCAGATTCCTCCATTTTGTTGCAAATGACTGGATTTCATTGTTTTTGACTGCTGTATAGTATTCTAGAGTACATATTCCATAGTTTCTTTATCCATTCTACTGTGGATGGGCATTTAGGTTAATTACAGGTCTTAGCTATTATGAATTGAGCTGAAATAAACATTAAGGTGCAGACTGCTTTTTTGTTTGTCAATTTAATTTCCTTTGGGTAAATTCCAAGGAGTGGTGTGGCTGGGTTGTATGGCAGGTTTATATTCAGGTTTCTGAGGAATCTCTGTACTGACTTCCATAGTAGCTTAACCAGTTTGCTTTCCCACCAACAGTGGGTTAGTGTTACTTTTCCACCACATCCTCTCCAGCATCTGTTGTTGGTAGATTTCTGAATATGAGCCATTCTAACCGGGGTGAGGTGAAACCTCATTGTGGTTATGATTTGCATTTCCCTGATTGTTAGTGATCTTGAACATTTTTTCATGTGTCTGTTGGCCATTTGGATTTCCTCTTTGGAAAATTGTCTATTGAGGTCCTTGGCCCATCTCTTAAGTGGGCTGGCTGGTTGATTGTGGAGTTTCCTAATTTCTTTGTAGATTCTGGTTATCAGCCCTTTATCTGTTGCATAGTTTGCAAACATTTTTTCCCAATCTGTCGGTTGCCTATTCACTTTCCCATTTCTTTTCCAGTACAGAAAGTTCTCAATTTGATACAATCCTAATTGTTAATTTTGGCTTTGATGCTTGTGCTTCCGGGATCTTTTCCAAGAAGACTTTGCCTGTGCCTATATCTTGCAGGGCTTCTCCAATGTTCTCTAATAATTGGATTGTTTCAGGTCATAGATTTCAGTTTTTAATCCATGTTGATTGGATTTTTGTGTAAGGTGCAAGGTAGGGGTCTTGCTTCATGATTCTGCACGTGGAAATCCAGTTTTCCCAGCACCATTGGTTGAATAGACTGTCCTTGCTCCAGGAATTGGTTTTGGATCCTTGATCACATATAGGTTGGCAGTAGATTTTTGAATTGATTTCTGGTGATTCTATTCTGTTCCATTGGTCTATACATCTGTTTCTGTACCAGTACCATGCTATTTTGATTGTAACTGCCCCGTAAAATATCCTGAAATGTGGTATTGTGATGCCTCTGGCTTTGTTTTTGTGGTAAAAGATTGCTTTAGCTATTTGAGGTCTCCTGTGCCTCCATATGAATTTCAGCATCATTTTTTCCAGATGTGAGAAGAATGTCTTTGGTATTTTGATTGGTATTGCTTTGAATCTATAAATTGCTTTTGGGAGAATGGACATTTTGATGATGTGGACTCTTCCAATCCATGAGCAGGGAAGATTTTTCCATTTTTTGGTATCCCCTTCTATTTCTTTCTTTCAGATCTTGCAATTCTCTTCATAGAGATCTTTAACGTCCTTGGTTAAGTTTATTCCAAGGTATTTGATGGTTTTTGTGGCTATTATACATGGGATTGATCCTAGCACTTCTTTCTCAGCCATGACATTGCTTTTGTATACAAAGGCTGTTGATTTTTGTGCATTGATTTTGTATTCTGCTACTTTGCCAAACTCTTCTATAAGTTCCAATAGTCTCTTAGTAGACTCTCTTAGTAGACTATCTTTGGATCCCCTAAATAAAGAAACACATCATCTGCCAAGAGGGACAGTTTGACTTCTTCCTTCCCAATTTGTATCCCTTTAATTTTTTTTACTTACCTGATGGCTCTAGCAAGATTTCTAGAACTATATTGAATAGCAGTGGTGAGAGTGGGCATCCCTGTCTGGTACCAGATCTCAGTGGAAATGCTTCCAACTTTCCCCCATTCAATAGGATGCTGGCCGTGGGTTTTTCATAAATCGCTTTGATTGTATTGAGGAATGTTCCTTCTATACCCAATTTGCTTAGTGTTTTCCTCATGAAAGGGTGTTGTATTTTATTGAATGCTTTCTCTGCATCTATTGAGATAACCCATATGGTTTTTCTTCTGCAGTCTGTTAATGTGGTGTATCACATTGATTGATTTGCGAACATTGAACCATCCCTGCATACCAGGGATACATCCCACTTGGTCTGGGTGGATGATCTTTCTGATGTGTTGTTGCATTCTACTGGCCAGAATTTTATTGAGGATTTTTGCATCTATATTCATCAGGGATATTGGTCTGTAATTTTCTTTCAAGTTGCGTTTTTCTCCAGTTTAGGGATTGAGGTGATGCTGGCTTCATGGAAAGAATTTCGGAATATTCCCTCTTTTTCAATTGTTCTGAATAGTTTGAGAAGAATTGGAGTTACTTCTTCTTTAAATGTCTGGTAGAATTCAGCAATGAAATCATCCAGTCCTGGGCTTTTCTTTGTTGGAAGGACCTTTATTACTGTTTCAATTTCTTTTAAATAAACTGGTGCCCTGTAGTTAGGTGCATGTACATTTTTAATAGTTACATCTTCCTGATGAATTGATCCCTTAATCATTATATAGTGCCCCTCTTTGTCTCTCTTAACAGTTTTTGTGGTAAAATTTATTTTGTCTGATATTAAGATGGCTATGCCAGCTCTTTTTTACTTCTGTTGGCATGGAATATCTGTTTCCAATCTTACGTTTTCATTCAGCATGCATCTTTGTTGGAAAGATGTTTTTCTTGTAAGCAGCAAATAGATGGGTTTTGTTTTTAATCCATTCAGCCAGTCTGTGTCTTTTAACTCGACAGTTCAGGCCATTAACGTTCAATGTGACTATTGATAAGTAATGACTTTGCCTTGCCATTTTCCAAAGATATTTTCTAGTATATGCTTTGAAATTCCTGTGATCTTTTACTGAGAGATTTTCTTCCTTTACCTTCTTTCAAATTGATAGCCATGTTTCTGTGTTTCTGTGTAGCACATCTTTAAGCATCTTTTGCAGGGCTGGACGAGTGGCAACAAATTCTTTCAATTTCTGTTTGCTATGTAAGGTCTTTATTTCACCTTCATTCACAAATGAGAGCTTTGCAGGATATAATATTCTTGGCTGGCAGTTTTTCTCTCTTAGTACCTGGGCTATGTTTTGGCATTCCCTCCTAGCCTGTAGAGTTTCTGATGAGAAGTCTGCCGTGAGTCTAATTGGAGATCCTCTGAGAGTAATCTGACGTTTCTCTCTTGCACATTTTAGGATCTTTTATTTCTGTTTTACTGTGGTGAGTTTAATTACAACGTGTCATGCTGAGGATCTCTTTTGGTCATGTTTACTAGGGGTTCTATGAGCTTCCTGTACTAAGATGTCTCTGTCTTCCAAAACTGGAAAATTTTCTGCTAGTATCTCACTAAAAAGGCCTTCTAATCCTTTCTCCCTCTCCATGCCTTCAGGAACTCCTACAACCCGAACGTTGGGTTTTTTAATAGTATTCAGTAGATTCCCAACAATATTTTTTAGATTTCTAATTTCCTCTTCTTTTCTTTGGTTTGACTGTATCCTTTCCTGTTCTCTGCTAAGTCCGATATTCTCTCTTCTGCTTCACCCATTCTGTGTGTAAGGCTCTCTAATGTGTTTGTCATTTGATCTATTGAATTCTTCATTTCATTATGATTTCTCGTCACTTTCACAGTTTCATGTTCTACTAGTTGCTTCATTTGACTTTGATTCCTCTTTATGATTTCATTTTCGCAAGAGAGATTTTCTACCTTGTCCATTAAGGATTTCTGTAGTTCAAGAATTTGTTTTTGAGTACTTCTTAGTGTTCTTATCAATTTTTTGAGATCTGTTTCTTGCATTTCTTCTATTTCATCATCTTCATAATCTTGAATTGGGGTATATTGTTCATTTGGGGGCATCATAGTGTCTTCCTTGTTCTTGTTTCCTCGGTTTCTGCATTTGTTGCTTGGCATTGTTGAGATATTCTTTGGTTTCTTTGCTGTAGTGGTTTTTCATTATACTATGAATCTAGATTTAGTAGGCAGTCTGCTTTTGATGGATCCTTAAAGGCTTGTGATTGGTGTGGCCAGAGAGCTCTGTTTGGTTCTTCAGGGTTAAGGGTGTGCCAAAGGTGACTCACCCAGGTTGTTCTCTCTCTCGTTCACTCTCTCACTCGCTTGCTCTCTCTTTTTTAACTCAGAAGGGAAGTAATTCTGCACAGCTGAGCGGAATTGAGGGTAGTCAATGTGTTAAATCTGGCCCCTGTGTGTATAATACTTGTCTGCTCTGCCAGAAGGACCACACAAAGGGTCTATGCAGTCCTCAGTGTGATCTCAAATTTCTCTGCAGTCTCCCACAGGTTGCCAAGGTTACTGAGTTTGTGTACTCCGTGACTGAACAGAGAATTAATGTAACTGGATTTATATGTTAAAAGATGGTAGCAGAAAGAAAATCAGGAAGCTGTTCTTAATGTGTGTATTCACAGACTTAGCAGAATTGTTATCTATTTTTTATAAGATTTATTTATTTTATTTTAAAGGCAAAGTTATAGAGCAACAGAGGCAGGGAAAGAGAGAGAAAGAGAGAGAGTGAGAGAGAGAGAGAGAGAGAGAGGTCTTCCATCCACTTTTTCATACCCCAGATAGCTACAATGGCTGGAGCTGTGCTGATCTGAAGCCAGGAGCCAGGAGTCTCCTCCAGGTCTCCCACGGGGGTGTAGGGAGCCAAGGACTTGGGCCATCTTCCACTGCTTTCCCAGGCCATAGCAGAGAGCGGGATTCGAAGTGGAGCAGCCAAGTCTTGAACTGCCGCCCATATGGAATGCTGGTACTGCTGGCAATGGCTTTACCTGCTACAACACAGTGCCAGTCCCTAAAGATAGATCTTTAGGAATGGATAACAAGGAGCCAGCACTGTGGTGTAGCAGGTGAGGCCACCACCTGCAGTGCCAGCATCCCATATGGGCATTAGTTCTAGTTCTGGCTGCTCCACTTCCAATCCAGCCCTCTGCTGTTGCCTGGGAAAACAGTGGAAGATGGCCCAAGTCTTGGACCCCTGAACCCATGTGGGAGACCCGGAAGAAGCTCCTGGCTCCTTGCTTCAGATTGACTCACCCCAACTGTTCAGCCATTTGGGGAGTGAACCACAGACAGAAGACCTCTCTCGCTCTGCCTGTCTGTAGTTCTGCCTCTCAGATAAATAAATAAATCTTTAAAAATTAGTTGGGAAAAAAAGAGCTATCATTAAGACTCAGGCTCCAGAGTCAATCCTAGGTTCAAATCCTTCCTCCACTATAGACCCAAGTGTAGGTTTCCCTCCTATATAAAATGGATGCACTCCTAGGTTTCCTCCTAATGACAATAAGAAATTTTTAAAAGATGTATTGAACAACTACTATACACCAGACTCTTTCTTGGATTTTAAGTGCAATTTGTTTATGAGGGAAGAACAGGAACCATCAGGAGAGTTCGAAGGCAGCACAGGTAAGGAAAGACAGCCTATTCAAGGTATGTTACCTGACCAGGTACTGAAGAAGACAACTGGAATTTGACTCAGGGAAACTGGCTAACAGATTATAAAT
The DNA here is from genome assembly GCA_949820135.1 of Sylvilagus floridanus. NCBI lineage: Eukaryota > Metazoa > Chordata > Mammalia > Lagomorpha > Leporidae > Sylvilagus > Sylvilagus floridanus. Next base: position 52,416,287 of record OX463224.1, on the reverse strand, counting down.
AGAACTGCCCAAGGACAATGGACCAAGGGACATGGAATATTTATATTCCTAATTGAGTCATGAGATAAATGCTGCTCCTGAGAGGCATTAATTTTCTCATATTTCAATCAGTCCTTATCTTTCATGAGCAGGATGGCCTATTGTGGCTCTTGAAAATAGCCCTCAGGCATACAGGAGCACTCATTGGCTGTGGGACATGTTCAGGAGCACTGACACCATCTTATCTGAGGGTTATGGGTGGGGCATGGAGAACAACTACTACATATCCATAGTGTAAAAAGACTGATAGTATGGTGTATACTACTAAAAGTGAATGGTGACTATTTCTGGATGGTAAAAATTATTTATCCTTTTTTTTGTACATATTTTCTGCTTTAAAACTCTATGAGAGGCACCAAGATGGAGGAATAAGAAGGGAACTTAATGCTCTTGTCTAAGGGAAGATAGTTAAAAAAAAAAAAAAAAGGATAAAGTGCAATCTCAGGGAAGAGTTAGGGAGACACTGATAGAGGAAACTCCACGCAAATTGGAGGGACACTGTGGATCTACATGGAGGCTGTGGAGGTGCACAGCTCATAACCCCGCAGCTAAGAGTCTCAGCACCAGCTTTGTAGTGTAAGGTGAGACCAAATTGCAGCAGACAAAACCACAGGCAATAAGCTGTGGGAAGCGCCTGCCATGAGTCTGGCTTGGAGCCCTGTGGGGGACATAATACCTGCCAACCTAGAGGTACAAAAAATGAGCACATTTCTCTCTCCCCCACCACCCTGCACCAGTGTCCTGCAACTAGCCAAGAGTGGGCAGGTGCCATTTTGGACATATGAAACAGCTGCACCAGCTCATGTCTGCATGCCAAACAAAAGGCAGAGAAGGGATGCCTGAGTCTGGCTGGAAGAACTGACAGGTGCTGGATCTTGTGACTGTGGGAGCCTTGTGTGCTGGGACTGTGAAAACACTGTGGCTTTGTGTGAGGGTACAGGGTATAGCTAGGTCTTTGGGCAGTCACTATAGGCAATTCCAAATGCTCAGGGCTCCCTGATTCCCTGGTGAGAGTCATTGTTGTAGGATCCATATTCTCACCAAGGACTGCATGGATATATGGATCCTTTATGTGGTTCTTGTAGCAGTATGGATGCATATTGTACACACAGGGGCTAGCACCCAGGCATTGGTCTCCAGGGAGGAGAGGAGGTAAGCATGAAACTATGCCAACAGAGCTAAACAAACTTCCCACCTGATTAAAAAAAAGGAGGAGGAGGAGATTTACCATGCCCAATTTGGAAGGCACCTTGGAGACTCCCCTCACCCTGTACCACTGAACAGAGGTCTCTGGCCATACCCCGCACACGCCTCAGGGTATTCACTGAAACAGCAGACACTCAGTAATCCACAGAGGTACAGTCCAAAAATAAAAGCCATCACAGGGGAAAAAAATAGCCAACAAGTATCTGCATAAATATCTAAAAATAAACACATGGATTCAATCAACAAGAATGAAGAAGACAACATGAAACCCCCAAAGGAAAATAGCAACACATCAATACTAAAATGTGAAAATGAAGAAACTGACAAAATGCCAGAAACAGAATTCAAAAAAATTGATCATAGGATAACTTAGAAGTAATCAGAAACAAATCCACGAACTAAAGAAATCCATATGTGACATGAAAAAAAATTTTTCCCCATGAAATTGAAATTTTTAAAGAGAAATCAAAACAAATTATAAGAAATTAAGAATTCAATAGAACAAATAAACAATGTGGTGGAAAGCCTTAACAACAGATTCGGTGAGGCAGAAGAAATAATATTCCAGTTAGAAGACAAATCTCTGGAAATTTTATAGTCAGACTTAAAAAAAAAAAAGAAGAAGAAATTAGAAAACTAAAAAACAGTGTTGGAGATTTATGGGATTCTATCAAATGATACAACATGCATGTCTTATGAGTTCCTGAATGCATGAAAAGAGAGAATGGATTAGAAGGCCTTTTTAGTGAAATAATTACTAAAACTTCCCTAATTTGGAGAAACAAAGGGACATCCAAGCACAGGAAGTACATAGAACTCCTAATGGACATGACCAGAAAAGATCCTCACCATGACACATTGTAGTCAAACTCTCCACAGTAAAATTCAAAGGAAAGATTTTAAAATGTGCACGAGGGAAATGCCAGATTATTTTCAGAGGATCTCCAGTTAGAGTCACAGCTGACTCCTCATCAGAAACCCAACAAGCTTAGAGAGAATGGTGAGATATAATCCAAATCTTAAAAGAAATGTCAACCCAGAATACTGTACCCTGCAAAGCTGTCATTTGAATGAATGTGAATTAAAGACCTTCCATAACAAACAGAAATTAAAAGAATTTATCATCACTTGTCCAGCTCTGCAAAAGATGCTTAAGGATGTGCTATACACACAGAAATACATAACATGGTCCTCACCATAAAAGAAGGTGAAGGCAGAAAATCTCCCAGTAAAAGTACAAAGGAAATCCAAAATAAACAATAGGAACATTTATGGAAAAATGGCGCTCAAGTTGTTACTTATCAATATTCACCTTGAGTATAAATAGCCTCAACTCTCCAATTAAAAGATACAGACTGGCCAAATTAAAAAAAAAAAAAGAAAACATCTATTTGCTTTGCTGCCTACAAGAAACAAACCACATCAACAATGATACATGCAGACTGAAAGTGAAAGGATAGAAAAAGATATTCCATGCTAACAGAAACCAAAAAAGAGCTGGTATATCCATCCTAATATCAGACAAAATACTTTAATACAGAAATTATTAAAAGACACAAAGAAGGACACTATGCAATGATTAAGGGATCAATTGAACAGGAAAATGTGACTATAATAAATGTATATGCATCTAATTACAGGGTACCTAGCTATTTAAAAGAAATGCTGATAGATCTAAAGAGAGACACAGACTCCCATATAATAATAATGGGGGTCTTCAATACTCTACTTTCAGCAATGGACAGAGCAACCAGACAGAAAATGAGAAGGAAACAACAGTTAATTGACACTATAGACCAAATTTGGACATAACGGATATCTGCAGTACTTTTCATCCTACAATTGCAGAATACACATTCTTCTCACCAGAACACAGAATTTTCTCTAGGATAGACCACAGGCCAGGCCATAAGGCAAGTTTCAGCAAAAAAAAATCATACCACGCATCTTCTCTGACCACAATGGAATGGAGCTGGAGATTAGCAACTCGAGAATCTCTAGAACATATGCAAACACATGGAGAATGAACAACATGCTCCTGAATGGACAGTGAGTCATAGAAGAAATCAAAAAACTGTTGAGGAACAGTTTTAATTTTCATACTAACTGTTGAACTCTTTACTTAGTATAGAGTTAATCCTCTTGTATAAAGGTAATTGAAAACAGATCTTAGTAAAAAATAAGAATGACAATAGGAGAAGAAGGAGGAAGAATTATTGTACTGGGGGTTGGAAAGGTGGGTACAGTGGAAAGAATTACTATCACTATGTTCCTAAAGTTATATTTACAAAATATACGAAGTTTGTATACTTAAATAAAGGTTCCTGGAAAAAAAAGAAAGAAAATCTCATGGAAGTATCTACAATGCAGAAAAAAGTTAATGAAGCTATAACATAAAAAATAACTGAAAATGGCATAAATCAATGAAAGAAGAAACAGAAAAAAATAGGAAAAACTGAATAAAACCAATGTCAATTGATTGGTATGGTCAACAACACTGACAAATCCTGTTGGACTGATGAAGATAAAATAGAGATAACATGCAAATGATCAATTTAAGAACTGAAAGAAGGCCGACACCGCGGCTCACTAGACTAATCCTCCGCCTGTGGCACCAGCACCCCGGGTTCTAGTCCCACTCGGGGCATTGGATTTTGTCCCGGTTGCTGCTCTTCCAGTCTAGCTCTCTGCTGTGGCCCGGAAGTGCAGTAGAGAATGGCCCAGGTTCTTGGACCCTGCACCCACATGGGAGACCAGGAGGAAGCACCTGGCTCCTGGCTTCAGATCAGCGCAGTGTGCTGGCTGCAACACTTCAGCCGTAGTGGCCATTTTGGGGGTGAACCAACGGAAAAAAAGGAAGATCTTTCTGTCTCTCTCTTACTGTCTAACTCTGCCTGTCAAAAAAAAAAAAAGAACTGAAAGAAAATGCATTACTATTATCATATGAGACTTATTACTCTAGATGAAGAAATCACAATAAACTATAGCAAAATGACAGAACATTATTCTTCATAAACACACATAAGAAAATATTAGCACATTCTAATATAAACAAGCAAATATCCTGAAAGAAAAAAAAGCTCTGTAGTGAATGTTATTACTTGTACAATAACATATGGTACATAATAGTAATACAGAAATTTTGAACAGCATCTTATCTATGTCTTATATATAATTTGGTGAGAAGGTATTAATATTTCCATTTTATAAAGAAAATTGAGTCTCTGAGAAGTTGAATGGATTGGTCCAAGTTGTACCTCTGTTACTAATCAAGTGGGCTTATGTAGATGTCATGTTTTCATGATTTGTTTTTACTCTTCATGAGCCAATCACCTGGAATATCAACAGTATCTGTCAAACTCTATCTTACAAATGAAAAAATTAGGCTGGCACCACGGCTCACTAGGCTAATCCTCTGCCTGTGGTGCCGGTACCCCTGGTTCTAGTCCCGGTGGGGCGCCGGATTCTGTCCTGCTTGCTCCTCTTCCAGTCCAGCTCTCTGCTGTGGCCCGGGAGGGCAGTGGAGGATGGCCCAAGTGCTTGGGCCTTGCACCCGCATAGGAGACCAAGAGGAAGCACCTGGCTCCTGGCTTCAGACTGGCCCAGCATGCCAGCCATAGGGGCCATTTGGGGAGTGAACCAATGGAAAGAAGACCTTTCTCTCTGTCTCGCTCTCTCTCACTGTCTAACTCTGCCTGTCAAAACAAACAAACAAACAAATGAAAAAATTAGCAAACAAAATAATTAGCCCCAGATAACTTAACCAGAAGAAAAGAGAATATTCCAGGCCTTTTCAGTTCTAGGTTACATAAGTTCTGGTCCAAGGTTAAGCACACAAAATCTGTGCTCAATATCCAGCCTTATTAGGTTTCAAGGGTCATCCAGATTTTAGCTATGTGGCCTTGGGCAGGTTTACTCCCTAAAATGGGGGAAATGATAATATCTATATCAAGGTAAATTGTAGGAGTTACAATAATTAGTATCTGAAAAGTAGAGTTAGGAGTATCATGTAAATGCTTGCTATTTTTACCAGTGCAAGTGTTGCATTGAAGGGAGAAAAATAATGGACAAGAAGAACAAAGAGCCACTTTATGCTCAAAATTAGAATCAATACATTGTTTTTCATATTAGATATACAGCATTTTACCTTCTTCAAAGTGAAAGCATTTCCTTGAGCAAAACAAAAATAATCCTCATAAAATGGAATAGTAATAAATAGAAATGAAGCACAAATGAGGAGCACCTGTATTCCATAAGATACTTTTGATTAAACCAAAAAAAGGTGTCTCTTCTACAAAAGAATTTACTTTCATCTACTGGGAAATTTTCTTAAAATCGGCACCTTATTAACACCTGACCAAAAACAAATGTAATAAATATGCAAATTTATGATGTTAATAGTGTCTGCTTAGAGACGTGTAATGCAAACATTAATGAATGTACACCAGCACTTGTGCTTAATGTGTATTTAATGAATTAAGTTTGTCATAAAAATGCACTGTAATAAGAGCTAAAAATGTAGATGTTTAAGAAAATATTTTCTCAGCCTTTAAGAAGCTCACAATCAAATATATAAACTACAGTATAATATGTGCATGTTACAGGGAAAGTATTCCTAGCCTGGCTAGAAGGAGTCTGTGTTACAAGATTTGCCCATACTGTAATGGTAGTTATAATAAAACCTACAACAGCAAGTCCCAAACATTTGGAACAGTTTGATGTTCATTATTATTATTCTTTGCTTCAGCTGAGAAATGCTTTAAACTGAAGAAAACAAAGACATAGCAGGTTCACTTCCAGAGGCAGGTTCTCCTTGTAGTTAACGAACCCACTAGGAGAGCAGAGGTAATTTATTCCAGTAGAAGGAGGGAAGGAAAAGAACGAAAGTGTTAGAGTAAGTGAAGAGAAAACATTCTTCAGGATAGGAAACAGAAAAGAGAAGTATAAAGAGAGGTAGTATGGAAGTATAAAGAGGGACAAACAGTGCAAAAAAAGTCATATTGCAATAAAATGTAGTACACCGGGTGAACATATTCAAAAAATAAAAGTAAAGGAAAAGAATAATAAAAAGATGATAGTTAATAAAGGAAAAGAAAGCTTGGAAAGTAGCATTTAGCTTAACTTCAAGAAAAGAGTTGTCTATGAGGCTCTAAAAACACAAAAGAATACATTCTAAGAGAGGGTAATAGTGGTAACATGTAACATTGACTTCTCAAATTCCATTTGACCTCAAGTTATAAAGTGAATTTGTAAGTAACAAAACTATTGAAATTCTAGGCTTGCAGCTTTTTTGAAAAGGGATAAGAACACTTTAATATTACTAATTTCTGCTGTTTTATTACCTGTAACACACAAGTGCTACAAATTGTAACTAATGGTGATGGACAGTATCATTCAGACATATGCATACATCCAAATAATTATTTTCATGCACTAATTGTTCTGTCAAAGATAGATCCATAAGTAATAGATAATAAATTTGTTCTTTACTTTGTGGAAGTGAAAAGTGGTGTTCAGGAAAACAGTGCCTTCAGCCTCATGGAAGAAATATTCATGGAGAAACACAAGAATTCTAATATAAACGAAAGCTCTAAAATAAGAACAAGAAATAGCAACTAGCTTGTTCTTCGTACTTCAGTACACAAGGAAAGAAATACTACTTTTACATCTCTGACTTTAATGCCTTTTCCCATTTATCTAAATTTAAATATTCCAAGACTCAAACAAAAAGCTCTTCCCAAAGCCTACTCTATCCTTCCCATAGTGCAGCACTAATACACTTCAGGTAACTGAACTCAGATCCAATTTGAGCTCTGATTAGTCTAAATGAATTGTGCTTAAGTCATGCCCTGTCCCTTTTTCCAAGCCTGAACAAATCAACCCATGCCATTACTATGTTGACATTTTGGATTCAAGGATGAGCATATAACCTAAGCGGGGTCAATAAGAACTCAAAGAATGACTTTTGTTTCATAGCTGATAGAAGGCACCCTTTCTTTCTTGGATGGGACAAGCAAATGTGTAGCCACTATTTCTCTGACAGACAGATGACTATAACATGAAGAGAAGAAGCCCTGAGAGGAGACAATACTAAAGATGACAGAGAGGTAAAAAGGAAGTAACCTGGATTTCCAGTGACATCCTAGATTCATTGAATCAAACTCTTAAACCTGCCCTACCAAAATCTAGTTAGGTGAGTCAACATATTTCCTTGCTTTGTCCACCAGTTTGCAATGGTTTTTCAGTTACCTGAGGCTGAAATACCAAACTGAAATAAACCCTGGAGATTAAACACTATTGTTCTCCTGTATACTACGTACAGTAATCACCAGATATTATTAATCTCACAGAAGTAAAGTTATTTGGTCAAGTTTGATGATGTATTACTTAGCAGACCTAAGATTAAAACTCATATTTTTTCTAAACTTGAAGGCAAGTATCAGATTTGTCTTCTCCAACCAGCTAGGGAATTGTATGATAGAGGCATTTCATGTCATTTTTGGAATTACAATCAAAGATTAGGCTCTACCATAAAGATTTACAAATGTAGGCTTCCAAAAAGTATTTGGTGGCTGTTATTTGTTATTTGGCATAGCAAGTAAAACACTGCTTGTTGGAGTGCCTGAGTTCAACACCCCATGTTGGAGTGCCTGAGTTTAAGCTCTAGCTCTGCTTCTGATTCCAGTTTCCTACTAATGTAGATCCTGGGAGGTAGCAAATGATGGCTCAGGTACTTGGGTACCTGATACCTATAAGGGATACAAGGCTCCTGGCTTCAGCCTGGTTTAGCTTCAGCTGTTATGGACATTTGAATCAGAACAGAAGATTCTCTCTCACCCTCCTTCTCCTCTATTCCCCACTTCCTCTCTTCATCTTCCACATAAATGAAAATAAATAAATTTTTTAAAATATTCCCAGAATATACTCACAAAGTACTTATTAATTAGATGGAGGGGAAGTAACTTTATGAGGAGAAATCTGAAAGATACCACTTTATTTTTTTAAGATTTATCTATTTGTTTGAAATGCAGAGTTACAGAGATAGAGAAGAAGAGACAGAGAGGGAGATCTCCCATATGCTGGTTCACTCCTCAAATGGCTGCAATAACTGGAGACGGGCTAATCCAAAGCCAGGAGCCAGGAGCTTCTTCCTAGTCTCCCATATAGGTGCAGGGGCCCAAGGACTTGGGCTATCTTATACTCTTTCCAAGGTGCATTAGCAGGGAGCTGAATGGGAAGTGAAGCAGCTGGGATGAAAACAGTACCCATATGGGATATATCTTCGAGTAAGAATGCATCATTTTTGTTGTATTCCTGTCAAAAATGCATAATCAAAATTTAATTTTAAAAATGGGACAAATCAAAATTGAAAGAATTCCACAAAATAAATAACCTGTACTCATAAAAAACCTCACAGTGATCAAAGAACTATTCTCAATTACACAAAAACACAGAGACTTTCAACTATAATATATAATCCTGGGCTGGACACTCTACAAGAATTTTTTCTTTTAAGGTAAAGGACATTAGTGAGATAATGTCAAAATTTAAATAAAGTCTATGAATTATACAATAAATGTTAATTTCCTAATTTTTATACTGAATTTAAGAAAACAGTCTTGTTTTTAGGAAATATTGCCTGAAGAATTTAGGGATAATAAAGTAGTATATCTGTAGTTACAATCAAAAAATTTAGAAAAATATGATATATGTATGTAATATGATGAGATAAATGTGGTAAAATGTTAAGATCTAAGGACGGGGTGAATATGGACAAGAAGTTCATGTACTATTTTTGCAACTTGTAATGAAGTCCGAAACGATTCCTAACTAAAAACATAAAAATAAAATTATAAATTAGAAAAAGTTGAGAATTAAATCTAATACAGTCTCTTCCCTAAAATGGCTTATAGTTTATTAGATAAGATACATATATCATGGGATGCTCTTATTTAAGACTTCCAATGTTCTTATTTTCTCTATATAATAGTCTGAACACCTAAATTTGCCATCATGCAGTCTGATCATATTCTAGACTTCCAACCACATTTTCCTAAATCCTCTTTCTTGGTTACTATAGTCCAGTCAAACTGAATCTTACAATATTTTTGTTTTGTTCATACCTGTTAACTCTGCCTAGATACATTCCCACAACTCTGAATTATGCTCAAAAGCAACCCTATTTCACCTCTCTTTCATTTAATTTTCTATAAACCCTTGTTGAAGATTTATTTACTTATTTATTTATCTAAAGGCAGAATTACAGAAAAAGAGAGGGAGAAGGAAAGAATCTTCCAACCACTAGATTACTCCCCAAATGGTCGCAACAGCCAGAACTGGGCTGATCTGAAGCCAGGAGATTCTTCCAGGTCTCCCATATAGGGACAGAGCCCCAAGCACTTGGGCCATTATCTGCTGCTTTCCCAGGCCACCTGCAAGGAGCTGGATAGGATGTGGAGCAGCCTGGATTCGAACTGGTGCCCATATGAGAGGCCAGCACCACAGGCAACAGCTTTACCCACTACGCCATGGTGCTAGCCCCTTTCTACAAACTTCTGTATTTCTTACATGAGACTGATCACCTTCTAATTTCTATTACAACTATGTGTGTCCAGTTATTTATCTTCTCAACAGAATCTATATTTTGTTTGTAGAACTAGTACAATGTATTGAATATTAACAGGCTACCTATATTGCTGACAATAGTAGAAAAAAAGTAATAAATAGTAGGAATTTTTTGAGTTTTCACCACATGCAGGCACTGTACAAGTATTAAGTGTTTACAAGCATGCATTGCTTGCAATACTCCTAAGATAAGCACTACTATTACTCTCATTTTGCAAATAAAGAAACAGACTTATGGAACACAAGAAATTAACCCAAGATAAATCAGTAATGAATAAAGTAAACATGCAAATACAGATGTAATCAATTTCAAAGCTCAAATTCTTTCCATAATATTGTGCTGCTAGTTTACCTGCTTCTACTAAGGACTGTTTCCACCCACCGCAGAACTCCTCCCATCCAAAAATTAATATATTGAATTCTTAGCCCACAGTGTGATGTTATTAGGAGGTGGTACCTTGGGATGCAATTAGGTCATGAGGGAGGAGTCCTCAAGAAGGAAAATGGTGCCCTTATTAGGAAAAGACACAAGAACTTGTATCCTCTCTCTGTTCTCTGCAACACAAAGATATAAGGAGAAAAGAGCCTGTACAAACAAGGAAGAGAGTGCCCTTACCAGACACTGCATTGGTTCCTAACTTGATCTTAGGTTTCCCAGCCTCCAGAGTCTTGTGAAGTAAGTTTCTTTTGTTACAGCTACTGAACTTACAGTGTTCTGGTATAAGAACCTCAACTAAGACAGTTTCCAATGCTGCCTTTATCCATTGGACTTAGTTCTTCTTTTTAATTTTTTTTCAATTTGACAGAGTTAGACAGTGAGAGACAGAGAAAGAGAGAAAGGTCTTCCTTCCATTGGATCACTCCCCAAATGGCCGCCACGGCCAGAGCTAGGCTGATCCAAAGCCAGGAGCCTGGTGCTTCCTCTTGGTCTCTCACGCAGGTGCAGGGGCCCAAGGACTTGGGCCATCCTCCACTGCCTTCCTGGGCCCCAGCAGAGAACTGGACTGGAAGAGGAGCAGCCTGGACTAGAACCTGTTGCCCATATGGGATGCTGGCGCCACAGGCAAAGGATTAACCAAGTGTGCCATGGCGCTAGCCCCTGGACTTAGTTCTTCTACACACAAATAACATAAATCCATGCCTCACTCCATATATAAGAAGAAAACTAAAAGTGAATAACAGATTATAAATCACAAAAACAGAATACACTATGTGCAGTTCTTTTGATAGGTGTTAACTTTATAAAGTTTGCAGCAGAGCCCCTCACGAAGAAACATTATAAATCCATAAAATTTGAAAGTTCACTACTGAAAGATAATGCTAAAATAAAAGGAAAGCAGTAAGAGCTGGAAAACAGTTGCTCTATAAACCATGAAAGGATATCATCTCCTATTTCTAAAGAGTTCATTTAAGTAATAGATATTAAAATAACACAAAGGTACTAGCAGTTAAAAGAACACAAATAGATGTTGCTATGTGAGGGCAAACTGTTGAAATCTTTACTGAATATATACTAAACTGATCTTCTGTATATAAAGAGAATTGAAAATGAATCTTGATGTGAATGGAAGGGAACAGGGAATGGGAAAGGGGAGGGTTGCAGGTGGGAGGGAAGTTATGGGGGGGGAGCCATTGTAATCCATAAGCTGTACTTTGGAAATGTATATGCATTAAATAAAAGCTTTTAAAAAAAGAACACAAATAGAAACAGAAAATTTACCACAAAGGAAAAACATATTATAAATAGTCTATATCAAAATATTAATACCTAGTGTTTTTGAAGTTATTGTAAAATTAGTACACTCATACAATATTGATAAAACTTTAAACTGAGAAAAACTAAAATATAACCTCTTAACACATTATAAGAGCCATGATGACATCTATACCCAAGTAAATAACTCAAAAGAAGGAAAACAATTTGTATGATTAGAATATTACCTGTTATGTCATTTTTTAAATATATTAAAACTGTAAAAAAAAACTATTACACAATCACAGTCTAGTTATGAAAATCATTCTATCTATTGAACACAGTATTCTTTTTTTCCTTCTGTTTAGTTTTTATTTATTTTTGTTTTTGATCACACTTTTTATTAATACCTAGCACAGCTGTATGTCAGATAGTGTACAAAGTGAAGCACTTAGCAAACATCACCTTAGTTAATCCTGACAAAATTTATGAGATGAGTGGCAGATGGCTGTTTTTATTTTCTTTTTTTTATTTAATAAATGTGAATTTACAAAGTGCAACTTTTGCATTGTTGTGGCTTTCCTCCCACAACCTCCCTCCCTCCCACAGCCCTCCCATCTCCCACTCCCTCTCCCATCCCACTCCTCATCAAGTTTCATTTTCAATTATCTTTACGTACAGAAGATCAACTTAGTATATTCTAAGCAAAGGTTTCAACAGACTGCGCCCACACAATGCCACAAGATATAGAGTACTGTCCGACTAGTAGTGTTATTAACTCTCATTGTAAAACACATTAAGGACAGAGATCCTACGTGGGAAGCATGTGCCCAGTGACTCCCATTGTTAATTTAACAAATGACACCCTTATTTATGACGTCAGTAATCACCCAAGGCTCTTGCCAAGAGGAGGCTCCTTGAGTTCATCAACTCTGAACTTTTTTAGTCAAGGCCATATCACAGCTCCTGGAGGTTCCTTCCTCCCTTCAGAGAAAGATGCCTCCTTCTTTGATGGCCCATTCTTTCTGCTGGGGTCTTGTTCACTGAGACCTTTCATTCAGGTTGTTTTTGCCACAGTGTCTTGGCTTTCCATGCCTGTGAGACTCTCATGGGCCTTTTAGCCAAATCCGAATGCCTTAAGGGCTGATTCTGAGGCAGGAGTGCTGTTTAGGGCATTTGCCATTCTATGAGTCTGCTGTGTGTCCTGCTTCCCCCGCAGGATCATTCTCTCCCTTTTAATTCTATCCTTCATTGTTTGCAGACACTGGTCTTATTTGTGAAATCTCTTCAACTGCTTGCCCTATCTTTTTGATCAATTATGTACTTAAACTTATCACTTTAACAAGTGAGATGGCTCTACCATTGGAGGTAAGTCTGAGTGAGCATGTGCCGACCTGTATATCTCCTCCCTCTCTTATTCCCACTCTTATATTTTAACAGAGATCACTTTTCTGTTAATTTTAAATGCCTGAGAATAACTGTGTATTAATTACAGAGTTCAACCAGTGGTAGTAAGTAGAACAAAAAAGAACAACAGCAACAACAACAAAATACTAAAAGGAATAAAATAGTAAGTTGTTCCTCAACAGTCAAGACAAGGGCTAAACATGTCATTGTTTCTCATGGTGTCCATTTCACTTCAACAGGTTTCCTTTTAGGTGTTCGGTTAGTTGTCATCGATCAGAGAGAACATATGATATTTGTCCCTTTGGGACTGGCTTATTTCACTCAGCATTATGTTTCCCAGATTCTTCCATTTTGTTGCAAATGACCGGATTTCATTGTTTTTGACTGCTGTATAGTATTCTACAGAGTGCATATCCCATAATTTCTTTATCCAGTCATCCATTGATGGGCATTTCGGTTGATTCCAGGTCTTAGCTATTGTGAATTGAGCTGCAACAAACATTGAGGTACAAACAGCTCTTTTTTTCGCATTTAATTCCATTGGGTAAATTCGAAGGAGTGGGATGGCTGGGTCATGTGGTATGGCTATATTCAGGTTTCTGAGGACTCTCCAAACTGTCTTCCATAGTGGCTTTACCAGTCTGCATTCCCACCAACAGTGGGTTAGTGTCCCTTTTTCCCCACATCGTCACCAGCAGCTGTTGTTAGTTGACTTCTGTATGTAAGCCAATCTAACCTGAGTGAGGTGAAACCTCATTGTGGTTTTGATTTGCATTTCCCTGAAGGCTAGGGATCCTGAGCATTTTTTCATGTGTCTGTTGGCCATTTAGATTTCCTCTTTTGAAAAATGTCTGTTAAGGTCCTTGGCCCATTTTTTTATTGGGTTCTTTGTTTTGTTGCTGTGGAGTTTCTTGATCATATTATAAATTCTAGTTGTTAATCCTTTATCAGTTGTGTAGTTCGCGAATAACATCTCCCATTCTGTTGGTTGCCTCTTCACTTTCCTGACTGTTTCTTCTGCTGTAAAGAAACTTTTCAATTTGAGGTAATCCCATTTGTTTATTTTATCTTTGATTACCCATGCCTCTGGGGTCTTCTCCAGGAATTCTTTGCCTGTTCCAAAGTCTTGAAGGGTTTCCCCTATGCTTTCAATTAGTTTCATGGGGTCGTGGTGTATCTCTAGTTCTTTGATCCATGTTGAGTGGATTTTTGTATAAGGTATAAGGTAGGGGTCTTGCTTCATACTTAGACATGTGCACACCCAGTTTTCCCAGCACCATTTTTTGAAGAGGCTGTCCTTGTTGCAGGGGTTGGTTTTAGGTCCTTTGTCAAATATGAGTTGGTTATGGATACTTGGATTGATCTCCGGTGTTTCTATTCTGTTCCACTGGTCTATCCATCTATTTCTGTACCAGTACCAGGCTGTTTTGATTATAAATGCCCTGTAATATGTCTTAAAGTCTGGAATTGTGATGCCTCTGGATTTGTTTTTATTGCAAAGGATTGCTTTAGCTAATTGTGGTCTCCTGTTTCTCCATATGAATTTCAGTATCATTTTTTCTAGGTCTTTGAGGAATGACTTTGGTATTCTGATTGGTATTGCATTGAACTTGTAAATTGCTTTTGGGGGAATGGACATTTTGATGATATTGATTCTTCCAATCCATGAGCATGGCAGGTTTTTCCATTTTGTGTGTGTGTGTGTGTCGTCTATTTCTTTATTTAATGTTTTGTAATTTTCATCATAGAGGTCTTTGACATCCTTGGTTAAATTTAGTCCAAGGTAGGCTGGCGCCGTGGCTCAACAGGCTAATCCTCCGCCTTGCGGCGCCGGCACACCGGGTTCTAGTCCCGGTTGGGGCACCAGATTCTGTCCCGGTTGCCCCTCTTCCAGGCCAGCTCTCTGCTGTGGCCCGGGAGTGCAGTGGAGGATGGCCCAAGTGCTTGGGCTCTGCACCCCATGGGAGACCAGGAGAAGCACCTGGCTCCTGCCATTGGATCAGCGCGGTGAGCTGGCTGCAGCGCGGCGGCCATTGGAGGGTGAACCAATGGCAAGGGAAGACCTTTCTCTCTGTCTCTCTCTCTCACTGTCCACTCTGCCTGTCAAAAAAAAAAATTTAGTCCAAGGTACTTGATTGTTTTTGTGGCTATTGTGAATGAGATTGATCTTAGAAGTTCTTCCTCAGCCACAACATTGTCTGTGTATACAAAAGCTGTTGATTTCTGAGCATTGACTTTGTATTCTGCTACTTTACCAAACTCTTTGATGATCTCCAATGGTCTCTTATAGTAATTCATTGGATCCCCTATGTATAGGATCATGTCATCTGCAAACAGGGATAATTTAACTTCCTCCTTTCCCATTTGTATCCCTTTAATTTCTTTTTCTTGCCTGATGGCCCTGGCTAACACTTCAAGGACTATACTGAATAGCAATGGTGAGAGTGAGCATCCCTGTCTGGTGCCAGTTTTCAATGGAAATGCCTCCAATTTTTCCCCATTCAATATGATGCTGGACATTGGTTTATCATAGATTGCCTTAATTGTGTTGAGGAATATTCCTTTTAACCCCAATTTGGTTAGAGTTTTCATCATGAAAGGTTGTTGTATTTTGTCAAATGCTTTCTCTGCATCTATTGAGATAATCATATGATTTTTGTTACTCAACTTGTTAATGTGATGTATCACATTGATTGACTGAATACTGAACCATCCCTGCATACCAGGGATAAATCCCACTTGGTCTGGGTGAATGATCTTTCTGATGTGCAGTTGGCTTCAGTTTGCCAGAATTTTGTTGAGTATTTTTACATCTATGTTCATCAGGGAGATAGGTCTGTAGTTTTCTTTCTCTGTTGTGTCTTTTCCAGGCTTAGGAATTAAGGTAATGCTGGCTTCATAAAAGAATTTGGGAGGATTCCTTCCCTTTTAATTGTTTTGAATAATTTGAGAAGAACTGGAGTTAGTTGTTCTTTAAATGTCTGGTAGAACTCAGCAGTGAAACCATCCAGTCCTGGGCTTTTCTTTTTCGGTAGTGTGTTTATTACTGATTCAATTTCTTTCATGGTCATGGGTCTGCTTAGGTTTTCTATATCTTCACAGCTTAGTTTAGGAAGGTTGTATGTGTCCAGGAGTCTATCCATTTCTTCCAGATTCCCCAATTTGTTAGGATATATCTCTTTGTAGTGGTTTCTGATGATTCTTTTTTATTTCTGTTGTGTTTGTTGTTACATTTCCATTACTATCTTTGATTTTAGGGATTTAGGTCTTCTCTCTCCTTTTTTTGGTTAGTTGGGCCAATGGTGCATCTATTTTGTTTATTTTTTCAAAGAACCACCTCTTGGTTTTGTTGATCTTTTGTGCTGTTTTTTTTTTTGTTTGTTTCAATTCTGCTTATTTCTTCTCTAATCCTTAGTATTTCTTTCCTTCTGCTGGGTTTGGGCTTGATTTGCTGCTGTTTTTCTAAATCCTTGAGGTGCATGGAGAGTTCATTTGTTTGGTTCCTTTCCAGCTTCTTGATATAGGCACCAATTGCTATAAACTTTCCTCTTAGCACTGCTTTTGCTGTATCCCACAGGTTTTGATAGGTTGTGTTATCATTTTCATTTGTTTCTAGATATCTTTTGATTTCTCTTTTGATTGCTTCGATGACCCACTGTTCATTCAAAATCATGTTGTCCATTCTCCATGTGTTTGCATATGGTGTAGAGATTCTTGGGTTGTTGATTTAAAGTTTCACTGTGCTATGGCCTGAGAAGATGCATGGTATAGTTTCAATTTTTTTGAATTTGTTGAGGCTCCCTTTATGGCCTAGCATATGGTCAATCCTAAAGAACGTTCCATGTACTGGGGAGAGATAATGTGAACTCTATGGCTGTGGGGTGGAAGGTTCTGAAGGTATCTACCAGGTCTATTTGGTCTATAACGTCAATTAGCTCTGTTGTTTCCTTGTTGATTTTCTGTCTGGTTGATCTGTCCATTGATGAGAGTGGGGTGTTGAAGTCCCCTGTTACTATTGTATTTGATACTATCTCCCTTTAAGTCTTTTAGTAATTCTTTCAAGTAGCCAGGCACCCTGAAATTAGGTGCATATACATTTATACTAGTAATGTCTTCATGTTGGATAGATCCTTTAATCATTATATAATGCCCTTCTTTGTCTCTTTTAATAGTTTTTATGTTAAAGTCTATTTTGTCTGATATTAGGATGGCCACACCAGCTCGTTTTTTGGTTTATGTTAGCTTGGAGTATCTTTTTCCATCATTTCACTTTCAGTCTGCGTGCATCTTTGCTGATAAGGTGTGTTTCCTGAAGGAGCATATAGATGGATTCTCTTTTTTGATCTAATCAGCTAGTCTGTGCATCTTGGTAATAGAGTTAAGGCCATTCAACGTGACTACTGTTAGGTACTGTCTTTTCCCAGTCATGTTTCCTGAAACAAGCTGTTGATGCATTTTGAAATTTGTTTGTAGCTTATTTACATTTGCTTTTTTTTTTGTAGTGAAGTTCTTGTTTTTGTACTTCTGTGTGCAGTACGTCTTTGAGCCAGTGTTGTAGGGTTGGAGGCAAGGATACAAATTCTTTCAGTTTCTGTTTGTCATGGAAGATCTTATATCCCCTTCATTCATAAATGATAGCTTTGCAGGGTATAGTATTCTAGGTTGGCATTGTTTGTCTTTTAAAACTTGGACTATATCATGCCATTGTTTCCTTGCCTGTAGTGTTTGCAATGAGAAGTCTGGGGTGAGTTTGATTAACTTACCCCTGAATGTGATTTGTCGTTTCTCTCTGGCATATTTTAGGATTTGTTTTTTGTATGTCACTGAGCTGAGTGTTGCCACAATGTGTCACGGTGAATTCTCTTCTGATCTAACCTGTTGTGGCTCCTGGCTATTTGTTGAATTTGTCTGTTATTATCCATTTGCCTCTCTTGGAAGTTTTCTGATATTATTTTATTGAAAATGCCTTTCAATCCATTCTCTTTCCACACCCTATGGGACTCCTATTATCCAAACATTACAACACTTGATTGACTCTTGTAGGTCTCCAACCGTATTTTTTAATTTGCTAATTTCTTCTTCCTGTGTTTGAACTGATTGTATTATTTCTGGAAGTTTGTCTTCAAATTCTGACATTCGCTTTTCTATTTCATCTATTCAATTTCTGAGAGATTCCACGGTGTTTTTTACATGGTAAATTGAGTTCTTCATTTCCAGTATTTCATTCTGGCTTCTCTTTAGGATCTCTAATCCTTGGGCTTGCTTTTTGTTCAGAACTTGAAACTGTCTCTCATTATTTCTAAGTAATCTGATTATTAATTTTCTAAATTCTTTTTCTGGCATGGCTTCAAATTCTTCTTCTTCAGCCTTTATTATGGATGGTTTAGCCTGCTCCATTGGCGAGATTATAGGTTCTTCTATATTCTTATTCTGGCTTTTTCCTTTGTTCTTCGGCATTTCCATCTGTCTTGATTTTCAGGTTGATTTCCCTCTGCTATGGGCTGCTGTGGGTCTGTACCAATATCCAGTGTAAGCAGGCTGCTCTACCTTCTAGAGTTTATTTATTTGTTTGTTTATTTATTTTTGGTAACTTGAGTGGGCTGGTGTCAGGGCTTTGAGGTGCCAAGCTCCGCCCCTTGGGGCCGGTTTCCCTGTTCCTTTGTTCACCCTAACGTGCCTGTCTATGCCTGGGCCTCATTGGTCAGCCACTCTCCCTCACTGCGTACCCTGCACGAGGAGTGACGAGTAGCTCCAAACCATCCATGGGCTTGTCTCACCTGCCTCTCCAGCATAGACTCTCTCTATATCACCCCTCTCCGATGCATAGACTCCTCGGCTGGGGTCCTGTGCCACCATGTCCCACTAGCTCTGTGGCTTTGTTCTCTAACTTTTCCCCAAAACTACAGAATCTCCACTTTTATTGAACTATCTTTTCCCACACTATCGGTGTGCTCCCTCCCTATTCCACCATCTTGCCCTGGAATTGAACACAGTATTCTGAATCCACTAAAAATCCAATTGTAAAAACTTTAACAGTGTAGGAAGATGTTCATGATATACTGTGAAATAAATGGTAAAAAGTAAAATTTAACAATCTGGATATTCCATGGAGCTCCCAAAATTCCATGTCAATTTACTAAGCATAATACTCATATTTTGTTCTGTTTAAAGGCACTATGTTTTCTGAGCAACTTTCACATGTGTAACTGTAACCAACTTTTAAGGGAACTTAACTGAAAAGTGCAACACTCAACCAGGAAAATATTCTGAAAATGATTCCTATACTCTTATAACGGAAAAGCTATTCACCCAAGAAAGAAAAATAGTATGCAAAAATAAAGTTGTTTTGGCTTAGAATAATTGGTCTTAAGTTGTTCTAATTTCTAGGAGTCAAACATGAATAAAAAACAAATTCTACTAGCTTACATATTCAAAATCCATTAATTAAATATTGCATTAACTTCCTATTGCTACAATTTCCTTTCCTTACTGAGTGAAAGAACCACTTAGTCTCACCAGATTAACAAAAGCTTTCTTAGTTAAAGAGTGGCATACTTTGGTCTACATAGTATATATAATTATTTATCCATTCACTCATTAACTTTTTTGAGCAATACTCCAGGCATTAGAGATACAAAGAACAAGATGTGGTTCTTGTTCTTTTGGTGTTCACATTCTTTTAAAAAAAATTATTTTTATTTGAAACAGCTATAGAGAGAGAGGGACAGATAGAGAGGTCTTCCATTCACTAGTTCACTCTCCAGATGGCCGCAACAGGCAGAGCTGGGCCACACAGAAGCCAGGAGTTTCTTCTGGTTTCCTACGTGGGTAGCAGGGGCCCCAACTCTTGGGTCATCCTCCACAGCTTTTTCCAGTCCATAAGCAGGGAATTATATCAGAAGTGGAACTTCTGGGACATGAATCCACACCCGATGGGATGCCAGCATCACAGGCAACGATTTTACCCACTATACCACAATGCCAAACCCTAAATGCTCACATTCTAAGGAAGAGTGAAAAATCTATAAATACTATTACCTGCTGTGATAAATACTACACTAGAATTATGTGTTATTTGCTACAAGACTATAATCAAAGAAAAGATTAATTCCACCTAGGGAAATCAGTAGGTTTTATTTGGTAAGTGAAAAAGGTAATATTTGATTTAGATCTCTATTTATAGATATCTTATTATTTTACAAAGAATTTCTGCTCACCTCCCCTATTTCTTTAACAAATTTACAACAGATTCAGAATTGGTCCCAAATAAAGGGTTATTATTTACATACAACATTTAGCATTATTATTAAGACAAAACAATGTTATACTTTATATTTTCTAAGAGTCATATGAGATATTTCATGCACTGATTATCAAAAAGATCATAAGAAATGAAGTATTAGTATATTTGATCTAGTGTAGAAATATTAGTCCATAAAGCTAATTATTTACTCAGCATCAGCAATGTGCTCAGGATCTCTGCTAAATATCAAGGATAAGAAAAAGACAAGAGAGTGCCCCTCAATGATCTAGTAGGGGACAAATGCACATTACTCAAAAAATTTAGCCTGCATATTATAAATTATGTCCAATTATCTAGGTATAGGTTTTCTCACATAAGGCTTATGAGCACAGGTTTGAGATTAAGTGAAATAAATGGCTATTGGCATATTCACAAAGTTGTGCAGTTTTCATCATTATCTAGTTCCAGGTCATTTTCATAAACTCCAAAAGAAACCTGTATTTATTGACGGTCACTATTTCTTTTTTTTAAGATTTATTAATTTATTTGAAATTCAGTTACACAGAGAGAGAAGAGGCAGAGAGAGAGGGGGGGGTCTTCCATCTGCTGGTTTACTCCTCAATTGGCCACAACCACCAGAGCTGAGCCGATCCAAAGCCAGGAGCCAGGAACTTCCTCCAGGTCTCCCACGTGGGTGCAGGGGCCTAAGGATTTGGGCCATCTTCTACTGCTTTCCCAGGCCACAGCAGAGAACTGGATCAGAATTGGAGCAGCCAGGACATGAACTGGTGCCCATATGGGATGCCGGCACTGTAGGTGGTGGCTTAACCCACCATGCCACAGCGCCAGTCCCTAATAGTTTGTTTCTTTAAAGTAGTTTTGATATGTTTCCTTTATACTAAAATTAATTTAAATTAATTTAGAAAAATAAAACATATATTTAATTAAAAATAAGACAGATAAAGTGAACTCCTTAACTGTAGGTAATCCAACCTCTCTTACCCCATCTCCACTTCTATTCCTAGCCCATAGCAACTACTCATTTGTTCTCTATTTCTAAAATTTTATCATTTCAAAATGTCATGTAAATGGAATCCTATGAAATTTAACCTTTTCAAGTATTTGGCTTTTTTTTATTTGACAGATAGTGTTAGACAGTGAGAGAGAGAGACAGAAAGAAAGGTCTTCCCTCTGTTAGTTCACCCCCCAAATGGCCGCTACGGCCGGTGCTGCGCCTATCCAAACCCAGGAGCCATGTGCTTCTTCCTGGTCTCCCATGTGGGTGCAGGGGCCCAAACACTTGGGCCATCCTCCCCTTAGTATTTGACTTTTGACAGTGGCTTTGTCACTCAGCACAATTCCCGGAGATTCACCTAAATTAATTGATAGTTCATTCTTTTTTATTGCTAAGTCATATTCCATTGCAGGGATGTACTACAGACTGCTTAGCAATTCACGTACTGAAGGACATCTGAGATGATTCTAGGTTTTGACTGCTGAAGATAAGCCTCTTTAAAAAAAAAAAAACTTATTTATTTATTTGAAAGGCAGAGATACAAAGAAAGAAGGAGAGAGAGAGAAAGAGAGAATGAGAATGAGAATCTTTCATCTGCCTGTTCACTCCCCAAATGGCCACAATGGCCAGGGCTGAGCCAATCTGTAGCTGAAAGCCCTCTTTTGTTAATAAGGTCATAAATTCTAGGCACACATATTTTAGTGAATAAAAGTATAAGCTCTGGGGGCCAGCACTATGGCATAGCAGGTAAAGCCACTGCCTGAAGTGTCAGCATTCCATTTGGTTGCCGGTTTGAGTCCCGGCTGCTCCTCTTCCGATTCTGCTCTCTGCCATGGCACCTGCATGGGAGACCAGGAAGAAGCTCCTGGCTCCTGGCTTTGGAGATCTCCTTTCTTTCTTTCTTTCTCTCTCTCTCTCTCTCTCTCTCTCTCTCTCTCTCCCTCCCTCCCTCCCTCCCTCCCTCTATCTCTTTCTCTCTCTTTCCCTCTCCCTCCCTCTTTCTCTCTCTGTCTGCCTCTGCCTCTCTGTAACTCCGCCTTTCAAAAAATAAATAAATCTTTAAAACAAACAAAAAAAAGTATAAGCTCTGAAATCAGATTGGATTTGAATTCCACCTCTATTTCTCAGCATGTGACTTGAATAAGTTACTTATCCCCTTCATGTTTTAATATCCTCATCTGTAAAATTATGATAATTACTTCATCAAACTCTAGAGAAAATTAAAGCATTTATATGCATAATGGATTTAGAATCATCCTTGCCTCAAATAATTGTCTGCTATATTATTTTTAAATGTCTGTTTTTTCCCTTCTATGTTTTAGCTGTATGATTTTAAGCAAATCATATAACAGTTGCAATTTCACCACCTGTACAAAAAGAATAAAAGTTTATAAGGCTGCAAAAAGGATTAAATAACATATTTAAGATGATTTGGCTCATAGAAAGCATGATATAAATGTTAGCCTCTTTCCTTTCTATGTTTTAACAGAGACATTTTTCTCATTTCTTCCAAAAGACAGGCTATCACCTGTCACTTTGTTCAACTGCTTAACTTGCTACATAAAGTTTAGAATGCAGAAGCTTTATAACAAAATATACTTTAATAGCCCACAAATGTTTTTATGCTCAATTTCTGGTTATAGACTGTTTTTGAAAATTGAGTTATAAAATACAGATCTCTGAATTAGGACAAAGTTATTATAATGATGATTGATTCTTTTTTCCAAGAATGAAATGCATTAAGCAAACACAACTACAATCTCACTGTCTAACAGCTTTTTAGGAGTAGGTATTAAAGCATAACAGGTAGATGAAGATTCCTGGGAGTACCTACAGACAATGGTGTTATAAATTCTGTGAAACGTGGAGTCTAGGTAACACTATAAAGTAGTTACTTTGGGTCTATAAACTCCAAATAACATTTCAAGTACAGCCCTCTGAGAATAGTGGTACCTATTCATGTTTGACTCAACTGTTTTGATTTAAGGGTACTTTGACACTGGGGCAATATGATACCCTAGAAAAGCAAAAACTAAGCTTTCAATTTTCAGCTTTATGATTATAGTATAATATGCACTGAAACAGCACATCAACTCTAAGCCCCAACATTTTGAAAGAGAGTTAACGATGAGGTAGAAAAGTGGGATGGGGTCAGAAATTATTTAAAACTCATACTAGTTTAAACTAGAGACAGAATGAGTTAATGGGATGATTTAAGGAAAGAATAAACCTTAATAACAGAAGGGTTTCAGAGATGAATTGAGGTACAAACAGGAACATGAGGTAAGGATAGAAGACCATCTAATAAAGTCACCAATGAAAGGAAAACATGTTTTCGTGCCATATCATAAAGGGCTACCTTTCATTTTCAGACAGGGCCCAAGAATCTCTAATTTTTACTTGTATCTTTAATAATAAACACTTTTATTTCCAAAGTTACATTTTTCTTAAATTTTTTTCTTTTCAACTTTTATTTAATAAACAAAAATTTCCAAAGTACAACTTTTGAATTATAGCAGCTTTTCCCCACATAACTTCACACCCACACGCAAACATCCCATCTCCCACTCCCTCTCCCATCCCAATCTTCATCAAGATTCATTTTCAATTATCTTTATATACAGAAGTTCAATTTAGTATATACTAAGTAAAGATTTCAATAGACTGCACCCACAAGGACACACAAAGTATAGAGTACTGTTTGAATAGTAGGTTTACCGTTAATTCACATAGTACAACACATTAAGTGCAGAGGTGCTACATTGGGAGTAAGTGCACAGTGACTCCTGTTGTTGATTTAAAAATTGACACTCTTGTTTATGTCATCAGTAATCACCTGAGGCTCTTGTCACGAGCTGCAAAGGCTATGGAAGCCTCTAGAGTTCACCAATGCCAATCTTATCTAAACAAGGCCATAGTCAAAATGGAAGTTCTCTCCTCTCTTCAGAGAAAGGTATTGCCTTCTTTGATGGCCTGTTCTTTCTGCTGGGATCTCACTCGCAGAGATCTTTCATTTAGGACATCTTTTTTTCTTTTGCCAGAGTGTCTTGGCTTTCCATGCCTGCAAAATTCTCATGGGCTTTTTAACCAGATCCTATTGCCTTAAGGGCTGATTCTGAGGCCAGAGTGCTATTTAGGACATCTGCCATTCTATGAGTCTGCTGTGTATCCTGCTTCCCATGTTGGATCGTTCTCACCTTTTTTTTTTTTAATTTTTTATAACGCTTTTATTTAAAGAATATAAATTTCCAAAATACAGCTTATAGATTACAATGGCTCCCCCCCCACCCGCAACCCTCCCCTTTCCCACTCCCTCTCCCCTTGCTTCACATCAAGGTTCATTTTCAATTCTCTTTATATACAGAAGATCAGTTTAGTATATATTAAGTAAAGATTTCAACAGTTTGCCCTCACATAGCAACACAAAGTGAAAAATACTGTTGGAGTACTAGTTATAGTTTTAATTCACAATGTATAGCACATTAAGGACAGAGATTCTACATGATATATATTTTTAAAATTGATTAATTATCTATGCAATTTCCAATTTAACACCAAGATATTTTTAATCATTTGCAATTATCTTTATATACAGAAGATCGATTCAGTATATACTAAGTAAAGATTTCATCAGTTTGCACCCACATAGAAACACAAAGTGTAAAAATACTGTTTCAGTACTAGTTATAGCATTACTTCACATTGGACAACACATTAAGGACAGATCCCTCATGAGACGTAAGTACACAGTGACTCCTGAAGTTGATTTAACAATTTGACACTCTTGTTTATGGCGTCAGGAATCTCCCAACGGTCTAGTCATGAGTTGCCAAGGCTATGGAAGCCTTTAGGGTTTGCTGACTTCAATCTTATTCTGACAGGGTCATAGTCAAAGTGAAAGTTCTCTCCTCCCTTCAGAGAAAGGTACCTCCTTCTTTTATGGCCCCGTTCTTTCCACTGGGATCTCACTCGCAGAGATCTTTCATTCAGGTCTTCTTTTTTTGCCACAGTGTCTTGGCTTACCATGCATAAAATATTCTCATGGGCTCTTGAGCCAGATCTGAATGCCTTAAGGGCTGATTCTGAGGCCAGAGGGCTATTTAGGACATCTGCCATTCTATGAGTCTGCTGTGTATCTCGCTTCCCATGTTGGATCATTCTCTCACTTTTTGATTCTATCAGTTAGTATTAGCAGACACTAGTCTTGTTTGTGTGATCCCTTTGACTCTTAGACCTATCAGTGTGATCAATTGTGAACTGAAATTGATCACTTGGACTAGTGAGATGGCCTTAGTACATGCCACCTTGATGGGATTGTATTGGAATTCCCTGGCACGATTCTAACTCCATCATTTGGGGCAAATCTGATTGAGCATGTCCCAAATTATACATCTCCTCCCTCTCTTATTCCCACTCTTATATTTCACAGGGATCACTTTTCATTTAAAATTTAAACACCTAAGAATAATTGTGTGTTAATTACAGAGTTCAACCAATAGTACTAGAATAAAAAAAAACTAAAATGGATAAAGTATTACATTGTACAACAACAGTCAGCACAAGAGCTGATCAAGTAACTGTTTCTCATAGTGTCCATTTCATTTCAACAGGTTTTCCCTTTGGTGCTCAATTAGTTGTCACCGATCAGGGAGAACATATGATATTTGTCCCTTTGGGACTGGCTTAATTCACTCAGAATGATGTTTTCCAGATTCCTCCATCTTGTTGCAAATGACCGGACTTCATTGTTTTTGACTGCTGTATAGTATTCTATAGAGTACATGTCCCATAATTTCTTTATCCAAATGTATGCTTTGAATTCCCTGTGATCTTTTGCTGTGAGGTTCCCTTCGTTTACCTACTTCAGGTTGATGGCCGTGTTTCTGTGTTTCTGTGTGTAACACATCTTTAAGCATCTTTTGCAGGGCTGGACGAGTGGCAACAAATTCTTTCAATTTCTTTTTGCAGTGAAAGGTCTTTATTTCACTTTCATTCATAAATGAGAGCTTTGCAGGATATAATATTCTGGGCTGGCAGTTTTTTTCTCTTAGTACCTGGGCTATGTCTCGCCATTCCCTTCTAGCTTGTAGGGTTTCTGATGAGAAGTCTGCCGTGAGTCTAATTGGAGATCCTCTGAGTGTAATTTGACGTTTCTCTCTTGCGCATTTTAGGATCTTTTCTTTCTGTTTCACTGTGGTGAGTTTAATTACAATGGGTTGTGATGAGGATCTCTTTTGGTCATGTTTCCTAGGGGTTCTATGAGCTTCCTGTACTAGGATGTCTCTGTCCTTCTCCAAAACTGGGAAATTTTCTGCTATTATCTCACTAAAAAGGCCTTCTAATCCTTTCTCCCTCTCCATGCCTTCAGGAACTCCTAGAACTCGAATGTTGGGTTTTTTAATAGTATCCTGTAGATTCCCAACAATGTTTTTTAGATTTCTAATTTCCTCTTCTTTTCTTTGGTTTGACTGTATATTTTCCTGTGCTCTGTATTCTAAGTCCGATATTCTCTCTTCTGCCTCACCCATTCTGTTTGTAAGGCTCTCTAATGTGTTTTTCATTTGATCTATTGAATTCTTCACTTCATTATGATTTCTCGTCACTATCACAGTTTCATGTTTTACTAGTTGTTTCATTTCAGCTTGATTCTACTTTAATATTTCATTTTCATGAGAGAGATTTTCTACCTTGTCCATTAAGGATTTCTGTAGTTCAAGAATTTGTTTTTGAGTACTTCTTAGTGTTCTTATCAATTTTTTGAGATCTGCTTCTTGCATTTCTTCTATCTCATCATCTTCGTAATCTTGAATTGGGGTATCTTTTTCATTTGGGGGTGTCATAGTGTCTTCCTTGTTCTTGTTACCTCGGTTTTTGCGTTTGTTGTTTGGCATATTGGTTTCTTCACTGTGGTGTTTTTTCTTGTTATACTATGACTCTAGATACGTGGACTGTCTGCTTTTGATGGAGCCTTAGAGGCTTGAGATGGGTGTGGCCTGAGAGCTCTGTTTGGTTCCTCAGGGTTGAGGGTGTGCCAAAGGTGACACTCCCAGGTTAGGTGTGGTAAATCTCTCTCTGTTTCTTTCTTTGTTTTTGATTCAAAAGGGAAGTAATTCCACACAGCTGAATGGAATTGGGGGTGGTTAGCAGGCAAATGATATACCCACAGGAGCCAGAGATCGGAAGCTCTTTCCCAAGGACCACAGAGGGAATCTCTGCAGCCTTCAGTGTGGGTTCAATTTCTCCTGCAGCCTCACCACTGGGCTACCAAGGCTACCGAACTGTAGCGTCTCTGGAGAGACGCTATACACAGGCAATGTCATGGCTGAAAAAGAAGTGCTAAGATCAATCCCATGTATAATAGCCACAAAAACAATCAAATACCTTGGAATAAACTTAACCAAGCACGTTAAAGATCTCTATGTAGAGAATTGCAAAATATGAAAGAAATAGAAGGGGATACCAAAAAATGGAAAAATCTTCCCTGCTCATGTTTTGGGAGAATCAACATCATCAAAATGTCCATTCTCCCAAAAGCAATTTATAGATTCAAAGCAATACCAATCAAAATACCGAAGACATTCTTCTCACATCTGGAAAAAATGATGCTGAAATTCATATGGAGGCACAGGAGACCTCAAATAACTAAAGCAATCCTGTACCACAAAAACAAAGCCGGAGACATCACAATACCACATTTCAGGACATTTTACGGGGCAGTTACAATCAAAACAGCATGGTACTGGTACAGAAACAAATGTATAGACCAATGGAACAAAATAGAAACACCAGAAATCAATCCAAACATCTACAGCCAACTTATATTTGATCAAGGATCCAAAACCAATTCCTGGAGCAAGGACAGTCTATTCAACAAATAGTGCTGGGAAAACTGGATTTCCACATGCAGAATCATGAAGCAAGACCCCTACCTTGAACCTTACACAAAAATCCACTCAACATGGAATAAAGACCTAAATCTATGACCCGACTACATCAAATTATTAGAGAACATTGGAGAAGCCCTGCAAGATATAGGCACCGGCAAAGACTTCTTGAAAAAAAAAAAAAAACCCTGAGGCACAAGCAGTCAAAGCCAAAATTAACTATTGGGATTGCATCAAATTGAGAAGTTTCTGTACATCAAATGAAACATTCAGGAAAGTGAATAGGCAACCGACAGAATGGGAAAAAATATTTGCAAACTATGCAACAGATAAAGGGCTGATAACCAGAATCTACAAAGAAAACAAGAAACTCCACAATCAACCAACCAACCCACTTAACAGATGGGCCAAGGACCTCAATAGACAATTTTCCAAAGAGGAAATCCAAATGGCCAACAGGCACATGAAAAAATGTTCAAGATCACTAGCAATCAGGGAAATGCAAGTCAAAACCACAATGAGGTTTCACCTCACCCCGGTGAGAATGGCTCACATTCAGAAATCTACCAACAACAGATGCTGGCGAGGATGAGGGAAAAAGGGACACTAACCCATTGTTGGACTTCCACTATGGAAGTCCTTCTGGAGATTGGTTAGAAACCTGAATATAACCCTACCATACAACCCAGCCACCCCATTCCTTGGAATTCACCCAAAGGAAATTAAATTGGCAAACAAAAAAACTATCTGCACCTTAATGTTTATTGCAGCTCAATTCACAATAGCTAAGACATGGAATCAACCTAAATGCCCATCAACAGTAGACTGGATAAAGCAATTATGGGACATATACTCTATAGAATACTATACAGCAGTCAAAACAATGAAATCTGGTCATTTGCAACAAAATGGAGAAATCTGGGAAACATCATGCTGAGTGAAATAAGTCAGTCCCAAAGAGACAAATATCGTATGTTCTCCCTGATTGGTGACAACTGAGCACCTAAAAGGAAACCTAATGAAGTGAAATGGAAAGTATGTGAAACGGTGACTTGATCAGCCCTTGTCCTTACTGTTGAAGAACACCTTAATATTTTATCCCTTTTAGTATATTTTTTGTTCTACTTAATACTATTGGTTGAACTCTGTAATTAACACACAATTATTTTTAGGTGTTTAAATTTAACTGAAAAGTGATCCCTGTTAAATAAAAGAGTGGGAATTTGAGAGGAAGGAGATGTACAGTTCAGCACATGCTCAATCAGACTTGCCCCAAATGGTAGAGTTAGTAACGTGCCAGATGATTCCAATTCAATCCCATCAAGGTGACTTGTACCAAAGTCATCTCACTAGTCAAAGTGATCAGTTTGAGTTCATAATTTATCAAAAAGATAGGATTAAGTGTCAAAGGGATTACATAAATAAGACCAGTGTCTGCTAATACTAACTGATAGAATTATGAAAGAGAGACCCATCCAACATGGAAGAAGGATACAGAGCAGACTCATAGAATGGCAGATGTCCTAAATAGCACTCTGGCCTCAGAATCAGCCCTTAAGGCATTAGGATCTGGTTTAAAAGCCCATGAGAATTTTGCAGGCATGGAAAGCCAAGACACTCTGGCAAAAGAAAAAAAAATGACCTAAATGAAAGATCTCTGCGAGTGAGATCCCAGCAGAAAGAACAGGCCATCAAAGAAGGCAATACCTTTCTCTGAAGAGAGGAGAGAACTTCCATTTTGACTATGGCTTTGATTAAATAAGATCAGGGTTGGCGAACTCAAAAGGCCTCCATAGCCTTGGCAACTCATGACAAGAGCCTTGGGTGATTACTGACGCCATAAACAAGAGTGTCAATTGTTAAATCAACAACAGGCGTCACTGTGCACTTACTCCCCATGTAGGGCCTTTGCCCTTAATGTATTGTACTATGTGAATTAATGGTAAAACTACTACTAAAACAGTACTCTATATTTTGTGTTTCTGTTTGGGTGAAAACTGTTGAAATCTTTACTTAGTATATACTAAATTGAACTTCTGTATATAAAGATAATTGAAAATGAATCTTGATGAAGATTGGGATGGGAGAGGGAGCAGGAGATGGGATGGTTGCGGGTGGTAGGGAGGTTATGGGGGGGGGAGGGAGCCACTGTAATCCAAAAGCTGTACTTTGGAAATTTATATTTATTAAATAAAAGTTGTTTTAAAAAAAGAAAATCGTTCTCTCTCTCCCTTTCTCTGTAACTTTACCTCTCAAATAAGTAAAATCTTAAAAAAAAAAAAAAAAAGATGGAAGATAAATTTCAATCTCTACCTCCCTCCGTTCCTCTGGCTCTCTCTCCCTCCTTCTCCCTCTCTCCCTCTCCTTTTAAATAAATAAATCCTTTTAAAAATACAAATTAATAATAAAAACAAGAGTTAGCTTTTGGCCAGATTATAGCCAAAGTACAGCAATCTGACAGTGTATATCAGATGCAAATAAGATAAATTACAGATGGCAAGAAAGACTTCCCATCGGGAAAAAAGTTCTGAAATGTTCTGATTAGAAAAAAGCAGAATAGGGAGACAAACCACAACACTTCCAGTGCAATCTTTATAAAATAGAAATTTAATGAGAAAATTATGAGTCTTAAGATATGCCACTAAGTTTTGATTAACTATTGCAAAGTTTCTCTGAAAATCCCTTAAAGATGCCAATCTGTTCTATCAGAGTATGAGTCTCTTGGGGAGCACAATTTATTGTTGTTGATTTAGAACTTAACATAATAACTAGAAAATAGTACTCATTACTATGGACAATACTTATTACATAAAACACAGAACATACCCATATGTTACATAGGTAATCTAACAGTGAAGCCATTTAGCCTCTCTGAGCCTCATTTTCTCAGTGATAAAAGGCAGCTGCCCTTTAAGATCATTTCTAAATTTAATACTCTGAGATTAAACTTTCCCTGTGATTTGTAGAAACATTACTTGTAAAAGTCAGCTATAATGAATTAGAATTCTAATCGAGACTTGTGTGATCCTTAAATATGTTAAAGTTTCTCAATATTTCCATTCCTTCACATGTGAAATAATTGAAATATTTTTCCTCTTTGTAGAGAAGCATACTGATGATGAAAACCATATTTAAACATCAAATGATTAGAATAGCAAGTAGAACTGTGAAAATGAGGTAATATTTGTTCTAAAATGATTTGTGATGAGATGAGGCTCATTACCTGCTAAATTAGGCCTTACTGCATTTTGAAGGGATATGTTCATAAATAATGATTTTTCTTGGTTTCATGTTTTATCAGGCTTTTCTGTGAATGAAACATTACAAGGACAACAAAGTGTGCCCCAATTTTTTCAGAGTGTATTTATTAGATATAATTCAAACCTATAACTCCTATTGCTATTTGTTTCTTTCATCAACTTCCTCTATATTTTTACCACTTTATCAAAACTACAATTTTAAAATAACTATCAAAGGCAAAGTATGATTTGATTAGGAATCAACTGTTCAAGAGTGTATCTACCACTATACAATATTCACCTGATGTTCAATGATTTTAATTCACTCACCTACCACCTCAATTTTCTTTTTACCTGTAGAAAAATTTTAATCTAAATTTAAAAGTCACCAATAGAAAATATTTGAAAAACACAAGGGGCATGCATTGAGGCACAGCTAATGACTGACTAAGCTAATGCCTGAAATGTTTGTATTCCATACCAGAGCACATGGTTCAAATGCTGGAGGCAGCAGATAATGGCCTCAGTGCTTGACTTCCTCCCACCCTTGTGGGAGATCCGAATTGGAGTTCCTGGCTCTTAGATTCAGCCTGGCCCAGCCCCAGCTGTTGCAGGACTGTTGGGGAAAGTAGATGGAAAATGCCCATCCCTCGTTCTCTCTTTCTCTCTCTCCACCTCCCATCCTCCCTCCTGTTCTCCCTACCTCTTCAAGTCTGTCATTCTGTTATTCAAATAAATAAATACAAAAAAAATCACAAAAGAGATTAAAAATAATTAGAACAATCTAAATGTAAAACTAGAAAAAATACACTGAAATGGAATGAATAGGGGAAGAGATTCAAATACTGTTAGAAGGTATCCTGTAACAAACATTTGCACATATCGCTAAGCAAGAAAAAAGTTAATTCCAGTGAAATCACTGTATGCCCAAAAAGCAGCATGTAAAGAGCTCAAAAATATCAACTTCTTCACAATATACCTTATAAAACCTAGAAACATTTTGGCAGAAATTGACTACATACTCACTAAACCTGTTACCTCTGCTTCCTTAGACACAGTTAGATTCCATTACAGAGCTTCCTTTGGAGCCAGGCGCAGTCAGATGAAGCTACTTCACAAAAGGGGTGACAGAGCCCCTCCCAACACAAGAGCTCTCTCGAATTCTGCTGGCTGCCAGACTAATAACTAAGATTAATTCTTAATAAGACCAGCCAGCAAAGCAGGTTGAGCCACAACCTGCAATGTCAGCATCCTGTATTGGTGCCAGTTTGAGTCCAGGCTGCTCCACTTCCAATCCAGCTCCCTGCTAATGTGCCTGGGAAAACGTCTGAAGATGGCCCAAGTACTTGGGTCCTGCATCCACATGGGAGCCTCAGATGAAACTCTGCCTCCTGGCTTTGGCCTGGCTCAGCTCTGGCAGTTGTAGACATTTGGTGAGTAAACCAGCAAATGAAAGACCTATGTGTGTTTCGCTCTCGCTCACTTGCTCTCACTCTGTGTGTGTGTGTGTCCTCTCTAACTCTGTGTGTGTGTCTGTTTGTGTGTCCTTCTCCCTCTAACTCTGCCTTTCAAGTAAGTCAATAAAATCTTTGAAAATCTTCATATAATCAAGTTGATGACTACTGAGCCTGGTAAGGAATGAATGAATTACACCTAAAGAATAAGCTGGCATACACAAGGGGGCACACCTAGGATTAAACATTGATGGTCCTTAATAAGGGTGTAGGAGTGTCAGAACAGATAAAAAATTCATTGATTTACAGCCATTTCAGACACTGGATTTAACATCTTAACCTAGGGTTAAAACTCAACCTCAGTCAATAGATTTGAGTCTGAAAATTGGCTCAGATCTGGGAAATAAGCATGAGGCTGTTCTTTCTTACTGGTGCAATCTTCTCAATCTCTTACTCCTCTTTTCTTGCTTTTTTTCAATTATGGATGCTAAGCAGTACCTTTGTTGGTTGCCCCTGTATACTGTCCCCAGGGACACCAGATTCTATCAACCACCCCCAAAACAATCCTTGTATGGGGAAAAACGAAGCTTTCTGTTGATGGATCTTAGAAGGCTGGGAAAAACAATAGTCAGCTTAGTACAGGAGAAATGCTTATGCTTCCCTGAAAGATGGTAGAGGGAGAAAAAAAGAAGTTAACGAAGTTGGTTTGCTGGAGTGGTTACCATTTTTAAAAAGATTTATTTATTTGAAAGGCAGAGTTATAGAGAGAGGGAGAGAGATAGAGATAGAGAGATAGAGAGAGAGAGAGAGGTTTTCCATCTGATGGTTCACTCCCCAAATGGTTCCAATGGCCAGGGCTGGGCCAGGCCAAAGCCAAGAGCCAGGAACTTCCTCCAGGTCTTCCACATGGGTGCAGGGGCCTACGCTTTGGGCCATCACCTGCTGCTTTCCCAACAACATTAGCAGGGAGCTGGATTGTAAGTAGAGCAGCCAGGATGCAATTCAGTGCCCATATGGGATACCAATGCTGCAAGCATCAGCTTAAACTGCTATGCCACAGCACAGGTCCTGTGATTACATTTCAAAAGTCCAGAGGATCCAGGATTATATTCTACAAGAAAGTACATATGTGAAATATATAAAATTTGTATATATTAAATAAAAATGTAAAAAAGAAAGTCCAAGGAACACATCAATTCACCAAGGCCACTAAGAATGCACTAGCAAGAGGAGCACTAGCATTACTGATAAATTCAGCAGTGGCTTTTGCCTGTGAGTCAGGGATGATGAAAGGAGAGTCACACAGTTGAAAAACTGGCAGCATTTAACTGCCAGATGGCAGGAGGCCACAATTACTATAATGACGGGCAGTGTCAGATGAACAGCTAAGAGAGCTTGACACACAGGAGTTTCAGAGATAGTTAATACAGCATGGTGTCCCTAGAGACAAAATAGAGGCGAAGCCAATAAAGGTGCTACTTATTATCCATAATCAAAAAAGTAAGAAAAGAGGAGCAGGAGGCTGAGGTGGCTGCCCCAACAAAAAGTCACAGTGTCTTGCTCACTTCCCATATATGAGCCAATTTTCAGACCCAACCCAAGAGGTGACACAGAATAACACACCACATTAAGGCTTTGTATTTTCTATTCTCTTTTAT
Organism: Sylvilagus floridanus; assembly: GCA_949820135.1. NCBI lineage: Eukaryota > Metazoa > Chordata > Mammalia > Lagomorpha > Leporidae > Sylvilagus > Sylvilagus floridanus. The sequence continues at coordinate 52,381,824 of OX463224.1, read as the reverse complement.
GGAAATACTCTTCTCCCAGAAATTCATTTGCTTGCTTCCTCCCTACTTTGAAGTCTTTGCTAGATGGTTATCTCTCTATTAAGACCTCTCCAAACTATCTTATCAGGGTACTTCAGGAAGGTGGGGAAAAAATTAGAATTAAGAAATAGGTTTGTTTTGATGCAAAACTACTTGAAATCCATGCATAGGCCGGCGCCGTGGCTCAACAGGCTAATCCTCCGCCTTGCGGCGCCGGCACACCGGGTTCTAGTCCCGGTCGGGGCGCCGGATTCTGTCCTGGTTGCCCCTCTTCCAGGCCAGCCCTCTGCTGTGGCCCGGGAGTGCAGTGGAGGATGGCCCAGGTGCTTGGGCCCTGCACCCCATGGGGAGACCAGGAAAAAGCACCTGGCACCTGGCTCCTGCCATCGGACGAACGCGGTGCGCTGGCCGCAGCGCGCCATCCGCGGCGGCCATTGGAGGGTGAACCAACGGCAAAAGGAAGACCTTTCTCTCTGTCTCTCTCTCTCACTGTCCACTCTGCCTGTCAAAAATAAAAAAATTTTAAAAAATTAAAAAAAAAAAAGAAATCCATGCATAGTTTTTTCATAATACATATGTTCCACAAACTTTTTAAAGACCTCTCATAATTTAAATTAAAACAATATTAATCCAGGGAATTAAAGTTCATTAAAGCAATGAACCAGGAACCAGGAACGCCTATAGAAATTTCATCAGCAGCTGATGTTGTGGCATAGTGGGTTACACTGCCACCTGTGACACCAGCATCCTATTTGGCCATGGGTCCCTGCCATCCACGTAAGAGACCCAGAAGCCTCTGACTCCTGACTTCTTCCTGGCCCAGTGCTATTGTGCGGCTCGTCTCTCTCTCCTCTCTCCCCTCTCCCCTCTCCCTCCCCTCTCTCTCCCCTCCCTCTCCCCTCCCTCCTCTCATCTCCATCTCAGTCTCCCCCTCCCTGGTAACTGTGCCTTTCAAATAAATAAATAAATATTTTTACAAAGAAAAATAAATTTCCCTTACAACCATGTACCTGCCTCTGTTTTTGATACAGCTTCCTGCTAATGCACCTGGGAGGTAGCAGATGATTGTCCAAGTGCCTGGGTTCCTGCCACCCATGAAGGAGACCTGGATTGAGGTCTTTGCTTCAGACTACCCCATCCCCAAGCTGTTGTGGGCATTTGGGAAGTGAACCACCCGATGGAAGATTCTCTCTTTCTCTCTCTTCTCTCTCTCCTGCCTCTCTTATAACTCTGCCTTTCACAGAAAATAAATAAATCTTTCCCAGCCACACATGTCTGCTGACTCTAAAACCCATCTCTTATAACTTATGACTTTTTTTAATGGATTGCTTCCCCTTTAAATAAAAGAAAAAATTTTATTTTACAAACTATTATACTCTGAATTTGTCAGTTTGAAATATAAAACATTGGGATAGGTATTGTAGTACAGTGGGTTATGTCACTGCTTGGGATTCTGACATCCCCTATCAGAGTGCCAATTCCAATCCTAGCCCCTCTGCTTCCAAAGCAGCTTTCTGCTGAGGAGCCTGGAAAGGCATTGAAACATGGCTCAAGTACTTGGGTCCTAGCCATGTGGGAGATCCTGATGGAGTTCCTGGTTCCTGAGTTCAACCTGGCCCAGCCCTGGCTATTTGGGGGATGAACCAGCAGATGGAAGCATGCTCAATCACTCTCTCTCTCTCTGTGTCTCTCCCTCTCTCTCTACATATACCTCTATCTCTCCCTGCCACTTTATCTTTTAAAAAGTAAATAAATGAATCTTTAAAATAATAAAATGTTAGTATTGTATTTTGAGTTGCTTTAAAGAGAGAAATGGGAGAGCCATTTGGCCTAACAGTTAAAACAGCCAACTCCCATGTTATGCTACCTATTCAACTCCCAGCTACAGCTCCTGATTCTAGCTTCTTACTAATGCAGACCCTAGGAGTCACTGGTGAAGACTCAAGCAGTTTGGTTACTGCCACTCACATGGAAGACCTAGATTGGGTGCCCAGCTCCTGGCTTCACTGCCTCCCCTCAACCCCAATCCTGCCATTGTGGGCATTTGGGGAGCGAATCAGTGGATGGGAGCTCCCTCCCACTACCAAGTAAGTTAAGTAAATTTCTTAAACAATTTTAAAAACTAGAGTGAGACACATTAAAGACAAAATGTTTCTGAACATTTGAAGGTCTTTTAACTCCATTAGATACTTCAAGTCTGACACATTTAACATGCCCTCACAAAATGTGCAACTTACCTCAATCATGCTGACAGATCAAATCCAAAATAAATTCTATTAATCAGCACAATAGTAATGCCATTTGCTAACTTTGATGAAAAATGTTTTGTTATATATTTCTGAAAGAAATAGGATTTACTTTTGAGATTGATATTTTTCTCATAAATGTTTTTTAGTTCTTGTCATAGTTAATAAAGATAAACTGCTTTAAGATTCTTATGAAAGTAAATCTGGTAAATAATCACAATAACAGCTCCCATTTATTTAGCAATTATTAATGATCAGGTATATGTTATAGGTGCTTAGTGAACATTTTACTTAATCCACAGTACAACCAAGATAAAATTACTTTTCACATTTTTAAACACATAAAGCTTAAATAATTCAACTAGTATCATATAGCATCAATAATATAATCATAGTGCAAACCTATATGCTTCCAACTCTAAATACAGCTGTCTCTGCTATGTTCTTATTGGCGCCACCTTAGAAAAGATATTACTCAGGGGCCTACATTGTGGTGCAGTGGACTGAGCCACTGCTTGCAATGCTAGCATCCCATATCATGATAAGTGCCAGTTTCAGTCCTGGCTGTACCACTTCCAATCCAGATCCATAAATAAATATAAGTGGGAAAGCAGTGGATATTGGCCCAAGAACTTGTTCCCCTGAGAAGGAGAGGCCCAGATGGAGTTCCAAGTTCCTTATTTTATCCTGGCCGAATCCCCATGGTAGTGGCCGTTTGAAGAGTGAACTAGTGGATAAGCAATCTCTCCTTCTCTCTGTCTCTCCCTCTCTCTGTGTAACTCTGCCTTTCATTAAGTAAATTGAAAAACAAAGAAGAACCATACTCAGAGACATCTCTAATTAGAAATGGGTAGATATTTATATTCTCAATTTTAAAATATTATACATTATTATATATTATAACATAATTATATTTAATTACATTAACTATGAAAATGATATATTATGCTATAAATATTGGATAATATTTTAAAATATAGAATATGAATTTATTTTTAAATGAAAAATTTTGTAGTTTTTTTTAAGATTTATTGAATTATTTGAAACGCAGAGTTACAGAGAGAGAAAAGGAGAGATAGAGAGAGAAAAAGAGAGAGAGAGAGAAAGAGAGAATCTTCTATCCACCGGTTCATTCCCCATATGGCTGCAACAACAGGGGCTGGGCCAGGGCAAAGCAAGGAGCCTAGAACTCCATCCAGGTCTCCCACATGGATGGCAGGGTCCCCCACATTCAGACCATCTTCCACTGCTTTCCCAGGTAGATTAGCAGAAAAATGAATCTGATGTGGAACAGCCAGAACTTGAACCATCTCTCAAAACAAATTCCAGCCTCCAGGCAGCAACTTAACTTAGTCACAATGCTGCCCCAGAATAAATTCTTAAGAAAAAAATTTCTTCATGCTGAGTAAAAGAAATATATTCTGCTCATTGCAATAAACCGTTTTAGTCCAATAAATCATGGTAATTTTACATTATTCAGAAAGAAGAGGGGTCGGCGCTATGGCATAGTGGGTAAAACCTATGCCTGCAGTGCCAGCATCCCATATGGTCACCAATTCGTGTCCCGGCTGCTTCTCTTCTATGGCCTGGGAAAGCAGTAGAAGATGGCCCAAGTCCTTGGCCCCTGCACCCACGTGGGAGACCCAGAAGAAGCTGCTGGCTCCTGGCTTCGGATCAGTGCAGCTCCAGCTGTTGCAGCCAACTGGAGAGTGAACCAGCGGATGGAAGACCTCTTTCTCTCTCTCTCTCGCTGCCTCTCCTTCTCTAAGTAACTGACTTTCAAATAAATAAATAATTTTTAAGAAAAAGAAGAAAGACCATAGAGTGTGCACTGATTGTATAAAAAACAAAATGTAGTATAACTATTCAATGGGTTGCTGATCCATTTAATTTCTTATATGTATCTAAACTGGCTTCTAAATTTAATTATTCACATGAGAAATTTGCCCCTTTATATTCTCATTTCTGCTAATTTGACTTTGCCAAGTAAAATGACTACAAGTTTTACTACTTACTGACTAGGTAGAATACAAATGAATGATTCAAATCCATTGTGTATATAATGAAAGTTTGAGTGTCATATTAAATCACCAACACTTTAAGACTAAGTCCCACTAACAGATAATATCTTTGTTGCCATGATATCTTAACTTTAATGGTTCCTTGTTTCAAAAAAATACCAAGAATTTTATAACCATACACTCATCGAACAGCTGTTACTATATTCTTCTCCTAAAATCCTAGCTATTACTGTAACCTAAACCTAAATGAAAGTTCTAATCTGTCATTCAATTGAATAGGTGCTTAATCTTGTAACTTTCATTTTTAAATCCTCAAACTTCTCCCCTCCGGGTAAGTTTTTTTTTTCATTCAGCAAATACTAAGACCTATAAACTATGATAGACCCCAGAGATACAATTATAAACAACACATCTGTTACAGACTGAATTGTGTAGCTCATACTTCCTCCAAAAATTCCAGATGTTGAAGTTCTAGTTCCTACTATCTCAGAATGTGATGTTATTAGGCTAACAGATAATTAAGCTAATCTAATATGAATGGCATCTTCATAAGAGATTAGAACTCACAGAAGGAAGACCATGTGAAGACACAAAAAGTAGACAGTTATTTGCAAGCCAAGGAGACAGGTACAGAAGAAACCAATGATCTTGGACATGCCTCCAGAATTTGGAGAAAATGAACTTCTGTGGTTTAAGCCACCTAATCTGTGATACTTGTTACAACAGTTCTAGATAACTAATACACAGTTAACTACTTGCATTCTCTTATCACTATAAACTTCCATGTGAAAATTTGAAGTTTAAAATTTCCCAAATAACTATCAAAACTGTTAAATGCCAAGGCCTAGAGAGATCATAGATATTTTCATTTTTGGAACTTTAAGTGAAATTAGAATTGCACATCAATAAAATTGAGGAGGGGAGGATAATTTTGAAAGAGAACTAAAAAAAAAGCAACTGTTTCCCAAAATGATAACAGCCTCACTCCTTGCAAATTTTTCTCCAAATGTCTGGTAATGTTAGGAATTTTTTATACCTGAAAGTAGGGGTTTTGGAGCAATGGACAGATCATGTACCTCACAGAAACAACTAAATTTAAGCAGCTACATAACCCTGGGCAAGGTTGTTAGCCTTTTGTGGCCTCAATTCCTAATAAAATAATAGGCATAGTGAGACTCAAATGAGATCATTCAAATTTTAGCAAGTTCTACATTTGAATGTGCCTTAAGAGGAATAATTTTCTTATCAGTAGAATATAAACACTAGAAAAAAGGTGTATCAATGGATTTCAAATCCAAAACAGAACACAAGGTGAATGGAGGTCTTCAAAACTTTCATGGGAAATATGTATTATGAAAAAACTATGCATGAATTTCAAAAAAATACACCAAAATAACCATATTTTCTAATTCCACTTCCAGTGAAGTTTTTGAAGTCCTTTTGTTGTGATCGAAAACTCCGAATGATGTTGTGAGGATAAACTCAGAGAGACTCCCCGTTAGACAATCCAGGTTCTTGTCTTCCTGCATGTAAGAATACAACTGGGAGATGTAAATAGAGGTGAACAGAAAAGCAGAATTTATTGAAAGTAAAGGAATAGGGGCCGACGCTGTGGCATAGCAGATTTAAGCCCTGGCCTGAAGTGCCAGCATCCCAAATGGGTGCCAGTTGAGGTGCCGGTTCTAGCACTGGCTGCTCCTCTTCCGATCCAGCTCTCTGCTATAACCTGGAAAAGCCGTAGAAGATGGCCCAAGTCCTTGGGTTCCTGTACCCACATGTGAGACCCAGAAGAAGCTCCTGCCTCCTGGCTTCAGATCGGAGCAGCTCTGGCCATTGTAGCCATCTGGGGAGCCATCAGTGGATGGAAGACCTCTCTTTCTGTCTCTACATTTCTCTGTAACTCTTTCAAATAAAAAAAATTAATCTTTTTTTAAAAAAAAGCAAGTAAAGGAATAGTACACACTTAGGGGTGAGTACAGACAATTTCGAGAGAGAAAACTGCTCCTACCCAGACTAGAGTCATACTTTTTACAGGGTATGGGTGGCACTTGAGACAGGGTCTGAATGAAGATCCAAAGAAGGCAAGGTTTGGGTGGGACTGCAGTACACAGGTTGACATCCAGGAAGGTATTATGACATCAGGTGCTTGATGGAGAGTGAGGCTTAGCTTCATGATAAAGAGCAGGTGTGCCAAGTCTTCAGCCAAGCTGAATCTGCACATAAGTTTTTGTGATACGTTCAGTGTCCATGATTTGGGTTTTGGCTATCTTTAGCTCCTTGTCTCTCACTGACTCCTTGCCCAGCCCACACCACTTTCATATTACCAGTTACTGGAAATTACCCTCTTTGAAAACACAGTATTCACTTCTACAACTATTGGTCTGCAGCTGTTCTTAGTAGTAATTGTGGTATTCCACTGTGGGAAAGAAACTGTTACACAATTAACACTTTCTTAGCAAAACAGAAAGTAGGCATATGTGTGAAGGATAGGAGATTAAAAAGAAAAAAGAAAACACAGTATTCAGTATTCTAAAATTTCTTCAGTTCTCCTTGTCTTTCAAATGATAACCAAAGGTCCTGAGACTAGAAAGTGAAGAAGAAAAAAAAAAACTCAAGACACCATAAATATGCATCAGGCTGATATAACAGACACAGACAAAGCTAGCTGCAAAGTAGTTAGCCAGAAACAATATTTTTTCAAAGGACATCTGCAGCTGTAAATTGTGCTAACAACCCTTTTCTTTTAGTGATAACTTCTTTCTTGCTAAGAATTCCCTGTTCTTTATGAAGATTTTTGCAAGTTTCCACCATTAAAAAGATGATTATGTATGCTCTAATTTATGTTTATTCATGAGCTTTTATTTTTGATGATTTTGTTGGTAACTCTGAATTTGAGAGAGGGCTGCATTTTCATTTGCTTTGCATTTCTGTTATTTCTGTTTGCTTTGATTTTTTTCTGGTTCTCATTTGTTAGCCTTCATAAAAAATTAAGATTAATTTTTCAGAGACTCACTCCAAATACATGTTTTTGGAAGCTTCTATTCCTAATTGTATGATGCATATATAAATAGTAACTTTAATTAAACTTAGTTCCCATGTAAGTTATACACATTAAAGAAGACAGCACATTTAAAGACAAAAAGGCTATAGAACAATATGTATTAACATCATTTCTTCCTATGTAGTATGAAACACCCTTCCTGTTCTTTTTTTCTTTCTTGGCTATTATAAAACATAAACAGTATTATATTTATGAAATATATATAATTACACATATATAATAAACTATAAATTATTATAAATTCAATTTTATTTCTTTAAAGATTTATTTATTTATTTGGAAAGCAGAGTTACAAAGCAGCAGAGGCAGAGGCAGAGAGAGAAAGAGTATTCCATCTACTAGTTCACTCCCCAAAAGGCTGCAGCTGGAGCTGGGCCAGCAGCCAAGAGTCAGGAGCTTCTTCCAGGTTTCCCAAGCATGTGCAGGGGCCCAAGGAACTGGGCTATCTTCTACTGCTTTCCCAGGCCATAGCATAGAGCTGGATCAGAAGTGGAGCAGCTGGGACTCGAACCAGCACCCATATGGGGTGCTGGCACTGCAGGCCGCAGCTTTAACCCCTACACCATGGTGCTGGCCCCTTTATACTAAATTTTAATCCATCAGAATTACTTGCCAAAATGAAGGGAAGAGAGAAAAGAATTCAGCTAAGAGAAAAAACAGACTTTTCTCTCCCTTCAGGTATAGTGGCAATTATGACACTATTTTTACAAGAAAATAAAAAAAAAAAAAAACCTGACATTTGAGGGAAAAAAACAGCTTAGTAGTGTACCGGGTAATTTCTGTCACATTTAAGTCTTACTATGCTGCCAGGCCTGGAGTCCATACCACAGCAACACTTATGAGAGTTAACAAAACCCTTGTACAACTGGCACTGACATGAGGACAAATGTCACTTGTTATAAATAGTAGCAATAGTAATCACAAGCAAAGTCCTAAAATTGATGAATTTATGGAGTCACTGTATCAGTCCTTGGCCTACTTTCATCTGGATTTTTTGTTTTCAGAGAAAAATTTTAAACCTTTATTCCATTACAGGCAGGCAAAGCAATTCCCAACTGATAAAATGGGGGTTCAATAAATATTTGTTGAACTGAACTGAGAGGATATTAGCAGAATGGCTAAAGATAATGGAAAAAATACCCCTGTTGTGTAAGTCATATGAAAAGACTGAGATACAATGGGTCATGATATAAAACTAAAAACAGAAAACAATCTAAATGATCTATGTAACACCAAAGACTAGATACACTGTTGTAAGAGCTTCATGCTAAATTAATCAATTAACAGTAACTGCAAAATGGCAAAAAGTAAAACTTCAGTCATGGGAAAAATAGGCAATGTGATTTTTTTTTAATACCCTCAAAATTCTGAGGTGTAATTAGCAAATAATATCTATGAAAACAGAACATTTCAGAAGATATACAGTGAATTGATATACCAAGGAATGACAAGGAGAGATAAAAGGAAGATAATAAGAACAAGAGATGTCTGGGATAGGTTTAAAAAAATTCTCATCCCTAGTACTAGTTTGAGTGTATAAGAGAGTACTGCACAAGAGATTAAGAGTGATAGTAGAGAATACTTAAATGTGAAAAAATAATGACAGATACTATTATCTCAGTACTTACTATAAGGCAAGCACTACACAATGCATTTACTATACATTTTTTTTTAGATTTATTTATGTGAAAGGCAGTTACAAGAGGCAGAGAGACAGACAGACAGACAGATGGGGGCGGGGGAGGGGAGTCTTCCATCAGCTGGTTCACTCCCCAGATGGCTCCAACAGCCAGAGCTGTGCCAATCCGAAGCCAATGGCCAGGAACTTCTTCCAGATCTTCCATGTGAGTGCAGGGGCCCAAGGACTTGGGCCATCTTCTACTGCTTTCCCAGGCCATAGCAGAGAGCTGGATCAGAAGTGGAGCAGCCAGGACTCAAACTGGCGTGCATATGGGATGCCAGCACTGCAGGCGGCAGCTTCATCCACTATGCCACAGCACCAGCCCCAATATACTATTTTATTAATACATACCAAATATATATATGAGACAGACCAGGTTGGGGGAGTACAGGTTGCATCATATAAAAGATACTATATTAGTTTCCAGCTATAAATTTAGCCTTCTCTGTATTCCAAGGTTCCATATTCATGGAGTCAAACAACAACCAAAGAACATATACATATTTGTGTGTATGTGTGTGTGTATGTGTGTGTAATCTGTACTGAACAAATACAGACTACTTTTCCTTGTCACAATTCCCTAAACATTACAACAGCTATTTGCATATCATTTAAATTTTACTGTGTAAAATCAGTAAACAGTAGATGATTTAAAGTATTTAAGGGAGGATGTGAATAGGTTATATTCATAATAGTGCCCCATTTTATTTAAGAATCTTGAGTAACTTGACTTTTGGTATTTGCCAGAGGTCCTAGAACCAATTCACTGAGGATACTAAGGGATAACTATACAGAGGAAGATTAATATGGTGGAGTAGAGAGGGAGCTTGCTGTTCTGGTCAGGAGAAGATAGTTTAAAAAAGTGGAAAAAGTGCAGTCTCAGGAAAGAGTTAGGGAGAAAACAGCAGAGGAAACTACACAAACTGCAAGGACACAGTGGACCCGTGTAGAGAGCAAGGACACACACAACTCAGGACCCCAGCAGCTGAAAGCCTTCGCACCAGCATTGGAGAGTGAAGTGAGACCAGACTACAGCAGCCCAGGCCACTGGTAAAAAAATAAAAAAAAAAAAAAGAAGAAAGAGCCTAGAGGGAATCCAGCATGGAGCCGCATGGGGGATAGTGTACCCACCAAACTATAGGAGAAAAAACACACCAGGAAGGCAGGTTTTCTCTCAATTCAATCATCTTGCAAAGACGTCCTTTAACAAGCTGACCGTGAGCAGATGCCATTTTGGGCATATGTAACAGCTACGCCAGCTCATGTCCACATGCCCAGTAACCAGGTGAGAGGAAGTGCCTGAGCCTGGTTGGGAGAACAGACAAGGAGCTGGGTGCTTGTGACTATGGGGACATTGTGTGCCAGAACTGTGAAAACACTGGCTACAAGCAAGGGCAGAGGCTGTGGCGAGGCCTATAGGTAGTCCCCCTGTGGGTGGCTCCACGTGCTCAGGGCTCCTGATTCCCTGGTGAAGGTCGTTGCTGCAGGATCTGTGCTCACACTGAGGACTGCACAGATCTTTTCTGTGGTTCTTGTGGGAATGCAAATATTACACCCACTAGGGCTAGCAATCAGGCATTAGTCTCCTTATAAGAGAGGAGGTAAGCATGCGACAATGCCAACAGAGCAGATTAACCCTCCCCTCTGATTAAAAAAAAAGAGAGAGAGAGAGAGATTTACCAAGCCCAATTTGGGTGTCACCTTGGACACTCCCCTCACCCTGGACCACTGAACAGAGTTCCCCAGCTACAACCAGCACAAGCCACAGGGTATTCACTGAAAGAGCAGACACTCCACTAATCCACAGAGGCACAGTCCAAAAATAAAAGCCATCACAGAGTAAAAAAAATAGCCAACAAGTATCTGCATAAATATCTAAAAATAAATACAATTCAAGAAACAGGAATAAGGAAGACTACATGACGGGTTCCAAAAGAATACAACACTTCAATACTAGAATGTGAAAATGAAGAGATTAAAGAAATGCCAGAAACAGAATTCAAAAATTTATCATAAGATTACTTAGAAGTATTCAGAAGCAAATCCATGAACTTTAGAGAACTTCTGAATCTCTTTAGAGATTCAAACATGACATGAATGAACACTTTTCCCATGAAATTAAGACTTTAAGGAAATCAAAATGAAATACTGGAAATGAAGAATTCAATAGATCAAATAAAAAATGTGGCGGAAAGCCTTAACAACAGACTCAGTGAGGCAGAAGAAAGAATATCAGATAAGACAAATCTCTGGCGATTTTACAGACCAAAAAAAAAAAAAAAAAAAAAAAAAAAGAAGAAGAAGAAGAAATTAGAAAACTAAAGAACAGTATTGGAGACTTAAGGGATACAATCAAACGACCCAATATGCAGGTCTTAGGAGTTCTTGAAGGCATGGAAACAGAGAATGGATTAGAAGGCCCTTTTAGTGAAATAATTACACAAAACTATCCTAATTTGGAGAAAGAGATGGACATCCAAGGACAGGAAGCACATAGAACTCCTAATAGACATGACCAGAAAAGATCCTCATCATGACACATTGTACTCAAACTCTCCACAGTAAATCATAAAGCAAAGATTCTAAAATATGCATTAGAGAAACGCCACATTACATTCAGAGGATCTCCAGTTAGACTCACAGCTGACTTCTCATCAGAAACCCTACAGGTTAGGAGAGGATGGCAAGATATATTCCAAGTCTTAAGAGAAAAACCTTTCAATCCACAATACTGTACCCTGTAAAGCTCTCATTTATGAATGAAGGTGAATGGGATTGTGAAAACACTGTGGCTCTATGTGAGGGCACAGTGTGTATGCACAATAAACAGAAACTGAAAGAATTTGTCACCATTTGTCCAGCCCAGCAAAAGATGCTAAGGATGTGCTACACACAGAAATACAGAAACACGGTTCTCACTACAAAATAAGGTGAAGGCAGAAAATCTTCCAGTACAAGTACAAAGGAAATCCAAAGTAAACAATAGGAATATTTATGGGAAAATGGCAGAGAAATTGAATTTACTCTGGTTTTCTTCTGTAGCTCCTTAGATCTCAGAATATCCTGTTACTGAGTATCTAGCCACATATTAAGGAAATCTTTTTTTCTGAATCTTTTTAAAAAGAAGACATTGATTATATTGGACCATTTTTTTTCCTTATATACCATTTGTGTGATTACAGTGTTAAGTCTTAGTTCTTACATCTTTGGGCAGAAGAGTGTATGAGATTTTTCAAATTAATTGTTCTCTGTCTTTAAAGCTCAGTCTGTAAGTGTTTTGATGCCACAAAAGAAAATATTTGGATTTGCATTACTTGAATACTTCAAAACTGAAATTGATAATATACATTATGTAATGAATTAGGTTTTCATTTCTGGATAAAATTAGTAATGAAATAAAGATTTGCACTACTTAAAGAATGAAAATAATGATAGTGCTTATAAGCACTGAGAACCTTTTTGTGTTTGAGGCATCCAAAATGCAAGTGTTTATTAGATTTTTCTCCTGAAATCCTGCTCTTCTTTTCTGTGCTTCATGCATTTACTCTTATTATTGATGTTGTAAAACAGCAGGGTTAAAGTGTCATTAAATCTGTGCTCACTATGAACCCTATAGCTTTTCTAGCTAGGAAAAGAATAGTCTCAAAATTACTCTTTTTTTAAAGATTTATTTATTTATTTGAAAGTAAGAGTTACACAGAGAGAAGAGAGGCAGAGAGAGAGAGACAGGTCTTTCATCCGATGGTTCACTCCCCAATTGGTCACAATGGCTGGAGCTGCGCCAATCCAAAGCCAGGAGCCAGGAGCTTCTTCCAGCTCTCCCATGCAGGTGCAGGGATCCAAGGACTTGGGCCATCCTCTACTACTTTCCCAGGCCATAGCAGAGAGCTGGATGGGAAGTGGAGCATCTAGGTCTCAAACCTAGATGGGATGCTGGCACTTCAGGCCAGGGCGTTAACCTACTGCACCACAGTGCCGACCCTCAAAATTACTCTTAGTGTCAATTTTTTTGGTTAATATTTTATACCCTAATGATATTTTAGATACCTTTAATCATTTTAATAAGATGTCTATAAAAATGTTAAAACGTTTGAACTAGTTAGTTAAGAGTAACAAAAATTAGCTTATTTAGACTGTAGATGTTCCATTAGTTAAATTCCAAAATTTTTAATAAAGGAACGTTCAGAGATAGGTTAAGACCTGACGGTATCCATTAAACTAGCTCCTGTTATGTGGAAAGATCCCCAGGAAGCAGTGGAGGGCATGTGATGGCTTTTATTTGCCATGATTATGGTTGTGGTGTGCTCATACTTAAATACAGGTAGTAACACACTGACATTTTTGTTGTCAATAATCTGGAGTAGTGTCCTGCATTTATCTGTACCAAAATAACTATAAATTAATGGAATCTACAAAGAAGAAACTTTATGACCATACTGTATTTAGGAGCCTTTGTACAACTAGGTAAAGTTTCCATGATACAAAGTATTTGGGTTTTAAAATTTACTATTATAAAGAAGACATGGCATTATTCCACGTGCTTAAATGATAACTTGCTATTGAGTTTCAAAAGAAACATACAAAATGAGTAACTGTCACTGTATTAGCTATAATGTAAAATTTGCAAGTTGTAGCCTAAAGTTTAAATCCGTTTCTCAAATGTGAACTAATGCTTCTTATAGTAGTCTAATGCTGCTTATAGATACAGATATAGATATAGTAAGTGCTATAGTCTCAGCACTGAACATGTATTCATACCTCTCAATGAATGCAACCTTTGATGCCAGTGTTTTCATATGCCTCAGAAAGTATTTGAGGTGTGCAAATTTGTTAATCTGTTTGGTAATGAAGATAATTCCTGTTCTTTTTCTGTTGTTCCATATTTTCAATTTTCAATTTGAATTTTTACGACTGTTAATTTAAGTACAATTTGTTCTGTGGTTAAAATGGGGTTGTCAGTGAAGAAACTTAAAAACAGCCTCATTCATGTAATTGCTTAAGTGCCACCTACATTTTGTATTCTGTGTTCACACACTTTCAATGATCCGTATTTCTGTTAAAATATAAGTGATGATGTTTAGGTTTTGTTTCTGTTTAATAAGGCTTTTTAGCATTGACTAAATGAAGGAATGTATCTTTTTTAATAGATTTATATTCTATAAATAAAAATTGGTTGAAACAATTAAAAAACAATAAAATAAGGTTGGCACCGCGGCTCACTTGGCTAATCCTCCACCTTGCGGCGCCAGCACACCAGGTTCCAGTCCCGGTCAGGGCGCCGGATTCTGTCCCGGTTTCCCCTCTTCCAGGCCAGCTCTCTTCTGTGACCAGGGAGTGCAGTGGAAGATGGCCCAAGTGCTTGGGCCCTACACCCCATGGGAGATCAGGAGAAGCACCTGGTTCCTGCCATCAGATCAGCGCAGTGTGCCGGCCGAAGAGGCCATTGGAGGGTGAACCAATGGCAAAGGAAGACCTTTGTCTCTCTCTCTCTCTCTCACTGTCCACTCTGCCTGTCAAAAAAATTAATAAATAAAATAAGAATATATGTATTGACGAATGAAAATTATAGACTTTTTCTACCTTACTAATCAGATCTTTGGCCTCTATTTCTTTTCTGACTAGTGTTTCTACATTATGTATGCTAAATTATTATATGATATTCTTGGGAGCTTTTCTGGCAAAGGTGTTTTGGGTTTTTTTTTCTTCTTGAGAAGGAAGCTACAGAAAATAGTTCAGTATGTGATGATTTCCATTTATTCTTGAAGCTACCTCAAGCACTAATATTTTAGGTTAAAAATATATTATGTGGAAATCATACATTTTCCATCTTTTTTCTTTTAACTTTTATTTAATAAATATAAATTTCCAAAGTACAACTTTTGGATTATAGAGGCTTTTCCCCCCATAACCACCCTCCCACCTGCAACCATCCCATCTCCCACTCCCTCTTCCCATCCCAATCTTCATCAAGATTCATTTTAAATTATCTTTATATACAGAAGATCTACTTAATATTTACTAAATGAAGATTTCAACAGTTTGCACCTACACAGACACACAAAATATAGAGTACTGTTTTAGTAGTAGTTTTACCATTAATTCACATAGTACAACACATTAAGAACAGAGATCCTACATGGGGAGTAAGTGCACAGTGACTCCTGTTGTTGATTTAACAATTGACACTCTTATTTATTTATGATGTCAGTAATCACCTGAGGCTCTTGTCATGAGCTGCCAAGGCTATGGAAGCCTCTTGAGTTCACCAACTCCAATCTTATTTAGACAAGGCAACAGTCAAAGTGGAAGTTCTCTCCTCCCTTCAGAGAAAGATACCTCCTTCTTTGATGGCCCATTCTTTCTGCTGGGATCTCACTCACAGAGAGCTTTCTTTTAGGTCATTTTTTTTTCTTTTGCCAGAGTGTCTTGGCTTCCCATGCCTGAGAAACTCTCATGGGCTTTTTAGCCTGATCCAAATGCCTTAAAGGGCTGATTCTGATGCCAGAGTTAAGCACTAAATTAATAACATATTTATATTGCTTCTTTTATTCTTTGAGAATATCTACTATTCATTTACATGTATAAGGTTCCTATCATGCATCATAATAGATATAAAAAGGACGGACTGCACTGGGGCGTAGCAGGTAAAGCCACCGCCTGCAGTACTGGCATCCCATATGGGCACTGGTTTGAGTCCTGACTGCTCCACTTCCAATCCAGCTCTCTGCTATGGCCTGGGAAAGCAGAGATGGCTCATAGTCCTTGGGCCCCTGCATCCATGTGGGGGACCCAAAAGAAACTCCTGGCTCCTGGCTTCAGATCAGCACAGCTCTAGGCATTGCAGCCATTTGGGGAGTGAACTAGTGAATGGAAAACTTCTCTCTCTCTCTCTCTCTCTCTCTCTCTCTCTGCCTCTACCTTTTTGTAAATCAGCCTTTCAAATAAATACAAATTAATTAATACTTTTAAAAAAGATATAACTAAATCATTCTCTGCCTTGGAGAAGTTAGGGATTCAGGGACTTGCTGGGTCTATACATATTTTCAATGGCATGTAACTGTCCTAATAGAATTAAGTGACCTCTTCCCCTTTCTCTGTTCTAATCCTCATATGATAATCTTAACAACTCTATCTTGTACCTCCACACAGTATGATCATTTGCATGATAAATATTTCTGATACTACTATATCTTATTATCACTAAGTATTAAATTTCTCAATAATCTTTTCCTTATCTTCAATGTATAGCCTGTTACACAGACCTAGACTCAAATCTCAATTAAACCACTTACTAATTATGTGAATGTGAACAAGTAATTTCCCCATCTCTGACCCTGAGTTAGCTCACTGGAGGCTGATAAATTCAAGATCAAGGCACTGACAGATTGACAGATTCAACATCTAGTGAGGGCCTACTTCTAGTTCACAGACAGCTGTCTTCTAACTGTATTCTCACATGGCAGAATGGGCAAGAGAGTTTGGAATGGTCCTTTCATAAGTGCTCTAATACCATCCATGAAAGCTCTAACCTTATGATTGTATTGCTTCCTGAAGTCTTCACTTCCAAATAACATCACATTGGAGATTATGTCTCCCTAAAATTCATATGGTGAAACTTAAAATATATAGCAGTATCTAAATGAGTGTTGTTTTAAAAATAATATATAATTCCTATTAATCAAAATTTGAAAACAAAAATTCAAAATAAACTATCAGCTTTTTGAAAGATGTACACCTGGGGCCATTGCTGTGGCACAGTAGGCTAAGCCTCTGCCTGTGGTGCCCACATCAGTATGGATGCCAGTTCTTGTCCCAGCTGTTCCTTTTCCAATCCAGGTCTCTGCTTATGGCCTGCTTATGGGCCTAGAATAGGCCCAACTGCCTGAGCACCTAGACCCATGTGGGAGACCTGGAAGAAGCTGTTGGCTCCTGCCTTGGGATGAGTCTAGCTCTGGCCATTGTGGCCATTTGTGGAGTGAACCAGGAGATGGAAGAACTTTCTGTCTGTGTCTCTCTCTCTCTGTAACTCTGCCAAAGAAAGAAGGAAGGAAGGAAGGAAGGAAGGAAGGAAGGAAGAAAGGGGGGAGGGAAAGAGGGAAGGAGGGAAGGAGGGAGGGAAAGAGGAAAAGAGGGAAAGAGGGAAGGAGGGAAGGGAACGGGAGGAAGGGAGGAGGGGAGGGGAGGGAAGGGAGGAAGGAGGGGAAGGGAAGGGAGGGGAGGGGAGGGGAGGGGAGGGGAGGGGAGGGGAGGGGAGGGGAGGAAGATATAAAAAAGAAAATTTTAGAATTTTAATAAAATTTTGAAATTTTACAGTTAAACCAGAAAAAAATGAAGAAATTAGAAAAATTAAAAACAGTGTTGGAGATTTATGATGCAACATACCAGTTGGACAATTTCCTGAAGGTGCGGAAAGAGAGAATGCATTATAAGGCCCAAGTAGTGAAATTATTATAGAAAATTTCCCAAATTTAGAGAAAGAAAGGGACATCGAACTACAGGAAGCACACAGAACCTCTAGTAAACATGACCAGAAAAGATCCTCACCAGGGTACATTGTAGTCAAACACTCCAAAGTAAAACATAGAGAAAAGATCCTAAAATGTGCACAAGAGAAATGCTAGGTTACTTTCAGAGGATCTCCAATTAGACTCACAGCTGACTTCTCATCAGAAACCCTACAGGATAGAAAACAATAGCAAGATATAGTCCAAGTCTTAAGAGAAAAAACTGTCAATGGAGAATACTGTACCATGCAAAGCTCTCATTTATGAATGAAGGTGAAATAAAGACCTTCCATAACAAACAGAAATTGAAAGAATTTGTCAAAACTCATCCAGCCTTACAAAATATGCTTAAATACGTGCTACATATAGAACTACAGAAACACAGTCATCACTATGAAAGAATGTGAAGGCAGAAAAATTAGTAAAAATAAAAAATAAAATCCAAAGTAAACAACAGGAATACATGTGGGAAAATGGAAAGGCCAAGACATTCATTATCAATAGTCACCTTGAATGTAAATGACCTCAACTCTAGTTAAAACATATAGGTTGGCCAAATGGGTTAAAAACAAGACATGGCTGGCACCGTGGCTCAATGGGCTAATCCTCCGTCTTGTGGCGCTGGCACACCGGGTTCTAGTCCTGGTCGGGGCACCGAATTCTGTCCTGGTTGCCCCTCTTCCAGGCCAGCTCTCTGCTGTGGCCCGGGAGGGCAGTGGAGGATGGCCCAAGTGCTTGGGGCCCTGCACCCGCATGGGAGACCAGGAGAAGCACCTGGCTCCTGACTTAGGATCAGCGCAGTGTGCCGGCCACAGCGCGCCGGCCTCAGCGTGCCGGCTGCGGCAGCCATTGGAGGGTGAACAAACGGCAAAAAGAAAGACCTTTCTCTCTGTCTCTCTCTCTCTCTGTCCACTCTGCCTGTCAAAAAAATAAATATAAAAAATAAAAATAAAAACAAGACCCAACTCTTCGCTGCCTAGAAGAAACACATCTCACCAGCAAAGATACACACCAACTGAAAGTGAAAGGATGGAAAAAGATATTCCATGCTAATGAAAACTCAAAAAAGAGCAGGTTTAGCCATTCTAACATAAGACAAAATATACTTTATCACAAAAACTGTTAACAGAGATGAAGAAGGGCACTATGTAATGCTTAAGGGATCAATTCAACAACAAGATGACTATCATAAAAATATATGCACCAAATTACAGGGTACCTGGCTATTTAAAAGAAATTTTTGTTTGTTTGTTTGTTTGTTTGTTTTTGGGGGGGGAGGAAAAAAACCACATTTGTTAGTTAAGACAACCACAGGCTGGACACAACACACATGCTAAAAAGTGGACTTTTAAAACAACGTAAATAGGTAAATTTTTCCACAGTCCCACAATCATTTCCATAGTTGTTTACAAATTAAAAGGCCCACGTTGACATTAAACAGTAAAATACATAATAAAATGCTCCAACCTATCTGCAAAGCTTCAAAAGATCAAGAATTTGACTAACCATGCCATTGAAATCACTCAGTATTCAACGAGAGGTTGAATCAGTTTCAATGTTAGTCCTAGAAATACCACTCCCCATGTCCCAGCCCCACCCCCAACATACTCTCCTGTACACTTTTTTTTTTTTTTAAGATTTTCCTCATGGCAAACACACATACACCAGAACCTGGGAAGATATTCTGACCTGTTAGCCATCACTGAAATAAATGAAAGTTAGGTTGGTGAGCCAAAGCTATCCCCTGGATCCTTCTGGTTGTAAACCTATGTTGAAACTAACATGAAGACTTGTATTCACTGTGCTTTTTGGTTTTGTTGCCTCCTGGTTAACCACTGATTCTGATGAGGCTTTTTTTTCCTTGAGTATGGAAAGACCTTAGAAATCCCTGAATTATTGGAAAGACATTCATGATTTCCAGTGTGACTTGAATTAGGAGCTCCAGAAGTCTGTGAAGACTAGACTGTACAAGTAAACTGCACTAAGAATGTGCTGCAAATAGCATCAGACTCAAATGCAGCTCTTGGCCAAGTCCCTTAAAGGGCTTTCCAGCTTTGTTCAACATTTCAGTAGTTTAGAATATAGTGAAGAGAATACCATCTTCTGAAAAGGCAAATTACTGGAAGTTTTTAAATTATAAATTTGCAAAAGGAACGAACAGTCATCCATGTTGTTCTTACTATACTCTGAATCTACTATCTCATGTAGTCATTCTAACAAGTAAGGAAAATAGGCTATTAAATGACCCCATTGATGTTAGGAGTTGCCAACAAAAACTTTTATGCAATTTAGCCTGTAACTATGTTTACCCAGATCAATCTCATTTTAATTCTTCCAATATGACCAGATCACTACACAAAGGGCCTTACTTATTGCTCCCCTCCCCTACAACCTCCCAAATTGAAAACTAGTCACTTAAATAAAAAAAGACCATCTAAGCAAAGTTTTACATGACATTATATATGGAAAATAAAGTACAATTTCCAATTCAGTCTTCAAATATTTTTATTGGAAGGCCATGCATTGCCTTCATTTATTGTATTTCAAATCACTGTACAGTTACTTTTGTGAAAACACTGCCTGCATTTTCTAGTACAAAAACAACCTAAAAATTGTCTCAGGAATGTAGAGAAATATCCAACTTAAATAGCAAAAAAGTGCACCATAATTACTGCTGCACTGCAGTCATTTCTGCATTTCCCATGTTTCTTAAATAACTATCTTGTCTGGTAACACACAATATAAAGAGCAATTATGAAAAACAGATATTTACATATAACACACAAAATTCAATAGCCTTTATATATAGACAATGTTCTGGCTGAAAAAGAGCTTTCAAGATCAGTCCCATTAACAGTAGTTCAAAAGAATTAAATGTCTTGGAATAAATTTAACCAAGGATATCAAAGATCTCTAAGATGAGAATTACAAAACATTAAAGAAAGAAATAAAATAAGATACAGAAAAATGGAAAATCTTCCATGTTCATGGGTTAGAAGAATCATTATCATCAAAATATCCATACTATTGAAAGCAATTTAGAGATTCAATGTGATTCCAATCAAAGTACCAAGGACATTCTTCTCAGATCTAGAAAAAAAGATGCTGAAAATCATATGAAAACACAAGATACCCCAAATAGCTAAAGCAAACTTATACAACAAAAACAAAGCTGGAGGCATCACAATACCAGATTCAAGACAAACTGGGGCCGGCGCAGTGGTGCCGTGGGTTAACACCCTGACCTAAAGCGCCAATATCCTATATGGGCACTGGTTTGAGACCTGGCTGCTCCGCTTCCTGTCCAGCTCTCTTCTAAGGCCTGGGAATGTAGTACAAGATGACTCAAGTCGTTGGGCCCCTGCACTCACGTGGGAGACCCGGAAGAAGCTCCAGGCTCCTGGCTTTAGATCGGCATAGCTCCAGCCGATGCAGCCATCTGGGGAGTGAACCATTGGATGGAAGACCTCTCTCTCTCTCTGCCTCTCCTCTCTCTGTGTAACTCTGACTTTCAAATAAATAAATCTTTTTCAAAAAAAAAAAAAAAAAGACATACTGCAGGGTAGTTATAACTGAAACAGCCTGGTACTGGCACAAAGGCAGACATGTAGACCAATGAAACAGAATAGAAACCCAAAAATCAATCCATGCATCTACAACCAACTCTTCTTTGACAAAGGAGCTAAAATTAACCTGGAGCAAAAACAGTCTCTTCAACACATGGTGTTGGGGAAATTGTATCTCTATACACAGGAGTATGAAACAAGATCCCTACCTTACACCTTACACAAAAATCTACTCAAAATGGATCAAAGACCTAAATCTGTAACATGATCCATCAAATCACTAGAGAACATTGGGGAAACTGCAAGGAAAAGACTTCTTGGGAAAGACCCCAAAAGCATAGGTAACATAAGCCAAAATTAATAAATGGGATTATATCAAGCTGAGAAGCTTCTGCATTGCAAAGAAACACTGAGCAAAGTAAAGAAGCAACTAATGGAATGGGAGAAATTATTTGTAACTATGCAATTGATAAAGGATTAATATCCAGAATCTATAAAGAGGTCAAGAAATTCAACAACAAAGCAAACATCCCAGTTAAGAAATGGGCGAGTGGCTCAATAGGCTATTCCTCTGCCTTGCGGCACCGGCACACCAGGTTCTAGTCCCGGTCGGGGCACCGGATTCTGTCCCTGTTGCCCCTCTTCCAGGCCAGATCTCTGCTGTGGCCAGGGAGTGCAGTGGAGGATGGCCTAAGTGCTGGGGCCCTACACCCGCATGGGAGACCAGGAGAAGCACCTGGCTCCTGGCTTCAGATCAGCATGATATGCCGGCCACAGCGTGTTGGCCATGGTGGCCATTGGAGGATGAACCAACGGCAAAAGGAAGACCTTTCTGTCTCTCTCACTGTCCACTCTGCCTGTCAAAAATTAAAAAATAAAAATAAAAAAAAAAATGGGCGAGCGCCAGGCTGTGTGCTCCGTGGGTTCTTTTCGTGCCTGCCCTGCTGCCCAATGGCCTATGGCCTCCAGCCTTCAACCTCAGTTCACACCCAAAGCCCCCCGAAGCAGGCAACATCCCTTGCTCCAGGTCATCTGCAAGCAGTGAGGCCTCCCAGGTTATTCTAGGGCCAGGATGCCACCCAGTGCGTAAGTCAGGCCTGGGCTGCCGGACGCTGGACAGTCGCTACACCCCAAGAATACTGTGACTTGAGGACATTGTGTTTATTAGCATGGCCACGCAGAGGATGGCGGCTCATTGCCCCCGCGTTGGCAGGCCCCAGCACAGCTCCTAGAGGACCGCTGGGCTGGAAGTCCCTAAGTCAGAAGGCCGGTAGTTAGCGCTTGATTAAAATGTGAAAAGGGAAGGTGTGTTTGTTAAGGTTCCAGGCCGAGCTGTGCAGCGGCTGCCATCCGCAGTCCTCCCTGGCGTTGAGTCCTTCCCTTCTCTCTCTTTTCAAACAGATTCATTTCTTTGAAAGAGTTACAGGGGCAGGTTAACCGCCGCCTGCAGTGCCGGCATCCAGTACAGACGCTGGCTCCAGACTCAGCTGCTCTGCTTCTGATCCAGCTCTCTGCTGTGGCCTGGGAAAGCAGAAGATGGCCTAGGTGTTGGGGCCCTGCACCCACATGGGAGACTCGGAAGAAGCTCCTGGCTCCTGGCTTTGAATCGGCCCAACTCTGGCTGTTGTGGCCATCTGGGGAGTGAAGCAGCGGATGGAAGATCGATCAATCGATCGATTTCTCGCTCTCTCTCCCTCCCTCCCCTCCATCTCCCTCTCTGTAACTCTGTCCTTCAAGTAAGTAAATAAATCCTTAAAAAAATAAATAAATAAAGTGGCGCGGAGCTGGGCCTATCTGAAGCCAGGAGCCTGGAGCTTCTTCCGGATCTCCCGCATTGGCGCAGGGGCTCAAGCACTTGGGCCATCTTCCACTGCTTTCTCAGACGCATTGGCAGGAAGCTGGATCAGAAGTGGAGCAACCGGACTTGAACCAGCGCCCAAGGATGCCAGCACTGCAGGCAGTGGCTTTACCTGCTATGTTATAGCGCCCACCCCGAGTGTCCTTGCCTTCTCCATCCAGCCACCCCAGTTAGGAAACAAAGAACTGAGGGTAGTGAATACTACTGATGCCAGGAATGTCAAGTGCAGAGGGTGGGGCAGAGGGGTGTACCTGGAGGGCCCATGAAGTAGCCGAGATCTGCCCTCCTCTCCAATCTCGCTTCTCCTTGTGTTAAAGGGATTTGGAGGTGGTTCCCAAGACCCAGACCGAGTTGATGGCCCTGTCCTTTGGACCAGTAACTAGCAGGGATTCCTAAGGTCACGCATGTAGAGCTTGGTCGTTGTCCCCCAGAACTTTTGTGTCCTCCAGCATTCCATTTTCTCTACAGCCATTGTCACTTCAGACTGGTTTCTGTCCATTAGATTGATGGCGTTCTCCAGAGTTGTGTATAATTACATCACAGTGTGTTTTCTTTGGCTTCTTGCAGCATAATTAATTTGAAATTCATGTATATTGCATTACTCCTTTTAATTGCTGGGCTGTATCCCACTGTATGGATATGTTTGTTTTGTATCTAATTTATTTACCCAGTCATCTGTTGCTTGACATTTGGCTTGTTTGGGGGCTATTACAAATAAAGCTATGTAAAAGTAAAAAAAAAAAAAAAAAAAGAAATGGGCAAAGGACTTGAACAAGCATTTTTCAAAACAATAAATTCAAATGGCCAACAGACACATGAAAAAATACTCAGGCTCATTAGCTGTCAGGGAAATGCAAATCAAAACCATGAAGTTGTTTCACCACACCCCAATTAGAAAAACTTGCATACAGAAATCAACAAACCACAAATGCTAGTGAAGATGGATGCCCTAATCCACTGTTGGTGGGAATATAAACTAGTGCAGCCACTATGGAAGACAATATGGAAATACTTCAAGAAATATGAATATAGACCTACCATATGATCCAGCCATCCAATTAATGGGAATTTGCCCAAAGGAAATAAAATCAGCAAATGATGGAGTTATCTGTACTCCCACATTTATTGCAGCTCAATTCACAATAGCTAAGTTATAGAATCAATGCAGATGTCCATCAACTGAAGACTAGATGAAGAAATTTTGGTATATGTAAGCCATGTTACTACAGAGCAGTAAAAAAAAAAAAAAAAAAAGTGAATCCTGTGTTTTGCAACAAAATGGATGCAACTGCAAACCATGATAATTAGTGAAATAAGCCAGTCCAAAAAGAACAAATACCCTTTATTCTCCCTGATCTGTGCTAACTAATAAAGTACCTAAAAGGTAATCTATAAAATGAAATTGACACTTTGAGATGGGATTCTTTTTAACAGTTCTTTTTTTTTTTTTTTTTTTTTTTTTTTTTTTTTTTTTTTTTACAGGCAGAGTGGACAGTGAGAGAGAGAGACAGAGAGAAAGGTCTTCCTTTTGCCGTTGGTTCACCCTCCAATGGCCCCCGCTGCCAGTGCGCCTTGTCTGATGGCAGGAGCCAGGAGCCAGGTGCTTTTCCTGGTCTCCCCATGGGGTGCAGGGCCCAAGCACCTGGGCCATCCTCCACTGCACTCCCAGGCCACAGCAGAGGGCTGGCCTGGAAGAGGGGCAACCAGGACAGAATCCGGTGCCCCGACCGGGACTAGAACCCGGTGTGCCGGCACCGCAAGGCGGAGGATTAGCCTGTTGAGCCACGGCGCCGGCCTCTTTTTAACAGTTCTTATCTCGACTGTGAAGAAACAGTTTATTATCTTCATACTATTTGTTAAACCCTTTACTTAGTGTAGGGTTGATCTTATGTGTATAAGGTTAATGAAGGAAAGATGAGAGGAGCCAAGATGGTGGGATAGTGAGGGTGCACACTGACAGTCCAGGAAAAGATAGTTTAATAAAAGTGGACATACTGTAGTTTCAGGGGACCGTTCAGGAAAAAAACTAGAGGAAACTCTTCCGGAACTAGGGGGCCATGGTGGACCTACATGGAGGGCAAGGGCGCCCACGGCTCGGGAGCCCAGCCGCGGAGACTATGCATGGCGCTGGAAAAGGAGGTGAGGCCAAACCTCAGTAGCCCAAGACATTGGTGGGGAAACAGCAGGAAGAGCCTAGAGGGAACAAGGCTTGAAGACCCGCTGGAGAAAGTTCACCAGGCTAACTAGAGGAGAAAAAAATAAAAAAATAAATGGGACCAGCATGGACACGAGTCTCTCTCTCTACACTCACCTTACAAAGGCGAGTAAGATAAAGGGCAGGCACCATTTTGGACATACGTAAAAGCGGTGCCTGCTATCACCCAAGCAGAAAAAC
Source organism: Sylvilagus floridanus (assembly GCA_949820135.1). Lineage (NCBI taxonomy): Eukaryota > Metazoa > Chordata > Mammalia > Lagomorpha > Leporidae > Sylvilagus > Sylvilagus floridanus. Next base: position 52,356,474 of record OX463224.1, on the reverse strand, counting down.
CTGAATCTGGTGGGGAGAAATAACAGGAGGTTAGGACCTAGTGAATGTATGGAGCTAATGAACTGAGACTAAAAAACTGAAGGTGCAGGAGAGAACTCACGGAGATGTGAGTACGCTCCGGAGAATACACAAATTCAGTAACCTTGGCAACCTGGTGGGAGACTGCAGAGATACCCACAGGGGCCAGATTTGAGACATGGACTACCTTCAATTCTGCTCAGCTGTGTGGCATTACTTCCCTTCTGAGTTAAAAAATAATAATAAAAATAAAAAAGAGAGAGAGAGAAGATTTACCACTCCTAATCTGGGTGTGTCACTTTTGGCACACCCTTAACCCTGAAGAACCAAACAGAGCTCTCTGGCCACACCAATCACAAGCCTCTAGGGATCCATCAAAAGCATACAGTCCACTTAATTTAGAGTCATAGTATAACGAGAAAAATCACTACAGCGAAGAAACCAAAGAATATCTCCACAATGCCAAGCAACAAATGCAGAAACCGAGGAAACAAGAACAAGGAAGACACTATGATGCCCCTAAATGAACAAGACACCCCAATTCAAGATTATGAAGATGATGAGATAGAAGAAATGCAAGAAACAGATCTCAAAAATTTATAAGAACATTAAGAAGTTCTCAAAAACAAATTCTTGAACTACAGAAATCCTTACTGGAGAGGATAGAAACTTCTCTCATGAAAATGAAATCATAAAGAGGAATTAAAATGAAATGAAGAAACTAGTAGAACATGATATTGACCACATACTAGGCCATAAAGCAAGTCTCAGCAAATTCAAAAGAATTAGAATCATACCATGCAGCTTCTCAGACCACAGTGGAATGAAGTTGGAAATTAGCAACTCGGGAAACCCTAGAGTATATGCAAACACATGGAGACTGAACAACATGTTCCTGAATGAACAATGGGTCATAGAAGAAATCAAAAGAGAAATCAAAAATTTTCTGGAAGTAAATGAGGATAACACAACATATCAAAACTTATGGGATACAGCAAAAGCAGTGTTAAGAGGAAAGATTATAGCAATAGGTGCCTACATCAAGAAATTGAAAAGGCACCAAATAAATGAACTTTCAGTGCACCTCAAGGATCTAGAAAAACTGCTGCAAACCAGGTCCAAATCTAGTAGAAGAGAAATAATTAAAATCAGAGAATAAATCAAGAGGATTGAATCCAAAAAAAAAACAATTATAAAAAAAATCAGCCAAATGAAGAGTTGATTTTTTGAAAAAATAAACAAAATTGACACAATATTGACCCAACTAACTAAAAAAAGAAGAGAAAAGACCCAAATAAATAAAATCAGAGATGCAAAAGGAAACTAAACAGACACCACAAAAATAAAAATAATTGGTCGGCACCACGGCTCACTAGGCTAATCTTCCACCTGCGGCGCCAGCACAATGGGTTCTAGTCATGACAGGGCACCAGATTCTGTCCCAGTTGCCCCTCTTCCAGGCCAGCTCTCTGCTATGTCCCGGGAGGGCAGTGGAGGATGGCCCAAGTGCTTGGGGCCCTGCACCCGCATGGGAGACCAGGAGAAGCACCTTGGCTCCTGCATTCGGATCAGCGCGGTGCACCGGCCACAGTGCGCCAGCCACGGCGGCCATTGGAAGATGAACCAACAGCAAAGGAAGACCTTTCTCTCAGTCTCTCTCTCTCTCTCACTGTCTACTCTGTCAAAAAAAAATAAAAATAAATTTTAAAAATAAATAAAAATCATCAGAAATTGCTAAAAGAACTTGTATGCCAGCAAACAGGGAAATCTATCAGAAATGGATAGATTCCTGGACACATGAAACCTACCTAAATTAAACCATGAAGACACAGAAAACCTAAACAGACCCATAATTGAGACAGAAATTGAAACAGTAATAAAGGCCCTCCCAACAAAGAAAAGCCAAGGACCAGATGGATTCAAAGCTGAATTCTACCAGACATTTAAAGAAGAACAAACTCAAATTCTTTTTTTTTTTTTTGAAAGGCAGAGTGGACAGTGAGAGAGAGAGACAGGGAGAAAGATCTGTTTTTTTTCCATTGGTTCAGCCCCCAATGGCCACTGCATCTGGCGCAATGCGGCCGGGACACCACACTGATCTAAAGTCAGAGCCAGGTGCTTCTTCTGGACTCCTATGCGGATACAAGGCCCAAGGACTTGGGCCATCCTCCACTGCATTCCCGGGCCACAGCAGAGAGCTGGACAGGAAGAGGAGAAAACAGGACAGAATCCGGCACCCAGACTAGGACTAGAACCCGGTGTGCCAGCACCGCAGGTGGAGGATTAGCCTATTGAGCCACAGCACCAGCAAAATTCTTCTAAAACTAATCAGAACAATCCAAAAAGAGGGAATCCTCCCAAATTCTTTCTATGAAGCCAGCATCACCTTAATTCCTAAGCTGGAAAAAGATGCACCATTCAAAGAAAATTACAGACCAGTAACCATGATGAACATAGACGTAAAAATTCTCAATAAAATACTGGCCAATAGAAGCAACAACACATCAGAAAGATCAGCCACCCACACCAAGTGGGATTTATCTCTGGTATGCAGGGATGGTTCAATGTTCACAAATCAATTGATGTGATACATCACATTAACAGACTGCAGAAGAAAAACCATATGGTTATCTCAATAGACGCAGAGAAAGCATTCGATAAAATTCAACACCCATTCATGATGAAAACACTAAGCAAATCGGGTATAGAAGGAACATTCCTCAACACAATAAAAGCAATTTATGAAAAATCCACGGCCAGCATCCTATTGAATGGGGGAAAGTTGGAAGCATTTCCACTGAGATCTGGTACCAGACAGGGATGCCCACTCTCACCACTGCTATTCAATATAGTGCTGGAAATCTTGCTAGAGCCATTAAGCAAGAAAAAGAAATTAAAGGGATACAAATTGGAAAGGAAGAAGTCAAACTATCCCTCTCGGCAGATGATATGATTCTTTCTTTAGGGGATCCAAAGAACTCTTCTAAGAGACTATTGGAACTCATAGAAAAGTTTGGCAAAGTAGCAGGATATAAAATCAAAGCACAAAAATCCAAAGCCTTTGTATATACAGGCAATGCTACGGCTGAGGAAGAACTGCTAAGATCAGTCCCATTCATAATAGCCACAAAAACAATCAAATACCTTGGAATAAACTTAACCAAGCACGTTAAAGATCTCTATGAAGAGAATTGCAAAATCTGAAAGAAAGAAATAGAAGGGGATACCAAAAAATGGAAAAATCTTCCCTGCTCATGGATTGGGAGAATCAACATCATCAAAATGTCCATTCTGCCAAAAGCAATTTATAGATTCAAAGCAATACCAATCAAAATACCGAAGACATTCCTCTCACACCTGGAAAAAATGATGCTAAAATTCGTATGGAGGCACAGGAGACCTCAAATAGCTAAAGCAATCCTGTACCACAAAAACAGAGCCGGAAACATCACAATACCAGATTTCAGGACATTTTACGGGGCAGTTACAATCAAAACAGCATGGTACTGGTACAGAAACAGATATATAGACCAATGGAACAGAATAGAATCACCAGAAATCAATTCAAAAATCTACTGCCAACCTATATGTGATCAAAGATCTAAAACCAACTTCTGGAGCAAGGACAGTCTATTCAACAAATGGTGCTGGGAAAACTGGATTTCCATGTGCAGAAGCATGAAGCAAGACCCCTACCTTGCACCTTACACAAAAATCCAATCAACATGGATTAAAGACTGAAACCTATGACCCAACACCATCAAATTATTAGAAAACACTGGAGAAAATGTGCAAGATATAGGCACCGGCAAAGACTTCTTGAAAAAGACTCCGGAATTACAGGCGGTCAAAGCCAAAATTAACTTTTGGGATTGCATCAAATTGAGAAGTTTCTGTACTGCAGAAGAAACAATCAGGAAAGTGAAGAGGCAACCAACAGAATGGGAAAAAATATTTGCAAGCTATGCAACTGATAAAGGATTAATAACCAGAATCTACAAAGAAATCAAGAAACTCCAAAATCAAAACAAACAACCCACTTAAGAGATGGGCCAAGGACATCAAAAGACATTTTTCAAAAGAGGAAATCCAAATGGCCAACAGGCACATGAAAAAATGTTCAGGATCACTAGCAATCAGGGAAATGCAAATCAAAACCACAATGAGGTTTCACCTCACCCCAGTTAAAATGGCTCACATTCAGAAATCTACCAACAACAGATGCTGGCAAGGATGTGGGAAAAAGGGACACTAACCTACTGTTGGTGGGAAAGCAAACTGGTGAGGCCACTATGGAAGTCAGTCTGGAGATTCCTCAGAAACCTGAATATAACCCTACCATTCAACCCAGCCATCCCCACTCCTTGGAATTTACCCAAAGGAAGTTAAGTTGGCAAACAAAAAAGCAGTCTGCACCTTAATGTTTATTGCAGCTCAATTCACAATAGCTAAGACATGGAATCAACCTAAATGCCCATCAACAGTAGACTGGATAAAGAAGTTATGGGACATGTACTCTATAGAATACTATACAGAAGTCAAAAACAATGAAATCTGGTCATTTGCAACAAAATGGAGGAATCTGGGAAACATCATGCTGAGTGAAATAAGCCAGTAATATATGTTCTCCCTGATAGGTGACAACTAACTGAGCACCAAAAAGGAAACCTGTTGAAGTGAAATGGACACTATGAGAAATGGTGACTTGATCAGCCCTTGTCATGACTGTTGATGTACAATTTAATACTTTATCCCTTTTAGTATTTTTTTTGTTCTACTTAATACTATTGGTTGAACTCTGTAATTAACACACAATTATTCTTTTTTTTTTTTTTTTGACAGGCAGAGTGGACAGTGAGAGAGAGAGAGACAGAGAGAAAGGTCTTCCTTTTGCCGTTGGTTCACCCTCCAATGGCTGCCGCGGACGGCGCGCTGCGGCCAGCGCACCGCGCTCATGCGATGGCAGGAGCCAGGTGCTAGGTGCTTTTTCCTGGTCTCCCATGGGGTGCAGGGCCCAAGCACTTGGGCCATCCTCCACTGCACTCCTGGGCCACAGCAGAGGGCTGGCCTGGAAGAGGGGCAACCGGGACAGAATCCGGCGCCCCGGCCGGGACTAGAACCCGGTGTGCCGGCGCCGCAAGGCGGAGGATTAGCCTGTTGAGCCACGGCGCCAGCCAACACACAATTATTCTTAGGTGTTTAAATTTAACTGAAAAGTGTTTAACTGTTGAATATATTTTAAATAAATTTTAAAAATTTAACAGTTAAATTTATTTAAAATATATTTAAATATAAGTGTGGGAATAAGAGAGAGAGAAGATTTACAATTTGGGACAAGCTTAAGCTGACTTGACCCAAACAGTAGACTAGAAACATGCCAGGGGATCCCAATTCAGTCCCATCAACGTGACACGTACCAATGCCATCTCACTAGTCCAAGTGATCAATTTTAGTTCACAATTGATTATAATGATAGGTCTAAGAGTCAAATGTATCACATAAACAAGACTAGTTTCTGCTAATACTAACTGATAGAATTAAGAAGGAGAGAATGATCCAACATGGGAAGCAGGATACACAGCAGACTCATAGAATGGCAGATGTCCTAAACAGCACTCTGGCCTCAGAATCAGCCCTTAAGGCATTCGGATGTGACTGAAAAGCCCATGAGAATATTATAGGCATGGAAAGCCAAGACACTCTGGCAAAAAAAAAAAAAAAAAAACCTAAATGAAAAATCTCTGTGAGTGAGATCCCAGTTGAAAGAATGGGCCATCAAAGGAGGAGGCACCTTTTTCTGAAGGGAGGAGAGAACTTCCACTTTGATAATGACCTTGTCTAAACATGATCAGAGTTGGCAAACTCAACAGGCTTCAATAGCCTTGGGAACTCATGACAAGAGCCTAGGGAGATTACTGACATCATAAATAAGAGTGTCAATTTGTTAATTCAACAACAGGAGTCACTGTGCACTTACTCTTCAGGTAGGATCTCTGTCCTTAAATTGTTGTTCAATGTGAATTTATGCTATAACTAGTACTCAAGCAGTATTTTACACTTTATGTTTCTTTGTGGGTGCAAACTGTTGAAATATTTACTTAATATATGCTAAATTGATTTTCTGAATATAAAGAGAATTGAAAATGAATCTTGATGTGAATGGAAGGGGAGAGGGAGCGGGAGATGTGAGGGTTGCGGGTGCGAGGGAAGTTATGGGGGGGAAGCCATTGTAATCCATATCTGTACTTCAGAAATTTATATTTATTAAATAAAAGTGAAAAAAATAAATAAAGTTAATGAAAATAGATATTCATAAAAAATGAGAATGGAAGTAGGACAGGGAGGAGGAAGAAGGGTGGGAGTGTAGGCAGTAGGGAGGGTAGAGTAGGAAGAATTACTATGTTCCTAAACTTTTATATATGAAATGCATGAAGTTTGTATACCTCAAAATAAAATACCTTTCTAGGTACAAAAAAAACCATAGCAAATCCTACCATTATCTTTTATCTTAGCCTGCCTTATTTTCTTTTATATCACATACTGGGTTTTCTTTCATAAAAAACAAAAAGTAACTTTTCTTGAAAGAATATTTTTTGAGCTCACACTGTTTACTTATATCATATATAAAATTAAAATCTGGTCAATATAGTTATTTTACCCTTTCCATTGCTTCAAATGAAAAAGCATATGCAAATAGAATTTTTAAATGTAAGTAAGCAATGTTTGTGTTTGGAGGAATTTTCTTATCTTAAAATGAGACAGTGTCCTGAACTAGTCTACCGATATAGCTATATTACATTTGCTAAAAAAAATGCTTCTGGAATATGCCTTCAATGTGTTTTATCTCCAGAGTCCAAAGATTAATGAACCTCATAAAAATGACAAATTCAGTAGTTCAGAAACTCACTTGCAAAATAGACCATTAAAGAGTTTTAGCTTAACAAAAAGTTAAGGCTAGATTTAAAAAAAAATATGAAGTTCTTTGAAGATATTTATGAGAAAACAGATACATTTCTGTGTGGAACTTTTTTTTTAACAAAAAAACATAAAACCATAAACAAATGTGATACTTCAAAAATAATGAAAATATACCATAGAATGTGGAATTTAAAATCCTATTACACAAATTGCTCACTAACTGATTTTGTAACAAACTCCCAAAGATCAATTTTAAAAAAGTGGCACAGCATAATTAGGACCTCATCTTTCAACTCCTCAAATATTTCAATACCATATTATTTCAAAGTTACCATAAGTTGTACATTTATTGTTCATTTTATGTTTTTATGAATGTTCTTAATATAGGATGATGGGACATGGTTAACAAATTTGAAAAAGCACTTATGAATATTAATAATAATAACATATATCTGCTTATTTGTTTTTAGATCAGGCTGATGTAACTGCATTCCACGTGTTGGTTAATGTCAAGTCTTCAATGCTGGCAGAAGTCTTTTCAGTGTATCACAGTGTCATGTTACTACTCCTAAAAGGGAAAGCTTTACAACAGAGCATGAGTTTGGAAATGGAAGGCCTAATGCAAATAAATATGCTCACATGGGCATATCTGGTTAGCTTGTATAACATTCAAGCAAACCAGACATTCATGTTTTCAGCGAACTATTGCTGGAGGAAAAGAAATATATAAAGATAAGCTGTCAGTCTGTCTTTGCTGTAGTGCTGAGAGTAGCAAGAAACTAGGATCATTTGAAAATTTCCTTGATATATTCCAACTTTGCTGTATAAATACAGTTGTTAAACCATACTGGCATGTTGTTTGGAAAGAGACTCCTGCAATTAGAAAAGCAGGTTGCTAGAATTTGAATGTTTTAATGGTTGGTAAACGTGCTGCACACACTAATTGGAGCAGCCAATTTTTACGTGGCAGCAGAGTGGCTATGTACAACCATTAGCTGAGACTTAACTAAGACACTGAAGATGGTATGCTATCAGTGCTTGTTGTGTTACATGGCATATTCTTGGTGTGGTGAGAGACTGCATTACTATTTAGGACACTGACACCCCAGAAGTAACCTATACTGCTTTGCTAAAGCAAAGAGATTGCTCAGATGACCAGAGCAAGATATCTGCTGTCTCTGATAGGAATGAGCTGCAAAGAGAGATGAACTATGCCATGCTAGTGTTGATGGCTTTGTAGACACTGTTAACATGGTAACTGTTGATGATGAATTTCAAAGAACAGATACGTCTGATACAGCTCTTAGGAGCATAGAAGAACAGAAGGAAAAGGTGTCCAAGCCCAGACATACCAGGAAGAGAGAAACAAACAGCACTGACAAACCGTCATCAGTGATCCAATGCAATGATTGGAATGATCTTGTTTCTGAAGCAGCTGAAACACCCATTTTGTAAACTACAAAATGCCACATCAGGAATTAATCCTGTGTGAAGCAGAAAGTTAAACTCAGTGTGGCTAGAGGTATTCATGGTGTGTGTGTCTTGTTTAGCCCAACAGACACTTCTGGAACACTTCTGAGAACTTATTTGTGATCCAGGCTGTGCCTCTTAGCAGCTTTGTAATCTTTGGCAAGGCCAGTAGATTCCTCATCTGTACAACTAGGAGACTGTATCAGGTCATTTCTCAGTGGCCAGTTCTCTTTTCAGGCTTGCTAACTTGCAGAAACCGAAATGGCAATTGAGACCTTTTACAAACAAGCTAAATCATGAATTATGGAGAAAGATACTCCATTCTTTAGTATCTGATATTACCATACATTTCAGTGTAAATTTATAAAATCAATGACTTAAAGGATTTTATGTAAACTTTTGTAAATACATTCAGAAGCATTTTACTTGGAAAGAAACCAACCCTATTTATAACTGTACATATTATTACCAGAATAAATTTTGTAGCCTGTAAGATAACTCAAAAAAAAAAAAAAAACTAACACAAATTAAAATGACAATAGGGGCCAGAGCTATGACATAACGCGTAAAGCCGCCACCTGCAGTACTGGCATCCCATATGGACACCCGTTCTAGTCCCAGCTGCTCCACTTCTGATCCAGCCCTCTGCTGTGGCCTCAGAAAGCAGTAAAAGATGGCCCAAGTCCTTGGGCCCCTGCATCCGTGTGGAAGACCCAGAAGAAGCTCCTGGCTCCTGGCTTTGCATCAGCACAGCTCGGGCCATTGAGGCCAATTGGAGAGTGAACCAGCAGATGGAAGATATCTCTCTCTCTCCCTCTCTCTCTCTCTCCCCCCCCTCCCTCCCTCCCTCCCTCTCCTTCTCTCTCTGTGGTACTCTTTCAAATAAATAAATATTTTTTTTAAAAAAACTGACAATAAACAAACATCCACCATGTTGGCAAAAATAATAACAATGAAAGGTTTGCAAAGACATGGAATAATGTGGAAACAGTACTGTCAGAAGTTTAAACTGGTACCCACTTTAGAAGCAGTTTTGCAATATATAGAAGCCTAAAATCCACCAATTCCTAAAATCCACCAATTCATCTCTTAGACTTCTAGGGGAGTCAGCACTGTGGCACAGTAGGTCAATGCCCCAGCCTGCAGTGTTGGCATCCTACATGGATACTGGTTCCAGTCTCAGCTGCTCTACTTCCAATCTAGCTCCCTGCTAATGCACCTGGGAAAGCAGTAGAGGATGGCCCAAATACTCAGATCCTTGCACCCACATGAGTGACCCAGAAGAAGCTCCTGGCTCCTGGCTTTGGCTTGGCCCAGCCCCAGTAGTTGCGGCCATTTGAGGAGTGAACCAGCAGATGGAAGACCTCTCTCTCTGTAACTCTGCCTTTCAAATAAATAAAATAAATCTTTAAAAAAAAAAATACACACTAGGGGACATGGCAGGTAAAGTAAACCATATGGATGCTGGTTAGTGTGCCGGCGGCTCCTCTTCTAATCCAGTTATCTGCTTATGGCATGGATAAGCAGTGGATGATGGCCCAGGTGCCTGGGCCCTACATCTGCATGGGAGGCCTGGAGCAAGCTCCTGGCTCCTGGCTTCAGATCAGCCCAACTCCAGACATCAAGGTCATTATTTGGGGAGTGAACCAGCAGATTAAAGACTCTGTCTCTCCCTCTGTCTATAACTCTACCTCTTAAATAATTTTTTTTTAAAATATGACAACAATAACACTCAAGAAAATAGATTTTGCTAGAAGTAAGAAAAGAGGAATTGAAAAGAGACTGAAATGGGCCTTTGGGTAGTGTTAGAGTTCTAGTTCTTAATTTGTATGATAGTTATATAGGTATTTATAGGTAATTATTATACTCTCCTGTTACATTTTATATTTTTCAACCAAACTTTTATTATGTTAAATTTTAAAATTTATAGCCTTTCTTTAAACTTCCATTTCTCTCATTCCCCTTATGATCTATCAACAAATTCTAATGCCTTTACCATTATAAGATATATAGCATGCAGCCACTTCTTACCTCTTTGGTCTAAGACATTATATTCTCTTTCTTGTTCCTGTAGGGAGAACTGATTTCCCTCATTATACTGCTTTCCCATATAACCTTTCTTTACAGAGTATACAGGGTGAGGCTTAAATCAGATCCCTCCTTTGCTCACTTCACTGTAGCTTCACTGAAATATCTGCCAGTTCTTCAACATGCCAAGTATACGCCTGCCTCAAAGTCTGCTTAATACACTCTACACCCAGGTATCTACCCTCAAGTCATTCAACCTCTGCTCAGATTTTACTTTATCAGAAGCTAATCTTTTTCTAATTTACATAACATTCTTTATATCACAATATTTTATGTTGCTTACCAGATGTCATATTAAACATTTTTATTTTATATTGCCCCTCACTAGGTTGAAAGCTTCACGAGAACAAGAATTCCTTCTCTTTTGTGAAGCAATGTAGCCTTTCTAGAGAAATGTACAGCAACTAGTATACACTCATATTTATTGAATTCATTTTTAAATAGAAATAAATATATCGGCGGCGCCGCGGCTCACTAGGCTAATCCTCCACCTTGCAGCGCCAGCATAACGGGTTCTAGCCCCGGTTGGAGTGCCGGAGTCTGTCCCGGTTGCCCCTCTTCCAGTCCAGCTCTCTGCTGTGGCCAGGGAGTGCAGTGGAGGATGGCCCAGGTGCTTGGGCCCTGCACCCCATGGGAGACCAGGAGAAGCACCTGGCTCCTGCCTTCGGATCAGTGCAGTGCACTGGCCACGGCGGCCATTGGAAGGTGAACCAACAGCAAAGGAAGACCTTTCTCTCTGTCTCTCTCTCTCACTATCCACTCTGCCTGTCAATAAATAAATAAATAAAAGAAATATATCAAGTCAGGAAATGGATTAAAATCTCAGCATTTTCTATGTTTTCTAAATGTGCTACATTGCAATTACATTAATTTTATAATAAAAAAATAAGTTATTTTTCTAAAATATTAAATCACCAAGCTTAATATATGACAAATAGTAGACAGTCAATGAGCATTTATTAACTAATTATTTAATAAGCATGAAGAAGGCTAATAATGACCAACTTACTTATATACATAAACTTTTAGTATTTTGTGATAATGAAACATAAAAATAATATCACAGTTTAAAGTATATAATTTGCATCTTCTCTCTACTTGCATGTGTCCCTCTAAAACACAAGAAAGGGTAAAAGCGTATTTTTAATGTGAAATGTTGTTCAGGAAATAAACTTCATGTTACTAATTTTGAAGCTAATGGTTTCACTTACAAGAAAAATTTCAGTTAGTTTCAGGAGTTACAAAGATAGTATCTCTTATTCTTGGTTCAAGAAATACTATGCCATTCTGTACCTGAATCCTCAAATGAAACAACTGTTACAAAAACCAAGAGCTTTGACTTTTCTTCAAAAGGCAACCTATATAAATATTGAACTGACATATATAAAATGAATTAAAAACTTAAAATATTACACTTTAGAAATTAATTCAGCTCCAAAAAATTATTTGTTGTCCTAACATGAATTTCTGGGACCTACAAGCATTTCACAATCTGAGAATATTTTCACAAGTAAGTCTTTCAGAATACAAGGTGTACTGACTATCATGAAAACTTACAGAGGAGAGCAAGCAACCAGGATCATGGAAGGTTCTGGTTTACCAGAGGAAAGAGATTAGCCCTTGTCCTGACTGTGGAGCAACAACTCACTATTTTATTCTTTTTAGTATTTGTTGTTCTACTTAACTCTTTAATTAACACACAATTATTCTTAGGAGTTTAAATTTAACAGAAAAGTGACCCCTGTTAAATATAAGAGTGGGAATAAGAGAGGGAGGAGAGGTACAGTTCAGCACATGCTCAATCGGACTTACCCATAATGGTAGAGTTAGAAACCTGCCAGGGGATTCCAATTCAATCCCATCAAGGTGGCATGTACCAATGCCATCTCACTAGTCCAAGTGATCAATTTTAGTTCACAATTGATAATAATGATAGGATTAAGTGTCAAAAGGATCACATAAACAAGACTAGTGTCTGCTAATACTAACTGATAGAATTAAAAAGGAGAGAATGATTCAACATGGGAAGCAGGATACACAGTAGACTCATAGCATGGCAGATGTCCTAAACAGCACTCTGGCCTCAGAATCGGCTCTTAAGGCATCTGGATCAGGCTAAAAAGCCCATGAGAGTATTATAGGCATGGAAAGCCAAGAAACTCTGGCAAAAGAAAAAAAAAATGACCTAAATGAAAGATCTCTGCAAGTGAGATCCCAGCGGAAAGAACGGGCCATCAAAGAAGGAGGCACCTTTTTCTGAAGGGAGAAGAGAAATTCCACTTTGATAATGACCTTCTCTAAATAAGATCAGAGCTGGTGAACTCAAGAGGCTTCCATAGCCTTGGCAGCTCATGACAAGAGCCTCAGGTGATTACTGACATCATAAATAAGAGTGTCAATTGTTAAATCAACAACAGCAGTCACTGTGCACTTACTCCCCATGTAGGATCTCTGTCCTTAATGTGTTGTGAATTTAATGGTATGTTAATTAACATAGGTTAATTAACAGTATGTTAATTAATGGTATGTGAATTAATGGTAAAACTACTATTAAAACAGTACTCTATACTTTGTCTGTGTGGGTGCAAACTGTTGAAATCTTCATTTAGTAAATATTAAGTAGATCTTCTGTCTATAAAGATAATTGAAAATGAATCTTGATGAAGAATGGGATGAGAGAGGGAGTAGCAGATGGGATGGTTGCAGGTGGGAGGGTGGTTATGGAAAAGCCTCTATAATCCAAAAGTTGTACTTTGGAAATTTGTACTTATTAAATAAAAGTTAAAAAAAAAGAAGAAGAAAGGTTGTAAACAGCATGTTCTCAGGGAAGGCGCATGAGACAATCCTTGCTAGTGGGTTCCCTAAGTGGAATACTGCCATACTGCAGCCTCTCAGACCGCAGGCTCTTTTTACTTTGATTTCTAATTCTTTTCTATCACATATCATACAGTATTATACCTATTCCATCAAAACCTGAATTCATTCCATTTTGAACTCTTTCCATTTGTTCAGAATCATTTTTAATTCTAACCTCGGGCTTAAAATGACAACCTGATACCATCTATTTAACAACTCAATGTTTGTTATCTCCATTCCATCATCTAAATCACTGGAGAAAATTATAAGAACCAGGACTAAGACCAGCTTTTTGCTGTCAGAAGGCCATTTATAAAAGATTGGTTCATGTAAGAAAATGCAACACCAGTGCCATAAATATAAAATACATGGGTCAGAGATGTTTGTTCTGAATATGTATAAAAGCCACAGAAATGCAGCAGGAAATAAACACTCACCAGTCACCAGTTCAATTGTAGGTCTTTCTTAGAATAAGCTCATTTTTGTTATTATCTATTCATCTGGATAATGTTGAAATTACTTTTGTTCTAAAACACCCACATACTACAACAGCAGTGAACTTCTTGCCTTACAGATTTAACATTCCTATAAAAAGCAGATATCCATACCCATGTCTGTTTACTCTTAAGTGTACCTAACATTTTATATGATCACTATTAAACGTAGTATCATTGAAATAGGTCAGTGGCCCTTTGAAGTTTACAGGAAAATACTTTAAAAATATAAAATCTAAAAATTGCTAGAGGTCACAGTAGGAATTACTATTTTATTAATGTATCACCCCAAAAAACTACATTCATAAATTATAATAGCTCCCTTAAACAGCTATTTCTTCCTTCCTATCTCATCTTCACTTCCTTCCTCCTTTGTGCATTCCAGGGGGAAAAAAATCCCACAAGACCTAGGATGTACAGTTGAATCTGAAGCAACTATTCAAGCCAAAGGAGAAATAAATAATGGGTACAATTCCATCCACCTTCCCAAGCCTACCCTTTCTCAAAGCTATAAACTATATATTCCTTTTCTCTTTTCATCTACTTTTCACTTGTCATACATTGTCACATCAAATGACTCCCTTTGACAAAGCTGATTTCAGTAATATATACTGTCTGTCCACCTCTGCATAGCTACCACTCTAGAATAAGTCACAACTATTTATTTATATATTGAGCTACCCAGCAGCCTCATAACTGATCATCATTATTCCTTCCACTCTTATCCCATTATATAATTCATTATATACATTCCAGTCAGACTAGTAAAGAAAAAGTGATCACTTCTCTTCCTTGCCTAAAACCTATCCACAGCTTCTTGATGTATTTAAAATAAAATACAAACTACTTAAAATTATTAAAAGGCTCTTTCATTATCATTCATTTGCATACCTTTCCAACCATACTCCTGGTCACTTTGCCCTTTCAAACCAACCTGGCTCTTTGTTACTTCTTAAAATATTCACTCTAAGCTTTCCAGGTATGGGACATATCTATTTACTGTTCCCTCTACCTGTAGCATATTTATGCCACTTCTTCATTTACAACTTTCTCTTTACTTTTCTTAAAAGCAAAATGGGTATGGACTTCCTTTTTATTAAAGGAAGTCATAATTTAAGACATTTCTTTTATAGTAAGCATTCATTACGTCTTAAGATTGCCTTCCATGGGGCCAATGCCAGTTAAGCCGTCACTTGCAATGGCAGCATCCCATATCAGAGTGCTAGATCAAGTCCTGGATTCTCTGCTTCTAATCCAGTTCCCTGCTTATGCGCCTGGGAAAGCAGTGGAAGATACCCAAGAATTTGAGTCCCTGCCATCAACATGGAAGATCCAGAAGCAGTCCCAGGTTCCTGACTTCATCTTGGCACAAACCTGGCTGTTGCAGCCATTTGGGAAACTCAGAGATCAAAGACCACTTTCTCTATCCAGTCTCAACCTCTCTGTCACTCTGTGTTTCAAACAGACAAATAAATCTTAAAAAAAAAAAAAAAGTAACCTTCTACATCATAAGTCTCAAATGATAGATACCCTTCAATATTCTTTACTAAACATTTTAAAGTTTGAATTTAACAGTCAGGTCCTCAAGGTAACTAGAGTTGATTTTTTTTTTGTATGATGTTACATAAGCATTCAGTTCCTTTTTTCCAAAAAAGTAAAACAGTGTTTTCTATCTCCATTTATTACCAAATCAACTCATCTGAAACAAAAGCATTGGGACATTTCACAGAAACATACTTTGTTTCTTACATAAAATAAAATTTCACAGAAAGAAAAATAGCCAAAAATTGTTACCCACAAATAAGAAATACCACACACATTAAGCCATGTTCATTCTTTTTTTTAATTGTCCATACATATTTAACTCTATTTGGCTATTGCTCACTATTAACATTCTAAATGAACCATGATGGGTAGAGTAATGTACTCTTAAACAGACTTTTAAGAATAACAATTATCATATATATAGGACCATCAGTCAAAGGGATCACATAAATAAGACCAAGTGCATTCTAATAACAATAGATAGAATTACAAAGGAGAGAAAGTTCCAACATGGCAAGCATTCACAGAATGATAAACACCCTAAACAACACTCTGACCTCAGAATCAGCCCCTAAGGCCTGACTGAAAACACCATGAGAGCATTTCAGGCATGGAAAGCCAAGACATAGTAGCAAAAATGGTTCTTCAGTGGCCAGTGCTGTGATGCAGCAGGTTAAAGCCCTGCCCTGAAGCGCCAGCATCCCATATGGGCACCGGTTCTAGTCCCGGCTGCTCCTCTTCCGATCCAGCTCTCTGCTATGGCCTGGGAAAGCAATAGAAGATGTCCCAAATCCTTAGGCCCCTGCACCCACATGGGAGACCAAGAAGAAGCTCCTGGCTCCTGGCTTCAGATCAGCACAGCTCTGGCCGATGCAGCCATCTGGTGAGTGAACCAGCAGATGGAAGACCTCTCTCTGTCTCTACCTCTCTAACTCTTTCAAATAAATAGAATAACAATCATTGGAGGGTGAACCAACGGCAAAAGGAAGACCTTTCTCGCTGTCTCTCTCTCTCACTGTCCACTCTGCCTGTCACAAAAAAATTTTTTTAATTGTTCTGCATTAAGGATCTCTATGAGTGAGACCCCAGTGGAAATAAGGGGCCATCAAAGAAGGATGTACTTTTCTCTGAAGGGAGGAAAGAACTTCCACTTTGCATATGGCCCTGTCTAAAAATCGACAGTCTGTGGACTTAAAATGCTTCCATAGCCTTGGCAGCTAATGTCAACAGCCTTGGATGATCAGTGATGTCATAAATAAGAGTGTCAATTGTTAAATCAACAACAGGGGTCACTGTATACTTGCTCCCCATGCTGGACTTCTGTCCTTAATGAGCTGTACTATGAGAATTAATGGTAAAACTTGTCTTCAAACTGTACTTCATACTTCGTGTATCTGTGTGGGTGCAAATAGGTGAAATCTCTCCTTAGTAAAGAGTTGGTCTTCTGCCAATTAAAAATGAATCTTAATGGAAAATGGAATGGGAGAGGGAGTGGGAGTTGGGATGGGAGTGTGGGTGAGAGGGCGGATATTGGGGGAAGAAACACTATATTCCTAAAAAATGTACACATGAAAATTTGTATTCATTAAATAAAAACCTTCAAAAAAAAAGAATAACAACAAGTGAGGCTGGTACTGTGGCACAGCAGGTAAAGCCGCTGCCTGCAGTGCTGGCATCCAATATGGGCACCAGTTCAAGTCCCGGCTGTACCACTTCTGATCCAGCTCCCTTCTAATGCACCTGGGAAAGCAGCAGAGGATGGCCCAAGTCTTTGGGCCCCTTCACCCACATGGGAAACCCAGAAGAAGCTCCAGGCTCCTGGCTTTGGACCGGCTTAGCTCCAGCTGTTGCAGCCATTTAGGGAGTGAACCAGCAGATGGAAGACCTCTCTCTCTCTCTGCCTCTATCTCTGCCTCTCTGTAACTCTGCCTTTCAAATAAATAAATCTTTAAAAAAAATAACAACAATAAAAGTATCAATTTACTTTCCACAGCCACTAATGAAAACCGTATTTTCCTGAATGCATGTACTCTCCACCCTCCACACCCATTCAACCATTCAACCATCAGTAAACATGTATCTGCCAGTTGTTCTAATACAAATGTGAGTAAGCTAAAATTCTGGACCATAACATGCTTATACTCTAATGCTATATTTTAAATTCAAAATTTACAGAAAAAAATGCAGAGAATATGACTATATAACATTTAGAAGACATGAAAGAACAGTTCATTTGAATACAGTTGGAAAATCAGTGAGTAAATAAATATTCTTCCCTATGCCAGAACAGAAAGGAAGAGTAACACTGTAGGCTTACTTACTTAATTAAACTGTCCATTCACCTTTTTTTCTTTTTTTAACGTTCTATAAAAAGCCAACTTTTATTAAGATTTAGCAGAGAGAGTCAATGTGCTTGATTAGGAAAAGTAAATGGAAAACAATCAGCAAAATTATTGGGCTTTCACTTTGCAAGTTATGGAGATTTTTAGCAACTATTTTAAAATAACAGGGTTGATGATTTTTCTTTCTTGACATCTACAGTTACGTTGGACTACATCTAGACTGTGACAATGACTTATTATCATGCTTTTTCTCATTACAAACCAGATCTCCTAAGCCTACACTCTTATCAACACTTGTGGATAGAAGATCCATAAACTCCACAAGCTCTCCTAACTGAATGAGAGCCTACATAGAAAGTAAAAATATAAAAAGAAATGAGGAATAACAACTATTCATCCTTCACTACCTGAAAAATACTATAAGAAAACCATCTGCTTTATGCCACGGCTTTTATGCCATGGCTTAAGACAATCACATCTCAGCACTTCATGCCATGACTTAAGACAATCACATCTCATATAGGATTAATGATTTGAGGCCAGCATTCTCCACTTCTCATCCAGATTTACGCTAATGCACCTGTGAAGGGAGTGAATGACAGCTTAAGCAGTTGGGCTCCTGCTACCCAAGTGGGAGACCTAGGTAGTTTCTAGCCTACTCTGACTTCTATGGCCAATTTGGAGAGCAAATCAGTGGAGGAAGCTCTCTCTCCCTTCCCTACCCTCTCTGATTCTGTCACTCTGCCTTTCAAATCAAAAAAAAATCTTAAAAAAAAAAAAAAAGGCAAACCTTCTATTCCCAGAGATCAAAGTGATTTCTACCCGGAAAGTTAAAGAAGGCTTAAAAATATGAAAGTCAAATTATTTTGAAAAACAAGTATTCTATAGGCATTCAGATGGGAGAAAGGGTCTCCAGATGGACAAAATAATGTACACTGACCAAAGGTAAAATGGAATAAAGACCTTAGGTAAAATACAAGGCAAGACAGCCTATGAGTAAAAAGTACTGGTAAAATTAAGCTGGGAGACAGAATAAGACAAGATCATAAAAGTCTCAAACACTATGCCAAGGATTTTGTACTATTTTTTTTTATTTATTTACAGGTAGAGTTATAGACAGTGAGAGAGAGAGAGACAGAGAGAAAGGTCTTCCTTCATTGGTTCACCACCCAAATGGCCGCTACAGATGGTGTGCTGCGCTGATCCAAAGTCAGGAACCAGGTGCTTCCTCCTGGTCTCCCATGCGGGTACAGGGGCCCAAGCACTTGGGCCATCCTCCACTGCCCTCACGGGCCACAGCAGAGAGCTGGACCAGAAGAAGAGCAACCGGGACCAGAACCCAGAGCCCACATGGGATGCCAGTGCCACAAGGCGGAGTATTAACCAAGTTAGCCACAGCGCCAGCCGCATTTGTACTACTTTTTAGAAGAAAAGGGGAAGCTCTGAAAGATTCTTAGTGGAGAAGTTGGCCATGCATATACTTTATTTTTTTATTTTTTGACAGGCAGATTTAGACAGTGTGAGAGAGAGAGACTGAACGGTCTTTCCTTTTTCCCCCCAAGTGGCTGCTACAGCTGGAGCGTTGCGGCCTGCGCGCTGTGCCAATCTGAAGCCAGGAGCCAGGTGCTTCCTCCTGGTCTCCCAGGCGGGTGCAGGACCCAAGGACCTGGGCCATCTACCACTGCCTTCCGGGGCCACAGCAGAGAGCTGGACTGGAAGAGGAGCAACCGGGACAGAATCCGGCACCCCGGCTGGGACTAGAACCTGGGGTGCCGGCGCCGCAGACGGAGGATTAGCCTAGTGAGCCAAGGCGCCAGCCACCATGCATATACTTTAAACACAACATTCTAGCAAGGATCTGTAGTCACAGAGCAGTCTTCAAAATAAACTGAAATTGGCAATTGCATAGAAAATTAATCAATTTAAAAAAATATATCATGTAGGATCTCTGTCCTTAATGTGCTATACATTATGAATTAATACTATAACTAGTACTCCAACAGTATTGTTCACTTTGTGTTGCTATGTGAGGGCAAACTGTTGAAATCTTAATATATAGTAAACTGATCTTCTGTGTATAAAGAGAATTGAAAATGAATCTTGATGTGAGGCAAGGGGAGAGGGAGTGGGAAAGGGGAGGGTTGTGGGTGGGAGGGAAGTTATGGGGGGGGAAGCCATTGTAATCTATAAGCTGTTTTTTGAAAATTTATATTCTTTAAATAAAAGCGTTATAAAAAATGATGGAAGGATGAATATTTGGACTGTGTTTTATTGTGAAGTGTTCAGGTAACTATAATTATACTCAATAACTACGAAATGTTTAAAACTAACATCAATGTGCTTGTAAATGCAGTATGATGTTCCCTTTCTGTAGCAATTTTAGTTAGATATTAATTTAGAATCTACACTGAATACCTCAATATATCATCCTGAAATAATGCTTCAATGGACAAACTTACATAATTTTGCAAAATTAAAGTCAAAAATTATTTTGACGCTAAAACTATAAAACAGATATTCAAACACTCAGCATTATGAATGAAAAGGCTGCTTCTAAACTACCAATCCTATTTATATCAGGGGTGAATTATTTAGTTATTTTATAATACTTGTATTCAACAATTTGATACAAAAACTTACCCCGTGTGATTACTTTCATGGAATATGAACAATTGACATATTCTGCGGGGCATGAGCAAGGCCATGGCGTGGCCAGGCCAGGCCCGGGGGCTCCGCATGCGCAGCTGCCCCTAGGTGCCCTCGCCCAAGCTGCGCAGAACGGAGCCGCGTGGAGCTGAGCCCGCGAACTAACCCAAGCCAGGGCCCGCAGAGCCAGCTGGCGGGTGCCCTGGGGATGGCAGAGCAGGGAGGGACCCGGCATGCACGCACGTGGTCCCAGCCACCGCCATGGCGGACCAGGCAGCGCCAAGGAGGGGCAAAGAAGATGGCACCCAGAGGAAGTAAGATGGGCGGAACTCAAAAGCTAATTGGCTACGCAACATCAGGGGAGGTAACAAGACTAGTATAGACATATGGCTAGTCCTATAGAAATCCCCCCGTAAAGTGACCGTTTAAGTGATTGGTTGGTCCTTAGCCCTGCCCCAATGACTCTTCAGTTTTGTGCTATAAAAGGTTCGGTTATGCACGGAATAAATGAGTCCTTGCTAAACTTGGCTCCCCGCTGCGTCTGATTATCTCCGGGATCAGGAGGCTGGGGAACGGGTGAGCGGCGCACTCACCTTTCCTTGGACACAGTCCATCCTTGTACAGGTGGACTCAGACCCTGCAATATTCCATTACTCTTTTTCTCCCTTTATAATGTTCATGGGAATTTTTTTAACATTTATTTATTTTATTTGAAAAGCAGAGAGAGGAGACAAAGAGATACAGAGAACCTCTATCTGCTGGTTCACTCCCCAAATGCCTACAATAGCCAGGACTGGGCCAAGCTGAAGCCTGGAGCCTGAACTCAATCTGGGTCTCCCAGGCAGGTGGCAGGAATTCTAATACTTGTACCAATAACTGCTGCCTCCAAAGGTACACAGTATAAGGAAGCTGGATCAAAAGCAGAGGAGCCAGAACTTGCAGCAGGTATTCGGATATGTAATGCAGGCGTCCCAACTGGCATCTTAACTGCTGTGCCAAATGCCCATGCCCCATGGAATATGCTTCAGCATGATAATAGCTCAAAATTAAATACACACCAATGATATGCCAGTCACTGTGCTAAGTACATTACATGTACTATCTCATTTGGTCCTCACAGTGACACCATGAAATGAGGAATGTAATCATCCTCTCAATTTACAGCAAGGAAATAGAGACTTAGAGAGGTTAAGCAACTTCCAGAAGGACACACACTTATAGTAGAGCCAGAATTCAAGCCCAATAAAATTAAGTTGGAACCCATACTTTCAACCACTCATCTCATAGAATAATAATAATAATAATAATTTAACTGTGCAAGACAAACTCCATACTTTTTATGTTAAACAGTACTATGTACATCCTAAGTGATCTTTAAAACATCCATTCACATCACTTGAAATCATCAATTCAATCATTTAATCAGCACTTTTTGAATGCGTGTTACATGTTAGAGTGTTCACGGTACTGTATATATAGCAAAGAACATAATACTAAACAATATATTCACCGTTCTAGTGGGAAATACAAATAATAATAAATATGAATCAAAAGGTCATGATCATTTTGAATAAAAATAAATCATGCCCAGGACTTTCATGCAAAGTATTATTCTCACCAGAACACACACACCACAAGAATGGAAGATGTCAGTCAGTCAGACATGTATGTTACCAGAGGTACCATTCTACTCTGACACCTATCCAAAGCAGCAGTTTGGTTTTCTTATGCCAACTTCTTTCACCTGGTCTAATGACACCAAATCCTCTCTCCCAACAATCTTATTTCCATATTTCTCAGCCTTCCTCACCTCTATGCTCATAAAAGGTGCTTGAAAACTGAATCATTCTTCCCAGGCACATTAGCAGGAGCTGTATTTGGAGAAAATCAGATCAGCCAGTATTCAAACCAGCATTCCAATATGGGCTGTGTCAGAAGTGTGGCTTAACCCACTGTCTCAACGCTAGCCTCCTGAACTCATTTTTTTCCCAAAGAAACATTTAATGAGTACTAACTTCATAAGTACAACTGTAGGAATATAGTATTATTCCCACCATACCTGCCCTTCCACCCCACTTCCTCCTTCCTCTCCCATTTGCAGTCCCATTCGCCATTAGGATTCATTTTCAATAATTTTTTTTTATTATTTAACAGATAGAGTTAGACAGTGAGAGAGACAGACAGAGAGAAAGGTCTTCCTTCTTTTGGTGCACCCCCAAATGGCTGCTACGGATCGGAGTTCTGCCAATCTGAAGCCAGGAGCCAGGTGCTTCCTCCCTGTCTCCCATGCAGGTGCAGGAGCCTAAGCACTTGGGCCATCCTCCACTGCCTTCCTGGGCTACAATAGAGAGCTGGACTGGAAGAGGAGCAACTGGGACTAGAACCCGACACCCATATGGGATGCCGGTGCCACAGGTAGAGGATTAACCAAGTGAGCCACAGCACCGCCCCCCTCCCTTTTTTTTTGACAGAGAGAAAGGGATTTTTCAATAAAATTTATACACAGAAGATCAACTCTTTATTAAGCAAAGATTTTAACAATTTGTATACACACAAAAAAAAAAAACCTGAGAACAAGTTGTACAACTTGTTACAACTTGTACTACATAGTACAACTCATGGAGGACAGAAGTCTTGCGTGGGGAGTAAGTACATAATGACTCCTGCTGTTAATTTAACAACACTCTGATGCATGACATCAGTGATTACTCAAGGCTCTTGACATGAGCTTCCAAGGCTATGAAAGCCTTTTGAATGCACAATCTCCGTCAGTCTTTAGACAAGGTCATAAGCAAAGTGGAAGTTCTCTCCTCCCTTCAGAGAAAAAGTACTTCCTTCTTTGATAGCCACTTCTTTCAAGTGGGGTCTCTGTCACAGAGATCCTCCACGTAGGCTAGTCCCTGAATTTGACTATCTTTAAAAGTATTCTAGGGCATGATGTCTGGTCTGGCAGTTAAGACACTCACCTCCCACATGAAATTGCCTGAGTTTCATACCGACCTGCAGAACCTGACTCCAGGCAGCAGTGACGGCTCAAGTAATTGGTTCCTGCTACCCAAGAATACCTGGATTGAATTCTTTCCTCCCAGTTTCAAATCCAGTCATTGCAGATATTTGGGGAGTGAACCAGTGGATGAGAAAGCCCACTCTCTCAAATAGTATATGTGTATTTTTAAATTATATTTTCTGGACTCTACAAAGTTTGCTGTGGTTCTGCTTTGTTTCAAGCTACCATTCTCACACTTCCTTTGTGGGCCTCAACATTTCATTTCCAAGATCAACTTTCCTGAATCTATTTAGCTGAGGTTACATGTTAAAAGTAGTATCAAATGCTTTGTCCCTCAGTGCATTTATAAAGCTATCATACATCACTACTTTAAAAATACATTCACAGACATAGTCATTTAAGAATTCTCTAAACTTGATTCCTTGAGTGAGAAATTGTTAGGAGACAACTCAGAGACCTCCTGCTCTCTCCTTACTCCTGTAACATATAAAACAATTTTTAATTATATAAGGATTTATTTTTCCATTTCATTAAAATACAAGTATTATTCAAAAAGTTCATGTAGAATTAAATTAAAAGATAAGTTTCCTTGAGTTCAAAAAGGTTGAAATCCACACATATGCATTCTCCATGAAGTTTATGAAGATCTTTTATAAAAATAACTCTTAATATAAGGCATTGCTACATTATTCCCAATATTAAGAAAAAAGAATATTTATAAAATTAATGCAGTTATTTTAAAAACCAAAGGTATGAAATTAGTATAGTTATTTTAAATATTTAAAATATTGCCAAATTTTAAGAGAATTGCTAAAATGATGATACTGCTGTTACTCCATTATCTTGGGTTGCAAAGCAAGCAGCATACTTAATACTTGTTGGAGAGGCTCTTTCAAGTGTTGCAGCCTGAAGATCAGCAGCTGATTAGTCCAGGAGCACCAGGCAAGACTGAGCTTTGGTTATTTAGAACAGTAAGAACTGCCATCCCTGATTTCTACAGCTTCAGTACCCATGTCAGCATTTAATCCAACACTTGTTTTTTAGTATCTGCTTTGTGATAGCACTTTAGAGCATTCAGGAATGAATCTCATCTAAAAAATCACAGCCTCTCTCCTAAGAACTCTCAGACCAACAGAGTAAACAAAAGTGGACTGTGACTGTTTCTAAAGAGGATTTTAAATGAGCAATGAGGCCCTTAAGAATGCTAGAAGTAAAAGATCCAGCAGGAAGGCCGCTTAGCCTGAGCCTGTCTTTGGATAGGAAGAAAAGTGGGTATCAAACTCAAGGAATATGACTCCAGGGTAAAGTGGTTTGCTCTTAATTATTTGTGTTTGGTAAACAGCAGGAATGAAAAGAGATGTTTTTAATTTTATATTTAACAAATTAGCTGGCGCCGTGGCTCAACAGGCTAATCCTCCGCCTTGCGGCACCGGCAACAGGGTTCTAGTCCCGGTCCGGGCGCGGGATTCTGTCCCAGTTGCCCCTCTTCCAGTCCAGCTCTCTGCTGTGGCCCGGGAGTGCAGTGGAGGATGGCCCAAGTGCTTGGGCCCTGCACCCCATGGGAGACCAGGAAAAAGCACCTGGCTCCTGCCATCGGATCAGCGCAGTGCGCCAGCCGCAGCGCGCTGGCCATGGCGGCCATTGGAGGGTGAACCAACAGCAAAGGAAGACCTTTCTCTCTGTCTCTCTCTCTCACTGTCCACTCTGCCTTTCAAAAAAATTTTTAAAAAATTAAAAAAAAAATTATATTTAACAAATTAAATATGAAGAAACTGGAATTCACAAAAATCATTGGTGTAATTGCCAATTGGTATAATTATGTTGGAAAACAGTTTAGCAGTTCTTCACAAACGTTAAACACAAAGTTGCCATTTGAATTTCTGCTAATATATCCACAAGAGAAATGAAAAGAATGTCCACACAAAAAACCTGTACACGAACGTTCACAGCAACATTGTTCAGAATAATCAAAAAGTAGACACAACTCAAATTTCCATCAACTGCTGAATAGATAAATAAGGTAAATGATATTCATATGATAAAATGTTATTTGGTCAGAAAAATGAACAAAGCATTAGTGCATACATCAACACAGGTGAATCTTTGAAAACATGTCAAGCGAAAGCAGCCAGTTATAAAAGGCAACATAAAATTCTATTTATATAAAATATCCAAAAATTGACAAATCCATAGAGTCAGAAAGTATATTAAAAGTAGTAGAGGTTGGCACAAGTACTTAGACCCCGTGCTCCTGGCTCCTGGCTTTGGCACTGCCCTGACTGTTGCAGCCATTTAGGGAGGCAATCAGCAGATGGAAGACCTGTCTCTCTCGTTCGCGCACGCTCGCTCGCTCGCTCTCTCTCTCTGCCTCTGCCTCTTTGTAACTCTCTGCCTTTCAAATAAATAAATAAATGTTTTTTTTTTAAAAATTGTTTCCAGATGCTAGAGAGAAGGAGAAACAGAGTGACATGGGACCGGCACTGTGGCACAGTGGGTAAAGCTGCCACCTGCAGTGCCGGCATCCCTACGGACACCAGTTCAAGTCCTGATTCTCCACTTCTAATCCAGCTCTCTGCTGTGGCCTGGGAAAACAATAAGTCCTTGGGCCCCTGCACCCATGTAGGAAACCTGGAGGAAGCTTCTGGCTCCTGGCTTCAGATCAGCACAGCTTTGGTCGTTGCAGTCAATTGGGAAGTGAACCAACAGATGGAAGACCTCTCTCTATCTCTCTCTGCCTCTCCTCTCTGTGTAACTCTGACTTTCAAATAAATAAATAAATCTTTTTAAAAAAAGAAAAAGAGTGACTGTCAATAAATATAGGTTTCTTTTGGAGGTTATGAAAATGACCTGGAACTAGATAATGATAACTGCACAACTTTGTGAATATACCAATAGCCATTCAACAAAAAGCTTTAAAAGGGTAACTCCTTTGGTAGGCATGTGGCCTAATGGTTAAGATTCCTGCATTGTGTATCAGAGTGCCTTGGTTCAAGTTCCAGTTTCAGTTCTAAATCCAATTTCCAGTTCATGCACCCTCTGGGAGGTAGCAGATGATGGCTCAAGTAGTTGGGTTCCTGTCACTCCTTGGCTGCTGTAGGCATTTGGAGAGTGAACAAATGAACTGGAGTTTTGGCTTGCTCTCTGTCTCTCTCATTGTCTCTCCGCTTCTCTGCCTCTCACATAAATATTTTTAAAAGTGTAACTCTTATGACATGTTAACTGTATCTAAATTTACATTATAGAAATTCCTCAGAACTCTGAAAACAGACTTACTATATGATCCAGCCATCTCACTCCTTGGAACTTACCCATAGGAAACAAAATCAGCATATACGAGAGTTATCTCTACTGCCATGTTTATTGCAGCTCAATTTACAATAGCTAAGAAATCAACTCAGATGTTCATCAACCGATGACTGGATAAAGAAAATATAGTACACATACACATACATGCAATACTACTCAGCCATAAAAAAGAATGAAATCCTGTCTTTTATAACAAAATAGATGCAACTGGAAATGATTATACTAAGTGTAATAAGCCAGTCCCAAATATACAAATAACATATGTTTACACTCATCTTTGGTAACTAAGAGTACAAAAAAGTAATGCATATGAGTGAAATTGACCTTTGAGATTTGATTATTCATTACAGCCCTTGTCTCTACTATTGAGGAACAGTCTTTCGGGGTTTTTTCCTTACTATTTGCTGAATTCCTTACTTAGTGGAGTGTTAAGTTTATGATTATAAAAGAAACAAAGTATGTCATTGTAAAAATTAACAGGATGATTAAGATAGGAAAGAAGGAGGAGGAGACAAAGTGAGAGCATGGGCAGGAAGGAGAATAGGGTGAGAAGTGCCACTATGCTCCTAAATCATATATGAAATACATGAAATTGGTTTACCTTATATAAATTTAAAAATTATTAAAAATATAAAAATGAAAGTAGTAATAAATATGGGAAAATTATAAGTAACCACTGAAAAAGAATTTGATGACTCTCCACAAGGATGACAAGTTATAAGACAAGAATATAAGTTAAGCCTGTATTATAAAAAGAATAATTGCTCTAACTGGCCATCCTGATGATGTTTTTAAAAGATTTATTTTATTTATTTGAAAAGCAGAGTGATAGATAGGGAGAAACAGATTTTTTCCATCTGCTGGCTCACTCCTCAAAATGACTTCAAGAACCAGGGTTGGTCCAGGCTGAAGCCAGGACACAGGAACTCCACCCTGGTCTCCCACATGGGTAGCAGGCACTGAAGTACTTGAATCACCTTCCACTGCTTTCCCAAGTGCATTAGCAGTGACCCACATTGGAAGTAGAGCAGCCTGGACTCAAATCAGTGCTGTAATGTGAGAAGCCAGTGTGGCAAGGGCAGCTTTTCCCACTGCCCCCTGCTGAGTAGGTTTACTTTACCCTATGAACATGGCAAAAAGCAAAGTAATGACATAATCACACATTATATTCATAAAGATAAATTATTACTAATATCACTGTTAATATGAATAGAAATTACATAATTAATACTATCAGGGTTCAGAAAAACACGTCCCAAATGATGGCTTCAAAAGCAAAGTCTCTCCTAATCTCCTGCTGTCCTGTTTCTGACCACTCATGCTGTCCTCAAGTCAAGTCAAAGAAATTTGAAATTCTCTCAAATTCAGGTAAAAAAACCTAAAAATATTACTCTAACCTTCCCCCCCCCAGCTTGCTGTGTAATAACTAGACATAAGGAAATCAAGACTCTATTGCTAGAAAAGACCTGCCCCAGACTTAGAAGGAATAAATGCCACAACTGAGGGCCAGGAAGAATCTGAACTGACAAGCCTTACTGGGTTTTCCCACTCAGTCAATTTGGATTAGCTCATGACCTTTTTGTCCAATCATATTTCTATATGGCTGTCTCCATCTCAGTTTCCCCCCGCACCTTTGTCTCATAACATTTTGATTAAATAAATTTCTATGCTTTTATTTTAGAAGCCTATCTTTTATTAAAGTACTGTTGGCTATGACTCTTTGATGAAGAAGGAAAAGAGTCACCTGTTTTCTGCCCTATAACACCTATGTAACAATGGCTTTAAATTACAATGGAAGACTTTCATTTATATACTTTATTACTTATTTTTACTGACCTCATAGAACTTATATCTGGAAAGAATATTAGATATAATTTAATCTATGTCCTCAATTTATACCTGGGCCTTGACAAGTTAACTTACCCAATGTCTTACAGATAATGTACATCATTGTTTATATATGTTTTATCTTTAATAAATAGCCATTATAATACATACTAATAGGCCATACAAAACTTGGGCCTGAAAATGACTTAGAAAGTATCTACAAATGCTTTGAAATGGGTTACAGAACTCCACTGATGTATGGGCCCATGCCACGGCTCAATAGGCTAATCCTCCGCCTGCGGTGCCAACACCTCGGGATCTAGTCCCAGTCGGGGCGCTGGATTCTGTCCCAGTTGCCCCTCTTCCAGTCCAGCTCTCTGCTGTGGCCAGGGAGTGCAGTGGAGGATGGCCCAAGTGCTTGGGCCCTGCACCTGCATGAGAGACGAGGAGAAGCACCTGGCCCCTGCCATCGGATCAGCGTGGTGCGCCGGCCGCAGCGGCCATTGGAGGGTGAACCAACGGCAAAGGAAGACCTTTTCTCTGTCTATCTCTCTCACTGTCCACTCTGCCTGTCCAAAAAAAAAAAAAAAAGAACTCCACTGATGTAACTTCTGCAATGGAGCAATTAGTACAGTGCAAAAAAAATATGATAAGCCATAGAAAATTACTTTGAGATTAAAATTTGATCCACCTCTCTGTAGTCACAAAAAAAAGTAACTACTTTAGCCAAATTCTGCATTTTGAATTCAGTGCCCCTTTTCTCTTGCACCTCTCTTTCTTTTGTAATTATTCCCTATCTTCTAAGACTAGGCTTCATGCTGAATTACTAATAAAATCCAAAAAATGCCTGAGGAATTTAATTCAGATGTAAATAGAATTATTTGGGTTGTTTCTGACTCTGCTTTTAAAAAACTATACTGTGAAACAGTGTGCTATTGCTGAAAGCCCCACAGATTTCTCAGCTTGACACCTAAAGTAATTTAGAGCACTAAGAGGAAAAAAAACCTGTGATTGCTTTACACTTAATTTATTTACAATAACTCCAGAATTGAGACCCACCCACACTTGGATGCCCACAGAGAAACAGAAATGAATTCTTTTCAAAACAGTAGCCACTTTTTTGTCCCTGCTGGTGCATTCTACTCAATTTTTTTCTTCCTTTTCCTCTTCATTTTAGGTAACTTCAACAGAATTTTAGTTACAATTCTAAATTTACCTCTGAGTTCAACTTAAATAGGAATTACACCTAAAGAAATACTGTACTGCCTCCATTATTAAGACACCTCCTAGAAATGCACTGTGTTAGAGAACTTCCTTATAAACCTGCACAAAATTGTGTGTAAAAACTGACCTGCCAACACATGAAATGCTATCTATGTATGCATCTATGAATAGACCATGAACTCTGGAAGGTTCTTTGAAGATAAACAAAAATTTGGATTATGGAGAAAGTAAATTTATGAATGAAATTCCATCTTCTAAAGTACATAGTTTTATCTTCAATATCAGTTTCTTTTCTTTGTAAGTTTGCATAAAATGTAACCATATGAACAGCAGAAAGAATGGTCACCTGTCTGCCAGCTAGGGTTTTAGAGGATTTTCTTAGATCTTCATTGCTATAACTCTGAATCTTCATTCTCTGTTTCTGTGTCATATTAGAATCATTTGACATGACATTTCATAACTAAAAATGTCACAGTAAATAATTTCAACATTGAATTAATGTTTTAAAGAATAAAAGTCAGTTGCAGCCCAAGAGCATTTAAAACAAAATAAAAATAATCACATATATCAACAAGATAACTACAGGTATATGTGGTCACATGTTTGTACTCATATACATGTGAATTTAAATATTTGGAACAATATACTTCAAAATATTATTGCTTCTGTATGATATTATTACTAAGTATAGCTAGCTGTAGGTGATTTATTCACTTCTTTATACTTTCATATAATGTCTGAATATTTCTCAAAACAAATGGAAATTTTACATTAATATCCCCTTTAAGCTACAATAATATATCAAACGAAGAAGTAACAACCAAAAAACAAGCAAAAAAAAAAAATACTGACGTCAGAACAGTGGGACTCCTGGAATATAAAACAAAAACAAATGCAAAACTCACCTCCAGTTATATTTCTAAAATACATGCAATTCTCATGGAAAAACATATTCCTGCTTAAAGATTAATTTCCAAAGTTTATAAATCATATAAGTACTTTATTTACCATAAGGGAGGATCTAAAGACATAGCAACTGGGTAAAAGAGCATGTTCTACCTTCAAAAGAATCTTTACAAAATAGAATAATCTGTTATTTTAAATTAAGTATTTTCACATTACAAAGATAAAAGAAATACAATCATACTGAAAGACGACCTTATTATAACAAATGATTTTTAAATACTAAAAAAAAAATCATTAAAATGTTTAAATCTCAATGCATTATCAGCTGTATACAGCTGAAGAGAAAATGATTACATAGAAAAATGGACTCTCACAATACAGAAATAGAAAATATCAGACAGACAGGTATCTGTCCATTTAAACAGGAGTTCCAATAGAGAGTAACAAAAATAAAACAAGAAGAGATAATAGCTAAAGGAGGTTAAGATGTCCTTTGGGATGATAGCATCCCATATCAGAGTACATAGGTTGGAATCTGGACTCCACTCCCAGCTAGTACATACCACAGGAGGCAACAGGTGATGACTCAAGTAGTTGGATTCCTGCCACCCATGTGGGATACATGGACTGAGTTCCCTGCTCCTGGCTTTGGATGATCTAGCCCCAGCTGTGGTGGGCATTGGAAGAGTGAACCAAGGAATGAAAGAGCTCTCTCTCTTATTCTGAGTGAATAGAAATAAATTATTTTAAAGAGACAATAACTAAGAAATTTCTAGAACTGATGGAAAAATTTGATAAAATATAGGAAGCAAATGAAACCTCTGCAAAAATTTAAAAAGAAATGTACATGTACTATTGAGAAACTTTGGATATCAAAGACACAAAGTAAATTCTAAAAGCAACCTCTGAGAGAAAAAAATTGAAAATAGAAAAATAATTAGACAAAGAGAAGCCTAACTATTATTTCATGTATACACAAATATTAAATGTAAGATACTATGCTAGCCCCTTAGGGTACAATGAACAAAACAAATACTCCTGACTTCATAGAGATTAGTAATAGAATATCTACAAAATGCAAATATAAAACAAATGTGAGCCCAGAATTCTGAATTTACTTTTACTTTCATTCAATAAATGCTTATTGAGTACTATTTACATTCTAGGTTTTGGGATACTTCAATGAATGGATAGAGAAAAATTTCTGCCTTCAGGGAGCTTATACTCCTAGGTGATAGATGAACAACATAAAAAGACTTACAAAAATACATTGCTAGATTATAATTGCTATTTTTAATTTTTATTTTAATTTCAAAAGATTTATTTTATTTGAAAGGCAGAATTACAGAGTGAGAAAGAAACAGAGAGGAATCTTCTATCTACTTCTATCTATCTACCACAACAACCAGAGCTGGACCAAACCAAAGCCAGAACTCCTCCAGGTCTCCTACATAGAAGGCAGGGCCCTAAGCTCTTGGCCACATCCCATTGCTTTCCCATGTATATCATCAGGGAGTTGGATCAGAAGTGGAACAGCCAAACTCTAACCAGTGCTCATATGGGATGCTGGTTTCACAGGCAGCAGCTCAACTAGCTGCACTACAATGCCAGCCCCCAATTTTTATTTCTAAAAAAAATCTAACAGATACATAAAAATTCTATGAAAAAAATAACGAATCAGTTACTGAAACTGCACAAACCATAAAGAAATCTGTAGAAGAAGGAAAAATTGATCACATCATTGATAAAACAATAATAGGAGAAAGAAGGAGCAGAAAAAATTTGTTGAGGAACAACATACAAGAAAGTCTGAAGCTGCTGTGCCCCCATGGGTTGATAGCAATGATGAAGAAACAATTCAGCAACAAAATTTGGCCTTATCAGCTGACAAGAGGAATTTCCTTCGTGACCCGCTAGCTGGTACGTGTAGTTTAATTTCGACTTTGATCAGATGTACCCTGTTGCCCTGGTCATGCTGCAAGAGGACGAGCTGCTGAGCAAGACAAGATTTGCCCTTGTCCCAAAACTCCTGAAGGAAGAGGTGTTTTGCAGAAACTACTTCTACCGTGTGTCCCTGATTAAGCAGTCAGCCCAGCTCACTGCCCTGGCCACTCAGTAGCAGGCCGTGGCAAAGGAAGGGAAGAACAGTGGCTCCAACGCTGATTTGCCTCTGACAGAGGCAGTACGGCCCAAAACTCCACCCGTTGTAATCAAATCTCAGCTGAAAACTCAAGAGAATGACGAAGAAATTTCTACTAGCCCAGGAGTTTCTGAATTTGTCAGCGATGCCTTCGATGCCTGTAACTTAAATCAGGAAGATTTAAGGAAAGAAATGGAGCAATTTGTGCTTGACAAAAAGGAAGAGGAGACAGCTGTATTAGAAGAGGATTCTGCAGACTGGGAAAGGGCGCTACAGCAAGAACTTCAGGAGTACGAAGTGGTGACAGAATCAGAGAAGCGAGATGAAAACTGGGAGAAGAAGATAGAAAAAAAAATGCTTCAAGAGGAAAAACTAATGTTTCCTGAAGTAACTGAGTGATCCTTAACAGTCCACTAACTGACATTAAAATTGTAGATGTTGACACTCACTGAATCAGAAGGCATGTAATTGGCAACAGGCATTTTTCAAGAGAGAAAATTCAAATTACCAACAGACACTTCAGAAAATCTATGGGATCAGCAGCTGTCAGGGAAATGCAAATCAAAACCATGGTGAGGTTTCATACCATTCCAGTTAAAACGGTTCCCATACAGAAACCAACAAATGACAAATGCTGGTGAGGATGTGGGATAAAGGTACCCTGGTCCACTGTTACTGGGGATGTAAACTGGTACAAAAACTGTGGAAGACAGTATGGAGATACCTCAGAAAACTGAATATAAACCTACCATATTATCTAGCCATCCCTGTAATCCCCTAGGAATTTACACAAACCAAAAGAAATCAGTAAATGAAAGAGTTATGTGTACCTCCATATTCACTGCAGCACAATTCACAATAGCTTACATCTGGAATCAATCCAAATGTCTATCAACTGTTGACTGGATAAAGAAATTATGGTATATACACACTGTGGAGTGCTACACAGCTGTAAAAAACAAAAATATGAAATCCTGTCTTTTACAAGATGGATGTCACTGGAAACCATTATATTTAGTGAAATAAGCCAATCCCAAAAAGACAGATATCATGTTTTCCCTGATCCAAGGTAACTAACAGAGTACCTGAAATGTAATGTGTTGCAGTGAAATACACATTCTGAAATTTGATAATTGTTTACAGCCTTTGTCTCTTCCATTGAGAAACATTGCTTTTTTTCTCTTCATACTATTTGTTGAACTCTTTTACATAGTGTAGGGTTTACTATATGATCATGAAGTAAAGTAAAAATAGATCTTTGTAAAAATTATGAATGGGAATGTAAGAGGAATGAGAAGGAAGGGTTGGAGCATGTGCAGGAGACAGGGAAGTGAGGGAAGTGTCACTATGTTCCTAAATCCGTATATATGAAGCATGTGAAATTTGTATAAATTAAATAAAATTTTAAAAAACTATAATTTGAAAAAAAAGCTCCATTTCACCCAATAATACCTTTAATACATTGGCCTCTGTAAAATATCAACACCCAAACTAATATTGAAATCATAGAAAGGATACACACATAGCATGCACACAAATTATACATTTACAAGATTTACATATGTAACTGTTTGCTGAATATATCTAAATAAATACTAAATATCAAGAGTTAGTATGCAGAATATGAAACAATAACATTAAAGATCAAAAATAAAAAAGATATTCATTTTTCCAAAATTTTAATTTACTTATTTGAGACGCAAACAGTGAGACAGAGAGAGAGTACTTCCCTTTGCTAACTCATTCCCCAAATGCCCACAATAGTCAAGGCTGGGACAGGCTGAAGTCAGAAACCAGAAACCCAATCCCAGTCTCTCAGATCCATAACAACAACCCAACTATGTGAGTGATCATCTGCTGCCCCCACCCTGGTGCATATTAGCAGTAAACTGTAATTGGGAGCAGAGCTGGGACTTGACTCAGGCACTCTGCTATGGAATGAAGGTATCCCAAGTAGTATCTTAATTATTAGACCAGATGCCTGTACCCACAATAATGTCAACTAAAAAATTACAATGCAATTTAATATAAAAATTGGCTTTTAAAGATTTATTTATTTATTTGAAATGCAGAATTACAGAGAGACAGAGACAGATATCTTCCATCCACTGGTTCACTACCAAAATGGCCACAGTGGCTGAGCTGGGCTAATCCAAAGCCAGGAAACAGAAGCTTCTTCTAGGTCTCTAACATGGGTGCAGGGAACCAAGCACCTGCTGCTTTTTGAGGCAATATTATCAGAGAGCTGGATTGGAAATGGAGCAGCCGGGATTCAAACCGGTGCCTATATTAAAAGGTGGTGCCACAGGCAGTGGTTTTACCCACTACACCACAGCATCAGCAGCCATAAAAATTGTTTTACATAAATATACTCTACTACATAATTCAGTTTAAATTTCCATATATTTAGAATATATATAGATATACTAAAAATTTAGAAATTAATATCATGATATACAAAAATGTGTGGGTTGCAGGCAAAGTGATACTTGAAAAAGAAAGTTATTACTAAAAATGCATATATTTGAGAAGAAAAAACATTGAAAATTTTAGCCAAAATTTCAATTCAAGGAGCACCGGGGCCGGCGCTGTGGCACAGTGGGTTAACGTCCTGGCCTGAGGCACTGGCATCCTATATGGGTGCCAGTTTGAGACCCGGCTGCTCTACTTCCTGTCCAGCTCTCTGCTATGGCCCAGGAAACCAGTAGAAGACAGCCCAAGTCCTTGGGCCCCTGCACACACGTGGGACACCAGGAAGAAGCTCCTGGCTCCTGGCTTCAGATAGAAACAGCTCCAGCCGTTGCAGGCATCTGGGGAGTGAACCATCGGATGGAAGGCCTTTCTCTCTCTCTCTCTCCCTCTCTCTCTCTGCCTGTCCTCTCTCTGTGTAACTCTTTCAAATAAATAAATAAATCTTAAAAAAAAAAAAAGTACCAAAGTAAACTAGGAGAAAGCAAAAGAAAGGAAATAATAAAGATGAGATTCAAGTTGAGTAATATAAAAACAGAGAATAATATACAGCAAAGTAACAAAAAATTTAGTCTTTAAAAATCGTAATTGTCTGGGATTGGCATTATGGCACAGTGGGTTAAGCCACCACTTGTAACAATGGCATCCCATATTGCATTGCCACTTCAAGTCTGGCTTCCCTACTTCCTGTCTGGTATGCATCTGCTAACACATCTCTGAAGGCAGCAGCAGATGACTCATGTCATTAGGCCCCTGAAATCATGTGGGAGAGGGAGATGTATTTTCAGGCTCCTAGCTTCTGCTTGGCCCAGATCCGGCCAGTGTGGTGGTTTGGGGAGTATATCAGCAGATGAAGATATGTCTCTTTCTCTACCCTCCCTCTCTTTTCTCTATAACTCTCCATTTCAAATAAATATATAAATATTTTTTACAAAAAGGAACCAAAGAGAATATTATGAGCAAATTTAGGGGCCAGCGCTGTGGTACAGTGGGTTAATACCCTGGCCTGAAGCGCTAGCATCCCATATAGGTGCCGGTTCAAGACCCAGATGCTCCATTTCTGATCCAGCTCTCTGCTATGGCCTGGGAAAGCAGTAGAAGATGGCCCAAGTCCTTGGGCCCCTGCACACACATGGGAGATCCACAGGAAGCTCCTGGCTCCTGGCTTCAGATTGGTGCAGCTCCTACCATTACGGCCAATTGGGGAGTGAACCAGCGGATGGAAGGCCTCTCTCTCTCTCTCTGCCTCTCCTCTCTCTGTGTAACTCTTTCAAATAAATAAATCAATCTTTTTTTTGAAAATTAAGCAAATTTAAACCAATAAATTTGAAAAGAAAGGTAAAATTGACCTTCTTGGAAATTTTAAATTATTTAAATTGGCTCAAGAGAAATACACTACAGGAATACATTCATAACCATTTAAGATATTGAATCAGAAGTAATAATATCAACCTACAAAGAAAAAAGTACTGTGCACAGACAGCCACAGACAAATTTTACCATACCTTCAGGTAACTGATTTCCCCTACCTTATAAAAAACGTTCCAGAGACTAAAACATGGGAAAGAACATCCATCATTCATTATAAAACCAATATAACCTCAGAAAAATAACAAGAACAGTATAGAAAAGAGAAGTATAATCTAATCTCATTTATAACACAGATATCACAACCCTAAATAACATATTAAGAAGTCATTTTATGTGCCTCAAAGAATTCCCATTATCTTAAGTATACAGACAAAAATAGCGTTTATAATTTCAAATTTTCTATTATAATAATATCTGATCTTAATCTAATATAATATTCAGTGATCAATTTTTAAGCTAATGACAATATTTGCCACATAAAAATTTTGTAAAACTTTTGAGGTTCACATAAAGATAGGGTCTACATTAAGATACTGTTGAAATGTACATCATATGGATATGAAATATAGTGTTCTAATATGTTCTTTAACATTTTAACAAAAGAATGGAGTATGATTATGTTGTAGTAATTACCACACATTTGCTGTGACCCTAAGAATCTAATATATTAATAAATTCCTTTAAAATAATTAAGAAATCAAATACAGTTCTCTAGGAATCAAATACAAAAAGTCTCTTCATTGTTTGTTTACTGTTGCAGTTACATTAAATCTCATTAACATGAAACTTCAGTAATTCAACTTCAGTTGAAATTTGAGCAGACAGCCTAACACCTCACCAGTTTAGCATCCTCCCAACCTTTACCAGTGCTCACTCAGTGACTAAATCACTGGAAAATCCACGATAATCAATCAAGGTCACTTTAAACAGCATGAAATGGTGATTTATTCATAATTTATAACTTCCCTTTGACAAACCCAAACCTGTCATCTAAAAATATCTGCCTGAAAATTGTTCCATACAAAGTCAAGTTGATTATTTTCTGTGTAATCATTTGAAGATTAATTTAATTTTACAAATATATCACAAAGCCATTTAGCTATAACCATTTCTTCAAATTAATAGGAGTTTGTATTACTTTTAATGTGACTAATTTTCTTATTAAGACAATCATTTCTCCAAACTCCAAAGCCAAAGGGAATCTAGAGCACAGATGTGTTAGCAGATGTGATGAGTCGGACAGTTGATCAGATTCAACAACTCGGGACATATTATAAGTCCACCCATGTATACCAGGTAATCAGAATGACAGCAAAATAACAGAAATACACAGTACAGCCTACAGAATTATTCTTTAAATGACCTCAGTCAAAGCCTTAATACAACAAAGTTCATTCTCTCTTCTACTTATCACAATATAGAGATGAGAAAAGTACATTTAATCAGATGATGAAATTTCCATGTTATCTGTCCCCTGAAAAGCAAGTTTTATGTGATAAAAATTCAAAACTTGGACAAACAATTAAAAACAGCAAATATCACAAAAAATGTTGTTTAGGTACTAAAGTTGCTGTCCATGTCAAAAATTAACATCAGCAAAGAAAGCAAGCTATCTGAAGTCTGAAAACGTGTGTGTATACTGTAAATATCATATATGTATATAACATATACCATAGTATATTCCATGTACATATATGTATATATTTTATATATATACCTATATACATATTGTAAAATATACATATATATGTATAGAAGTACATATAGCATAGACATATATATATATATATATACACATATATATATTCCTGGAATTAAAATTTTTAACCAGCCTCAAAATATAACAGCAAAAATAATGCAGAACATTTTTAAAA
This sequence comes from Sylvilagus floridanus, assembly GCA_949820135.1. Lineage (NCBI taxonomy): Eukaryota > Metazoa > Chordata > Mammalia > Lagomorpha > Leporidae > Sylvilagus > Sylvilagus floridanus. Next base: position 52,317,973 of record OX463224.1, on the reverse strand, counting down.
AACAAAAGGATGAAATATATACTATTATAAATTACTAACTTTAATCTTTAACACAACCTATGAGACACAAATTTAAAAGAAATAAATCTGTTCTTAAATGTAGCCACAGGATGTTACAAGTTTACATATCAGAAAATGAATCTGAAAAGTACACACAGAAATTGTAATTTTTCTGAAAAGCAAGCAGTTATGTCAAGAGGATGTATACATGTTCACAAAATCATATTGCTCCCCATCACAAACAAGTTATTCTTTTGATTAAATACTAATATGTTTTCTTTGTTCCTAAACAGAACTTCTCTTAATACAGAATTTTAGAGTACAAATTCTTGCCACTAGATCAAAAAATAGCAACAAGTTTTTCAACCTAGTTGACAAACTTAATTGTACTCATGTGTTTCTAATTATCAGTACCATTTTTTCCCAGAGACACTAAAATTTCATCAAACACTAGTTTTCTTGAAAATGAAAAATCTTTGAAATTCAATTTGCAGAATTAATTGCCAAAGTCTAGAAAAGACTGTAATCACTTCTCGGCCTTTTGGCTAAGATCAAGTGAAAAGACTGTAAAATATTTTCTCATCTTTCAAGAGATTAAAATAGCTGTCTGTAACACAAAGGTGCAAAGACAATTTACTGGGGAAAAGATGACCTTTCCAACAAACAAAACCCAGGCTATTGGACAACCATAGGCAAAAAATAAGACTATTGATGTTTACATCTAACCATACATAATACTCAAATTGGATCACAAACCGAAATGTAAAGGATTAAAATTAAGTATAAAATGTCCAGAAGAAATCAAAAGAGAAAATATTCATCATATAAAGACAAAAGGAGGCCGGCGCTGTGGCTCAACAGGCTAATCCTCCGCCTTGCGGCGCCGGCACACGGGGTTCTAGTCCCGGTCGGGGCGCCAGATTCTGTCCCGGTTGCCCCTCTTCCAGGCCAGCCCTCTGCTGTGGCCAGGAGTGCAGTGGAGGATGGCCCAAGTGCTTGGGCCCTGCACCCCATGGGAGACCAGGATAAGCACCTAGTACCTGGCTCCTGCCATCGAATCAGCGCGGTGCGCCGGCCGCAGCACGCCGGCCACGGCAGCCATTGGAGGGTGAACCAACGGCAAAGGAAGACCTTTCTCTCTGTCTCTCTCTCTCACTGTCCACTCTGCCTGTCAAAAAAAATAAATAAATAAATAAATAAAAAGACAAAAGGAATTCTTAGAGTGAGACTGGAGTACTATCTCTAATGATACACAAAAGTCAACTCATTAAACACATTTTTAAATACGGAAACCAAAACTACAAAAGTACTAGAAGAAAACATATAGTCTGAGCAAGGAATTTTTGAATGAGAAAATAAAAAGCACAGGCAATAAAACAAAAAAAATGGAATTATATCCAACTAAAAAGTTTGTGCACAGCAAAGGAAATATTTAACAGAAAGAAGAAATATGTACAGAATAGTAGAAACTATTTATCGGACAAGGAATTGATATGCAGAATATAAAAGGAATTCAAAATACTCAACAACAAAAGTCAGATTTTAAAACAGGATGATCTGATTACATAATTCTCAAAGAGGAGATACAAATACCAACTAGTATATGAAATAATGCTCAACATAATTAATAATCAGGGCTACACAAAGCAAAACCAGAGTAAGGTATAATCACACCCCAGTTAGAATGGCTATCATCAAAAAGACAAAAAAAAATGACAAAGGCTTGTGACAAAATGGAGAAAAGGAAAGTCTTACATACTGTTCATGGGAATATAAGCTAGTTCAACTACTATGAACAACAATATGGAGTTCCTCAAAAAGTTAAAAATAGAATTATTGGGGTTTTTTTCTCTCGGAAGCTCTCCTCCACGCCACTCTAGCTGGAAGTCTTGCTTTTAAATCTCTCTGCTTGCCTTGGCAGTTCATGTCAAGAGCTTCAGGTGGTCACTGATGTCAAAAAAAGAGTGTTAATTGTTAAATCAACAACAGGAGTCACTGTGCACTTACCCCCGATGTTAGACCTCTGTCCTGTGTGCTGTGAAAATTAACAGTAAAACCTGTCTTAAAACAGCAATTTATACTTTGTGTGTCTGTGTGGGTACAAACAGTGGAAACCTCTACTCAGTACAGAGTTGGTCTTCTGTATATAAGGTGAGTTAAAAACGAATCTTAATGAAAAATGTAATGGGAGAGGGAGTAGGAGGTGGGATGGGAGTAAGGGTGAGAGGGAGGGAATGTGGAGAAGAAACACTATATTCCTAAAAAGCTACATATGAAATCTGTATTCATTAAATAAAAACCTTTAAAAATTTTTAAAAAGATGAAAAAAATATAAACAAGTGTAGGTTTAGAACCAATAAAGCATGGTGTGTATTACAAAAAAAATCTCTGTCCACTTGGAAATTCTTCTTCCATGTGACACAAAGAACCAAGATAATGATATTCTTTCCACTGATGTTTCACCATAACATTTTTGTGCCATCACTTTGATAGCAACTCCAAATGACATGGAGCCCACTAGAGTTTAAATGCAGCCAGCATTAGATCATCCTGCCGGACTGGTGAGCATGTGGATGGCTCTCACTCTTTTTTCAGCCTCCATAGTAACATTTTCTCAAAAACACTGGGTCCCTGTCAGCCAGTTAAAAAGTAATTAGAGTGGCTGCCTGTCCTAGGACTCAGGAGCAAGGCTAGCTAATTAAGGTAAGAGCAATCCCCTGGAGCTGAGACTCTATCTCAACCCCTCTCTTCTCTGGTGTGGATCAGCCCTTTGAGTGGAACTGGGAGAAGGCCTCAAAGCTACTGATGGATTCTTGCTGGGGCTACATTCCAGTGCTTCTGGAAGATCTCTTGGCAGGGCACCAGACTCCAACAGCCAAAATGGTGCTGGGCTGTGAAATACTTCCCCTCCCTCTTGTGTGGATCGGCCCCTCACATGGGACCTGGAGAAGGCCTTGAGATAACTGAGGGATCCTGGCTGGGCAGCACTCTATGCTTCCAGAAGGTCTAAATGCCGGTACCAGACCCTGATAGCTGAAATGGTGTTGGGCTGAGAAACGCACTTTCCTGCAGGGAGCCAGTCTCCTGCCCTCATGCAGTCCTCATAAACTGTAAAGCCAGTGGCTCCACTCTTCACACTTCTCATCTCAGCTCTGGGAATGCTAGCCTGGTCCAACTCAGCTTCCTTTCACAAGGATCAACCCAACACTTGGGACTGGGAGAAGGACTTGAAGTAACCTTGAAATTCAGGCCAGGGCCTCTCTCTGGCATTTGCAAGGATTCCTTGTTGGGACACCAGACCCCAACAGCCTATTTAGGTGTCAGCCTAGAACTGCATTCTGTTCATCCTTCCTTGGAGACTAATTTGTGAGACTGGGCACAGCTTGGAGCGAGGCCACAGCCTCTGAGTTTTTCCTTCACCACAAATCTTGAAAGATCTCCATCTCTCTCTGCTCTAAATGCTTTCTGTACCTCACCAGGTACCCTTGATTCCTATAAACTCAATTTCCTCATCCCATTAGCAGGTATTTCCTAGATATTTCATTCGTTACCTGTGGGATAAAGTTTAAGTACTTCATTTGCAGATAGGCAGCTTTTCTATCTAGACTCCCATTAAGTCCCTACATGGACTGAACTTGTGTAAACAAGTCTCACCATGTCTCTGATATCCTCTATCTTCCTTCTCAAGTCCCCTCTTTGAGTCACTTCTATTAGGTCCTTCCTATGTAGTATATACCTCAGAGGAGGTTTACTGGGGAAAATTTTATTCCCCCATACGGCTTCTTTTTTTTCTTTTCTTTTCTTTTATTTTTTTTTATTTTATTTTTTGACAGGCAGAGTGGATAGAGAGAGAGAGAGAAAGGTCTTCCTTTTGCCGTTGGTTCACCCTCCAATGGCCCCCGCTGCCAGTGCGCCGTGCTGATCCACAGCCAGGAGCCAGGTGCTTCTCCTGGTCTCCCATGGGGTGCAGGGCCCAAGCACCTGGGCCATCCTCCACTGCACTCCCGGGCCACAGCAGAGAGCTGGCCTGGAAGAGTGGCAACCAGGACAGAATCCGGTGCCCCGACTGGGACTAGAACCCAGTGTGCCGGCTCCGGAAGGCGGAGGATTAGCTTATTGAGCCGCGGCGCCGGCCCACTCTGCTTCTTTGTGACTTCACCTGCCTAGTCACCAACCTTGGTGGTAACCAGAGCTGGCACTCTTTAGCTTAAAAATACCTTTGCTAAGGTTCTCGCCATGAAGGCTCATTATCAAAGGCCTACTAGAAAGACTCAAGGTTACAAGGCATAGAACAATTATTTTTCCTTATGTATAAGAACAAAGTGACAGTATATACTTGACCAGGTAGAGGCCCAATCTAGCACACCACCAGTAAGGAAACGAATCATTCCCTACAAGTACTATTCTGACAAATATGTTCCCTAGGCTACAGGCATGGAAGGCTTCAAGAGAGTGGCTGACACATACTAATCCCACTCTCACTTTCTTCTCTTCCCTGTGGGCTTCAGTGCATGTCTGAACACCACAGGCAGTGAAAGAGTTTTGAGAGACATCTCAAACTCAGGAATATAAGACCTGAAGTACACTTCCATTTTTATACTCTCACTCAAGCCAGGAGGCAAGCCAGCTACTTTGAGATTTCTTTGACCCCTGAGCTTTAAGAAAAATGCCTCATCTTTTTCTATGCCACTATCTGGCCTCCTGCCTCTATTTCCCTGCCTATGCACCAATATGCACTAACCTACTTTCCAGAGTTTCACAAGTCCTTGGGTCTATTTAGTGAGCCACCAGGGTCCCTCTGTTATTATGTTTGACTACTACTGAGGCTTTTAATCTGGTGGAGTTTTATTTATCAGGTGACCATTGCCCCCATTGTAATTTTGCCCAGGGGTTTCTAGGCAAGAATACAGGCCCAACAACTTCAGATGTTAATGAGTATATATAGATTAATCCAGACAAGGAAGTCTTGGGCTTGAGATAGCTCCCAACCTGACTCCTCATCCCTGACCCTGGTTTGACTGACAGGCCCACAATTAGAAACTTCGGTATCACCTTTCCGTCTGGAGTATAAGGTTATTGTCTCTTTGCAGGGCCTCCAGTCTTTCTTCCCCTACCCTGGCTCTTTGCAGGCTCTTACAGGAGTCTCCTTATAGGTCATTGCCTTTTATTCTGCTATCAGAGTTTCCTTATAAATCTCTGGAGGGGCGTCCCTCTACTCTGATGATGCCCTCTCCCATCCAACCTAACATAATGGTGAACAATCTCCAGTGGAAAACTAGACTCAAATTCAATTAGAATCTAAAAAGAGGCCTTTGTTAAATAATAATCTCATGTATGGAAATTTGGTTCAGTTGTACATTAAGTTTAAAGTAATTTTTCTCTCATAAATCTAGGAATATCATTGCCTTTATAAAATATTGCTTTGTCTAATTTAAAATGAATCTTAACAAAGAATGGGATGGGAGACAGAGTAGGAGATGGGATGGTTTGCAGGTGGGAGGGCGGTTATGGGGGGAAGAACTGCTATAATCCAAAAGCTGTACTTTTGAAATTTATATTTATTAAATAAAAGTTTTCTATTAAAATAAAACAAAATATTGCTTTGTAGCTTACCACACTTGTTTTGCAACTTGGTTTACCAGGTTTCTGAAATAGCAATTGGTAATCAATGCTTATTATAGCCCATTAAGATAGATTTTGCAATCTCTGGCTGTCATTGATTTAGAGCTAGAGTTCTATAAAAGGAGAATTTCATATATATGTAATTTTGACCTTAATTCAGATAGAGGTATGATATACTATCAGCATCTTCAGTCATCTAGGTGTAATTGCTAAATGTAAATTGGGTAAAGGCAAATAAGAAAAAAGTGTCTAAATGTAAACATTCAGTACTTCTAGCACCTTATAGTCTATGGAAAAACTAATTGGGTTTGTTAATAAATATGTTTTCATAAAATCTCCATATGAAAAATAATTCAAAACTGCTTGAAAGAAACTAAGGTTAAAATTCATTGTGTTATCTTATTTGGAAAATGTCTTCTTAACCTGGAGATTTTTACATAAAATTAAAATCTGACCCTCTGTTAAAGCAATGAGATTTTAGCAATGCATATGTTAGTAAATATTTTGAAATAGTCTTAAAAATCTATTTAAAACTGCAATATATCCTTTTGATAGCTTTTGTTTAGTTGGTTACTCTGCTGGTTTTCTATCTAGCTCCAGTAATCTGTTTTCTCTTCCATAGTTCTGACTCTGTTAAAATTGTTCCAAGTTATGGGATGAGTCAATATGCTAACCCTTATATTTAAGTTTTTATTTGTGATTCTTTGGATGACCAAAGAGACAGAGATTCTGTGTTCTGTTGATAGTCTATTTCGTTTTCTTAATGTCTTTGTTAAGTTCTAATTGTGAGTTTTTTTAAAAGAAAGAGTTGTGATTTGTGTAAATATATACTTATTGTAAAGCATTTGGGCAACTGCTTTATAACAATGATCAAATCTGGTCTATTTATGTTAAGGGATCCTGTTTCTACCAGGTATTTTAAGCCTCACTGGCATCCTCGACAGCCATTCAAAAAAAAAAAAAATCAAAGTTCCAAATTTTTTGGACTTTGATATTTCCAGGGGGGGAAATATTTTCAGGCCCCCCCTGGAAATATCAAAAGATATATCTCTCAACTTATAGAGATAACAATTAATCAGGCTATTTGGATTATATTTAAGGTACTGTTAAGATGTGAAGTGGTGATAAATTTTAATTTACGATAATATAAAATGTTAGTGATACAGATATTCAAAGTTACAGAAATCTAATGAGCTTGCTGTGTTATCAAACATAATGAAGCAGAATAAAGAATATCTGACTTAGAAGACAATTGCAGAAATTTATAGTTGGACAAAAATAACAGGAAAAAATTAGAAAACTAAATTAGAAAACTAAAAAACACTGTTGGGAATCTACAGGATACTATCAAACAACCTAATAAATAAGTTCTAGGAGTTCCTGAAGGTGTGGAAAGAGGCCTTTTTAGTGAAACAACAGAAACGTCCCTAAATTGGAGAAAGAAAGGGACATCCAAGAACAGGAAGCACACAGAACTCCTAATAGACACGACCAGAAAATATCTTCACTATGACATATTGTTATCAAACTCTCCACAGTAAAACATAAAGACAAGATTCAGAAATGTGCATGAGAGAAACTCCAGATTACTTTCAGAGGATCTCCAATTAGACTCACAGTGGACGTATCATCCATAAACTCTACAGGCAAGGAGAGAATGATGAAATATATTCCCAGTCTTAAGAGAAAAAAATTGTCAACCCAGAATACTGTACCCTGCAAAGCTCTAATTTATGAATGCAGGTGAAATAAAGACCTTCCATGACAAACAGAAATTGAAAGAAATTGTCACCACCCATCCAGTCCTGCAAAAGATGCTTAAGGATATGTTCTACATAAAAACAAATATGTCCATTTCACTTAGCAACAGCAACAACAACAAAAATACTAAAATAAAATAGTAAGTTGTTCCTCAACAGTCTAGAGAAGGGCTGATCATGTCATTGTCTCTCATCGTGTCAATTTCACTTCAATGGGTATCATTTTAGGTGCTCGTTTAGTTGCCATCGATCAGGGAGAACATATGATATTTGTCCCTTTTGGACTGGCCAATTGTTAAATCAACAACAACATACTCCCCAAACAGGATCTCTGTCGTTAATGTGTTTTACTATGAAACTTAAAAACACTACTAGTCGAACAATACCCTACACCTTGTGCGGTTGTGTGAGTGCAGCCTGTTGAAATCCTTGCTTAATATATACTAAGCTGATCTTCAGTATATGAAGGTAATTGAAAATAAAACTCGATGAAGGGCGGGATGGGAGAGGGAGTGGGAGAGGGGAGGGTCACGTGAGGGAGGGAGGTTGGGGGGGAGCCACAATACAAAAGTTGCACTTTGTAAATTTACATTTATTAAATAAATAAAAATAATAAATATAAAAAAATATGTTCATCACTACAAAAGAAGGTAAAGGAAGAAAATCTCCCAGTAAAAGTACAAAGGAAATCCAAAGTAAAAAATAAGAATATTTATGGAAAACTGGTAGGGCAAAGTTGTTACTTATAAATAGTCACCTTGAATACAAATGGCCTCAACTCTCCAGTTAAAAGACAAAGACCGGCTGAATGGATTCAAAACAAAACCAATCTATTTGCTGCCTACAAAAAACATATCTCACCAACAAAGATTCACGCAGACTGAAAGTGAAAGGATGGAAAAATGTATTCCATACTAACAGAAACCAAAAAAGAGCTGGTGTCACCAACCTAATATCAGAAAAAATAGACTTTAAAACAAAAACTGTTAAAAGCAACAAGAAAAGGCACTATGTAATGATTTAAGGGATCAATTCAACAGAAAGATGTAACTATTATAAATGTATATGCAACTAATAACAGGGCATCTAGCTATTTAAAAGAAGTGTATAGGGGGTCTAAAGGGAGACATAGACTCAAATAAAATAGTGGTGGGGGACTTCAATACCCACTTTAAGCAATGGACAAATCAACCAGTCAGAAAAACAGTAAGGAAACAACAGAGTCATTCAACACTACAGACCAAGCAGACCTAACAGATATCTACAGAACCTTCCATCCTATAGTCACAGAATACATATTCGTCTTACCAGTGCATAAAACTTTCTCTAAGATTGACCACATAATAGGATATAAAGCAAGTCTCAGCAAATTCAAAAAATCAAAATCATACCATGCATCTTCTCAGACCATAATGGAATGAAGCTGGAAATTAGCAACTCAGGAATCTCTAGAACCTTTGCAAAAACATGAAGACTGAAAAACATGCTCCTGAATGAACAATGGGTCACAGAAGAAAACAAACCAGAAATCAAAAAATTTCTGGAACAAATGGAGATGACAATACAATTTATCAGAACTTATGGGATACAGCAAAAGCAGTGGTAAGAGGAAAGTTTATAGCAGTTGATGCCTACATTGAGAAATTTGAAAGGCGATATAGAATAAAAATTTAAAAATATAAAAAAATAAATGAGTGATCAGTGCATATCAAGGACCTAGAAAAACAGCAAACCAAACCCAAAAGTAGTAGGAGAAAAGAAATAATTAAAATTAGAGAATAAATCAACAAGATTGAAACCAAAAAAAATACAAAATAGCAGCAAAATGAAGACCTAATTTTTTTAAAAAAATAAGCAAAATTGACACACCATTGGCCCAACTAACTAAAAAAAAAAAAGATAGAAAAGACATAAATCAATGCAATTAGAGATAAAAAAGGAAACATAACAACAGACACCATAGAAATAAAAAAAAATCAGAAATTACTAGAAAGAGCTGTACACCAACAAACCGGGAAACAGGGAGAAATGGATAGATTCGTGGACATATACAATCCACCTAAATTGAGCCATGAAGACATAGAAAACCTAAACAGACACATAACCAAAATTGAAATTGAATCTAATAAAGACTTCCCCGGGGCCAGTGCTGTGGTGCAGCGGGTTAATGCCCTGGCCTGAAACACCAGCATTCTATATAGGTGCTGGTTTGAGTCCCAGCTGCTCCACTTAAGATCCTGCTCTCTTCTATGGCCTGGGAAAGCAGCAGTAGATGGCCCAAGTCCTTGAGCCCCTGCACCCATGTGGGAGACCCAGAAGAAGCTCCTGGCTTCAGATCGGCATAGCTCCGGCTGTTGCAGCCATCTGGGGAGTGAACCAGCAAATAGAAGACTGATCTCTTTCTCTTTCTCTCTCTCTCTCTCTCTCTCTCTGCCTCTCTCTGCCTCTCCTCTCTCTGTGTAACTCTGACTTTCAAATAAATAAATAAAATCTTAAAAAAAAAAAAAAAGAATCTCCCAGCAAAGAAAAGCCCAGGGCCGGATGGCTTCAGAGCTGAATTCTACCAGACATTTAAAAACAATTGAAAGGAAGAGAATACTCCCAAATTCTTTCTATGAAGCCAGCATCACCTTAATACCTAAACCTGGAAAAGACACAACAGAGAAAACCACAGACCACTTTTCCTGAGAATATCAATACAAAAATCACAACAAAATTCTAGCCAATCAAGTCCAACAACACATCAGAAAGATCAATCACCCAGACTAAGTGAGATTTATCCTTGGTATACAGGGATGGCTAACATTCACAAATCAATCAATGTGATAAATCACATTAACACAATGAAGAACAAAAAAACATTAATCATCTCAATAGATGCAATGAAACTATCTGATAAAACACAGCACCATCTTTCATAATGAAAACTCTGAGCAAAATGGGTATAGAAGGAACATTCCTCAATACAATCAAGGCAATCTGTGACAAAACTACGGCCAGCATCCTATTGAAAAGGGAAAAGTTGGAAGCATTCCCACTGAGATCTGGTACCAGACAGGGATGCCCACTCTCACCTCCGCTATTCAAAATAGTCCTGGAAGTTTTAGCCAGAGAGTCATTAGGCAATATAAAACAAATCAAAGGGATACAAATTGGGAAGGAGGAGGTCAAATTATCCCTATTTGCAGATGATATGATTCTATATATATGGGATCCAAAAGACTCCACTAAGAGAATACTGATAATCATAGAAGAGTTTGGTAAAGTAGCAGGATATAAAATCAATGTGCGAAAATAAACAGCTTTTGAATACACAAACAATGCAATGTATGAGAATTCACTTCTAAGATCCCATTCACAACAGCTACAAAACAATCAAATACCTTGGAGTAAACTTAACCAAGGATGTCAAAGATATCTACAGTGAGCATTACAAAACATTAAAGAAAGAAATAGAAGATACAAAAAATGGAAAAACTCTTCCATGTTCACAGATTGGAAGAATCAATATCATCAAAATGTCCATACTACCAACAGAAATTTACAGATACCAATCAAAAAACCAAGGACATTCTTCTCAGGTCTAGAAAAAAATCATTCTAAAATTCATATGGAGGCATAGGAGATTTCAAATAGCTAAAGCAATTTTTTTTATATATAACGCTTTTATTTAAAGAATATAAATTTCCAAAATACAGCTTATAGATTACAATGGCTTCCCCCCCCATAACTTCCCCCCCACCCGCAACCCTCCCCTTTCCCACTCCCTCTCCCCTTGCTTCACATCAAGATTCATTTTCAATTCTCTTTATATACAGAAGATCAGTTTACTATATATTAAGTAAAGATTTCAACAGTTTGCCCTCACATAGCAACACAAAGTGAAAAATACTGTTGGAGTACTAGTTATAGTATTAATTCACAATGTATAGCACATTAAGGACAGAGATTCTACATGATATATTTTTTAAAAAAATTGATTAATTTTCTAGGCAATTACCAATTTAACACCAGGATTTTTTTTTCATTTTTAATTATCTATATACAGAAGATTGATTCAGTATATACTAAGTAAAGATTTCATCAGTTTGCACCCACACAGAAACACAAAGTGTAAAATACTGTTTCAGTGCTAGTTATAGCATTACTTCACATTGGACAACACATTAAGGACAGATCCCACATGAGACGTAAGTACACAGTGACTCCTGAAGTTGATTTAACAATTTGACACTCTTGTTTATGGCATCAGTAATCTCCCTAGGCTCTGGTCATGAGTTGCCAAGGCTATGGAAGCCTTTAGGGTTCGCTGACTTCAATCTTATTCCGACAGGGTCATAGTCAAAGTGGAGGTTCTCTCCTCCCTTCAGAGGAAGGTACCTCCTTCTTTGATGGCCCCATTCGTTCCACTGGGATCTCACTCACAGAGATCTTTCATTTAGGTCTTCTTTTTTTTCCAGAGTGTCTTGGCTTTCCATGCCTAGAATATTCTCATGGGCTCTTGAGCCAGATCTGAATGCTTTAAGGGCTGATTCTGAGGCCAGAGTGCTATTTAGGACATCTGTCATTCTATGAGTCGGCTGTGTATCTCGCTTCCCATGTTGGATCATTCTCTCCCTTTTTGATTCTATCAGTTAGTATTAGCAGACACTAGTCTTGTTTGTGTGATCCCTTTGACTCTTAGACCTATCAGTGTGATCAATTGTGAACTGAAATTGATCACTTGGACTAGTGAGATGGCCTTGGTACATGCCACCTTGATGGGATTGTATTGGAATTCCCTGGCACATTTCTAACTCCATCATTTGGGGCAGTTCCGATTGAGCATGTCCCAAATTGTACATCTCCTCCCTCTCTTATTCCCACTCTTATATTTCACAAGGATCACTTTTCAGTTAAAATTTAAACACCTAAGAATAATTGTTTGTTAATTCCAGAGTTCAACCAATAGTACTAGAATAAAAAAATACTTCAATGGATAAAGTATTACATTGTACAACAATATTCAGCACAAGAGCTGATCAAGTTACTGTTTCTCATAGTGTCCATTTCACTTCAATAGGTTTCCCCTTTGGTACGCAATTAGTTGTCACCGATCAGGGAGAACATATGATATTTGTCCCTTTTGACTGGCTTAATTCACGCAGAATGATGTTTTCCAGATTCCTCCATCTTGTTGCAAATGACCGGATTTCATTGTTTTTGACTGCTGTATAGTATTCTATAGAGTACATGTCCCATAATTTCTTTATCCAAATGTATGCTTTGAATTCCCTGTGATCTTTTGCTGTGAGGTTCCCTTCGTTTACCTTCTTTCATGTTGATGGCCGTGTTTCTGTGTTTCTGTGTGTAACACGTCTTTAAGTATCTTTTGCAGGGCTGGACGAGTGGCAACAAATTCTTTCAATTTTTGTTTGTTATGAAAGGTCTTTATTTCACCTTCATTCACAAATGAGAGCTTGGCAGGATATAATATTCTGGGCTGGCAGTTTTTCTCTCTTAGTACCTGGGCTATGTCTCGCCATTCCCTTCTAGCTTGTAGGGTTTCTGATGAGAAGTCTGCCGTGAGTCTACTTGGAGATCCTCTGAGTGTAATTTGACGTTTCTCTCTTGCACATTTTAGGATCTTTTCTTTCTGTTTCACTGTGGTGAGTTTAATTACAACGTGTCGTGGTGAGGACCTCTTTTGGTCATGTTTATTAGGGGTTCTATGAGCTTCCTGTACTAGGATGTCTCTGTCCTTCTCCAAAACTGGGAAATTTTCTGCTATTATCTCACTAAAAAGGCATTCTAATCCTTTCTCCCTCTCCATGCCTTCAGGAACTCCTAGAACTCGAATGTTGGGTTTTTTAATAGTATCCTGTAGATTCCCAACAATATTTTTTAGATTTCTAATTTCCTCTTCTTTTCTTTGGTTTGACTGTATAGTTTCCTGTGCTCTGTCTTCTAAGTCCGATATTCTCTCTTCTGCCTCACCCATTCTGTTTGTAAGGCTCTCTAATGTGTTTTTCATTTGATCTATTGAATTCTTCACTTCATTATGATTTCTCGTCACTATCACAGTTTCATGTTCTACTAGTTGTTTCATTTCAGCTTGATTTCTCCTTAATATTTCATTTTCACGAGAGAGATTTTCTACCTTGTCCATTAAGGATTTCTGTAGTTCAAGAATTTGTTTTTGAGTACTTCTTAGTGTTCTTATCAATTTTTTGAGATCTGCTTCTTGCATTTCTTCTATCTCATCATCTTCGTAATCTTGAATTGGGGTGTCTTTTTCATTTGGGGATGCCATAGTGTCTTCCTTGTTCTTATTACCTCGGTTTTTGCGTTTGTTGTTTGGCATATTGGTTTCTTCACTGTGGTGTTTTTTTCTTGTTATACTATGACTCTAGATTAAGTGGACTGTCTGCTTTCAATGGAGCCTTAGAGGCTTGAGATGGGTGTGGCCTGAGAGCTCTGTTTGGTTCCCCCGGTTTGAGGGTGTTTCAAAGGAGACACTCCCAGGTTAGGCGTGGTAAATCTCTCTCTGTTAGTTTTTTTTTTTTTTTTTTTTTTTTTGGTTCAAAAGGGAAGTAATTCCACACAGCTGAATGGAATTGGGGGTGGTTAGCAGGCGAATGATATACCCACAGGAGCCAGAGTTCGGAAGCTCTTTCCCAAGGACCAGAGAAGGAATCTTTGCGGCCCTTTGTGTGGGCTGAGATTCTCCTGTAGTCTCCCACTGGGCTGCCAAGGCTACTGAACTGTAGCGTCTCTGGAGAGTACTCACATGAATTCGTGATTTCCGTGAGTTCTCTCCCCCACCGTCTCTTTTTTCACAGTCTCAGTTCATTAGCACCACACATTCATTAGGTTCTAATCTCCTGTTATTTCACCCCTCCCACCCAGAGTCAGGTTTTTCTGCTAGGCTCGGGGCCAGTGCCGACCCGAGGTCGCCCTGCTTATGACGTATTCCAAAATGGCGCCTGCTCTTTGTCTTGCTCGCCTTTGAGAGGTGAGCAGAGAGAGAGAAACTCGTGTCCGTATGGGTCACTTTTTTTTTTTCCCTCTCTCTCTCTCTCTTCTAGTTAGCCTGGTGAACTTTTCCCTGCAGGGTTTCAAGCCTTGTTGGCTCTAGGCTCCCTTTTCCGCTTCCCTCCTGGTATCTCGGGCTATTGAGATTCTGCTCACCTCGCGTTCCAGCGCTGGTGTGTTGAATCTGCTGCTGGTGTCCCAAACTGCGGGCTCCCACGCTCTCCACGCAGGTCCACTGTGAATCTCCAGTTCTGGAAGGGTTTTCTCTGCTGTTTCTTCCCCTACTCTTCCTTGAACCTGCAGTATCTCCACTTTTATTAAACTGTCTCTCCCCGGACTATCGGTGTGCTCCCTTCCTATTCCGCCATCTTGCCGCTCTATAGCTAAAGCAATTTTATACAACAAAAACAAAGCTGGAAGCATCACAATACGATTTTAAGACAGACTACAAGGCAGTTATAATCAAAGCAGCCAAGTACTGGTGAAAAAAAAAAAAAAGATGGATAGACCAATGAAACAAAATAGAAATACCAGAAATCAATCCAAGCATCTACAACCAACTTATATTTGATCAAGGATCCAAAACCAATCCCTGGAGTAAGGACAGTCTCTTCAACAAATGGTGCTGGGAAAAATGGATTTCCACATGCAGAAATATGAAGCAAGACCCCTACGTTACCTCTTACACAAAAATTCATTCAAAATGGACTAAAGACTTAAATCCATGACCCAATACCATCAAATTATTAGACAACACTGGAGAAACCCTGCAAGAAATTGGCACAGGCAAAGAGTTCTTGGAAAAGACCCCAGAAACCCAAGCACTCAGAGCCAAAATTAACAAATAAGATTACATCAAGTTGAGAAGCTGCTGTACTGCAAAAGAAACACTCATGAAAGTGAAGAGGAAACCAACAGAATGGGAGAAGTTATTTGCAACCTATACAACTGATAAAGGATTAATAATCAGATTATATAAAGAGATCAAGAAACTCAACAACAACAAAACAAACAACTCAGTTAAGAAATGGGCAAAGGACTTAAGCACATTTTTTTTTTTTGAGCTTAAGATCTGGGTCTTTTTTAAACTATTATTTAGTAAATATTATTTCTAAAGTACAGTTTATGGATTACAATGGCTTCCCCCCCCAACTTCCCTCCTGCCTACACACCTCCCATCTCCCACTCCCTCTCCCATTCCATTCACATCAAGATTCATTTTCAATTATCTTTACATACAGATCAATTTAGTATGTATTAAGTAAAGATTTCATCAGTTTGCACCCACACAGATACACAAAATGTAAAAGACTGTTTGAGTACTAGTTATAGCATTAATTCACATTGGACAACACATTAAGGACAGAGATCTCACATGAGGAGTAAGTACACAGTGACTCCTGTTGTTGACTTAACAATTTGACACTCTTGTTTATGGCGTCAGAAATCTCCCTAGGCTCTAGTCATGAGTTTCCAAGGCTATGGAAGCCTCTTGAGTTCACTGACTTCGATCTTATTTCAACAAGGCCATAGTCAAAGTGGAAGTTCTCTCCTCCCTTCAGAGAAAGGTACCTCCTTCTTTGATGGCCCATTCTTTCTACTGGGATCTCACTCACAGAGATCTTTCATTTAGGTCATTTTTTTCCCCCCAGAGTGTCTTGGCTTTCCATGCCTAAAATACTCTCATGGGCTCTTGAGCCAGATCCGAATGCCATAAGGGCCGATTCTGAGGCCAGAGTTTAAGCAGATATTTTTCAAAATAAGAAATCCAAGCCGGCGCCGCAGCTCAACAGGCTAATCCTCCGCCTTGCGGGGCCGGCACACCAGGTTCTAGACCCGCTCGGGGCGCTGGATTCTGTCCCGGTTGCCCCTCTTCCAGGCCAGCTCTCTGCTGTGGCCCGGGAGTGCAGTGGAGGATGGCCCAGGTGCTTGGGCCCTGCACCCCATGGGAGACCAGGAAAAGCACCTGGCACCTGGCTCCTGCCATCAGATGAGCGCGGTGCGCCGGCCGCAGCATGCCGGCCGCGACGGCCATTGGAGGGTGAACCAACGGCAAAAGGAAGACCTTTCGCTCTCTCTCTCTCTCTCTCTCTCTCTCACTGTCCACTCTCCCTGTCAAAAAAAAAAAAAAGAAAAGAAAAGAAAAGAAAAGAAAAGAAAAGAAAAGAAAAGAAAAGAAAAGAAAAGAAAAGAAAAGAAAAGAAAAAAGAAATCCAAATGGCCAACAGACACATGAAAAAATGCTCTGGATCACTAGACGACAGGAAAAGGCAAAACAAAACCACAGTGTGGTTTCACCTCACCCCAGTTAGAATGGCTTTCATACAGAAATCAACAATCAATCAATCAATCCTGGCAAGGATGTGGGGAAAATGGTACCCTAATCCACTGTTGGTGAGAATGTAAACTGGTAAAACCACTATGGAAGACAGTTTCAAGATATCTCAGAAATCTGAATATAGACCTACCCTATGACCCAGCCATCCCATTCCTGGAAATTTGCCCAAGGAAAATGAAATCAGCAAATAAAAGTGTTATCTGCACTCTCGTGTTTACTGCAGCTCAGTTCAAAATAGCTAAGACATAGAAAAAAAAAAAGACAAAATCAATCAACAATAATCAAAGTTAGAACATTAGAACAGTGATTATCTTAGAGTACCAGCCAATGTTATGTAACATTGGATGTTACTTACTTAGGTATATAATTTATCAAGTTTGGAATTTAAGTTATATATACTTTATGTCAATAAACTGAGAAATAAAATAGAGGGACACTGTAAAACTGGATTGTGGTGATAATTTCACAACTTGAATTGCTTACTAAAAATTGCTGAATAGTACATTTGTAATGGGTAGACTTTATTAAATGTAAATTAAACCTCTACAAAGCTTTCTTTAAAAAAAAAGAAAGAAAAACTATGTAGGAGTAGGCACTGTGGCACAGCAGGTCACCTACATCCCATGTCAGAGTACTGGTTGGAGCGCAGGCATTTCCACCTCTGATCCAGCTTCCTGCTAATGAGCAAGAAAAGGCAGCAGATAAAGGCTTCAGAACTTGGGAGACTGAGATGGAGTTCTAGTTTCTGGCTTTGGCTGGGCACAGACTGGCTGTTATGAGCATTTGAAGGAATGAGCAAGCTGGATGGAAGACTGATATTCATCCTCATTCTCATATGCATTCATATTCTCTCTCCCTCTCTCCTTCTCTCCCTCCCTCCCTTTCCTCCTTCCCCTTCCTTTCAAATAAATAATAAATCATTTTAAAGAAATTTTAAATAAATATTTTAAAAGTTGTGTGAACTTCCACCTTTTGCTTTTACCTTAGCTGACAATGAACAAAAACATTCAGAAACTGCAATTTCTGCCAATATTACAAATAAACTACACGATTTTGATATTAAAGATTAAGATACTGTTTACCAGTTTAAGATTTCCCTTGCATTAGCAGTTAGAAAACTAAAGTTATAGCATAATAATGTCAAGAAACATATTAAGTAATAATCATTTGAATGGACAAGGCCTAAAACAAGACTCTTGTCAAATCAATCACATAGGAAATTTAGCAAATGTGGTTCTATACAAATAGAAGGCATTACATCCTAATTTTATTATATTATAAGCCTTGCAAATGTTCCAATCATTTTCTAGTGCACTTCTCTTAGATCTGTAAATCTTCTCACTTAATAGTGATGTCTATGCCAGTGATTTGATTGAGCACTACAATATAGCAGTTACTATGTTAGGCATTCACACTTTAAAATCCCATTTAATCATTATGGTAATCTTGTTATGTATTGTTAGCTCCATTTAATGGATATAAAATGTGAGACTTAGAGAAATTAAGACTCAAGGTTATACAATTAGTAACTGACTTTTCTCCAAATTTAGTTCGCATCCAAGGGAAATTCAAAACGTTCATGAAAAAATGGAAATAAAATTTAAGTTTAAATTTAAGTTAAAAGGTATAAAAATATTTTGAAATCCATGCATAGTTTTCATAATACACATTCGGCATGAATTTTTCAGACTTATTATAGGTTTAACCACAGAACCATGCATTCTGCTCTTCCAAAAGCAAAACTTTTCAATTCAAAAATGTGTTCCTCTGTGCCTTTCATCAAACAGTAAGTATTCCATAAAGTCTATGATGCACTTCTCATTCATTCAGCCCATTTGTTGAGCTCTTTTATGTACCAGTCAGAACCAGAGATACAGGATTAATTAGATGAAACCCCTTCCCCTTAAGAAATGGTAGTCTTGGGGCCAGTGCTGTGGTGTAGCAGGTAAAGCTGCCACCTGCAGCACCAACATCCCATATGGATGCCAGTTCAAGTCCCAGTTGCTCTATTTCCAACCCAGCTCCCTGCAAATGTAACCAGGAAAACTGCAAATGACAGCCCAATGGGCACTGCATCCACATGGAAGACTAATATGAACCTCCTGGCTCTTGCCCTTGGATCAGCCCAGCTCTGGCTGTTGCAGCCATCTGGGGAGTGAGCCAGTAGATGGAGGATCTCTTTCTCTCTCTCTTTCTCTCTCTCTCTCTCTCTCTCTCTCTCTCTCTTTCCCCCCTCCTCCCTCCCCTCTCTTCTAACTCTGCCTTTCTAATAAATAAATAAATCTTTTTTAAAAAGAGAAATGGTAGTCTAGTGGTAGACAATTATAATTTTTAAGAATTATAGGCCGGCGCCGTGGCTCAACAGACTAATCCTCCGCCTTGCGGCGCTGGCACACCGGGTTCTAGTCCCGGTCGGGGCGCCGGATTCTGTCCCGGTTGCCCCTCTTCCAGGCCAGCTCTCTGCTGTGGCCCGGGAGTGCAGTGGAGGATGGCCCAAGTGCTTGGGCCCTGCACCCCATGGGAGACCAGGAAAAGCACCTGGCACCTGGCTCCTGCCATTGGATGAGCGCGGTGCGCTGGCCGCAGCACGCCAACCGCGGCGGCCATTGGAGGGTGAACCAACGGCAAAAAGGAAGACCTTTCTCTCTGTCTCTCTCTCTCACTGTCCACTCTGCCTGTCAAAAAAAAAAAGAATTATATGTAATAGGCTGGCACCATAGCTCAATAGGCTAACCCTCCGTCTGCAGCGCTGGCACACCGGGTTCTAGTCCCAGTTGGGGCACCGGATTCTTTCCCGGTTGCCCCTCTTCCAGGCCAGCTCTCTGCTGTGGCCAGAGAGTGCGGTGGAGGATGGCCCAAGTGCTTGGGCCCTGCACTCGCCTGGGAGACCAGGAGAAGCACCTGGCTCCTGGCTTCGGATCAGCGCAGTGCGTCAGCTGCAGCGGCCATTGGAGGGTGAACCAACAGTAAAGGAAGACTTTTCTCTCTGTCTCTCTCTCTCTCTGTCTACTCTGCCTGTCCAAAAAAAATTATATGTAATAAAAATGTAATTTATAATCCAAGTAACAATACTAATGTAGAGATGGAAGGTGCCTAAATTATTTCTCCTTTCTTTCCCACCTATAATATCTTCAGGATGAAATACAGTCATCCTCACAATCAATGGGGGACTGGTTCCAGGATCTTGAAGGACCATGAACCAAAATGGAATTACCTTTCCTAAAATTTGTCTTTATTTAAGAGGCAGAGAGAGGGGCCTGTGCTGTGGCAGAATGGGTTAAAGCCCCAGCCTGTAGCACCAGCATCCTATATGAGTGCTGGCATCATATATGGGCACTGGTTAGAGTACCGGCTGTTCCTCTTCCCATCCAGCTCTCTGCTATGGCCTGGGAAAGCAGTGGAAGATGGCCCAAGTCCTTGGGCCCCTGCACCCACATGGGAGACCTGGAAGAAGCTCCTGGCTCCTGGCTTCAGCTCAGCTCAGCTCTGGCCATTGCAGTCATTCGGAGACTGAACAAGCAGAATGGAAGACCGCTTTCTCTCTCTGGCTCTCCGGCTCTACCTTTATCTGTAACTCTTTCAAATAAATAAAATAATTCTTAAAAAAAAAAAAAAGAGGCAGAGAGAGAGAGAAACAGAACTCCCATCCACTGGTTCACTTCCCAAATGCCAGCAACACCCATAGTTGGGCCAGGCCAAGTCTCCCATTTGGGTGGCAGGGACCCAAGGACTTGTGCTATCACCACTGCCTCCTTCACAAGAAGCTGTAATCAGTATAGTCAGGACTCAAACCAAGTACTCCAAAACATGAAGCAGGCATCTCAATTGGTGTTTTAACCATCAGACTACATGCCTGCCTTAAATTCACCTTTAAATTTCTTTCTCTGAGAATGTTTTAAAATAACTTCATATAACCTATACACATCCTCCTATATACTTTAAATCATCTCTAGAATGCTAATAATAACTAATTTAATGGAAATAGTTATTATTGGCCAGCGCTGTGGCTCACTAGGCTAATCCTCCACCTGTGGCACCAGCACTCCAGGTTCTAGTCCCGGTCAGGGCGCTAGATTCTGTCCTGGTTGCTCCTCTTCCAGTCCAGATCTCTCTTGTGGCCCGGGAAGGCAGTGGAAGATGGTCGAAGTGCTTAGGCCCTGCACCTGCATGGGAGACCAGGAGGAGGCACCTGGCTCCTGGCTATAGATTGGCGCAGTGCGCCGGCCGTAGCGGCCATTTGGAGGGTGAACCAATGAAAAGGAAGACCTTTCTCTCTGTTTCTCTCACTGTCTAACTCTGCCTGTCAAAAGAAAAAAGGAAATAGTTATTATTCTACATTGTTCAGGGAATAACACAAGGAAAATAGTCTGTAGCTTTACAGAAGCAATTTCGCTCTCAACATTTTCCATCAAAAACATGGATACAGACAGCTAACTGTATATATTTCTTGCCTTAACTTTAAGGCTTATATTCCCTCTGCTCATGTTTATATTAAATTCAGTATTGATTGAGCATATGCTACATGTATAAGAAGAAGCCCTATACTGTAATGGAAACAGAATGGACACAGAGTCAGATAAACCAGACTGTCAATCCATTCTCTTAGCATTGTAAACATGAGCAAGTAACTGTACTTCCTTCAGCCTCAATGTGTATTTGAAGAATCATTTATTTAAAAAAAAAGATATCTTCCACTTTAAGAGTACATTCTGATGTGTTTTTAAAAATGTCTTTATTCATCGAAACAACACAGCAATCAAGATATAGAGCTGGGGCCGGTGCTGTGGCGCAGTGGGCTAATGCCCTAGTCTGAAACAGCGGCATCCCATATGGGTGCCATTCAAGACCCAGATGCTCCACTTCCTGTCCAGCTCTCTGCTATGGCCTGGGAAAGTAGTAGAGGATGGCCCAACTCCTTGGGTCCCTGTACCCACATGGGAGACTGGGAAGAAGCTCCTGGCTCCTGGCTTCAGATCAGCACAGTTCCAGCCGTTGTGGCCATCTGGGGGGTGAACCATCGGATGGAAGACCTCTCTCTCTCTCTGCCTCGTTCTGTGTAACTCTGACTTTCAAATAAATAAATAAATCTTTAAAATAGATATATATAGGGCTGCCATTATGGTGCAGCAGCTTAACCATATGCTTCCCATATGGATACAGGTTGGAGATTCAGCTGTTGCACCTACAGTACCTATGAAAGCAGGGAAGATCACCCAAGTCACTGGGACCCTGCTACCCACAGGGAATGGAATTCCAGGATTGTTACTTTGGCTTGGCCCAGTTTTGGTCATTGCATTCATTTGGGGAGTGAACCAGCAGAAAAAAGTGCTCTCATTCTCTCTCTCTGTAACTCTGCCTTTCAAATAAACAAATAAACCTATTTTAAAAATACTTCCATCACCAAAAGAGTACAAAAAATTTTACAGCCATTTTTTTAAAGATTTACTAATTTATTTGAGAGATAGAGTTACAGAGGCAGAAAGAGAGAAAGGTCTTCCATTCACTGGTTCATTTCCAATAGCCACAATCTAAAGCCAGGAGCCAGGAGCTTCCTCTGGGTCTCCTACATGGGTGCAGGGGCCTACACAGTTGGGCCATCTTCTACCACTTTGCTAGGCCACAGCAGAGTGCTGGATCAGAAGGAGTAGCCAGGACATGAACTGGTGCCCATATGAGATGCAAGCCGAAGCTTAGCCTACTGTACCACAGCGCCAGCCTCCTATAGCAATTTTTTATGATTTACTTATTTATTTGAAAGTCAAGAGTTACAGAGAGAAAGGGAGAGATAGAAAGAAACCTTCTATCCACTGGTTCACTCACCAGATAGCTATGATGAAGGGCAAGTGTAGCCATCCTAATATCAGACAAAATAAACTTTAACAAAAAAAAAAACTGTTAAAAAGAGACAAAGAAGAACACTATGTAATGATTAAGGGATCAATTGAATAGGAAGATGTGACTATAATAAATACATATGCACCCAATTACAGAGCAATTAGCTATTTAAAAGAAATGTTAATGGATATAAAGGGAGACATAGACTCCAATACAATAGTAATGAGGGACTTCAACAATCCACTTTCATCAATGGACAGATCAACTAGACAAAATCAACACAGAAACAACAGAGCTAATCAACACTATGGACCAAATGGACCTGACAGCTACAGAACTTTTCATCCCACAGTTGTAGAATACACATTCTTCTCATCAGTGTGTGGAACTTTCTCTAGGATAGACCATATGCTAGGCCGTAAAGCAAGTCTCAGCAAATTAAAAAAAAAAAATTGAAATCATACCATGCATCTTCTCTGACTACAAAGGAATGAAACAGGAAACCAACAACTCAATAATCTCTAGAGCATATGCAAAAATAAAATTAACAGCAAGGATATGGAATCAACTCAGATGATTATCTACTGAAGACTGGATAAAGAAATTACAGTATATATACTATAAAATACTATACAGCGATAAAAAAAATAAATCCTGTCATTTGCAATAAAATGGAAGCAACCGGAAACCATTATACTTAGTGAAATAACCCAGTCCCAAAAAGACAAATACCATATGTTCTCCCTGAACTGTGGTACCCAACAGAATACCTATAAGGTAATCTATAGGAGTGAAATTGACACTTTTAGATTCAATGATTTTTAACAGCATTTGTCTTGATTGTTGAGGAACAGTGTTTTTTTTTTTTTCTTCATACTATTTGTTGAGCTCTTAGTGTAGAGTTACTCATATATATATATATATATATATATATATATATATATATAATATAAAGTTAACTGAAAATAGATCTTTGTAAAAAATGAAAAATAAGAATAGGAATAGAAGAGGGAGGGGTTGAAGGGTGGAAGCATGGGCGGGAAAGGGGGTAGGGTGCAAAGTATCATTATGTCCCTGAATCTTTATATGAAATACATGAACTTTGCATATCCTAATAAAATTTAAAAACAAAAAAGACATCACTTAAAGGACTTATATTCACAATTTTTTCCCTATCAGTTGAATGCATTATGGAAATGAAAAAGTTAGCTCTAAAATTCATATGGAATGACAAGGGGATCTCAAATAGTTAAGATACTCTTAGGCTGGCACCGTGGCTCAACAGGCTAATCCTCTGCCTTGTGGCGCCGGCACACCGGGTTCTAGTCCCGGTCGGGGCACCGGATTCTGTCCCAGTTGCCCCTCTTCCAGGCCATCTCTCTGCTGTGGCCAGGGAGTGCAGTGGAGGATGGCCCAAGTGCTTGGGCCCTGCACCCCATGGGAGACCAGGAGAAGCACCTGGCTCCTGCCATCGGATCAGCGTGGTGTGCTGGCCACGGCGGCCATTGGAGGGTGAACCAACAGCAAAGGAAGACCTTTCTCTCTGTCTCTCTCTCACTGTCCACTCTGCCTGTCAAAAATTTAAAAAAATTAAAAAGATACTCCTGAAATACAATGTTGTCAAGAAATGGTAAGAGCAGAAATCCTTATCTTTTTACTAATTTAGGAGAAAGCATTTCACCATTAAGTATGATGTTAACTCTTTATCAAACTAAGGAAGTCCTCTTCTATTCTTTTGAGTATACTTAGCATGAAAGTGTATTAGATTTTGTCAAATGCTATTCCTACATTAAATGAAATGTTCATTTTAATGTTTTTTTCTCCATTCTATCAATATAGTGCATTACATTGGTTAGTTTACATGTTTTTTTGTTTTTAGTTTTTGTTTTTTCTCTTTTTTGTTTGTTTGTGAGACAGGTAAAGAGACAGAGTTCAGATCCACCAATTCACTCGCTAAAGGCTCACAATGGCTGAGGCTAGGCCAAGCTGAAGCCAGGAGCTGGGTACCCAATCCAGATCCAGAGTCCCTGGAGAGCAGGGGCCCAACTAACTGAATCATTACCCTTGCTCCCAAGGATGGATGTTAGCAGGAAGTTTGAATGAGGAGTAGAGCTGAAACCTGAAAACAATATTGGATGCAGATGTCTTACCACCAAGCTAAATGTCTACTCTCTGATTTTCACATATTTTAAACCATCCTTGCATTCCTAGAATAAATCTCACTTGGTAGTGGTATATATTCCATTTTAGGTACTGCTAGATTTTGTGTGCTAATATTTTGTTGAGGAGTTTTATATTTCTACTCATAAAAGATGTTGGTCTATAATTTTCTTGTGATGTCCTTGACTATTGATTAGTATAATATGAATCTCATAGAAAAAATGAGGAAGTATTTCCTCCTCCTCAAATTTTTGGAAGCATTTGAAAAGAATGGTGTTAACTCTTTAAACATTTGGTAGAATTTACCACTGAAACTGTCTGGTCTTAGCTTTTCTGGGTTGGAAGGTTTCTTTCACTATTTACTCAGTTTTGGAAGATTGTGTATTTCTAGAAATTTTTCCATTTCATCTGTGTTGTCTAACTTGTTGGCATACAATCATTCACAGTATTTTCACACAACTTCTTTTATTTCTGTTAAGGTCATAATAAAGTTAATGCTTTCACTTCTGATTTTAGTCATTTGAGGTTTTTTTTTTCTTTTTAAACATGTGACAGGAGCCAGTCCTGTAGCGTAGTAGGTTAAGCCTCTGCCTGCAGGACTGGCATCCCATATGGGCACCAGTTAAAGTCCCAGCTGCTCTGCTTCCTATATAGCTCTCTGATTGTGTCCTTGGAAATCAGTAGAAGATGGCCCAAGTACTTGGGCCCCCACAGACATGTGGGAGACTAGGAGGGAGCTCCTAGCTACTGGTTTCAGATCAGCCCAGTTTCAGCTATTGCAATCATTTAGGCAGTGAACCAGTAGATGGAAGACCTTTCTCTCTGTCTCTCCCTCTGTCTGTGACTCTACCTCTCAAATAAATAAAATATTTTTAAAAAAAATTATGGACAGAGAAAAAGATCATCCATCAGCTGGTTCACCCCCAAATGACCACAACAAGCTGGGATAGGCCAGGTCAAAGTCAGGAGCCCAGAACACTATCCAGGTCTCCCATGGGGATGGCAAGGACTTAAGTACTTGGGCCATCATCCACTCTTTACCAGGACCATTTGCTTGAACCCAAACCTTCTTAAAACAGGTTTCACACATGGAAAGCAATGGCTTAGTTTGTTGCACCACAATGCCCATCCCAAGTCCTCTCTTTTTTTAATTTCACTAATCCAGCTAAAACATTGTCAACTTTGTTTCTCATTTCCAAGAATCAATTTTCATTTCAGTGATTCTCTGCTTTTTTTCTATTTCCTATCCCTTTTATCTTCACTAAAATGTTTATTATTTCTTTCCCCTGCTTGCTTTGACTTGACTTCATTCTTCTTTTTATAATTCCTAAGGTGAAAGGTTAGTTTCTTGATTTGAAATTTTCTTTTTTAATGTAGGTATTTAGAGCTAGACATTTGCCTCTGAGAACTGCTTTAACTACATTCCAAAAGTTCAGTATGTGGATTTGATTGTTTTCATTCATCCTATTTTCTTATTTTACTTGTAATTTCTTCTTTGAGCTATTCATAATTTATTTAGTAGTTGTTGATTTCTAATTTCATTTTCATTGTGGTTAAAAATTATTATTTCAATCTTCTTAAATTCATTGAGACTTGCTTTGTGGCCTAACCCATGTTATGGAAAATGTTCCAAGTGTGCTTAAGAAAAATGTGAACTTTATTGTTGGATAAATTGTTCTATGTATGTCTACTAGACCTGTTTGGTTTAGAATATTGTTCAAGTCTTCTGTTTCCTCACTAATCTTCTTTGCAGTTCTTCTATCCATTATTGAAAGAGGGGTATTGAGGTCTCTAACCATTATTGGACAAAATCATTCTTTCAATTCTATCAGTTTTTGCTTCATATATTTTGGTACTTGTTGTTAATGTGTACATGTTTACAAACATTATATAAACTTCACTTTGATGTTTTAGAGATACTTCAACTCTCTTTTGCAGGTTTATTGTTTGCATGCAATATATTTTTCTAATTCTTTTAATTTTGCATTTAGTTCATTTTCCACTGCTGTAACAAAATACCCAAGCTTGTGTAACTTATAAAAAAAAGAGGTTAGGCCGGCGCTGTGGCTCAACAGGCTAATCCTCCGCCTTGCGGCGCCGGCACACCGGGCGGGTTCTAGTCCCGGTCGGGACGCCGGATTCTGTCCCGGTTGCCCCTCTTCCAGGCCAGCCCTCTGCTGTGGCCCAGGAGTGCAGTGGAGGATGGCCCAAGTGCTTGGGCCCTGCACCCCATGGGAGACCAGGAAAAAGCACCTAGCACCTGGCTCCTGCCATCGCATGAGCGCGGTGCGCCGGCCGCAGCGCACCGGCCACAGCGCGCCGACCGCGGCAGCCATTGGAGGGTGAACCAACGGCAACGGAAGACCTTTCTCTCTGTCTCTCTCTCTCACTGTCCACTCTGCCTGTCAAAAAAAAAAAAAAAGAGGTTATTTATGTCACCTCTTGGGGGCTGAAAGTCCAAACACCATGGTGCTGGCTCTGCTCAACTCTGGTGAGGGTCCCCTTGGCTGTGTCACATGGCAGATGGCATCATGGCAGGAATATGAGTGAGAAGGAGAGGTCACACAGAAGTCGAAGAGAATGGAGAAAGACAAGTCTTGCTCTTTATAACTTTCCATTTCTGGCCGGCGCCGCAGCTCACTAGGCTAATCCTCTGCCTGGCGGCGCCGGCACACAGGGTTCTAGTCCTGGTCGGGGTTCCAGATTCTGTCCTGTTGCCCCTCTTCCAGGCCAGCTCTCTGCTGTGGCCCGGGAGTGCAGTGGAGGATGGCCCAAGTGCTTGGGCCCTGCACCCCATGGGAGACCAGGAGAAGCACCTGTCTCCTGCCATCGGATCAGCGCAGTGCGCCGGCCGCAGCGCACCGGCCACGGCGGCCATTGGAGGGTGAACCAACGGCAAAGGAAGACCTTTCTCTCTGTCTCTCTCTCTCTCACTATCCACTCTATCAAAAAAAAAAAAAAAAGAACTTTCCATTTCTGTAGGAACTAATACAATTCCAAAAGAACTATCTTAATTCCTTCCAAAGTTGTGTCCCCAGTGACCTAATTATCTTGTAATAAGCTCAACCTCCTAAAGTTCTACCACATCCTGATATCACCAAACTGAGGACCAAACTTCCAATACAAGAGTCCTTGGAGTCACACTCAAATCAAAGTATATTTCACCATATTTGTATCTTTAAAGCTAAAAGTCTCTAATAAATAGTATACAGTTGGATGGTGGTTTTTACTCTAATTTGACAATTTCTGAATTTTAAGTGGAAAGTTTAATCTATTAATATTTAATGTAATTACTAATGATGAACTGACTTCTATCATGTTGCTATATGCTTTATGTCTTACATCTTTTTCCTTACTTTTTCAATTACTCTTCCTTTTGATTTAATTTACTAGAGTACCATTTTAATGGCATTGTTATTTCTTTTACTATACTTTATTTTCTTAGTAGTTACTCTATAGAATAACTCAATTTATAACAACCCACTTTGGATTAATATTAACTTAATTTTAATAGTACACAAAACTTTTCCCTTATTCTGTTCTACCCTAACTTTATGTTGTTACTGATACAAATTAAATCTTTATATACCATGTACCTATCTATATAGAATAGTTGTTTTATGCAGTTATCTTAAATGGAAGGAGAAAAGAGTTATTTTAAAAATTTGTGCATACTGTCTCATACATATCTATGTAGTCATATTTTTTGTTTTCTCTATTTCTTTTTGTACATTCTCATTATTTTCTAGTCTTTTCATTATGGGCAGAAAGACTGTCTTTAGCATTTATTGTACAGCAGGTCTGCTAATGACAAATGCTCTCAGCTTTTTTTTGTCTAGAAATGTCTTAATTTCTCAATAATTTCTGAAGATATTTTTCCTAGATATAGATTTCTTGTTTGCTTGTTTTTTTTTTTTCCTTCCAGGACTTTATAATAGGTCTTCCCAATGCCTTCTACATTCCATTATTTCAAATGATAAATCAGCTGCTAATGTTATCAAGATTCTCTTGCACATAATTTGTTGCTTCTATTTTTTTAAAGGTTTATTTATTTGAAAGTGAGAACTACACACAGAGAGACGAGGCAGAGAAAGAGGTCTTCCATCCACTGGTTCACTCTCCAATTGGCCTCAATGGCCAGAGTGCGCTGATCTGAAGCCAGGAGCCAGGAGCCAGGAGCTTCTTCTAGGTTTCCCATGTGGGTGCAGGGGCTCAAGGACTTGGGCCATCTTCTACTGCTTTCTCAGGCCATAGCAGAGAGCTGGATCAGAAGTGGAGCAGCCAGGACTTGAATTGGCACCCATATGGGATGCCAGTGCTACAGGTGGCGGCTTTACCTGCTATACCACAGTGCCAGCCCAACTTCTGTCTTGCTTCTTTTAAGATTCTTTGACTTCTGAAAATTTGATTCTGAAGTGCCTCAGTGTGATTCTCTTTATATTTACCCTCTTGGAGATGTATTAAGTTTCTTGGATGTGCAGATAAATGTTTTCCATCAAATTCCAAAAGTTTGGAGGCCATTGTTTCTTCAAATATCTTTCTGCCACTTTTGCTCTCTCCTCATTTGGGACTCCCATTATGGTTATATGGGTAACCTTAATGGCATCACAGACTTCTGTCACTCTGTTCATTCCTCTTTATTCTTTAATTTGTTCCTCAGAATATATAATGTCAACTATCCAAGATTATTGATTCTCCTTCCAATTCAAATCTGCTGTCAAGCCTCTTTAGTGAATTTTTCTCTTTAATTATTGTACTTTTCAACTCCAGAATTCCTATTTGGTTTCTTTTTATAACTATATATTTTTATTGATGTTCTCTATTTGGTGAGCTATTGTTGCCTAAATTTTTCTTTCATTCTTTAAACAAGGTTTCCTTTAGTTTTTGAAAATACTTAAAACAGTTGATCTGGGGCTGGCAATGTGGTACAACAGATAAGGCCCCTGCCTGACATACAGCATCCCACAAATGGAAGATCTCAGTATTCATTCTCTCTCTCTCTCTCTCTCTCTCTCTCTCTCTCTCTCTCTCCCCTCCCCTCCCCTCCCCTCCCCTCCCTCTGTCTGTCTGTCTCTCTGTCTCTCTCTCTGCGTGTGAGTGTGTGTGTGTGTGTGTAACTCTTTCAATGTAAATAAATAAATCTTTAAAACTTGACCTAGGGCCAGTGCTGTGCTGCAGCAGGCTAACGAACGCCATGGCCTAAAGCACCAGCATCCCATATGGGCTCCAGTAAGAGACCCAGCTGTTCCACTTCCCATCCAACTCTCTGCTATGGCCTGGAAAAGCAGTGGAAGATGGCCCAAGTCCTTGGGCCCCTGCACCCACATGGGAGACCCAGAAGAAGCTCCTGGTTCCTGGCCCTGGATCAGCACAGCTCTGGCCATTGTGGCATCTGGGAGTGAACCACTGGCTGGAAGATCCCTCCCTCCCTCTCCCTCGCTCTCTCCCCCTCTCCCTCCTCCCTCCTCCCTCTCCCCTCTCTGTGTAACTCTGACTTTCAAACAAATAAATCTTAAAAAAAAAAAAAAAACTTGACCTAAAATCTTTGCTTAATTCAACGTCTGGACTTTCTCAGGGACAGTTTATATTTATGGCTTTTTCTCCTGTGCATAAAAGAAAGGTCATACTTTTTGTTTTCTTGCATGTCACAATTTTTTATTGAAAACTTGCCTTTGAAATAGAATGTGAAGGGTCTGGCATTGTGGTGTAACAGGTGAAGCCACCACCTGCTTGCCAGCATCCTATTTGGGCACCAGTTCAAGTCTAGGCTGCTCTACTTCCAATCCAGCTCCCTGCTAATGGTATGGGAAAAGTAGCAGAAAATGGTCCAAGTACTTGAAACCCTGCCTCCCACATGGGAGACCCAGATGAAGTTTGTGGCTCCTGACTTCAGCCTGGCCCAAGTCCAGTCATTATGGCCATGTGCGGAGTGAACCAGCAAATGGAAGGTCTCTCTCTCTCTCTCTCCCCTCTTCCATTGATTTACCTTTCAAATAAATAAGTCTTTTAAAAAATCTAATGCGAAAACTCTGAAAATCAGATCAGATTCTTTCTCCCTTCCTAATGATTTATAATTTGTTGCAGTTGTTTTTATTTCTTTTTCTGAATTAATTTTGTAAAGTTTGCATTCTTTTACATACCCGACCTTTGACGTCTGTGTTCTATATGCTTAGTGGTCAATTACTGGACAGAGATTTCCTTAACTACACCTGGAATCAAAAATTCTTCTACTCTTGACAGAACACATCTTTTGTATACTGAGACATCTTCAACACTCAACCATTAGACGTTGCATCCAGCAACAGCAACTAAAACATCTTCCTGTAAATGTTTTTGACAAATTTATAAGGTAGCTGTTTTAGAACTGGATGAGTCTGGATCAGGTGAGACAAAGGTAAGCCCTTTAAGCTAGTGTTTCGGAAATCATGAGATACATCTAAAAAGGTAAGTCTTTGTAAATAAGGTACATTCTATTCACTCAATTACCTATACCAGGAATATAAGATTTTATGTTCAAGGATACCACTGATCTGGAAAACACAATATTGGACCATGGTAAAGTCTTTTAAATCTACAAAACTCACTGCTCTTACAGAAAGTCAACTGTTTTTTCTTGATAAGCTGCTCTACTGAGTGCTTTAGAGTTCTGAAAAAGTTGATTCTGAAAGTTTGTCAGTTTTTTCATTGTTTTTATGGAGAGATAAACTTTTAAAGCCCTTACTCTGCCATTTTTCAGCTGAATATTTTATCAATATTTCTCTATCAGGGTTTACTAAAGTTTTCAAATATAAATATTTATAGATTTCATCAAATCTGAAAAACTATAGTAACTATTGAATATTATTGTTATGAGGCTCATCAATGATTTAATAAGGAGCCTAGAACAGTAACTTGTATATAGAACTCAATAATGGAAATTTCTATTAGATCTGTAGAAGACTCACAATGAGAAAAAGAAAAGAATTGCCTTCTGGAAATTCAAAATGTACTGGATCTTCATTTCTTCAACAAAGTTTCATCTTAAAAAAAATCACAAACCTGTCAAGTATAATTTATCTTATTTCCTTTCCTTACCTTACCTACATTTCCACATTTTCCTCATCCCTTATATAGCCAAATTTTTTTGTATAACCAAGAAGTTATGTCCAAATCAAGGACCTATTTAAGACTTCTTTCTGGAGTCTGGCACTGTGGCACAGCACATAAAGCCACCACCAGCAGTGCTGTCATTCCATATGGACATCAGTTCAAGTCCTGATTGCTCCACTTCCGATTCAGTTCTCTGCTATGACCTGGGAAGGCAGAAGATGGCCCAAGTTGTTGGGCCCCTGCATCTGCGTGGGAGACCCGAAAGAAGCTGTTGGCTCCTGCCTTTTGATCCATGCAGATCTGGCCGTTGAGGCCATCTGGGGAGTGAACCAGTGGACGGAAGACCTCTCTCTCTCTCTCTCGCTCTCGCTCTCGCTCTCTTCCTCTCTCTCTCTCTCTGCCACTGCCTCTCAGTAACTCTGCCTTTCAAATAAATAAATATATCTTTTTAAAAAAGAGAAAAAAGAAAATTTGGAGACTAAGAATTAATTAAAAAAAAAAAAAGACTTCCTTCTAGGAAACTCATCCACAATGTTCTCTGCAAGAAACGCAGCAAATGCAGGAAACTG
The DNA here is from genome assembly GCA_949820135.1 of Sylvilagus floridanus. Taxonomy (NCBI): domain Eukaryota; kingdom Metazoa; phylum Chordata; class Mammalia; order Lagomorpha; family Leporidae; genus Sylvilagus; species Sylvilagus floridanus. The sequence goes on along the minus strand of OX463224.1, from coordinate 52,285,586 downwards.
CACTCATCTTGGCTGAGCAACTTAGAAATACGTAAAATTCACATCAATACACATAACTCAGACACCTATCAGCCACCTAAATTTACTGCATGTATGATGAGTCATATTCATCCACAATTGACATTGCAGTTTTCTGTCTGATTTCAGATAACTCTCCAACACTTCACAATAATTCACAAGCTGCCACAGTTATAAAATTCATTTCCACACGCAAACTTCAGATCATTTAAGGTAGAATGCAATATTTATATATTTCCCAGCTAAATAAGGACTTTTAATCTTCACAGAGTGACAGGATTGTGAAATGATAAAAATAATTCATGGTGACTACAGAAGAATCAATAACATGAGGCATAGAACCAGAATCCCACAGGCTGTTTCCAGCAGCTACTTTCTTTACCAAAGAAAAGAAATATTTACCTTCTATAAAGAAATCTTGACTGTCTTTCTGAGTTCCTGTCTATTTTTTGAGTCTGATCTACACTATCCTATAGTTTCTGTGATATACCTTATGTCCTTCAAATAAATCTTTTCTAAATTATATAGTGTTGATTTCTTATTTGCAATCAAGAATTGACAAGTCCAAGAGTCATCTATTTCTAACCTTAATCTCTGCCATATTACAAATTATCTTGATAAATGAATTCCAGAAGGCTTAAAAGTTAAATTCATGTGTGCTAATAAACCAGGAAGACCTTTAGAATCCTTGAATAAGAGTGAATCTCATACTGTTACTATTTATGGAAATTAGAACTCAAGTCAGTTAGACTAAATTTTTTATCTAGTAATTGACACTTTTGAGAAATTAGGAGATTTTGTTAACCTAGATAAGGCAAAAGCTAATAAAAAGCCATGCTATACTCAACTAACAGGTTTCCACATGAAATTTTAACAAAACTATCTCACACAAAATTTGGCAAGAAAATAATTTCAACTACTTCAATTATGGACATTATCAGCCTCAGACAATTTAATAAAATTTTTATATTATTCTACATTTCATGACCTCTTACTTCTCCCTCAAGTCTTATGGTTTTAAAAACATTGATATCTGGAGCCAGCACTGTGGCACTGCAGATAAAGCCACTGCCTGCAGTGCCGGCATCCTGTATGGGTGCTGGTTCAAGTCCTGGCTACTCCACTTCTGATCCAGCTCTCTGCTACAGCCTGGGAAGCAGTAGAAGATAGCCCAATGCCTTGGGCCCCTGCACCCTCATGGGAGACCCAAAAGAAACTCCTGGTTTCAGATCAGCCACAGCTCCAGCCATTGTGACCATCCAGGGAGAGAACTAGCGGATGGAAGATTTCTCGCGCTCACTCTCTCTCACTCCCTCCCTCTCTGCCTCTGCCTCTCTGTGGCTCTCCCTTTCAAATAAACAAACTTGAAAAAAAAAGTCGATATTCTTACTTCTCCCAACTTTAAATTTCCATTCTTGATATCGTCCTGTTATTCCAGATGTAGATATCCAACTGCTTACTTGATATATCATGACCCTACCTCCTAAATATGCTGATTTCCTAGACTTCCACACTCTGAAAATTGGAATGCTGTACTTCTAGCTTCTCAGGGAATGTAAAATGACTGCTCCTTGGCTCCTCTATTTGTTCACATACCTGTCAATCAACTATTAGCAAATCCCATCAGCCCTATCTTCAAAATCTAGATTCTGACCACTCACATGATTCCACTACTGCCATACCCTAATCTAAGTCACAACTAACTCTCCTAACAATAAACTCCCAATTCATCTCCATTTCCTTCCTTGCATCCTTTACAATCAGTTCTCAACATGTAATGCAGAGTTGATCAGCTTAAACACAGTCAAATAATATCATTCTTTTTTCAATACCCTCAGATTCCAACCTCATTCTCAATAAAAGTCAAAGTTTGTATAATGGCCAAAAATTTCTTATGCATTACAAAATGCTATTATTATCATCTCTCTATCAAGAATAATGGTGTCCATTGCATTCCACTTCTATTTCTAGGCATGTTCCTACCTCAAGGTTTTTATACTTGCTCTTTCCTCTGTAGATAACCATATGACTCACTGCCTTAGCTCTCTGAAATCTTTACTCAAATGATTTGTTGGACATGACTTTAATAACTACTCTATTTAAAATAGTAATAGGGGCCGGCACTGTGGTATAGGGGGTAAAGCCAACGCCTGCAGTGCCAGCATCTCATATGGGTACCAGTTCAAGACACAGCTGCTCCACTTCCAATTCAGCTCTTTGCTCTCTGCTACGGCCTGGGGAAGAAGCAGAAAATGGCCCAAGTCTTTGGGCCCCTGCACCCATGTGGGAGACCCAGAAGAAGCTCCTGGCTCCTGGCTTCGGATCAGTTCAACTCTGGCCAGTGCAGCCAACTGGGGAGTGAACCAGTGGATGGGAGACTTCTCTCTCTCACTGCCTCTCCTTCTCTCTGTGTAACTGTGACTTTCAAATAAATAAATAAATCTTTAAAAAAGTAAAACAGTAACACTTATCTTCCAAAACAGCATTCTCTATCCCCTTTCCCTGCCCTACTTTTCTCTATCATATACATCTGCATATTGCTGATAACCACTAGTTAACTCTAAATTTCATGAGAGCACAAATATCTATTTTTTCGTTTACATATACCCAATATCTTGAATAGTATTTGCCATAGTATAGGTGCTGTGCAAATATTTGTTCAATTAACAAATTAACAAAAAACTTTGGAATATAAATCATTAAGAATAACTGTTCAAATATGAATACATGTCTTTAAGTGGCTGCTTTAAATTTCTCAGAAGAGTTGTGATTCACTGAAAAATTCTAAGAGAGTGGTTTAGATACACAAAAGGAGAAAAATATCTGAGAAGCTTTCTACATTAAATATTAGATGCTAAGTCATATTATTTTAGAAACTCATATTTTTATTCTGTCAAATTTTTATAGTATTAAAAAATCAAACTTTGTTTCATACTGTCAACAGTAACCTTAAAAAGAAGCAAGACATGTAAGCAACTAAAATTTTCCTACTTTAGTAGGTCTACAATGATTGCTGCATATAAGCAAACTCTAAGAGATTGCCTGGCAATGTAGCCGCATAATTAACCTAAGGTACTGACCTCATAAATTACATTGACTTTGCACAAAGACCTTGGAAAGAATGTAAAAATCCCACCATATTTACTATATAAACACAAAAATTTAATTTCAAATCATTTTCAACATAGTACTTTTCATCTAATAATCTAATGGGTTTTGATTTTTTAAAAGACAGAAACAAAGAAAATGTTAGTACAGTTATTTTGTCAAAATTTAAATGTAATAGACAGAAGTAAATTAGCTTTTCCCTCTCTCACCAAGTTATATTATCTTTTATTATTTTCTGTGAACTCTGGTAACTTAGGATTTTAAAGAGCAACATAATTATGCCTTAAGAATATTATGAAATAACAAAACACATGCTATGATTTAAATAAATTTGGCTCCCCAACTTATGCAGACATTTAACCCCAAAAGTCTTAACCTAAGGACACTAAGAAGTTAGAAACATAATCTAATTATGGTATTTAGGAGACAGGTCCAGTGGGAAGTCCTGAGGGTACTGGGGGTATGCCCTTGGAAGGTAATTCTCAACAGAAGGTTATAAAGCCTGAGTGGGGCACAGTCTCTCTCCACCTCCTGGTTCATCATGTGATCCATCCTCTACCCTACCATACCCATGAGGGCACTCCATATTCCACCATTGTCACACACATCAGAGGCCCAATCAATGGAGCCAACTGATCTTGGACCTGAACCTCCAAAACTCTAAGCTACAATAAACTCTTTCTCTCTATAAACTTAGTTTTCTCAGGTATTTAACTGTAGTGCTGAAAATCTGACTAATAAAGTACAATAAAGAAAAATTAGCTTTAGTAAGGAGAAAAAAAGTTAATGGGAGAAGAGTGGTGACTTTATATGGACTGATCAGGAAAGGTCAGAAGAGATGGCAATTGCACTAGTACTTAAGCAAATCAGAAAATAGGCAGAGTTCCAGGAAGAAGAAACATTAAGGATAAATACCTGAATCAGAAAGCTTGCTCAAGAAAAAGTTCAAAGCCATCATGACTGGAGAGGGTAGGCAACGCAGAAAGATAAGAAAAGCACCCAGAAGTCAGAGAAAGAAGAGTAGCCAGGAGTCAGATTACTAAGGCCTTAGGCTCAAAATAAGGACTTTCAATTTTGTTTTGAGAGTAACAGGAAGCCAATGGAATATCTTGAAAATAGTAAAGATAAATTAATTTTTTTAAATGTCACTCTGGATGTTGTGCAAAAGATAAATTGGAGCAAGAGTTAAAACTAAGTGAGATCAGTTCGGAGGCTACTGCAGTGGACCAAATAAGAGACTAGAGCAGCTTAGACTAGAATGGCATGATGGAGATGTCAGAAAGTGAGAGGATTCTGACTTCATCTGAAGTTTTTTTAATTTTATTTGTTATAAAGTTTCATATATTTCATATAAACAGATTTAGGAACATAGTGAGACTTCCCCCCCAACCCTACCACCCATCCACAGTCTAACCGTTCCTCCCCCTCTGTCTCAGATTCCCATTCTTAATTTTTACAATGATCTATTTTCAATATACTTAATGTCGTATAGTTAACCCTACTTTAAGTAAAGGAGTTCAACAAATAGTGTGAAGAGAAAGAGAACAAAACACTGTTCCTCAATGAAAAGACTAGGGCTATAAAAACCATCTAGTCGCAAAACATCTATTTTACTCTAATACATTACATTTCAGGTATTCTATTAGTTACATCAGACCAGGAAAAATAATATATGATATCTGTCTTTTTGAGACTGATTTATTTCACTAGTATAATGGTTTCCAGTCATGACCATCTTGCTGCAAAAGACAAGATTTCATTTTTTTTTACAGCTGAGTAATACTCCATAGTGTACTTATACCATAGTTTATTAATCCAATCAACAGGTGATGGACATCTGGGTTGATTCCATATCTTAGCTATTATAAATTGTGCAGTTATGAACACGGGAGTTGAAATAATTCTTTCATATGCTGATTTCCTTTGGTTTGGATAAATTCCCAGGAGTGGGATGGCTGGATCATATGGTAGGTCTCTATTCAGATTTTTGAGGGATCTCCATACTGTCTTCCACAGTGGTTACGCTAGTTTACATTCCCACCAGCAGTGAATAAGGGTACCTTTTTTCCCCACATCCTCACCAGCATTTGTTGTTTGTTGATTTCTATGTTAAAGCCATTATAACTGGGGTGAGATGAAACCTTTCCCTTATGGCTAGTGATCCTGAGCATTTTCTCAAGTGTCTGTTGGCCATTTGAATTTCCTATCTTGAAAAATGTCATTTGAAATTTTGTTAACAAGATTTGCAAGAGGATTGGAATGGATATGAAAGAAAGAAGAATCTATTAGTACTCCTCAGTTCTTGGCCTGAGTAAACTGTGTAAACGATGATGGCAATCACTATAATAGTGAAGACTAGGAAAGGAGTACACTGGCAGTTGAGAGAGGACATAAATCAAGAGTTTATTTTTGGACATATTTCAAAATTTTTATAGATGGCCAAGTAAAAGATGCTACATAAACAATAGCATATACAGGATGGAAGTCAAGGCTGCAGATACAAACTTGAGAGTCTTCAGTCTATATATATCATTTAAAACATGATACCGAATGAGCCTATTTAAGTAAAGAGTATAAATAGGAAAACAGAGGCATGAGGACTTAGCTGTCAGAAGAAAAAGTAAATAAAGTGGTACAAGATGCTGATTGACTAAGTGTGCCAAATGCTGCTAAATATCAGTACTGAAAAAACAATGAAATTGGCAACATGGAAATCTCTATAATCTGGATAAGTACAAGGTTTCTTGCATCTTGAGTGTAGGGTGAAGGACAAAAGACCCTAATTTGGAATATCTTCAAATAGGAGGGGCAGGCATTTGGTGAAGCAGTTAAGATGCTGCTTGGGATGCCAACGTCCCATATCATGTTGCCTTGGTTTGAAGCCCAGCTCTGCTCCTAGTTGCAGCTTCCTACCAATGTGAACCCTGAGAGGCAAGAGGCGATGACTCAAGTAGATGGGTCCCTGCCAAGATTGAGTTCTAATCCTGGTTTTCACCTGGCCTAACCCGGGCTGTTGCAGGCATTTTAGGAGTAATCACTAGATAAAATCTCTCTGCCCTCTGCTTTTCAAATAAATAAACATTTTTAAATGAGAGAGAAAATGTGAAGTAAAAAGTCAGACTGTGAATATAAAAATTATTTTTGTATAACTTGCTATTGAGAAGATCACAAAAATAGGAGAGAGGCCACATGATAGAACTGTGGCTTCTTAACTTATTTGACAGTCAGAGACACAAAGGAATAGAGACAAAGATCTCCCATCTGCTGATATTCCCCAAATGCTCACTACAACTGGGGCTGAACTAAGCCAAAGCCAGAAGCCAGGAACTCAATCCAGGCCAACTATTTGAGTCATCACCTTTTCAACCCAAGCACACATTAGCAGAAACCTGGAATTGGTAGCAGAACTGGGACTTGAACACAAGCCCTCCACTATAGGATGTGAGTATCCTGAGCTGTGTCTTAACCACTATACCAAACACTCACCCCAGAATTGTGGCTCTAAGTAGAAGAATGCATTAACTACAAATCATGACCCAGAAGGAAGGAAGCCAAAAAAAATAAATATCCCAACCTCTCTTTTCTCCCACGGTCTAATCTCCTAGTATTATCTTCCAGTGGCCAGACTAAAGCAGAATCCAGAGGAAAAACAAAGACAAGGTGAAGAAAGATGGCAGATGAAGTGGATGGATTTTAAAAACAATACTAGCAAACACTTACTGAGCACTTACTTTGTACCAGGCACTATTAAAAACCCAATTACATATATTAACTTATTTATCATCACAACAACTCTAATAGGTAAATACTTTTATATATCATTCCATTTTAGAGACAAGAAAACTGGGGCAAATGGTTTCTAAACTTTCCTGGAGTCATACAAGTAGTAAGTGACAGGATCCAGGATGTGAACCTAGACAACATAGCTCCAGAATCCATATTCTTTAAAAAAATAATATTTATCTCTCTATATATTTCAAAGACAGAGAGAAAGGAAGGGAGAAGGGGAGAGAAGGTACAAGGAAGAGATATCTTCCATCCACTGGTTTGCTCCCCTAATGGCTACAAGAGTTGCAGCTCACCATGCTGAAGTCAGGAGCCTAGAACTCCATCCAGGTCTCCTATATGGGTGGCAAGGGCCCAAGCACTTGGGCCATCTTCTGCTGCTTTCCCAGGTGTATAAGCCAGAAGGTAGATTAGAACTAGAATAGCCAGCACTTGAACCAGCACACACACAGGATACTGGCACAATGTCAGCCTCAGAATCCATATTCTTAACTTTCTAAACAGATTTTTTTAAAGAGGATATACTTGTGTGCTCATGGAAATTTCTAAATACGAATATAAAAATTAGTTTCAAAGAGAGCAACAAGGGGCCGGCGCTATGGCACAGCGGGTTAACGAACGCCATGGCCTGAAGTGCCAGCATCCCACATGGGCGCCGGTTCGAAACCCGGCTGCTCCACTTCTGATCCAGCTCTCTGCTATAACCTGGGAAAGCAGAAGACAGCCCAAGTCCTTGGGCCCCTGCAACTGTGTGGGAGACCCAGAAGCAGCTCCTGGCTTCAGATTGGCACAGCTCCAGCCATTGCAGCCAATTGGGGAGTGAACCAGCAGATGGAAGACCCCTGTCTCTCTCCCTCTCCCTCTCCTCTCTCTGTGTATCTCTGACTTTCAAATAAATAAATAAATCTTTAAAAAAGAGAGCGCCAGCACCGCGGCTCAATAGGCTAATCCTCCGCCTTGCGGCGCCGGCACACTGGGTTCTAGTCCCAGTCAGGGCTCCGGATTCTGTCCTGGTTGCCTCTCTTCCAGGCCAGCTCTCTGCTGTGGCCCGGGAGTGCAGTGGAGGATGGCCCAAGTGCTTGGGCCCTGCACCCACATGAGAGACCAGGAGGAAGCACCTGGCTCCTGCCTTCGGATCAGCGTGATGCGCCGGCCGTGGTGGCCACTGGAAAGTGAACCAACGGCAAAGGAAGACCTTTCTCTCTGTCTCTCTCTCTCACTGTCCACTCTGCCTGTCAAAAGAGAGAGAGAGAGAGAGAGAGAGAGAGAGAGAGAGAGAGAGAGAGAGCACGCACACAACAATAATTATGGGAGCATATTCTTTGAGAAAATGAGAAAAAAATTCAAAACACTGTTCTCCATTTGGTTTTCCAAGTCCTCTTTCTTCCTTTATCCACCCTGCTGTATGCTGGGAGCCAACCTCAACAGACTGTACTATCTACCTCCCTTGTTCTCTCTCAATTGGAGTCCGCTAATGGAATGAAGCAACAGATCAGAGAAGGAAGAAAAATAAATTAGGATATTTTATTTCCCCAGCTCTCTGTAGGGCCATGGGTTAGCAGTAGCTATTTTCCTCTCCCTAAAGCCATCTTTCTAGATGGTCCTTTCAATAATTATAGTTTCTCTGTATCCCAGTAACAGTGTTCTCTTCATTCTCTGTCAGGATTCCTGTTTTTCCTAGTAATCAAGTGCTTCCATCCCTGGCCACATTTATAACAGATCCTTCACTAAACTCTTTGTGAGAAGTTCTTCTGTTACCTGCCAGGAATCTGATTGATACTCTGTCCAGAGAAAAAATTAATCTCATATAAGAGGAGAGTCTATTTATCCTCTTTAATAAATGGGATGGCAGAGTATATGGATGCAGATATAGGGAGGTTGGTAGGTTAAGTGGTGAAAAGATGAAGTTCTCTAGATTGTCTCTATTATGTCAATGAGAAGAAAGGTCAGCAGCAATGGAGAAGTTGAGGTACATTGCATTTGAGGGAAAAAAAGACATTAAAATAAGCCCTCTGAAACTAAGAAAGTGAACTTCCAAGGAAATATAATAAGGTTTTTTGGTCATAGATTTAAAGTGAAACCAGTTAACAAGATTGTAAGTATTTCTCCAGCTACATTTGGCTGCCTTGGTACAGGCACAGAAGAGACATAGATGGGTTTAGCCAGAGGTTGGCTTTTGCCAGGGAATGGAGGTAACAACAAAGAAACTGAAGATAAATAGGCAAATGAGAAATTACAACAATGAATGTTTTCTAAGGGTGGTTCAGAGAGATGTGAAGTTTTATGGTAACTAAGAGATCATGAAAATGTGCAGGGGTCAGCATTGTGGTGTATGTAGCAGATTCCTCTATTTCTCTCTGTAACTCTTCCTTTCAAATAAATCTTTTTTAAAAAGCCTTGCAAAAAAGAAAGAAAGAAAGAAAGAAAGAAAGAAAGAAAGAAAGAAAGAAAGAAAGAAAGAAAGAAAGAAAGAAAGAAAGAAAGAAAGAAACAAGGAAAGAGAAGAAAATATGCAGAGCCAGTGGTTTAGCAATTCTAATGCATTCAAAGAATGATTGCTACAGGATGAATGGTTGATACAGAAATGCATTCAGGGACTGGTGCTGTGGTGGGATGTGTTAAAATTTTATGGTAACTAAGATATCACAAAAATGTGTGGGGGTTGGTGCTGTAGTGTAGCAAGCTAGGCTGCCTCCTGCAGCACTGGCATCCCATATGGAAGCTGGTTCAAGTTCCAGATGCTCCACTTCTAAAACAGTTCCCTACTAATGTGCCTGACAAAGCAGCTGAAAATGGCACAAGCCCTTGGGTCCCAGGACCCATGCAGGAGACTTAGATGAAGCTCCTGGCTCCTGCTTCAGATCGGCTCAGTTCCGGCAATTGAGGTCATTTGGGGAGTAACCAATAGATGGAAGATCTCTCTCTGTGCCTCTGTCTCTCTGTAGCTCTGCTTTTCAAATAAATAAATCTTTAAAAATAAAATACATTGTCAACAGGAGGTGATGAGTGGTGGTCATAGAATAGAATGCTTAAAACTAAGACTTCAGAAGTTATTAACAATGCTAAGATATGGAGTAAAACGTAAGAGTAGATACATGAGATGCAGTGGAAGAAAAGATTACTATTGGAAAGAAAATCAAGGAACTGATCCAAGAAAATGCATTATTTTCAGACAAACCCACAATAATAACTATAATTATTGAGAGTATACATTTATCATGTAGACCATTAGTGACCATTTTCCTATATCCTTCACTCAATATGCAGTGTCAATATTCTTCTCCATAATCATTCACATTTATTTTTTTAAAAAATCTGTATTAGCTCACCTCTTCTATGTTACATTTAAAAATATTCAAGCTCAGGAATTGCAAGTATTCCCTATCAAAAAATGTTTTTAATACTTGCAAAGGGCCCTATTAAATATGTCAAGCTTTCCATATTTCCAGGGAATGTATTTCTGGAAAAAGATAAAGTTTAAAAATTAAATTTATATGAGGAAAACATCATGAAAAAAGTGAACGTGTACCCTGAAAATTTCTAAGTGGATACTTACATCTAAAATAAACATGTTTTGGGGCTGGTGCTGTGGCACAGCAGGTTGAAGTCCTGGCCTGCATCTCCGGCATCCCTTATGATAACAGTTCGAATCCCAGTTTTGCCCTTCTGATCCAACTCCCTGCTAATGTGCCTGGGAAAACAGCAGAGGATGGCCCAATTCCTTAGGACCCTGAATCCCTGTGGGAGACCCAGAAGAAGCTCCTGGCTCCTGGCTTCATATCAGCTCAGCTCCATCCGTCACAGTCATTTGGGGAGTGAATCAGCAAATGGAGACCTCTCTCTCCATCTCTACCTCTCCCTGTAACTCTTTCAAATAAATAATTAATTTTAAAAAATCTTGTTGATGGTATTAATTATCTCAAATAATGAACTCTAAAGCTCACCTTTATATTTATAATCATTGTCCTATTTTGATCAATTGAAGAGCTTTGACATTTCTTTAAAAAAATTTTCTTCAAAAAAAAAAAAAAAAAACTCCTGCAGCAAATATTTCTGAAGCACAGAGATTATTTCTAAAATAACTGTTTCCTTTTAAGTGACTAATTTTTTAACTTCAAAGCTTTTCTGAAAGCAGTATTTAATATTGAATACAATTACTTTCTGTGAGGTTTAAAGCTTTAAACTGGATACAAGTATTTAGCACAAATAGTTAAGATGCTGTGTAGGATGCCTGCATCTCATATCAGAGTTACTGGTCTGAGTACCAGCTACTCTGCTTTAATTCAGCTTCCTGTTGGCAACAGTTGATGCCTCAAGTATGTGGGTCCCTGCCACCCACATGGGAGGCACAGATTGAGTTCCAGGACCCCCCTCTGGCCTGGCCCAGGCCTAGCTATTGTAGGCATTTAGAGAATGAACAGCAAATGGAAGCTATCTCTGTGTGTGTGTCTCTCATTCTCCCTTTTTCTTGTTGGCTCCCTGCTTCCAATTAAAATGAAAATAACTTTTACAAATAAATAAAATACTGTAAACTTTTAAAGACTTGTTATTGAAATATTTTGTAAGAACAGGCATACCCTCTATGACTTGGTGGCTCTGGATACATTTGATGACTTTATTCATGAATACAGTTTTGCAAAAAGAATTCTAATTTGATGGTTTCAGGAAGGCTAATTATTTTGGCAGCGTATATTTTGATAAGCCAGAACCTGAGGACTCAGAAAACAGAAATAAGATAAATATGCAATAATAATCTCTAAGTTATTATTGAAATGTTTGAAATTCCTAACAGTCTCAAAAGTTCCATGGCTTCTGGACAGAGACCCATTTCTGAGATACAGGAGAAATGTTTCTTTAAGCAACTTTTAGGGCTGAATCATGTAAACAAACTAAGAAGGTAGACCAATGTCCCTTATTCTCTACTTCTTCCACCTTTTTCTAGAATCCAGAGCAGCAGAGGATGGTCCAAGTGCTTGGGCTCCTGCACCCACACAGGAGACCCAGATGAAGTCCTGGCTTTGGTCTGGCCCAGGCCCAGCCATAATAGCCATTTGGGGAGTGCACCAGTGAATGGGAAGATCTCTCTGTGTGTCTCCTCTTCTCTCTCTCAGTAACTCTGCCTTTCAAATAAATAAATCTCTTTTAAAAATACTCAACACAAAATTTGAAAGTAGTTTAAAGTGGTAAGAATGAACATTTAAATCTACATGTTTCAATGCAGTGGAATCCCACAAATAGCTTCCATCAACACCATGAATCTGCAAAGAAAATATATACCTTTTTATTGTATCTGTGACTTATCTATCCACTTCATAAGCTCTTAACCCCGGTTAATTGGGAAAAGTAACCATCTAATCCAATTTGAAATATAGTTTGAACAATCCTAAAATCCTAGTATCCATAAAAATCACAAAAATATCCAAAGCAGCCAAAGTGTTCCTGAACAAAAAAAAAAAAAAAGTCAAACTAGAAGCATCACAATACCCGATTTCAAAGCATACTACAACACTATCATAATTCAAACAGCATGACACTGACATAACAACTGACACATAAATCAATGGGTAGAATAGAGAACACAGAAATTAATCCACATACAGCCAACTGAAATTTGACAGAGGTATCTACAATATATATTGGTAAAAAGATAGTCTTCTCAGTAAATGATGCTGGCAAAACTGGATATATATAAATAGAAGAATGAAATTAGATCTCTACCTCTAATCACATAACAAAATCAGCTCTAGATAGAACAAAAACCAACATTTAAGACCTGAGACAATGAAACTGCTAGAAGAAAATGTGGCATAAACACTTCAAGACAACAGTGTAGATAATGACTTTTTATTTTATTTAAGTTATACTATATATATATATAATTTAGGAACACAGTGACACCTGCACCCCTTCCCTCCCTTCCACTCATGCTCCAACCCTTCCACCTCTTCCCCCTCACATTCTCATTCTTAATTTTCACAAAGATCTATTTTCAGTTTACTTAATGACCAAACAGTTAACCCTACACTATGTAAAAGAGTTCAACAAATAGTATGAAGAGAAAAAAAAAAACTGTTTCCAATGGAAGAGACAAAGGCTAGAAACAATCATAGAATCTCAAAATATCTATTTCACTCTAATAAATTACATTTCAGGTACTCTATTAGTTACTCTATTAGTTACATTGGATCAGGGAAAACATACAGTATCTGTCTTTTGGAGACTGGCTTATTTCATTATAATGGTTTCCAACTGCAACCATCTTGTTGCAAAGGACAGTATTTCATTTTTTTACAGCTAAGTAGTACTCCATAGTGTATATATAAGCCATAATTTCTTTATCCAGGCAACAGTTGATGGACATCTGAGTTGATTCCAGATCTTAACTACTGTGGATTGTGCTGCAATGAACGTGAGGTACAGATAACTCTTTCATATACTGATTTCTCTCGGTTTGGGTAAATTCCTAGGAGTGGGATGGCCTGCTCATATGGTAGGTGTTTGTTCAGATGTCTGATGTATCTCCACACTATCTTCCACAGTGGTTGCACCAGTTACATTACCACCAACAGTGGATCACGGCACCTTTCTCCCCCTACATCCTCACCAGAATTTGTCATTTGTTGATTTCTTCTTGAGAGCCATTCTAACAGGAGGGAGGTGAAACCTCATTATGGTTTTGACTTGCATTTCCCTGACGGCTAGTGATCCTGAGCATTTTCTCTATTGTCTGTTGGCCATTATAATTTATTCTCTAGAAAAATGCCCATTCAAGTCCTTTGTCCATTTCTTAACAGGACTGTCTTGTTGTTGTTGAGTTTCTTAAAGTCTTTATAGATTCTGGATGTTAACCCTTTATCAGTTGCATAGTTTGCAAATATTTTCACCCCTTCTATCAGTTGCCTCTTCACTTTGCTGAGTGTTTCTTTGGCAGCGTAGAGGCTTCTCAGCTTTATATAATCCCACCTGTCAATTTCAGTTTGATGGCCTGTGCTTCTAGGATCTTTTCCAAGAAGTCTTTGCCTATACCAATGTCTTGCAGAGTTTCCCCAATGTTGTCTAGTAATTTGATGGTATCAGGACATAGATTAGGTCTTTGATCCATTTTGAGTGGATTTCTGTGTAAGGTGTAAGGTCAGAGTCAGATTTCATAACTTCTACATGTGGAGATCCAGTTTCCCTAGCATCATTTGTTGAAGAGACTGTCCTTGCTCCAGAGATTGATTTTAGCTCATTTGTCAAAGAAAAGCTGGTTGTAGATATGTGGATTGATTTTATTGTTTATCCCTAGCCTAGTTCAGTACGTCATTCCCTAATCCACCATCTTGGAATCTAGATAATGACTTCTTAGATAAGACTCCCAAAGCACAGGCAACAAAAGAAAAACTAGACAATAGCAATACATCAAACTCAGAAGCTTCTGCCTGTCTGGTAAAGGAACCAATCAATAGAATGAATAGACAACCAACACAATGAAAAAAAAAAATGTAAGCTCTTTATCTGACAATTAATATCCAGAATATCATAGTTAACTCAAAAAACTGAACAAAAAAATAAAACATCAATAAATGCACAGAAAAACTGAATATAGTTCTCAAAAGATTGAAAAAGACAGTTCTCAATACAAATAGCCAAAAATATATGCAAAAAATGCTCAATATGACTAGACATCAGGAAAATGCAAAACAAAACCACATTGAGATATCACCTCACTCCCATCAGAATGGCTATTATCCAAAAAGCAGGGAGCAGTAAACAATGGCAAGTATATGAAGAAAGGGGAACTGATGGGAATGCTATTTAGTGCAGCCACTGCAGAAAACAACATTGAGTTTTCTTTACAAACCAGAATAGACCTGCTATATGATCCAGCAAACCCAAAAGACATGAACTCACTGTATCAAAGAGGTATCTGCTCCACCATGTTTATTGCAGCACTGTTAATAGCCAAAATCAAATGAATAGAACAAGAAATGTGTGTGTACACATACATGTGTTTGTATGTATATACATGCATGTATATATACTAATACACACAAAAAATGAAATATTATTCAGCTATCAAAAAGAATAAAGTTCTGGGACCGGACTGTGGCATAGTAGATTAGTCCTCCACTGGTGGTGTTAGCATCCCAAATGGGCACCAGTTTGAGTCCTAGCTGCTCCTCCCAAGTACTGGGCCCCTGTACTCACATGGGAGACCCAAATGAAGCTACTGACTCCTGGCTTCAGAACAGCCCAGCTCTGGCTGTTGCAGCCATTTGGGGAGTGAACCAGTGGATGGAACACCTCTCTGTCTCTCCTTCTCTCTGTCTATAACTCTGCCTCTCAAATAAATAAATAAAATTTAAAAAATAAAGAATGAAATTCTTTTTTTTTTAAGCTTTTATTTAAAGAATATAAATTTCCAAAGAACAGCTTATGGATCACAATGGCTCCCCCCCACACAACTTCTCTCCCTCCCCCTACCCTCCCCTTTCCCGCTCCCTCTCCCCTTCTGTTCACATCAAGATTCATTTTCAATTCTCTTTATACACAGAAGATCAATTTAGTACATATTACGTAAAGATTTCAACGGTTTGCCCTCGCATAGAGACACAAAATGATAATACTGTTGGAGTACTAGTTATAGTATTAATTCACAATGTACAGCACATTAAGGACAGAGATCCTACATGATTTTTTTTTTAAAAATTGATTGTCTATGCAATTTCCAGTTTAACACCAAGATTTTTTAATCATTTGCAATTATCTTTATATAAAGAAGATCGATTCAATATATACTATGTAAAGATTTCATCAGTTTGCACCCACTCAGAAACACAAAGTGTAAAAATACTGTTTCAGTACTAGTAATAGCATTATTTCACATTGGATAACACATTAAGGACAGATCCCTCATGAGACGTAAGTACACAGTGACTCCTGATGTTGATTTAACAATTTGACACTCTTGTTTATGGCGTCAGTAATCTCCCTAGGCTCTGGTCATGAGTTGCCGAGGCTATGGAAGCCTTTAGGGTTCGTGGACTTCGATCTTATTCCGACAGGGTCATAGTCAAAGTGGAAGTTCTCTCCTCCCTTCAGAGAAAGGTACCTCCTTGTTTGATGGCCCCGTTCTTTCCACTGGGATCTCACTCGCAGAGATCTTTCATTTAGGTCTTCTGTTTTTTTCCAGAATGTCTTGGCTTTCCATGCCTAAACTATTCTCATGGGCTCTTCAGCCAGATCCGAATGCCTTAAGGGCTGATTCTGAGGCCAGAGTGCTATTTAGGACATCTGCCATTAAAGAATGAAATTCTATCACTTGCAGCAAAATGGTTGGAACTGGAAGATATTATGTTGAATGAAATAAGCCAGACACAGAAAGGCAAATACCCCATGTTGTCTTTATTTGTGGGAGCTAAAATGAATTAATGAATGAAAGATTCTGTGGCTATCAGGTTTGCTGCAAATAAAATGTTCTGCCAAACTCTGCTTTAAACATTTGTCAAGGGGAGATCAAGATGGCAGAATAAGGAGGGAGCTTCCTGCTCTAGTCTAGGGGAACATAGTTTAAAAAAAAAAAATGGAGAGAATGCAATGTCAGGGAAGAGTTAGGGAGAAAATGGCAGAGGAAACTCCATGCAAATTAGAGAGACACTGTGAACCTACATAGAGGATGTGGACAACTCAGGATCCCCGCAGCCAAGAGCATCTGCAGCAGCTTAGGAGAGTGAGGTGACACCAGACTGCAGCAGCCCAAGTCACTGGCAATAAAGCCGCAGGATGAGCCTGGCATGAGTACCATTTGGAGCCCTGTGGGGGGCAGTGTATCAGCCAATCTAGAGGGAATAAAAGGGGGCATGTCTCTCTCTCCCTTAACACCAAGCCCTGGCATCCTATAACTAACCAAGAGGGGACAGGCATATTTTGGATATACATAACAGCTATACCATCTCGTATCCATATGTCCAGCAATCAGCTGAGAGGAGAAGCCTGAGTCTGGCTGGGAGAACTGACAGGGAGCTGGGTGCTCATGACTGTTGGGCCCCTGTGTACAGAGACTATGAAAACACTGGTTTCATGTGAGGGCACAGGGTGTGGCTGGTTCTTTGGGCAGTCACTGTGGGCAGCTCCACATGCTCAGGGTTCCCTGATTTCCTATTGAAGGTCATTGCTGCAGGATCCAGGCTTACACTGAGGACTGCACAGATCCTTTTTGTGGTTTCTGTAGCAGCATGAATATTATACCCATAGGGGCTAGTGACCAGGCACTGATATCCTTGGAAGAGAGGAGGTGAGCATGTGACTATGTCAATAGAGCAATTAACTCTCCCTTCTGATAAAAAGAGAGAGAGGGGTTTACCACACCCAATTTGAGTGTCACCTTGGACACTTCCCCTACCCTGGAGCACCGAACAGAGTTCCTGGCAACACCCAGCACACGCCTCAGGGTATTCGCTGTAAAAGCACACATTCCACTAATCTACAGAGGCATAGTCCAAAATAAAAGCCATCAAAGGAAAAAAAAAAAAGTATCTGCAAAAATGTCTAAAAATAAATGCAGCAATTCAAGAAACAAGAATAAGGAAGACAATATGACACCTCCAAAGGAACACAATAACACTTCAATACTAGAATGAAAATTAAGAAAGCAAAGAAATGCCAGAAACAGAATTCAAAAAATTGATTGTAGGAGTATGTAGAAGTAATCAGAAGCAAATCCATGAAATTAAGAAATCCAAACATGACAAAAATGAACACTTTTTCATATGAAATTAAGATTTTAAAGAGAAATCAAAATGAAATATTAGAAATGAAGAATTCAATAGAATAAAAAATATGGTAGAAAGCCTTAACAACAGACTCACTGAGGCAGAAGAATGAATATCCCAGTTAGACAAATCTTTGGAAATTTTACAGTCAGACAAAAAAAAAAGGGAAGAAGAAATTAAAAAACTAAAAAACAGTGCTGGAGATTTATGAGATATTATCAAATAACCCAATATAGGAGTTCTTGAAGACTTGGAAAGAGATATAGAATTAGAAGGCCTTTTTAGTGAAATAATTACAGAATACTTCCCAACTTGGAGGACGAAAGGGACTTATAAGTAGAGGAAGCACACAGAACTCCTAATAGACATGACCAGAAAAGATCTTAACCTCTACACATTATAGTCAAACTCTTCACAGTAAAACATATAGCTTCTAAAATGCGCATGAGAGAAATGCCCTATTACTTTCAGAGGATTTCCAATTAGACTCACAGCTGACTTTTCATCAGAAACCCTATAGGTTAGGAGAAAATGGCAAGATATAGCCCAAGTCTCAAGAGACAAAACTGTCAACCCAGAATACTGTACCCTGCAAAGCTCTCAATTATGAATGAAGGTGAAATTAAGATATTCTGTAAAAGAAATTGAAAGAATTTATCACCAATCATCCAGTCTTACAAAAGATGCTTAAGGATGTGCTACACACAGAAATGTGGTCATCATTATGATAGAAGGTGAAGCAAAAATCTCCCAGTAAAAGTACAAAGGAAATCCGAAGTAAGTAACAGAAATATTTATGGGAAAATGGCAGGGCCAAGTTACTTATCAATAATCACCTTGAATGTAAATGGCCTCAGCTCTCCAGTTAAAAGATACAGACTAGCTGGATTAAAAAACAAAACCCATCTATTTGTTACAAGAAACACATCTCACCAACAAAGATACATGCAGCCTGGAAGTGAAAGGATGGAAAAATATATTCCATGCCAATAAAAACCAAAAAAAAAAAAAAAGAGAGAGCTGGTGTAGCCATCCTAATATCAGACAAAATAGACTTTAACACAAAAACTGTTAGACAAAGAACAGCACTATACAATGTATAAATGTATACACACCTAATTACAGGGCACCTGACTATTTAAGAGAAATGTTAATGGATCTAAAGGGAAATATAAACTCCCATACAATAGTAATGGGACTCCAATACCCCACTCTCAGCAATGGAAAACTAGACAGAAAATCAGCAAGAAAACAACAGTTAATCAACACTATAGATCAAATGGACCTAATGGATATTTATAGAACTTTTCATTCTACAGTTCCAGAAAACACATTCTTCTCACCAGTGCATGGAACTTTCTCTAGGATAGACCACATGCTAGGCCATAAAACAAGTCTCAGCAATTTAAGAAAAAAAATCAAAATCATACCGTATATCTCCTCTGACCACCATGGAATGAAGCTGGAAATCAATACCTCAAGAATCTCTAGAACATATGCAAACACATGGCGACTGAATAACATGCTCCCGAATGAACAGTGGGTCATAGAAAAAATCAAGAGAGAAATCAAAAAACTGTTGAGAACAACTTTTTTTTTTCATACTATTTGTTGAACTCTTTATTTAGTATAGAGTTAATCTTCTATGTAGTAAAAAATAAGAATGAGAATATGAGAGGAAAGAGGAAAAAAGGCAGGTGGGAGGGCAGGTATGGTGGGAAGAATCACTATGTTCCTTAAGTTGTACTTATGAAATGCATGAAGTTTGTGTACCTTAAATAAAAGGTTTCAGGAGAAAATACAAAACACTTGTCAAACAAATTATAAGAATTATATATTACTGCAGTTTTAATGTTTTGTGACCAGAACATCTTTTCCTCTGATTATTGAACATAGCCTCTTCTATTTTCCTGCTGGATTATGGTCTTTTTATTTTTTATTTGTTGAATGAACTCTTTATTTAGTAGTGCCAAAAAGCCTTTGATATTAACGTGAATCAGCATTACATTATCTCAAAAAATAAAATATTAAAAAATAGGAATAAAATATCATTTGATACAAACATTTAAACAATCTCTGTCAGTTAAAACTTCTCACTCATAAGGTCTCCCTCTCATCCTGCTTCCTCCTTCTTTTTAAAACACTGCCCAGGTATATAGGGGATAACAGGAAGCATTTGGCTTATCTTCCTTCATAGTCTTATAGTAGAAATCAGTTAGCTTAAGTAGAGCAATATGATATCCTTTGGCACATTTTCTGACCTCTAATGTGGAATGGAAAACTGTTTGGACCTGAGACCTGTTTTATTGGCTCACAAAATGCTCCCAGGGGCTCTGCCTGGCTGACCATATTCACCTTGGGCTCTACTGGCATTACACTTCTACATTCCTCCCTGAAGTCATGTTATAATTCCCACTCAGCCTCAAAAAGCAGCCAGATTGCTACAAAGCCATCTTCCTTCCAGTAGATGATATCCTGCTAGAAGCTCCCGTGCCAGACCCTCAGTTGTGACTATTAAACAATATAATCAGAAGTGATTCAGGAAAACTAGAAGCCAGATATTCTTTGCCTGCACCACCATACATATTCTAGTGTGGATGAGCAGTTTCTAACAGCATGAATAGCAGCTGGCCTGCCCTCAAAAATCGTAAGTAGGAATCTGGCAGATAGAAGATTAACTCTATGTTCAGGGATGACTTCCCTTTTCAGACACTAATCTGACCACTTTGTTCTCTTTCCATTGTTCCTTTCTCTTTCAAAAATTCATTCCCTGGGCATGAAAAAGAGTGAGTTTTTCCTTTATTCCCCCTAGATCATATTCTTCAATTTAGAGGCCACACTTTTTGACTTTGTTATCATGAATTCAAAAATGTGGCTTTTATTTACTATGAGAAAACCGCAATAATCAACCCTTTGTATTTAGCCATCCATGTAATAAGAGGAAGAACAAAAAATTAGAAAATCTACCTCAGTATTATATAACCTAATAACTTAGATTCTTTTTGTTTGTTTGTTTTTTTGTTTTTTTGGACAGGCAGAGTAGACAGTGAGAGAGAGAGACAGAGAGAGAATGGCACGCTGCAGTCGGCGCACCGCGCCGATCCCAAGGCAGGAGCCAGGTGCTTCTCCTGGTTTCCCATGGGGTGCAGGGCCCAAGCACTTGGGCCATCCTCCACTGCACTCCCAGGCCACAGCAGACAGCTGGACTGGAAGAGGGGCAACCGGGACAGAATCTGGTGCTGACTGGGACTAGAACCCACTGTGCCGGCGCCGCAGGCGGAGGATTAGCCTATTGAGCTGTGGCACTAGCCAACTTAGATTCTAATAATTTAATGGCTTAGGTTATTACAAGAATATGGAAAAAGATCTTTCCAAACAGAATGGTGTTACCTGGGTACTTAATTTACCACTTTACTAGCGTAAACCTCTCATTCCTACCCCATTCCCAGGTTGTCCTCCTCTCCCCAGTATCTGACTCTGCTTTTTCAAGGAAACAAATTGCATTTCAATGTAACTTTGTCTCTTTTCCTCTTCTTTTTTCTAAAACAAAACTATTTTAAAACAGAAATTGCTTTCTCTCCTGCAAAGCAATTTTAAAATAATTAACAAAAAGGAAAAGACTATGGCTAAATAATTATCCTTTCCCTATGTTTGAATAAGTCAAGGTATCACTAATGCCAAAGCTACCTATTAAGCAAGTATACAACAAAGTGTACAGCAAAATTAGTCAGAAAAAAGGTAGAATTAGAACTCAGTATGAATCCATCATAAACAAGAGTCATAAGAGAACATGGAGATGACTGATGTTTATAGATCAAGATATCAAAGTCCAAAAAGATCAGGTGAATTGCCCAAGATCATATACCATATGTTTAGAGGCTCTACTGACTCTCAGATCCCTTTGACATAAGACAATTATCCCTCAATCCTTTTCTTCTACTTACAAATTCAATCAAGTTTCTGAAAGCTTGTCTAATAGAACTAGAGTTCTGCCTCACGCTCTGCAGTTCTGATTTGGCTAGATTCCCAATATCCAACATTAGTTATGAACTCAACAATTATATAATCTTCAACTTACCTAGCTATTACAAATTTGGTTTTTATGTTTTTAATATAGCATTAATAATATGGATAATAATATTGATGAGGATTACAGACAATATATATCTATAGCTATTACAAATTTGTTTTTTATGTTTTTAAGATAGCATTAATAATATGGTTAATAATATTGATGAGGATTACAGACAATATATCTACAACAGATACCATTACTTTTTCATTCAATAGCTGTTTTTCCCTCATTCTACACCAATAGGACACCAATTTTGTGGGCAACAGCAATGTATCCACCTCAGAGACTCATGATTGGTTTAAATAAATCATTACAATACTTTCCTCCATTTCTTAGCCTCCTTTGTGTTAGTGGTGGTCACATGACCACCAGTTCTGACCAGTATGACATAAAGTAAATCTATACTAGGAAGGAGGTATGACACAGGTGGCAGCTCTGGGGATGGTTTGCTTTTTTGATAAAGCAAAGAACAATGAAAATTGAAGCTGATCCTCTTTGTTATACCTCTTTCTTGCTGCCTTACATATGGATATGGTATCTAGGACCACTGAAACCATATAATGATCATGAAATAATAAACATGAGAGAAATACCAGAATAAATGAAGAGACATTTTGCTAGAACTTTCCTATGATGCTAACTTAATGCTAGCATTTGCCTACCTTTGGATTTCCTATATAATAAACCTAAAACTCTAGCTGCTTAGTAAGATTTCTGCTCCTTTCAAATAAGTATATTTCTAACTTGAGAATCTAAAAAGGACCAGGCATGCTGCAACACTCAATTATTCATATATTCAATTTATAGTCATTTATTTAGTGATTGTTATATGTTAAGTACTTAACTAAAATAAAAGATATAAGATTGAATAGGACTGGTAATATGAGTGTTCTTATGAAATTTACATTCTAGAAGAGAAAGTCATGCAATAAGCATACCCAAAAAAATTTTTGGCCTGCGTCGCAGCTCACTTGGCTAATCCTCTGCCTGCGGCGCCAGCACCCCAGGTTCTAGTCCCGGTTGGGGCACCAGATTCTGTCCTGGT
Source organism: Sylvilagus floridanus (assembly GCA_949820135.1). Taxonomy (NCBI): domain Eukaryota; kingdom Metazoa; phylum Chordata; class Mammalia; order Lagomorpha; family Leporidae; genus Sylvilagus; species Sylvilagus floridanus. The sequence goes on along the minus strand of OX463224.1, from coordinate 52,262,800 downwards.
TGCTCCTCTTCCAGTCCAGCTCTCTGCTGTGGCCCAGGAAGGCAGTGGAGGATGGCCCAAGTGCTTGGGCCCTGCACCCACATGGGAGACCAGGAGGAAGCACCTGGCTCCTAGCCTCGGATCGGCGCAGCACACTGGCCACAGCATGCCAGCCGTAGCGGCCATTTGAAAGGTGAACCAACAGAAAAGGAAGACCTTTCTCTCTGTCTCTCTCTGTCTAACTCTGCCTGTCAAAAAAATAAATAAATATTTCTCACAGTGATAAACACAGTAATTGAAATAAAAGAGGGCATTATGGTAAATGTGATTTGGGGATGATATAGAGCTGGGGAGGGAGGTGGAAATGTACTTTACACACCAGTAATGAAAAGATCTGAGTATAAAAGTACCCCAGACAAAAGAAAACCAGGTGGGAACATCCTGAGACAACATTTAGAGCAGAGCAAAAGTCAATGTGCCTGGAGGATTCCAAATAGGAAAGAGTAGAGATAAGACAAGTAAGCACGGGTGATAGGGAATCTCACAGGTAAGAAGTTTGAACTTTAATCTAAGACTAGTAAAAGGCTACTAGAAGTTTTAATTCACCAATAGTATCTAAATATTTTAAATAAATGCAGTATAAAAATATGATTTAGACCAGCTGGAGAAATTCCTTTCAATTGTACCTGTTTAGCCCAAATACCTATTTTAAAGTACTCATAACAATTATACTTGATAATGTCTCTCCCTTAGTAGCCATGAACTCCATGAAGACAGAGTACACATCTGTCTTATCATTAAATTTCCAAAGTCTAAAGTAGTCTCTAAGAATAAAAGTCAAATACATTTTGTCAAATGAAAGAAATTTAATGAAAAGACTATTCCATGCCAGACATTGGTTCAATTAGAACCAATTCCTTCCTACATTCAAGAAACTCAAAGTGTACTGAAGGAGACTAAAATGCAATCAATTAACAACAGAATAGTAAGTACTGCACCAGAAATACAAATACTATGCAAACAAAGGGAGAGAGAAATTAATTCTACTTAAAGAAAGAAAAAATATTAAGGAGGTTTTTAACCAAGTAATAAATTCTGATTTCCTTGTGGTTGGATGTTTACACTTAGGAAAACAGTCTGTATCATGTTACACTAGTTTCATCAGTTTCACAGTTCAATAGAATATATACTCAATAGAGAACACATTTTTTATATAATTACCATGCTAAATCAGGACATATGGAAAAACCTTATTTCTAAATCATCTAGGATACTCTTATTCCTAAAATAACAGAATATTCTCTGTACTTCTGTTATGTCTATCAACTCCCTGAAAGTATTTCAACAACTGAATGTTGAACTCAAGGCTACAATGTTAGTAATATTAGTATTTCTGCTACTGGAAAACCTGGATGAGAAAACATTGTATTCTTTTTTGCCAACTACCACTTTCTAGTTACAGTGGTCATCATCAAACTTTCATTTATTATATACCTAGCAGAAATCATCAGATTCATTCATGCTTTAGACCTTTCAGGTTTCATGACCTTATTGTGTAAAGAAGTCTCATAAGCCATTGAAATGATTTTTTTTCCTATTTCAGCTACAGTACAAATATAATCATTCAGCATTCAGAAACAAGCAGCCTCATAAGACTCTGAAGCACATAAATTTAGTTAAATGGTGCCATCTGGTGACATAAATCTTTGGATTTTTTTTTTAAGTTTTTTTTTTTATTTATTTATTTGAAAGGTCAATTGACCTAGAGGGAAGGAGAGGTAGAGATTAGAGAGAGATCTTCCATCCTCTGGTTTACTTCCCCAACTGGCCGAAACAGAAGATCAGAGACAGGCTGAATTCAGGAGCCCAAAACTCCACCTAGATTTCCCAGGTGAATGGCAGGGACCCAGATACTTGGGTCAACTTTCCTTGCTTTCCCTCGTGCATTAGCAGGGAGCTAGATCAGAAGCAGTAAACTGGAACTCAAACCTTTGCTCCCATATGGGATGCCAGTGTTGCAAGCCATATCTTAACAAACTGCACCACAACAGTCCCCCATAAATCCTTCTTTTAAATTTATTTTATGTATCTGAAAGACAGAAAATCTAAGAGACAGAGATCTCTCATCCTCTGATTTATTCTCCAAATGCGTACAATAGCTGCGGGTGGGCCAGGCAAAAGGCAGGAGCCAGGAATTTAACCCAGGTCTTTCACATGGATGGAAAGGACACAACTACTTGAGCCATCACCTGCTGCCTCTGGGAGTACAGATGATCAGGAAGCTGCAATTGGGAGCAGAGCCAGAAATCAAGCCCAGGCACTCTGATATGATACGCAGGTGTCCCAAGCATCATGTTAACCACTGTGTCAAACACCTGCCCATAGTGACAAGTCTTACAGTAAATGTATGAAGTCCAGAGCCAAGAATAGCAGAACCCAAAGTGTCAGATTTAACTTAAGAGCCCACCTGACATGAAACACACCACTAAAGGGAATCACAAAAATTTAGTCACATCTTTTCCTTACTTTTCTTATACCTCAAGTATATCCTCAAACTTAAAGACTTAAAAGTCTATGGAAGAGACAGGTCAAACTTGACTTTCTGTCCAACTACTAGGGAACATTTAAGAGACTAAGTATCGAGAACATATTGAACTCCTGTTCTAGTCAGAAACATTTCTCACTCTCCTTTGAGCCTCTATGACTCCGGTTAATTTTCAACACTTCAGATACCATTATTTAAGTTTTCCCTGATTCCACTGCTAAAGTTAAATCTCTCACTTGTAGCAACCTCTAATTCCCCTTTGTAGCACTTATCACAATTGTTTTAATTTATTTAACAGGTAGAGTTATAGCCAGTGAGAGATAGACAGACAGAAACAAAGGTCTTCCTTCTTTTGGTTCACCCCCCAAATGGCCGCCATGGCCAGCGCTGCGCTGATCCAAAGCCAGGAGCCAGGAGCTTCCTCCTGGTGTCCTACGCAGGTGCAGGGCCCAAGCACTTGGGCCATCCTCCACTGCCTTCCTGGGCCACAGCAGAGAGCTGGACTGGAAGAGGAGCAACTGGGATTAGAACCCAGTGCCCATATGGGATGCCGGCACCACAGGCAGAGTATTAACCAAGTGAGCTTCGGCACAAGCCTCTATCATAATTATTAATATAAACCATGAAATTTTGCTTTTGATACACACTCTCCCAAGTGTGTATCACAGTGCTTGGCATAGTGTCCAATAAATATATTGCAAATGAATGAACACATGGATGCATAGGGAAAATGTCTTTCTCCATCCTCTCTTCCAACCCACATCCTATCAGTGAAAAGACTCAGCTGTCGTTTACATTTTATGTAAAAGCTTTCATGATAACAACAAATCATAATAACCTCATGCTTCTCCAAACTCCCATAAGGCTTTGGTCCAGATCCCAAAGTTTAGTCCTTGACTACATGCTGCCTTGTACTTTTTAGCACATCTGTGAATATTATCTTCCCAATTGATTTTAAGCTTATTAAGTAGAGATTTGGTTTTAGAAATATCCATATGCATATGTCTACACATTTAAACATTTCATAAATATCTTGTTAATTATTATTACTCAAATGCAGTAACTGGAATACCTACACTCTTTTTGTAAACAATTAATCAGGAATATAGTAGACCTTAGCATCTCAGAATTTAATAATTCATTGTTTTAACCAGTCAAGACTTATTTTAAGGTCTGTAACATGTAACTTGTTTGTTTCACCAAAGCACATGCAGCAAGCATTATCGAGTGAGTCTCTCACCTACTGCCAAACAGCAGCATCTCAATGCTGTTCTCCATCTACAGTAACATAGGTACAAATTATCATTAGGTATAAAAAAGGGAAAAAATCATATATTTCAGGCATACTACTGCATATGCTATTTCATTTCCAAAGGAAACTCAGATGTCACAATGATATTTGTGAATTCTCTTGAGACATAAATTCCAGAAAGGGAATTCCAGAAAGGGAATGATTCATTATACTTGTTAAAGATTAATAATTACTTTATTTTCTCCAGATGGCTAAATATCTACCCATTTAGAACACATGTTCTCAAATGTTAACATTCCTCAGAATCACCTGGAAGGATTACTAAATCACTATTTGCTGAGCCCTGCTTACACAGTTTCTGATTCAGTAGGTCTGGCTTAGACCCAAAAATTTATAATCCTAACCAACTTCACATGAGACTGGTGCTGCTGGTCCAAGAACCATGCTTGGAGACTCTCTCTTTTAGAGATTTACAGCCAAGTTGCCCCAAATTCACCCAACTCTATGGATCTTTACAATCACCATTATCTATAAAAAAAAAATTCATGATGTCTTAACGATCAGGTGGCAGAAAGTATACATTAAGACCAAAATAGCCATGGTGTTTTCAAGTAAATATTATTTTGAAATAAAAATTGTACATTAGAATTACTATTTGGGGAAAATATGTAGCTGGATTTTTCTTTACTCAAACTAAAATGTGACAAAACCATTATACATATTTATTTTGTACCCTTAATACCATTATTATTAATAATTAACTGGTTCCATGCCGGTGCTGCGGCTCACTAGGCTAATCCTCCACCTTGTGGTGCCAGCACACCAGGTTCTAGTCCCGGTTGCCCATCTTCCAGGCCAGCTCTCTGCTGTGGCCAGGGAGGGCAGTGGAGGATGGCCCAAGTGCTTGGGCCTTGCACCCCATGGGAGATCAGGAGAAGCACCTGTCTCCTGCCATTGGATCAGCGCAGTGCGCCAGCCACAGCGCACCAGCCGCGGCGGCCATTGGAGGGTGAACCAACAGCAAAGGAAGACCTTTCTCTTTGTCTCTCTCTCTCACTATCCACTCTGTCAAAAAAAAAATTTTTTTAACTTAAAAAAAATAATTAACTAGTTCCTTATTTAATGTCTCTTTTCTCCACTTGCCCTTAAAGGTAAGGACCATGCTCTGTAGTTCACTCCTACATCTCCATTGCTTAGCACAATGTCTATCACAAGACGGGAATTTTAAAAACTGAGTAAAAGAATAAAAATGCATTAAAGGCCTATTTTTATCTTTAGCAATCCACATTCTGGGAGTACAAAGCTTAATTATATATAATCCTCAGCCTCAAACTACTCAGACTCTTGGGGGGAATAAAAATATATTCAATTCTTTACAAGAAAACATAGTAATAAAAAAATGAAATTACCTAAATGAAAGATCTCTGTGAGTGAGATCCCAGTGCAAAGAACAGGTCATCAAAGAGGAGGTACCTTTCTCTGAAGGGAGGATAAAACTTCCACTTTGACTATGGCCTTGTCGAAATATGATCAGAGTCGGCGATCTCAAAAGGCCTCCATAGCCTTGGCAACTCATGACTAGAGACTAGGGTGATTACTGATGCCATAAACAAGAATGTCAATTTGTTAAGTCAACAACAGGAGTCACTGTGTACTTACTCCTCATGTAGGATCTCTGTCCTTAATGTGCTGTACATCGTGATTTAATGCTATAACTAGTACTCAAACAGTATTTTTCACTTTTTGTTTCTGTGTGAGTGCAAACTGTTGAAAGCTTTACTTAATATATGCTAAATTGATCTTCGTATATAAAGATAATTGAAAATGAATCTTGATGTGAACGGAAGGGGAGAGAGAGCGGTAGAGGGGAGGGTTGTGGGTGGGAGGGAAGTTAAGGGGGTGGGGGAAAGCCACTGTAATCCATAAGCTGTACTTTGGAAATTTATACTCATTAAATAAAAGCTAAAAAAAAAAGAAAACATAGTAAGTGCTTTATAGTAATATGAACAAAATGTTGTGAGATATAATCAAAGGGCTGGTTAAAGCTTCTAGCAAACAGGAACAAGGCAGAAGTTTCCTAGGAAATGATAAATCCCAATATGTATACATTTGTTGTATAACCCCTATTGCTACTAATCTCAAGTAGCCATAAGGCTCCCTGTTAAGTTTTATGGAAATAAGAAGTATTATACTCTAACACTGAGCCTGATACATAAGGTTTACCAGTCTCCATAAAACAGGATGGGCACTTTTTTGTGAGATGTCACTACTAGTAGAGTTTTAAATAAAGTACCACTTTATTGCCCATTCTGTTGTAAGTCTTTCCCAAAATTTTCCTCTCAAAGTAGTGAAATGAGAGGACAAATTAGATAAACAAGGCAAGTAAGATTCCAGAAAAGGATGAAATATGTGTAGTCCTTTCCATACCTGTGTAGGTAATGACTAAAGAATAAGACACAATTCTCAAATTATAAAAACAAAGGATATTTGTGTCACCCACATAAAAATGAATTGACCCATTGTATTAACATTTTTAAATAAATAATTGTGATGATAATACAGAGACTTAAGTTTTCAAAGTAGACTTTGAAGACTATAAAAATAAGAAAAATGTTCCATCTTGTCCCTTCATCACCAAAATGCAGAATAACCTAGTAGAGTGCCTTGAGAATCCAAGTATTTTAGCTACTCTAAATGAAAGACTTAAATTAGTTTGTAGGAAATCATGGGATTCCAATCCACTATATGAGAATTCTGAAGAGTAGTACTGATATTATAATCACCATAAAACTAATTTTCCATAGGATAAGCTTTTTTCTTAGTTTTGCCACAAGATGTCACCCTACACCTGGCATCAAAATATGTAGCTTCTAGCATATTGCCCTTTTTAATATTTTTGTTTTTGTACCTCAATGAACATTGATCACTAATTTTCAAAACAACAAAAGTGACTGTATTCCAGTTTCGGTTATTGGTAAAATGATAAATCAAAAGAATTAATACAGGGACTTTAGAATAAAGTTAAACAGTTCATCATTCTCCATGCTTATCACATAGCTTGTATTTTATCAATGGATTTTATATTCTTCTCCTTCATTACAAAAGAATCCCAAATGATTACCTTTATAATTAAAGTTGTATTTTTCAAATTAATTTAAAAACTAATGCCTTTGTTATCATATTCTGTTGTGTTACCACAAAACAAATTTATAAATGTTTTGTACCCTATAATACTGGTCACAGTTTTGTAGGCAGAATTTTAGTCCTCAAAGATGATGCCGAGACATAGTAGTGTTCTTTTTTAACATATCATGAAAGATCACAAAATGAAGATAACATTCATTTGTACAGTGAGTGATGCTTTTCATCTGTAAAAAGAGGATTTAGTTTCCTAGTCACAAGTAAGACTTAAAGCACATTATACAATGATAGTAACAGATTTTATCATCCATTTTTGTTCCTTTTTCTGCATTGTAATTCCCTTGTGTTGTTGTAGTTAATGGGGACTGCTGCAATATACTCTTTCCATGCACTATATTAAAACAATGGGTGAAGTCACTATTACTTGTAAACAAACAAACAAAAAATAATATGGAGGAAATTGGTTCAAATACAAAGCAAATTTTAAAACACAAACAATGTCCTATCTATCAAGGCCTCCCTATCTATGCTTTTACAAAGATATAAATCCTCTTCAGGATGTAAAAGGCTATATGACTTTCTTCTTTTGTGTCCTTAAAGAAAATACAGTGACACCACTCAAACATTCAATAAGAAAAAGAAATCAGTATTTAGCTACCCACACAGAATTCAACAGAAAATTATTTTTGTTGTACAATGGTACTCCATTATTTGTACTCAGGTTTATCCTAAAATGAAATTTAAAGATCAGCTAAAGCAAATCTATCCACTCAAAGCTGGGCATTGGGATTGCTTACATAACAGCTTTTTACAGATTATTGTTGCCTTTCATTTTATTAGAGAAATTCAAATTTCACCATAGATTAAGCCAAGATATTTATCACTCACTTAAAATAATAGCAAAATACAATTATATGGCACTCATTTGTTTTATGTCCTAGGTAATAATATTATGTTACCAAATGATTACATTATCAAAATAAAGAGTTATCTAAATCATCCAAAAACACTCTTCCTAAATCAGGTTCTCAAAAGCTCAGGCTCTTAAAAGATTTAACCAGTGTTAAACAAATACAGCACACAAATCTATTTAGATACACTGCCATTTAATTAATGGTCTTTACTAATTATCAACTGGATCAAACAATTAGTTTTTAATTATGAAACCTGTGGTTTCAAAATGCCCTCTCAAATACTATTCTCTAATGACCGAGTTTATTTAAATTCTGTGAGACTCTACTAAGAGTTATTTTTATTTAATGCCAGCTGAGATGATTATAGTTATTTTTGTCATTCATTCTTGCTAGCCACAATATAATATTTTATTTTTTAAAGGTCTATTTTTATTTATTTGAAAGACAGAGTGAGAGAAAGAGAGAGAGTCTTCTATCTGCTGGTTCACTCCCCAGAGCACCACAATGGCCAAAGCTGAGCGGATCCAAAGCTAGGAGCCAGGAATTTCTTCCAAATCTTCAACATAGGTGCAGGGGCCCAAGGACTGGAGCCAGGAATTTCTTCCAAATCTTCAACATAGGTGCAGGGGTCCAAGGACTTGAGCCAGCTTCTACTGCTTTCCCAGGCCATAGCAGAGAGCTAGATTAGGAGTGGAGCAAGCAGAACTCAAACCTAAGCCCATATGGGATGCCTGTGCTGCAGGCTGGGGCTTTAACCTGCTGCACCACAGTGCCGGGCTCCCACAATAAAATATTTTAAATAACTTAACCTGGGCCAGCACTGCAGGTAAAGCTGCCACCTGTAGTGCTGACATCCCATTTGGTCACCGATTCAGGTCTGGGCTGCTCCACTTCGAATCCAGCTCTCTGCTATGGCCCAGGAAAGCAGAAGAGGACCCAAAGACTTGGACCCCTCACTCAGGTGGGAGACCAGGAAGAAGCTCCTGGTTTCAGATCGGTGCAGCTCCTACAGTTGCGGCCAATTATGGAGTGAATCAGCAGATGAAAGACCTCTCTCTCTCTGCCTCTCCTTCTCTCTCTGTAACTCTGACTTTCAAATAAATAAATACATCTTTAAAAAAAATAAATTAACCCACAATAATCCTATAAAGCTTTTTACTTCTATTTCTATTCAATAAACTGATTCAGATGTTTGACATTCAGTGATTTTTTAAATTATATTCAAACTGTAAAGTTGGAGTTCTTATCAATAAATGTGGACATGAGAACATAAGTAAAAAATTTTTAAGATTAAACCTCATAAATTCCCATTTTTAGATTTCATGTCAATAACCACTAGACCTGAAAAAGCCATGAAAATAAATAGTAAGCTCAGTTATTTCTTTAAAACATACTGTACGCAGTGTAGGTTTTTAAGAATTATTCAGTAAGTTTTTTGGGGGGGAATATTTATATCTTTAGTTTATCTCCTAAAATATGAAAAAAGAAAAGCTAACTTTTGCATAATTCCAAATATCTATGCATAATATAAGCAAATCATATCCTTTATTTTCTTCACAATTCTTAACAAGTTGGAGAAAAAGCATAAGGTAAAACACAGTATAGTTTGATTCACAAAATTAGGGAGAATCCAAAAACACCGAGATTTTCAATAAACTTTTCCGTTCTGGATATTAAATTTTCCTAATAAAAAAAGCAAAGAATATGAAAGAGTGCTTTATTTTATTTCACAGTAAAACTTTGATTCTAACTGATTATAATCTGTGATTTTCATGTTAGACTATTCATTTCTAGAAGAAGGCAATTTCTTTATCACATTTATCCTCAACTGTTTACAGTAAAATACTCAGGTTTTTTTGTTTGCCTGTGAAAATTTTTCCTCCTATAAGAAAATTCCTTCACTATATATTTTTTTCAGTAACCCATATTGATTTGTATTTTGTAACAATTCTTTTCTAAGTTAACCTTAAATAAGAAAAAGAAAACAAAATAAACAAAAATCCTCCATTCCACTACCAAGAAGTTATTCGTCTGAAATTTTGTTAACATCAGGTTATTTTACCACATTATTCAAACCATTAAGCCCCACTCTGACCACTAATATGGTAAAGAATTTTTTAACACATACCTAGCAAAGCTTGGAATAAGCTGCTCTTAAAGATACTCATCACCTTTTTAACAGCATTTTTCAGCAACTGTTCCTCTGGTTTCCTTAACTTTTTGCAATATTCTTCCAGTAATGATAAAGCTCGATCAGTATCTGAAAAATAGGATTTTAAAATTATATTACAATCTAAGAAAAGTAGTAAGCTAACATTATTGAATAGTTGTATTCCTAATTTCATGACACAAGATCATCATAAATTTCATGAACTATCATAAGAAACTGGTTAAACACCTGATTTCAATATCCTAGTATATCTCCATAGTTGTGACTAAGTAATCTGCAGTTGTAAAGCAAAATACAATGCTAGCCAATAGACGTTCACATAATACATGTAATACTCTTATCTTAAAAAAAATTATCCTAAAATTGATGATTTCCTACAAAATGATGCCCAAGTTCCTGAACATGGCCTTTGAGACCTCCCTCCCAAGATCAGTTTACAGCCTTATTTACCACTATATACTGCACCCCCTCAAAACACACATAGAGTGCCCAGGTCATACTTGATTACTAACTTTTCTATTCCTTTCTACACACACACTATCTACTTTTTCTCATCTCTTCATTTATCCTTGTTCTTCCTGCTCCACAAACTGGAATATCTTCTTTCATACCACTATCTTTCCCTTTAAGCAGTGTGCTGCATTGAAAAAGTTTGCTGTCAGCAGGATCTGGTAATCAAACACACTTAAAAGAACATAGCCGTGGCCGGCGCTGCAGCTCACCAGGCTAATCCTCTGCCTGGGACGCCAGAACCCTGGATTCTGTCCCAGTTGCTCCTCTTCCAGTCCAGCTCTCTGCTGTGGCCCAGAAAGGCAGTGGAGGATGGCCCAAGTGCTTGGGCCCTGTACCCACATGGGAGACCAGGAGGAAGCACCTGGCTCCTGGCTTCGGATAGGTGCAGCGCACAGGCCTAGGCGGCCATTTGAGGGGTGAACCAATGGAAGGAAGACCTTTCTCTCTGTCTCTCTCTGTCTAACTGCCTGCAAAAAAAAAAAAAAATTCTCTTAGCTTCAATTCTCACAGGTCCTGGGATTAAGTAAAACAACATATGCCAATGCCCACTACATGGAATGGGCATTTGGCACAGTGGTTAGCTATTTCATGCTCATTCCCATATCAGAGGGCATGGATTTGAATCCCAGCTGTTTCCTATTCAAGCTTCCTGTTAATATGCAACCTGGGAGGCAACACATGACTCAAGCACTTGGGTCCCTCCCACTCACAAGAGGAGCACCTGATTGCAATCATTTGGGATTTAAGGAGTGAACCAATTGATGAACATCTCTCTCCTCTCCCTCTTCCTCTCTCCCTGTCCACCCCACTCCCTCTGCCTCCCTCCCTGCTTCCCTTTCAAATGAATTCAAAAATAAAGTTAAAAATTTAAATCTTAGGGTCACCGCTGTGGCTCAGTGGGTAAAAGCCACGACCTACAGCACCAGCATCCCATATGGGCACAGGTTTGAGTCCTGACTGCTACACTTCCAATCTAGCTCCCTGCTACTGCACCTGGGAAAGCAATGGTTCCATGCACCTATCCATATACATGAAATTTTTTCTAAATTATGTAAGGGTAATACATGTAACTTTATATTGGAAACTTCACTAGTCAGTTGATTCTCAAGACAATGATAGCCAACATGGGGTAGAATTAATGAATGAATAGTTCTAACTTGAATGTTGGTTAATTTATTGTTATATTTCTGATTAAGATGCAAATAAAAAAAACAGACATGGTTTATGTAAAAGCCTCACTTGTGGGGCTAGCATTATCATCCAAGGGGTTAAGCTGCCACCTGCAACATATGATCACCAGATCAAGTCCCAGCTGCTCTACTTCTAATCCAACTCCCTCCTAATGACCCTGGAAAAGCAGCAGAGAATAGCCTAAGTATTTGGGCCCCACAACCACATAAAAGACGTGTTGGAATTCCAGACTCTTGGCTTCTGCCTGGCCCAGCTCTGGCTGTTACAGCCATTTGGGAAGTGAATCAGTGGATGAAAGATCTCTTTCTCTATTTCTCTCTGTAACTCTGCCTTTCAAATAAATTAATAAATCTTTAAATAAAATAATAAAACCCCACTTGTTAATTGTGTAATTTCTTTGCTAAATAATTTTAAATAGGAAGGATTTCATCAATTTGTGAAAATCAAAATGTAACAGCTTTAGACAGATACAATATATTCTTGACTTGCACTTGCATTTTGACATTTTCCTTATCATTTTCTTAGCAGCAAAACAATAACTCAAGCCTCAATTTGCAACATTTACAATTTCAGAGGCATAAATATTCTCGCCATGGCCAATTTCAAGCAACCAACATAATGTCATTGAAAGAGAACCTGGAAAGAAATGCATAGCAACACACCATTATACAGTTTTTCAAGCATTCAGATACACAAATGTAAACAACCTCAAGAGCAAAGATGCTATCAAAATGAAAAATAATTATTGCTTCTCGGCCTTTTGGTTAAGGTCAAGTACAAAATGAAAAACAATCAGGAATTGATGAGTTTTCAGTATTTATTACTTTGACTTTAATATAAATTAAGTTTATATATAATTTTAAATGGCTGTTTAACAACAAGCTTGCAGCCAGCGCTGCGGCTCACTAGGCTAATCCTGCACCTGCAGCACCGACATCCCAAGTTCTAGTCCCAGTTGGGGCTCCGGATTCTGTTTCAGTTGCTCCTTTCCAGGTCAGCTCTCTGCTGTGGCCCAGGAAGGCAGTGAAGGATAGCCCAAGTGCTTGGGCCCTGCACCAACATGGGAGACCAGGAGGAAGCACCTGGCTCCTGGCTTCCGATCGGTGCAGCTCGCCGGCCATAGCAGCCATTTTAGGGGTTTCCCCACGGAAGGAAGACATTTCTTTCTCTCTCTCTCTGTCTCTGTCTCTCTCTCTCTCTCACTAACTCTGCCTGTCAAAAAATAAAAAATAAAAAAAAAAAAAAACAAGCTTGCAAAGTTGATAAAAACTTAATGACAGGTTCAGGCAACTGCTGCCAGCACCCCACTGCATCTAGGGCAACATCTTTTCTAGGTTTTTCTCCTACATCTTGATGCTCCCTCTTAAAACACTTTTATTGGTTTCCCTCATTTCTCAGTAAGGCGCAATCATTTAAGGGAAACTGCTGATTGTCTAATTTTGACAAAATGAGAGAAAGTATTTACCTCTGATTTACAGTTGTTAAAAATATTATACAGGTAAGGTAGGAAGGCATATTTTCAAATTAAAGTTCTATACAATATATTAGGATATGTTTCTGTCATCCTCTTTGTTAATATATCTTATTTTATAATTACAGAGAGTACCCTGGTCATTCACACTCATTTTTATATTTCTAACATTCTTTGTAAAAGAGTATTAACTACAGAATGTCCTCCTTCATGTATTATTGCCTTGAAATAAGTGAGAAACTCAACTGGGCAATGTTAGCTTACTCACTTCACTTTCTAACTCATTCTTATCCACTACTTACTAATGCAAGTAATCAACAATACCATAATTATATTGTATCTCCCTCAGTAATTATAGGATAGAAATTCAAAAAGTTCATGGAAAATTGAATCAAAAGCTAAACTAATTCTGCTTTAAAAAAAAAAAAAAGATTTTAAGCCATGCACTATATTTTCATACTACACATTTCCATGAACATTTTAAAGACAGGTAGTATATATCTTTGGACTCATCTCCAATGCCTAGGGGATTAGTATTTCCAATGTTTGTTTCATTTTTTAAACAGTTATTTTAAAAAATTTACTAAATGCACGATACTTTCTTTTCTCTTTTTGTTGTTGCTCTTTAGTTATAACTTTGAAGCCTTTTTTTTTTTTTACTTCTGTGGCCTTTTCTGCATTTACTTACTTAATTTACTCTTTTGTTATAAAGGGCACATCTCACACATACATTAATAACATTCTTATTATCACATCTACAATATAGTTTGCTTTCTAATGAGACTTTCCACTCACTTATTCAATGTTTACTGAGTAACTACTCGGAGAAGTCACTGTGTTGATTCAAAGCAGCTAGGTGTTCTCTGAATTAGCAGAGCCTGTCAGTTCCGTATGAGAAAATCTGACACACAGAACAAAATGGAATATAAGAAAAAAATGAATGGTCAAATATGATCAAGACTCTCTCAGATAACTTGGGATTCACATAACAGCACCTACTGCTGGAACTGTGGCTACCCTTTTATGCCTCTTTTTATTATCAGTATCACAGGAGTCAATTCTTTATGCCTTTTAACTCTGTTTTAATCGTTATTTCTGGTTAATGAAACCTTGAACTGCAGAATAATTTAAAACTAGACAAGCAATGCAAAGACGATAAATTAAACAAATAATACAAGATGAAAAAGATCTTCTCACTGAATTAGGTGGGAAGTTGAGATAAGGATCCAAGCAAGTCTGGACCAATATTTTAGTGGATATTCAAATAACCATGTGCAAGTGCAAAACTTTTCATTCGAATTGTTGACATGATTACCTAAATTCTCCTAGTTTTTTCATTCAAAGAAATTATCGGCTGGCGCCGCAGCTCAATAGGCTAATCCTCCACCTGTGGCGCCGGCACCCTGGGTTCAGTCCCGGTTGCTCCTCTTCCAGTCCAGCTCTCTGCCGTGGCCCAGAAAGGCAGTGGAGGATGGCCCAAGTGCTTGGGCCCTGCACCTGCAAGGGAGACCAGGAAAAACACCTGGCTCCTGGCTACAGATCAGCACGGTGCGCTGGCAGCAGCACACCAACCGCAGCGGCCATTGGGGGGTGAACCAACGGCAAAGGAAGACCTTTCTCTCTGTCTGTCTCTCTCTCTCTCTCTCTCTCTCTCACTGTCCACTCTGCCTGTCAAAAAAAAAGAAAAAAGAAATTATCTTCATATGACTCTGAATCTACTGAAATAATGAACCTAAACCTGAGGACAAGTAAACTGGAATGGGATGGGGATCATTTTTAAAATAAGAAGTTTATGCATGAAACATAAAACCAAAGGATATAGTGAATGTTACATAACTGGAATTGTAAGTAATCATGTGTCTGTTAATTAAGGCTCAACTCTATTGTATTAGGTTTAAGAATAGCAATGCTGAAAGTTATAAATAAGTGGAGAGGAGCAATTTAAACTTGTGAATAGCAATGGTGCTAACAAATGAACTTTCAGAAAGAAGAAAAGAAAAACACATAAAATAATTTGTCATGGCTAAAAAAAAGAAAAAGTCTTAGAACATAGGGTGGTAATGTTAGGAAAACTAAGATCAAAGTATAAAAGAGAAAAGAGTGAACTAAATATATAATAAATCTTGGAGAGAAAAGCACTTAGAATGATGAAATTTCTTTACTTAAATTTATTCAACATTTTTACAGGTCAGAATGAAATTTTACATGCATTATTTTATCGGATTCTCACCACTGAGAAGTTATATTATGGCCATTTTAAATGAAACTGAAAATCATAGTGGCTTGGCCAAAATCACAGTGCTACTAACAGATTTGGAGCTTAATTCTAATGCTTTTGGTCCCAAGTATAGTGTACTCTCCATAATACCTCTCTTAATCCTCAGAAATAAAGTTCAACATATTTCTATGTAAAAGAAAATTAAACTTGACCCTGAATCATAAGTTGTACACTGAATTTTACAATCTAAAGCTAAATGTTGAACCACTAATTTTCACATGTATTTATTAAAATACCTATTGTATTCATAACATAAAATTGCCCTGCCTTGACAAGTCTTGCATATAGAAAAAGTAAGTTATTTCATTTATTAATTATTTCTTGAGTATCTTACTATCTTCTAGACCATGGAAACACAATACTCTACAAGATAGGGTGGAACTGGCGCTATGACGTAGTGGGTAAAGCTGACACCTGCATCCCATATGAGCACCAGTTTGAGTCCCGGCTGCTCCACTTCTGATTCAGCTCTCTGTTATGGCTTGGGAAAGCAGTATAAGATGGCCGAAGTCCTTGGGAAGCTCCTGGCTCCTGGCTTCAGATCAGCACATTTGGGGACTGAACCAGCAGATGGAAGACCTCCCTCTCTCTCTTCCCCTTCCCCCTCCCTCTCTGTGTAACTCTTTCAAGTAAATAAATAAATCTTGTACTTTATGCTTTATAAATTTAAAATTTATATTTCAAGATGATACAACAAAACTTTAATTTTATCACTAATGATTTGAGTTAGCATTTATTGAACAAGACCCCATAGAAGAACGGCATCCTAATGCTTCTAGGCAAGCAGAAACACTGAAATTCTAGGAAAACAAATAACAGCCTACGGCTTTGAAGCAGTAAATCTCTTCCAGATCAGACAAAACTATCTAGACACAACTTATGTCTCAGAGGTAAGCTATTACACATATAAATCAAGAGCCAGATAGAACCTTACCTTAAGCACACTTCCCCAGGGAAGTGGAGAAAATATCAAAAAGGAGTGGCATTATATTTCCTACTCAGTGATTAAAAGTAAAAAGCAAAGTTGAATAATAGAAAATAAAAGGATATTTATCTCCCTAAATCTATAGGGCAAGTGTCCAGCTCAATGATTATCTGAACTTGTTTCCTCTGGCATCCAGGTCTTAATGCTGGTCTAGGTTTTTACGCTAGGTTTTTTCATTGCTGCTACTCCTGCAACTGATGATGATCATAAAGACAACACAGGATGCGATAGTATACTTTAAGGCAAAGAAAATAGATAATTATCTGAAACAACATGTTATCATTTCTCACACTGTCCACTAAATTTCTACCCATCTTTTGTGCCTCATCTTTTTTTTTTTTATTTTTAAGGCAAAAGGGTTTACTGGTAGGGAAACCTGACAGACCAGAGGGAAGGGATAAAGAAGGAAAAGAGGGAGAAGGGGGGTATAAGAGAAAGATCGAGAGAAAGAGAGAGAGAGCATGTGAGAGAGGCCCACAGGTTCAGGAACAGTTCCTGCTAAACCTTTGCTGGGGTGGGAGGGCAATGTGTCTCATCTTAAACATAACAACTTCCATAGGTGTTACTGAGTAATTCTTATTTATCTCCATGACAATGTGATAACCTCACCACATAGCACCAAAATTGCCTATTCCCATATATGCCTCCCCAACAAGTTCCAAGAATATTAGAGGCAAAGACTGGATATCATTTGCCACTGCAAAAAAAAAAAAGCGCATCTGGCACACAGCAGGCACTCAATAAATTCATACTGAGTGAGTTAATGATTAAATAAATAGAAGCAAAACTATTGCCTTAAGTGTATACATTACTTTACCATTTAAAAGACGGTTAGCTTGTTTATTATCTTTGAAGGATTTTAAAGAGAACAGAATCTGGAGCCAACGCTGTGGCACAATGGGTTAACACCCCGGCCTGAAGTGCCAGCATCCCATATGGGTGCCGGTTCGAGACCTGGCTGTTCCACTTCCGATCCAGTCTCTGCTACAGCCTGGGAAAGCAGCAGCAGAAGGCTCAAGTCCCTGGGCCCCTGCACCTGCATGGGAGACAGGGAAAAAGCTCCTGGCTCCTGGCTTCGGATGGGCACAGTTCCGACCACTGCAGCCAATTGAGGAGTGAACGACTGGATGTAAGACCTCTCTCTCTCTTCACCTCTCCTCTCTCTGTAACTCTTTCAGATAAATAAATAAATCTTTAAAGAGAGAGAGAGAACAGAATCTAACAAGTCTCACCAAACTTCCAATAATAACGATTACACACAAAGATGTCCAAAGTAAAAATTCCCCAACAAAAGCCTCAGAATCTCACCCTAACAAAGTTAGTGTCTCAGTAGTTAGCAAGATAGTATCATCATACAAAATCTTAGCCATAACTTTTTTAAAAAAAAAAAAAGATGCATTATATCTGAAAGGCAGAGTTACAGAAAGAAGGAGAGACACAAACTGAGAGATCTTCCATCCAGTGGTCCACTTCCCGAATGGCTTCCCAAATGGCTGCAACAGCCAGGCTGGGGCAGGCCAAAGTCAAGAGCCAGGAGATTCATCCGGGTCTCCCATGGTGGCAGGGGCCCAAGGGTTTGGGCCATCCTCCACTGCTTTCCCAAGAGCTTACCCATCACTTTTGAGAGTTTAAATCTAATAATTCATTTTCATAGGATTTTCTACTTTACAATACATCATTCCTCTTGATCTTAAATCCTAAAATAAATAAGATCAAGAGTACTGTTTCATAACAGAGGTGATTTGTTCATAATTCTTAAAATAGCTTTGAGAAACTTGCTAAAAATTGAATCATGCAGCAAGCTTACTAGTTGGAATTCAGAATGACTGACTGGACAGAAGAGACTGGGTAAAACTCATGATCCTTTGCTGACAAAGCAACCTACATTGAGAATACAGAGCCCTAGTGTCTTCACTGCTACAAATTCCTGGACAAGAATTGTAGCTGGGAAATAGGTCCCTTTTTTCCAATAAAAAATACATTATGCATCTCAGCTTTATACTAAAAAATATTTTATAATCACTGACACAGTAACACAGTATGTATTAAGAAATAAGAACATATAAAGAGAATGTTTAATTAAGAAAAAATATACTGTTGTAATTTGGTGAATATATTACTATAGAATCATGGGGGATTTCTTTCTTGACAAAAAAGCATTAATAAATTGAATGTTTTTGGGGCCGGCATTATGGGTAAAGCCCCCACCTGCAGTGCCAGCATCCCATATGTGCACTGGTTCCAATCCCGGCTGCTCCACCTCCAATCTAGCTCTCTGCTATAGCCTGGGAGAGCAGCAGAAGATGGCCCAAGTCCTTGGGCCCCTGTACCCACATGGGAGACCCGGAAGAAGCTCCTGGCTCCTGGCTTTGCATCAGCACAGGTCTGACCATTGCGGCCAATTGGAGAGGGAAGCAGCGGATCAAAGACCTCTCTCTCTCTCTCTCTCTCTCTGTAACTCTGACTTTCATGTAAATAAATAAATCTTTTAAAAAATTGAGTGTTTTAATTCAGTATTTTAAAAATACAATGTTTTATATGCATCTTCTCACTGATTCTTCTATCCAAAAACTATCACTAATAGGACTAAAAACAGAGACCAAATGTTCTATCATGAATGCAGCTCTTGCACAATTCCCCCAAATATAGCAGTTGACACATTTTACAATACCAAGCCATTAGGATATAATCTGTGCACATTCTGAACACACAAGATGTGTAAGACAAAATCAATTAACAGATCATTTTCCTGTATGCCTACTAGGCATACTACTAATCAGTAATTGAACACAAAATATATTCTTCTATTTCTCTGTGCAAAATACCACTTCTTTATGCCTTCTGGATTAGTGAATATTTCCTTTTATTTTAAGATTTATTTTTTATTTATTTAAAAGGCAGTTACAAGCCGGCACTGCGCTCAATAGGCTAATCCTCCGCCTTGCGGTGCTGGCACACCGGGTTCTAGTCCCAGTCAGGGCGCCGGATTCTGTCCTGTTGCCCCCTCTTTCAGGCCAGCCCTCTGCTGTGGCCCGGGAGTGCAGTGGAGGATGGCCCAGGTGCTTGGGCCCTGCATCCCATGGGAGACCAGGAGAAGCACCTGGCTCCTGCCTGCAGATCAGCTCAGTGCGTCGGCTGCAGCACGCCGGCCGTGGTGGCCATTGGAGGGTGAACCAACAGCAAAGGAAAACCTTTCTCTCTCTCTCTCTCACTGTCCACTCTGCCTGTCCAAAAAAAAAAAAAAGGCAGTTACAGATAAAGAGGGAATGACAGATATCTTCTATCTACTGGTTCACTCCTCAAATGGCCACAATGGCCAGGGCTGAGCCAGGCCAAAGCCAGGATCCTGGAACTTCTTCCAGGTCTCCCACATGCGTGCAGGGGTACAAGCACTTGGGCCATCTTTCATTGCTTTCCCAGGCACATTAGCAGGGATCTGGGTTGGAAGTAAAGCAGCTGGGTCTCAAACCAGTGCCCACATGGGAGGCTGGAAACACAGGTGGAAGCTTAACCTGCTACAGCACAATGCCAGCCCTGAAAATTTTCCAAAATCAAAAAACTTTGGCTTCACAATTTCTAAGCAAAGTCAAGATGATCCTTTTGGAGAAGTTTTCATCTAAAAAAATTTTAATAAATTATTTTACTCTGATGTATAGAAATCGCAAAACTTTAAAAACTGTTTTTTCCAATATATCTCTGGGAATATTCAGCACTCTACTCTTTAGAGTTACATTGGCTATGGTGAAAAAAATAAATACAAAGTTTTGCAAAATGGAAAAATCATTTGTACATAGCACTAGAATGGCAGACATGAAAGTTCACACAAAAAGTAAAATATTTCAAAATGAATAAAATATCCATTCTTGTTCAATCATTAAATTCTGATTTGTGGGGCCAGCGCTGTGGCATAGAGGGTAAAGCCACCACTTCCAGTGTCAGCATCCCAAATGGGCACCGGTTCAAGTCCCAGCTGCTCCACTTCCAATCCAGCTCTCTGCTATGGCCTAGGAAAGCAGTAAAGATGGCCCAATTCCTTGGGCCGCTGTACCCAAGTGGGAGACCAGAAGAAGATCCTGGCTCTTGGCTTTGGATCAGCCCAGCTCTGGCAGCTGCAGCCATTTGGAGAGTGAACCAGCAGATGGAAGACCTCTCCCTCTGCCTCTAACTCTCTGTGTAACTCTGCCTTTCAAATAAATAAATAAATCTCTTTAAAAAATTCAGATATGTATTTCCCCTTTATTGATTCTAAAAAAATTATTTTAAGAACTTAAGAAAAGCTAAAGATAGAAGCAGAATATACCCAGATATGGGAGACAAATGTAAATTAGTATGATACTCCAAAGAAGCAGGTAAGCCACTAAATGCAGGAAACAAATAAAGAAATAAGAAAACTTTAAATAAGGAAGAGGTAAGCAAAATAAATCTAAGGTCCATTACCAAAGAGAAAAAAAGAAAAACAGAAATAATATTTTTATAAACTACACAGCCAACCAGAAGCAAAGACTTTTATAAAATTGTGAACCCACAAAACAAAAATCTCAATTTCAAAAGTGTCCATAGCCTGGCGCGGGCACACCGGTTCTAGTCCCAGTCGGGGCACCGGATTCTGTCCTGGTTGCCTCTCTTCCAGGCCAGCTCTCTGCTGTGGCCAGGCAGGGCAGTGGAGGATGGCCCAAGTGCTTGGGCCCTGCACCCATGGGAGACCAGGAGAAGCACCTGGCTCCTGCCTTCGGATCAGCGCAGTGCGCCAGCCACAGCACGCCAGCCGCGGCGGCCACTGGAAGGTGAACCAACGGTAAAGGAAGACCTTTCTCTCTGTCTCTCTCTCTCTCTCTCACTGTCCACTCTGCCTATCAAAAAAAGAAAAGTGTCCATAAGATATATAGCAATATCATGCATCAGAATTCTAATTATGGGGCCAGCACTGTGGCATAGCGGATAAAGCCACCACCTGAAGTCCGGCATCCCATATGGGTGCCAGTTCTATTCCTGGCTGCTCCACTTTGATCCAGTCTCTGCTACAGCCTGGGAAAGCAGCAGCAGAAGGCCCAAGTCCCTGGGCCCCTGCACCTGCATGGGAGACAGGGAAGAAGCTCCTGGCTCCTGGCTTCGGATGGGCATAGCTCAGGCCATTGCAGCCAATTGGGGAATGAACCATTAGATGAAAGACCTCTCTCTCTCTCTCTCTCTCTCTCTCTCTCTCTCTCTCTCTCTGCCTCGCCTTCTCTTTCTGTGTAACTCTTTCAAATAAATAATTCTTAAAAGAAAAAAAGAATTCTACTTATATAACTTACTATTCCTTTTAAAAAACAGAATGCTCAAACATGAAATTACAGTATTTAACTTTCAGTACATGCCTTCAAATCTATTTATACAGACTATCATATCACTGAGTATAGTTGCAAAAAAAATTTCTAAGGAAATAAAGCATCATTTCATTGAATAATATCAGGTAGATTTCCTCACAAGTTTAAAAGAAGCTCAGAAGATAATTAACAGAATATTTTTTAAAAACACAGAAGTGAAATGAGCATCTATTTCAAAATATGAGAAGCACTGAATTCTTTCACATATGTAAGAATAACAAAATAATGTTCAAAAAAGAAAGCGCGCTGTACTAAAACAAAAAAAAGCTCATTGAAACAGATTTAATCCTTAAAACATAAATCTTCTGCTGGAAATACAGGGAAAGACACAACTAAATTCATTAACTTTTACTTCTTACATTAGCATAAAATAATAATTAATTTCAAAAGTCTTGTTCAAATAGCCCCTTACAACACATTATGATCTTTCATGATAGCAGAGAATGCTAATACAACTTATTTTGAATTGGCCTACATTTTTGCAACTTAAAATATATTGAAGATTTCCCTAAGGTCTTAATTGGAAGCAAATGAATTTACTACCATATGTAACAGTAACAACTGTTGAGGCAAAAAAAATCTGTAATGGAGAAACAGAAGAGTCTTCAGTTAACAAAACTGAGATCTACAAAAATGTGAAAAGACTGGAGTGGGAGATATATAACGTAATATCATGAAACAAAAGAGCAGTGACTGTGGGGGAGGGAGGATTTGAGGTAAAGCAGTTTCAGTTTATCAAAAAGCAGTCAAGATTAGTACCTAAAGCTGGGTTTAGTGATACTTTATACTCATTGCCATTCCCACCAAGGTTGCACGTTATCAAAGTATCTCCTCTCTACTTTGACACCAATATGCAAAACACCAAGTGCAAAATCATTGTCTTAGGAAAATTTCATATTTTTTATATTCAACAATGACTACAGACTTGGCTCAGTGGGGATACTGATTAAAATCACATTAAATCTACCTCTTCCATTATATCTAACATATGTAACAATGAAAACAGAAAAAGATTTAAAGTGATGGAGAACAATATTTGGTGCAGAATAAATCTAAGTTGAATTTTAAAATAGTTTGTAATATAGGAGCAATGGAGATAGTAAGCTTAGCTAATTCAAAATATAAGCCATATTTAACTTGCTTGACTAGTTACCTATAATATTCCAAAGATATATATCCTAAAACTGACAGTTTAAAGAGATTAAAAATAAGATACATTATTTCTCTAACTAGGTCAATTCATAAGTCACATAATGCATATGGTTTAGTAGAATACCAATATATATTTTGCTAATTAGAACTTGTTGATGGGGCAGACATTGTTGCACAGCAAGTTCAGCCGCTGCCTGCAATGCCAGAATGCCA
This sequence comes from Sylvilagus floridanus, assembly GCA_949820135.1. Classification (NCBI taxonomy): domain Eukaryota; kingdom Metazoa; phylum Chordata; class Mammalia; order Lagomorpha; family Leporidae; genus Sylvilagus; species Sylvilagus floridanus. The sequence continues at coordinate 52,239,630 of OX463224.1, read as the reverse complement.
TATAAGTCCAGAGTTCCTGAGTTCAGAGTCCCCACTGCTCTACCTCCAAGCCAGCTCCGTGCCAACGCGCCTGTGAAAGTAGCAGAAGATGATCCAAGTGGTTGGGCTCCTGCCAGCCACGTGGGAGATCCCGAGGGAGTTCCACTCATGGCTTCAGCCTGGTCAAGGCCTAGCTATTGTGGCATTTAGGGAGTGAACCAGTGGATGGATGAAAGATCTCTCTCTCTCTCTCTGTAATTCTGCCTTTCAAATAAATAAATAACTCTTAAAATAAAAAAAAACTCATTGATGCCTTAAAATTTTTGATCCACTACATCAATTCATTTTGATAAAGGAAGAAAAAAGGAGGTGAGGAAGATAAGAAACAAGAAAAAAGAAAGCCACTATAATTACTTTCTCATTAGTATTATGATTTTCAAGAATATATCAGCAATTTCTGTAACAGTTTTTAAACGTAAAAACTTTTCAAACTCAGTCTATTGGGTTCAGAAACCTTTAAGCTCACCCCGCCCAGTTAAGTCATACCTACATCAATTGTGCTTCCTCCTTTCTTTCTTACCTCTCTCTAATTCTCTCTCTCTTCCCTCTTTGCCTCTCCATATTTTTCTGTACTCTTCCTCTCTTTCTCTCATAAATATACACAACACAACATGTTTAATTAAAGTATTAGTCCCAAAAGGACTGTCTAAAGAAATGACAGTAAGCATTAAACACAAGGAGTTAAATAAGTCAAAGAGCCATATTGTTCATTGGCTACATTCCCAAAAGCATTCTTGTTTCAGATAAACCATTTGGGTCAGGTCTGACAGGTGTAGTTTCAAAGTCTCATAGAGACTTTATTTCTCTCAGTAGTATTATGAGGAACAACACAAGAAGAAAATACTCCCAGTCTTAAACATTTATATGCCAAAAGCTTAGCTGTAGATGTTTTCAAAGATTTTACACATCATCATCCGTCTCTATACAGATAGCAGCTTAACCAAAGCAAGATTATAATTTTCCTCCATGTACCTTCCAAATGTACAGGTAAAGGATTAAATACCAGGGAGAGCCAGGGTGCACTTACATCTACAGTTCCCCCAGAGCTTTAGTTTTAGGTTATAACATAACTGGAGGTTTATGGATCTAGTAAAATTCACAGGTGATCACATAAATTTTGATTCAAAACTCACAAGAGACTCTTTATCTCATCTTCTATATTGTGCTAAAAAAAAGAAAGAAAATGGTTTAACTAAGATCCTTTGAAACAAAGTTGTTCTGGGATAAATCTAGGCTAAATTGAATCCCCAGAGTTTGACCTATTATAAACTATACTTCAGTAATCCTCTGGAACTTAATTAATTCTGAGTAATAAAAGTTGCTGAAGAGAGGGGAAAAAACAGCAACAAACCAGGTGTTCGCTTAATTCAGAGAATTTGCCTATCAGGTTATTGGATAATGCATGTATCTGGAAAAACCACAACAGTTACCAAAGTTGTGGTTTATCACAAAAGTGAAGATTTACATTAGAATAAACCCAAATATTAACTCTAATTTTTAATCAAAAGATAAATTGTAAGGCTATAATTTTCTTCAGTGCAAAAAAAGTTACTTTGCTATATTTTACAACTATGTAATTAGCCTGCTAAATTTTAAATCTATGAGGAAGAGCTCCACTGTTCAATTTTCTTTTTAAACGACTATTTTAAAGTAACCTTTAACAAAATAAGAAAACAAGCTAAAGAACATCCCCAATTTGTGCTACTAGCTCTACTCTTATTAAAAATAGTGATACAGACAACCTCAATTTATGAAATCACAAATGTCTATTATTAAGTACAACAGTCCTACTTCATCTTTCTTAAGCAAAATAATATTGCTGAAGGATGAACCCATGAAAAGATATTACAACAAATATTTCCCCAAACCCAAAAAAATTTTACTCTCAAATGGAATTCAACTTAAATTACAAATACCACAACCAAGGAAAAGGAGAAACATATATTATATAGGAACCTCATAGCCCACCTTTCTTCTTGACTGGCATTCTTGGGTCTGTCCAATGCCACAGGATTCAAGATCTCTTTTCAGGTCTCAGCTTGATCCAGTTGGATTGAAGCCAACAGCCAGGTAACTGTTGCAAACCACTTCACTGTTCAGTTTTTAAATCCAAACTGAGTCTTCTATTTCAGATAAAGAAAATAATGATGTATTTTTTTCCACAACCAAACTTTCGACGCTGTCCACAGTTTAGAGAAAAATATATTTATTCTATTTCTTTTAAGCTTAGAAAATTATTGTAAGCATAGGAAATTATTAAAACCCCTCTTCAGGCAGTAACATATTTGGAAGTTCAATGACTAACTCAATTAAGGCACAAACCAAATTCAGATGGCTGTCTCATTACTTTATACAGGATCAAATGCAAAGATGAATTGCTTGATTATAAAGATCTTCAAATCTTTAGAGAAAATTCTAAACTTGTTTCTCCCGGAGTGGGTAAAAAAGATGTGTAAGTTTGAACAGTTCTTTGGGGCAGAACACAGACTGAAAGGCCCCTTTCTATTTACTGGACCAGAAGTTCCAAATCTCACCCCCTTAGTAAGACAGGATCCAGCTTGCAGTCACTTTCATTTTTTTCTTCTGTGCTCTCCAAGCACCCTCCCCTCCCGGTTTGATCCTTAATGCCCCTCTGAATCTGATCCTCTCGAGTATTAACTGAGAGGATTGAAAAGGAGGAAAGCAATCCCTTGGCATGGAGACATTAAAGTGACAGTGCTACTCAATGGGCACTTGATGCAGGATGAGTTGGCGAAGCAGATTTCTTCACACTGGAATCATTCACATCATGCCATCTCTTCGCATCCAAGCAGCTCCCTATCCGGCGAGGATAAACACTGAGCCAGTTCGAGAGAAGCCAAACCTTCCCCCAAAGGTGTTTTCAGAGACGCTGTAGTAGTATTAGGCGTGGAAGCATCAGCTGTGCAAACGGTCCGCGATTTCCTAAATGAGAGCGTGCAGCTGCTTGGCTTCCACAGCCACCCTTTCTCTCAGTCTCTCCGAACTACCCACCTTCCTTTTGCAGAAAAGACAAGCCACCTCTCTGCCACCGCTGGCCACCCTGCCCCTAGCCTGTTTTGATATAAAAGAGCACTAAAATGTCCTGCACCCTCCACGCGACGAAGTGTTTCCTCAGGCAGAAGAAACAGCAGCACTAGAAATTATATAACTCTCGAATTTGGCTTCTCTAAGACATGGAGACTGGAGGGTCGGGGGTTGTCGGTCTGGGAAATCGCGCTGGGCATTTACCAAGCACAAAAGAACGCCAAGCCTCCTCGAGGCGCCCCCAACCCCCACCCCAACTCGCCCGCTGACAAGGGAAGCGACAGAGAGGAAGGAGGGCAAATTTCTCTCCGGTCCCTTTCCGAGGGGGCCGAAAGGATGAAATATGAGGGGACTAAAGACTGGGGGAGAGGAGGCCAGTCGAGGCTGCTCTGACGGAGCTCGGTGGTCGTGTTGGGGCTCTGAAGAGGAGGCGCCCGAGAAACCAGAACCTTAACACACGGGCTGGGTCTGACAGGCGAGTTCCTTCAAGCAGTGAAGGGGATAGGGGCGGCTAGTCCCCAGCTAACAGCCCTGAGGAGAGGAAGGCGCGCATAGCACTGCTGCACTCGGGACGCCCCACGCCGCTCAGCACGGCTGCAGGAGGGGGAGGGTTGACTGACAAATAGCAGGGGGAGGGGAGGGACGGGCCCACGGGCGTCTGGCCTCGAAGCCAATGAGTGGCGGTAATTCCTGCACGCTGAGCCCAATCACAGCGAGGATGGAGGGCGCGGCTTTTGACTGGGTGGGGGCTGCTTCGGGCTGTCGGCGAGAGGCAGGAGTCGTAAACCAACTGCACTTCCAGCCCAGGGCGTTCTGGGTCCCGCCCACTCGCAAGTCACGTGAGCTGCCAAAATGGCGACGCTGAGGGGTGAGGCTGGTGCAGACGTGAAAGATGCCGGTGTGGTACCATTAGGAACTGGGGAAGCGCCCAAGGTAGGCAGAAACCCGGAGTTGTAATAGTGCTTTCTGCAGTCTCTTCTGAGGTGACTCACAGAAAGTGAATTTGAAAACCTGCAATGAACAGCGCCCGTGCCCATTCAGGCAATATCAAGTCCCCTACGTAGGAAGCGGAGATAAAGTGGAAGACCCTAAGTCTATTCCTGAATGTTTGAAGCTCTTCTCTTGCTTTCGATCCTTTGTACGGGATTTTCCTTCAACTTGGAATACTTCCCTGCTCCTCCCTTCTCCTCTTTCGGATATTCATGTAAATATCACTTTCTCCGGAAAGCCTTCCTACCCTTTCCCTTGACTATATTCCTTTTTTTTTTTTTTAATAGAACCTTCATTCTGCATTTAAATTTCCTGTTTTTGTTTTGTTGTTCTGACTTCCTGCTAGGTTGTTGGTTCATAAGGAGCTCGACTATATGTTGACTACTCAAGAGGCCTGGCTTTTAGGGGTGCTCTTTAAATGATAAACGAATATAGAATAGAACCCTGAAAGTCGGGTAAAGTGACATACATAAAAGCATTATAAAAGCTTAAAACCTGTGCAGACTGTAAACCTACATTAATGCACTCTTATTGGTATGAGTGTAGTGACAAGTTGAAAGCTTGGACTAACTGATTTTTAGATATTCACAAAATCTTTATCTTTCAGTGTTTTGTAAAAGTCTTATTCCTTTCCTCTAATGGGGAGACTGTAAGGAAAGCAGTTATTTTGATAGTGCTTTGCAAAGACTAAGCAGGTACTCAGTAAATATTAGCTGTTCTCATCTCATGTCCTGTATTCAAATTCCTAGGTGTTTGTTTTCCTAATACAAAGCTGAGTGTGTAGACTAGGTAGCAGGTTGGTACAAGACATTGCCTTCAAGCTTTCTTTGTGAGAGTTGGAGGTCTTCAATCATTTGAAAGATAGCAAAACAAAACTTGATGTAACATTTTGAGTTAATCATCACATTACTGACTGATACCTGACTTCATAGTATACTACATGGGCTAGGTACAGAATCTCTTTGACACTACTCTCCTCTCTTCCATTCTTCATGTGAATGTCAGGGAGAGGCGATTGTTTCCTGAAAAATTGTAATTTGTTGTTGTTGTTTTTTTTTTCCTCTTCTGCCAAATATTTTAAAGAGACTGAAGCACTGTTTTGGAATGACACAGTTTAAGAAACTGGTCCATTATTACTCTTTTTTTTTTTTTTTAACACCATAAGAAGGTTCAAAGAAGCCCATACCTTCTATATGTGGATGACATTGGGCAATGCATGGTTTGGCCCTTAAGCAGAGTTAGGATTGGTACATATCAATTACACACCAAATGCCTACTTCACAGGTGTTCAACATACATCCATCAACCATGACAGTAGAAGCACCTGGTGCTAATAAAATGCAGTTTGTAAGTCTTACCCCACTCATTGAATCCTTATACTTCAGGAAAGAGCTCAAGAGACTGTATTCAAAATAAACACCCCTTTGTGTTTATTGTGCACACTACAGGTTCAGTACTGCTAAACTGTTCATTATACATAATCTACTCTACTTCTCTTACCCACAACTCCTGAAATTTGAAATTTAGTATAGACTCTTGATTGTAAAAGTTGTTAAAATGGAGATTGGTGTAAATTTTTGAAGGCTCTTTAATTTTGTATCTATACATTGGCTAGTCTAGAGGAGATAGAGGGATAAAGCAATAAATTTTCATAATGTACTGTTGTAATGGGTAAATATTTGTAACACCAAATTTGGATTTGTAAAAAATGTTCATATTTCCTTCTTTAAATAAAATTAAATACTACTCTTAAACCCTAAATTGTCATAATGGCAAAAGATTTGAATCATGTTATTGTTAAGACTTTTCAGAGACCCAAGAACCTTATTACCCAGAGCAAAACAGTTTGTTTTTGCCTCACTGACTTCTGTTATGCTACCAGCCAAGCCCTCACAGTTTCTTGATGTTGGCAGCTGTCTATTCATTACCCTGGGAACATAGGAACCTTTAAACTACAGAGCCTAGTGTCCCAAGCCTAGGATCCCTGGTATACTAAATAGTCATTTCTGGTAAAGGCCCTGCTTCTGCCTCAGGTACTACTAGAAAACTGGGTATATAATTTCATAATCTAAGATAGCCATGGTCCACTGCCTAGAACAGTGTGTCCTGTCTGATTTTCTCCCTCACTATTCTCCAAAAATAATCCCACTTCTCTCTTACTTTTTCAGGAAACTCAACATAATCTCCAAAATGAGCTCAAGCTTTCAAGAGAAACAGGATAGATAGTTGTCACCTAGTGCAATTGTTTCTACTCCTCACCGGAGGAGCTACAGCAAATAAGGCCTGGCTACTTTGCTGGGATGAGGAAATGGGGAAACTGTACAGAAGACAAACACTTAGTATTTCAGAAAATTTATCCTTCTACACTAAATCCTACCACAAGTCAAACTTTTTGAACCTGTTTTATCATCTTTAACACAAGAGATGATTTTATTATCCTACCAGTTTATCAGAGTTATTGTGTGACTCAAAAGGCCTTTGTCTAACATAATAAGAGCTTAGTTAAATGTTGACTGAATCAATCATAGAAAGTATGTGAGAACACATGACATGGTATGTGGCACATTACTAGATTGTGAATGTATTTTTCATTTAAACCTATAGCATTTTGTAAGGTTTTTGTTAGTATTAGTATCATTAGCTATGTGATTCTGGAATTTCGTGTTTTCCAGGACATCAGAATGGCAACATATACACGTGATCAGCCTAGTCCTTCTCTAAGAGATGCAAAACTCGGAAGACCAATGGTCATCGAAATCATAGAAAAAAAATTTGAGTATCTTCGAAAAGAAAAGTAAGAGATACCCAGACTGAAAGTTGATAACTTTATTTGCACATCTTTTGTACTGCCATTGTTTCTGAGGAGTATCTAAGATCCTACTAACTATATTGGGTTTGTTTTGAAGAAAACCTGTTTTAAAAAACTGGACAGAAACATGGACAGATGAAAATAGTGGTTTATTGGGATTGTGGATAATTTACTTCTTAAAAATGGTCCAAAATTGTTGCTGAAACATTGTAGTAAATATTTTTTGATTAACAGTAATTAGGAGAGGGGCCAGCACTGTGGCGTATAGGTTAAGCCTCTGCCTGCAGTGCCAGCATCCATATGGACACCATTTCATGTCTAGGCTGCTCCTCTTCAAACCAGCTCTCTGCTTATGGCTTGGAAAAGCAGCAGAGGATGGCCCAAGAGCTTGAGCCCCTGTGCCTACATAGGAGACTGGAAGAAGTTCCTGGCTCCCGGCTTCAGATCAGCCTAGCTCTGGCCGTTGTGGCCATTTGGGGGAGTGAACCAGCAGATGGAAGAACTCTCTGCCTCCCTGTTTCTTCCTCTCTCTCTGCAAATCTACCTCTCAAATAGTTAAATAAACTTTTTTTTAAAGTTCCATATTAGAACCATCCTACATATCCTCAGAAAGAGAATATTGTAGATTTTAATTTTTTCTCAGCCCCATCCTCAACACTTAGAAAATGATTTTCACACAGTAAATGCTCAAGAAAAATTTTTAGGTCTACTTTTAGGGTTTAATTTATTGTACTTCTTTATTTTTTATTTAATAGATTTTTTTAAATTTCTAGTTTTTAACTACTAGTTTTTAACAGATTCAGTGTAGTTTATAGATAAATTAAAAGAACATAATGATATTCCCTTCCTCCCCCCACCTGCTCCCTCTCAATTAGTATTTGAGATAACGTATTTTAAATTTACATTATAGTAAAAAGGTTTATTACTTCATCAAATAAGAACTTTAACAAGTTAGGCCGGCGCCGTGGCTCAACAGGCTAATCCTCCGCCTTGCGGCGCCGGCACACCGGTTTCTAGTCCCGGTTGGGGCGCCGGATTCTGTCCCGGTTGCCCCTCTTCCAGTCCAGCTCTCTGCTGTGGCCCGGGAGTGCAGTGGAGGATGGCCCAGGTGCTTGGGCCCTGCACCCCATGGGAGATCAGGAAAAGCACCTGGCACCTGGCTCCTGCCATCGGACGAGCGCGGTGCGCCGGCCGCGGCGGCCATTGGAGGGTGAACCAACGGCAAAAGGAAGACCTTTCTCTCTGTCTCTCTCTCTCACTGTCCACTCTGCCTATCAAAAAAATTAAAAAAAAAAAAAAAAAAGAACTTTAACAAGTAAAAAGCAAAAAGACCCTACTTTAGTGGGGACATAGACAACGGTTATAAATAATTGAATGGAATAATGACCATTTCACCCATTTACAGTAAATGTTAGAATAATCAAAGATCATTAAAACTATGGTAGTATAACATGCCAAAGAAAGATTTTATGTTCTGTTAATATATATAGCAAATAACTACTTAGGACAGCATCCATTAGGATGCTATTATGTTAGACTTAATTTTTCTCTTTTTTTCCTACTAGGACCTTAAATATATATGGAACACTGACCCTTGGCACAACAGCTGGTTTTTCTGGAATACTGGCAAACTTCATTTTCAGACATTGCTTCAAGGTTAAACATGATGCTTTGAAAACATATGCATCATTGACTACACTTCCATTTTTATCTACCATAGTTGCTTACAAGCTCCTTGTAACTGATGCTTTGTATTCAGGTAAATTTGTCTTAATGTTTTTTTTTTGGCAAGGCCAGTGCTGTGGGTTAAAGCCTGGGCTTGCAGAGCTGGCATCCCATATGGGCACCACTGGTTCAAGTCCAGGCTGCTGCATATCCGATCCAGCTCCCTCCTAATGTACCTGGGAAAGCAGCGGAGGATAGTCCAAGTGCTTGGATTCCTGAATCCACATGGGAGACCAAGAATAAACTCTTGGTTCCTTACTTCAGATCAGCTCGGCTTTGGCCATTGTTGCCATTTGGGGAGTGAAACAGCAGATGGAAGAACTCTCTGCCTCTCTGTCTCTACCTCTCTCTGTAACTCTGTCTTTCAAATAAATAAATCTTTAAAAATATTTTTTTTCTTTTTCTTTTTTCTTTTTTCTTTTTTTTTTTTTTTTTTTTTGCAAGACAGAAGCTTCCACCCACTAGTTTATTTGCTAAATGCCTGCAACAGCCAAGGCTAGGCTTGGGCCAGAATCAAGATCCAGAAATATAATCCAGGTCTCCCATGTGGATGGCAGAAACTCAATTACTTGAGCCATCACTGTTACCTCCCAGGATCTGCATTAGCAAGAATCTGGAATCAAGCTCAAGCCAGGTCTCAAACCCAGGCACTCCAATGTGGGATGCAGGCACCCTAACTGATGTAACCCTAGGCCAAACATGCAGCCCATATTCAGGTAAATTTAAAAACATGAATGTATAATATAGTTATGTCCAAGTAGAGTTACTAATTAACATATGTTAGTGATGATCTCTTACATTCAATACACTTACAAAGTATCTTCACAGGTTTTTTTTTTTTTTTTTAAGATTTATTTATTTGAAAGGCAGAGTCACAGAGAGGCAGAGGCATGGAGAGACAGGTCTTCCATCCACTGGCTCACTCCCCAATGGCTGTAGTGGCCAAAGCTGGGCTGATCCGAAGCCGGGAGCCAGGAGCCAGGAGCTTCTTCATTCTCCCACCTGGGTGCAAGGGTCCAAGGACTGGGGCCATCCTCCAGTGCTTTCCCAGGCCATAGAGGAGAGCCGGATAGGAAGTAGAGCAGCTGGGACCGAAACTGGTGCCCATAAGCTTTACCTGCTTCCCCACAGTGTCGGCCCCCACACTGTTTTATGTAATCCACATGATAGTTCTGATCAAGCAAAGCAAGTAGTATTGTCTCCTTTTTATAGATAGGCAGTCAAACTGAGGCAAGTTCAAGCACACTAAAAAATAAAAGTGTTACTGGGGAAAGAATATACACATATGACCTCAAATTCTACTTCCTACTACGTAAGTTTTGTGATATTGAGCAAGTCATTTAATCTGTGAACCTTAGTTGTGTTACCTCTGAATTAACCCTAATTGTACTTATCTCATAGAATTGCTATGAGAATTAAAAGATACTGTATTGGGGCCAGTACTGTGGCATAGCAGGTAAAGCTGCCAACTGCAGTGCTGGCATCCCATATGGGTGCTGGTTCAAGTCCCACTGTCCCACTTCCGATCCAGCTCTCTACTATGGCCTGGGAAAGCAGTAGAAGATGGCTCAAGTCCTTGGGCCCTTGCACCTGTGTGGGAGACCTGGAGGCAGCTCCTGGCTCTTGGCTTTGGATAGGCACAGCTCCAGCCATTGTGACCAATTGGGGAGTGAACCAGCTGATGGAAACTCTCTCTCCCTCTCTGCCTCTCTGCCTGTCTTCTCTCTCTAACTCCAACTTTCAAATAAATAAATAAATCTTTTTAAAAAAAGATATTCTGGCTGGCACCGTGGCTCAATAGGCTAATCCTCTGCCTGCGGCATCAGCACCCCGGGTTCTAGTCCCGGTCGGGGCGCCGGATTCTGTCCCGGTTGCTCCTCTTCCAGTCCAGCTCTCTGCTGTGGCCCAGGAGTGCAGTGGAGGATGGCCCAAGTCCTTGGGCCCTGCACCCGCAAAGGAGACCAGGAAAAACACCTGGCTCCTGGCTTCAGATCAGCATGGTGTGCAGGCCGCAGCGCAGCGGCCGCAGCGGCCATTGAGGGGTGAACCAACGGATAAAGGAAGACCTTTCTCCCAGTCTCTCTCTCTCTCTCACTATCCACTCTGCCTGTCAAAAAATTTTAAAAAAAAATTCTATGTTAAATGATATCTGTGTTAAATAGTATCTGTCACAAGTTTCACAGTTAGTAATTGACGGAGCCTCTAGCCCCTGTGCTTCAGGTCCCTGCTTAAGTATCTTCTGCAGAGAAACTTTCCCTGATTCCCTTAGGGTAAGTTAGGTTTCTAGATACATTTTCTAAACACTTTACTGTGAAATTCTTGTGTGCACTTAAATATTTGTCTGATTCTTTCTTCTGTGGTAGACCTGCCAGAGGTAAGAAATTGGATTGTCTTTGCACCGTGGTATCCCTAGCACATGCCTTTCATGTAGGAGACAATAAATGTATTAACTTGGATTTGGTCTGCTAGTTTAGCACTCAGATTCTTATGAAAATCTTTCTTCAACAACTGTAAATGTAAGGGGTAATTCTCCAAATGAAGAAGCACAATAAAAGCACTTTTAACATGTGATTCATTTAGCTGGTTACATGCCATAGACTTTGAATTTCTAATATACTCTGTACTGTTTCACTGTGGTTGAAAATATTGTACATAACTTCTCTATGAGTCACCACACTATCTTCAAGGTTCTTATCCTGAGTTTTTTAAAGATAAACCAAATTTACTTTTGTTTTTCAGGTAACATAAGCAAGGAAAACTGTGTCCTTAGAAGTTCACTGATTGGCATAGTATGTGGTATTTTATATCCCTCTAGTTTGGCTTTTTCTAAAAATGGACGCCTGGCAGTCAGGTAAGTCTGTTTGTTCCTTTTCTTCTTTCTATCAAAATGTGTTAGTTAAGTGTTCCAAATAACTAAATTTGGGGTTTTTTTCTTTCTTGCATTTTTTTTTCTTTTTTTTTGCTGTCTACCTTATAGACCTGTAGTGGAAATTATCAGTTTAGCTGAAATCAGTAAACTTGATAGAAGATATATTCAGGAGATGTGATGAACTCTTTTTTCTTTTTCAGATATCATACAGTTCCACTGCCACCGAAAGGAAGGGTTTTACTCCATTGGCTGCTGCTTTGTCAAACAGAGATGAAAGCAATGCTGATTCCTCTAGTCTTTCAGACAATGTTTGGAATACTTATTGGTTTACAGCATTATTCACTGTTTGAAAAAACACTTGCAAAAACTGTACATGAAGATTAATCAAAGAATGGCTACTGACTCAGCAAAATGGGGTTTTTTTATGATGAGTACTTGGATATTGTGGAAAAAATTGAAAGTCACTCTGGACAGAGAATTTGTCTCTGTTTCGCCTGCTATATTGCAGATACTTAATAAATATTCAGTAATTCAATAAATGTAAATAACAATGTGAAATAATAACTTTCATCTTTCTTTCCTCATTAAATGCACAAAGCAGTTGGAGCCTCAGCTCTGATCTATATAGTTATAAATTAATTCCTCAGGCCCTGTGTCACCTATTAATAAGAACTATTCCTTACCCAGAAGGAACTCTCAATTATAAGAAAAATAAACAGGTACACATAAAAGGTTTTGAGAACTATACACATAATTTGTGGGAGCACTGAGAATGTGACTATCACTTAAGTAAAAGGGGAAGTTATGGGGAGAAAGTGCCATTGAGCCAAATTCTGGAAGGAGAAATTGGAAGTTCATATGAAAGCAAGGTATGGAAATAACATACAGCCCATTTCTCTCCAGGGTTGGAGAACATCTGGCCCTTGAGCTGTTTAAGGCCTATAAAATCAATAGGCCTGGACCCACCAAGGTAACCATCAGTAGGACTCAAAATTCAATAACTCTATAGCTGGCTAGTTTTTTATTTATTTGAAAGAGTTACAAAAAGAGGTAGAAACAGAGAAAGGTCTTCCATCTGATGGTTCACTTCCCAAATGGCTGCAACAGCTGGAGCTGAGCTGATCCAGAGCTAAGAGCCAGGAGCTGCTTCTGGTTCTCCCACGTGGGTACAGGAGCTCAAGGACCTGAGCTATCCTCTGCTACTTTCCCAGATGCATTAACAGGAAGCTGGATTGGAAGTGGAATAGCTGGGACTCGAACTGCCACCCATATGGGATCCTGGCACTGCAGGCCAGGGCCATGACCTGCTGTGCCACAGTGCCAGTCCTGTAGCTGGCTAATTTTTAACTTGATAACGGTATTGCCTATGAATGATGTTATAAATATCCAAATGGCCATTGGCAGAGAAAAATTCCCCATCCCTGCACCTAAACTCTGATTCATCTTCTTAACATTTACTAGTTTTCTTGATGGTGCACTTTAAAGATTACTTATTGGGGCTGGCGCTGCGGCTCACTTGGCTAATCCTCCGCCTGCGGCGCCAGCACCCTGGGTTCTAGTCCCAGTTGCTCCTCTTCCAGTCCAGCTCTCTGCTGTGGCCCAGGAAGGCAGTGGAGGATGGCCCAAGTGCTTGGGCTCCTGCACGCGCATAGGACACCAGGAGGAAGCTCCTGGCTCCTGGTTTCGGATCGGCACAGTGCCAGCCATAGCGGCCATTTGGGGGGTGAACCAACGGATGGAAGACCTTTCTCTCTCTCTCTCTCACTGTCTAACTCTTACTGTCAAAAAAAAAAATTACTTATTGGGTGCCTAATTGTGATGTATTAAGATAGGTACAAAAATTCAGTTCCTACCCTTAAGAAGCTTACAATCTAAAAGTTTACCATGTGCTTCTGTAAAATTTGTGGAGACATTCCTGAGCTATGCATTTATCTCCATTCAAGAATTGAAATTTCAGAATGGAACCCCACAACTCATTCTTCTAACCATATTAATTTTCAGACTAAAGACTTGGTAATCCAAGAAATATAGCAAAGTTTACCTTTGTTCACTTTCCCCACTGCCTGAAAGTTGAAAAAGTCTGTACCTTATTCACTGACTTCAAATTGTTTTTTCTGCAATAAAAAAAGTGGGCAATTAATATTTGCCTTTGGCTTTGGAATACAGTGCTTGCTAATTTAACTATAAGGACCCCAAAAAGAGAAATCTTGATCTGAGCCAAAGATGAAGTTAGGTGAAGAATGACAGCAAGGTTCTAGAGTCAAGATTCAAGTACAGCTTGAAGCATCACACAAGGTTCAAATCTTGGTTTCATTATCAACACGATGCATTTGAACAAGCTATTTCATTGCTCCGCACCTCAGTTTCCTCATCTGCTAAGTGGAGAATAAAAATTGTACTCAGTGTTTTAAGGACTAAATTAGTTAATGTATATAAGTGAAACAACTTAAGAATTCTGTAGGTGTTACCTTCAATATTTGTCCAGTTGGGCTGTTGTAAGAAAACACCATGGAATGGGCCGGCGCCGTGGCTCAACAGGCTAATCCTCCACCTTGCGGCGCCGGCACACCGGGTTCTAGTCCCTGTCGGGGCACCGGATTCTGTCCCAGTTGCTCCTCTTCCAGACCAGCTCTCTGCTGTGGCCCAGGAGTGCAGTGGAGGATGGCCCAGGTGCTTAGGCCCTGCACCCCATGGGAGACCAGGAAAAGCACCTGGCACCTGGCTCCTGCCATCGGATGAGCGCGGTGCGCCGGCCGCAGCGCGCCGGCCGTGGCAGCCATTGGAGGGTGAACCAACGGCAAAGGAAGACCTTTCTCTCTGTCTCTCTCTCTCTCACTGTCCACTCTGCCTGTCAAAAAAAAAAAAAGAAAAAAGAAAACACCATGGATTGGGTACTTATAAGTAGCGGAAACTTACAGAGACGCTGAAGTTCAGGAACAAGTTACCAGCAGATTTGGTGTCTGATGAGGGTCTACTTTCTGGTTTATAAATGATGCCTTCTTGGTGTGTCCTTACATGGTGGAAAGAGCATAGGCGCTCTCTAGAACGTCTTTTTAAAGGCAGTGTCATTCATGAGGACTCTGTTCTCAGGACCTAATCACCTCCCAAAGTCTCACCTCCTAATACTATCTTGGGGATTATTATTTCCAAAATACAAATTTTATGGGGACACAAATATCCAGATCATAGTAGCTGCCATTACTAGTGTTATTGTTACTATTATTGCATTCCAACCATCATGATACTTTTCCCAGTCTCTAGTTAAAAATCTAGCACTTTTGTAGGAAAGATTAAAAAGCAATACCAGAAAAGCTAATTCATAAAATAATTGAGTAAATATGTATAAAACATTAATAACTTCTTTGTAATATGGTTATAAAGACTAAAGGATATCAGAGATTATATGCCACGTTCAAGTAGGATTTACTCCAGAATACAAGGGTGGCCTGACATATGCAAATCAATAGAAAGGATCCATCACCTTAACAGAATCCAGGACAAAAGCCACATGACCCTCTCAATAGATGAACAAAGAGCAATTTGTAAAACTCAACATCTTAGGGCCGGCCCTATGGCACAGGCGGTTGAAGCCTCAGCCTGCAGTGCCGGCACCCCATATGGGTGCCAGTTCAAGTCCCGGCTATTCCTCTTCTGATCCAGCTGTCTGCTATGGCCTGGGAAAGCAGTAGATGGCCCAACTCCTTGGGCCTCTGCACCCTCCTGGGAGACCCGGAACTGGCTCCTAGCTCCTGGCTTCAGAACAGCTCAGCCCTGGCCATTGCAGTCATCTGGGAAGTGAACCCCCGGAATGGAAGACCAACTCTGTCCCTCCCTCCCTCCCTCTCTCTCTCTCTCTTCCTCCCTTCCTCCCTTTTCTTCCTTCTCTCTCTCTGGCTCTATTTCTCTCCATAACTCTATCTTTCAAATAAACAAAATAATTCTTTTTTAAAAGATTTATTTTATTTATTTTGAAAGAGTTAGATAGATAGAGACAGAGAGAGAGGTCTTCCAACCACTGGTTCACTCCCCAGATGGCTGGAGTTGCACTGATCCGAAGTCAGGAGCTTCTTCTGGGTCTCCCACATGGGTGCAGGGGCCCAAGGACTTGGACCATCCTCCACTGCTATCCCAGGCCATAGCAGAGAGCGGGATCAAAAGAGGAGCAGACAGGATTAAAACCGGCGCCCACATGCGATGTCAGCGCTTCAGGCCAGGGCTTTAACCCGCTGTGCCATAGCACCAGACCCTAAAATAATAATAATAAAATAATAATTCTTGAAAAAATAAAAAATACAAATAAAAAAAGAAAAACTCAACATCTCTTCAGGATGAAAACATCAAATACAGAAGAAACATACGTCAACACAACAAAGGCCATATACAATAAACTCCTACTTAATATACTAAACAAAGTTGAAAGCTTTTCCTCTAAGATCTTAAAAAAGACATGAATGCCCACTTTATTATTTTCACTTTTATTTAATATTTATTAAATATTAATATTTATTTAAATTTTATTTTATTTTATATAAATATAAATTTCCAAAGTTATAGCAGCTTTTTCCCCTTATAACCTCCCTCCCACCTGCAACCATCCCATCTTCCACTCCCTCTCCCATCCCACTCACATCAAGATTCTGTTCCAGGTCTCTTATATCTCTCCCAGGTCCCCTAGGGCAAGCAGTCCCTAGCCAATAGTTCAATCAGATTAAAGGGCATGCATAGCCTCAGGTCAAAGGTGTATCTCATCCCATCAGGTTGTTTGCAAGTCTTTTGTTCAGCACTTCCTTGACTTTGTTCTGCTCCACAGGATGAGGCAGTGCAATGAGGAGGTTCCCACAGGTGGCCGGCCTGCAGTTCCCCACAAGATTCATTTTCTTTCTTTCTTTCTTTTTTTTTTTAACAGGCAGAGTGGACAGTGAGAGAGAGAGAGACAGGGAGAAAGGTCTTCCTTTATCCGTTGGTTCACCCCTCAATGGCTGCCGCGGCCGGCGCGCTGCAGCCAGTGTAAAGCACTAATCCGATGGCAGGAGCCAGGTACTTATCCTGGTCTCCCATGGGATGCAGGGTCCAAGGACTTAGGCCATCCTCCACTGCACTCATGGGCCACAGCAGAGAGCTGGACTGGAAGAGGGGCAACTGGGACAGAATCCAGAATCCGGCGCCCAGACCAGGACTAGAACCCGGTGTGCTGACGCCGCAAGGTGGAGGATTAGCCTAGTGAGCCACGGCGCCGGCCCAAGATTCATTTTCAATTATCTTTATATACAGAAGATCAATTTAGTATATACTAAGTAAAGATTTCAACAGTTTGCACCCACACAGAAACACAAAATATAAAGTACTGTTTGAGTACTAGTTATACTGTTAATTCACTTAGTGCAACATTAAGGACAGAAGTCCCACATGGGGAGTAAGTGCACAGTGACTCCTGTTGTTGATTTAGCAATTGACATTCTTATTTATGGTGTCAGTAATCACCCAAGGCTCTTGTCATGAGCTGCCAAAGCTATGGAAGCCTCTTGAGTTCGCAACTCCTGCGTTATTTAGACAAGGTCATAGTCAAAGTGGAAGTTCTCTCCTCCCTTCAGAGAAAGGTACTGCCTTCTTTGATGGCCTGTTCTTCCCGCTGGGATCTCACTCACAGAGATCTTTCATTTAGGTCATTTTTTTTGCCACGGTGTAAACACACACACATACACACCTACACACAGCTATTAGAACTGATAAATTCAGTAAAGTTTTTAGGTACAGAGTGAACATACAGAAATGAGTGGCATGTTTATACACCAATAGCAAATTATCTGAAAAAGAAATCAAGGAAGCAACCCCATTTCCATTAGCTACAAATAATAAAATACTTAGAAACACATGTGATCAAGGAGGTAAAAAGTAGCTACAATGAAAATTTATAAAACACTGATGAAATTAAAGAAGATACCAAAAAAATGGGAAGAATCCTATATTCATAGATTGGGGGAAAATAATATTTTTAATTATTTTTATTTATATAAATGGAACAAATTTCATGTATTTCATACATACAGTTTTAAGTACATAATGACACTTCCCACCTTATCCTCCCTCCCTTTCTAATTCCTACCCTACTTCTTGCTTCCCTTCTTATTTTTCTTTCAATTGTTGTGTTAATATACTTTTTTTCTTTGAGAACAAGTTTTATCATTAATCTAAGAAGCACCTAAGGAAACAGGCAATGGAGTTGGGCACTTAGGTTTAGCTAAAACTTATAGAACATAAGAATATTCTCCACTTAATACACTAAAATGAAGTAAATTTTTGAGAACAAGCTTTACTATTAACTCTCATAATACCACTCTTTGAGAACAGAGGTGCTGCATGTGAAGTTAGTACACAATGACTCCTGTTAATGTAATAATTAACACTCTTATGTATGATGTCAGCGACCACCTGAGGCTCTTGACATGATCTGCCTAGGCTATGGAAGCCTTTTAATCCACAAATTCCTTCAATATTTAGACAAGGCCACAAGCAAAGTGGAAGTTCTCTCCTCCCTTCAGAGAAAAGTACATCCTTCTTTGATGACCACTTCTTTCCTCTGGCGTCTCACTCACTGAGATCCTTCATGTAGGACACTTTTTGCCAAAGTGTCTTGGCTTTCCATGCCTGAAATGCTCTTGTGGGCTTTTCAATCAAACCAGATAAATGTCCATACTACCCAAAGTTTACTATAATCCTTATGAAAATACAAATATTTTTCACAGAAAAGGAAAAAAATCCTACAATTTGAGCAGTACTACAAATTTCTCTAAATAACCAAAGCAGCCCTGAGTAAAAAGATCACCTGGATGTGTCATAATATTTCATTTCAAAATATACTACAAAGCTGTAGTAACCAAAGCAGCATGATACTGGCATAAAACCCAATAGACCAACAGAAAAAGAGTTGAGATCCTAGAAATAAATCTACAGTTTGTTTTTTTTTTATTTGACAGGTAGAATTACAGACAATGAGAGAGAGAGAGACAGAGAGACAGAGAGACAGAGAGAAAAGTTCTCCTTCCACTGGTTTACTCCCCAAATGGCCACCACAGCTGGCACTGCACCTATCCGAAGCCAGGAGCCAGGTGCTTCTTTCTGGTCTCCCATGCGGGTGCAGGAGCCCAAGTACTTGGGCCATCCTCCACTGCCTTCCCCGGCCACAGCAGAGAGCTGGACTGGAAGAGGAGCAACCAGGACTAGAGCACGGCACCTCTATGGAATGCTGGCTCTGCTGGTGGAGGATTAGCCAAGTGAGCCATGGCACCAGGCTCCTAAATCTACAGTTTTAAAGCCAACTGATTTTTTTTTACAAAGGTGCCAATAAAATACAAGTACAGTGGAGAAAGGACAATCACTTCAATCTGGGCCATCTGGGAAGTGAACCAGAGGGGATGGAAGACATCTCTCACTGGCTCTCTCTATCTTTCTTTTTTTAAATCTGATTTTGAAATGCATAAATGATCCAAATATACATTTTTAAAATAAGATATGCAAATGACCAAAAGTAGATAAAACAATGCACAGCATCACTAATCATCAGGAAAATGGAAATCATGCCAAAATGGTTATCCCACTCTAGTTAGAATGGCTGTAATAAACCACACATACACACACAAAATGCTGATGAGGATTCAGACAAAGGAGAACTATTACACATTGTTGGTGAGAATATAAATTAGTATAGCCATACAGTATAGAGATTCCTCAAAAAATTGAAAGTAGAACTACCATGAGCCAGCAATTCCACTACTGGAGATATATCCAAAGGAAAGGAAATCAGTATATTGAAGAGATAACCGTAGTCTGTGTTTCATAGTAGCCAAGATATGGAATCAGTGTAAGTGTCCCTCAATGGGATAACAGAGATAGAAAATGTGGTGTATTGGCCGGCGCCGTGGCTCAACAGGCTAATCCTCCGCCTTGCGGCGCCAGCACACGGGGTTCTAGTCCCGGTTGGGGCGCCGGATTCTGTCCCGGCCCCTCTTCCAGGCCAGCTCTCTGCTGTGGCCCAGGAGTGCAGTGGAGGATGGCCCAGGTGCTTGGGCCCTGCACCCCATGGGAGACCAGGAAAAGCACCTGGCACCTGGCTCCTGCCATCGGATGAGCGCAGTGTGCCGGCCGCAGCGCGCCAGCCGTGGCAGCCATTGGAGGGTGAACCAACAGCAAAGGAAGACCTTTCTCTCTGTCTCTCTCTCTCACTGTCCACTCTGCCTGTCAAAAATAAAAAAAAGAAAGAAAGAAAGAAAGAAAATGTGGTGCATTTATGGGGTCAGCGCTGTAGTCCAGCCTGAAGCGCCAGCATCCCATATGGGCTCTGTTTCTAGTACCAGCTGCTCCTCTTCTGATCCAGCTCTCTGATTTGGCCTGGGATAGCAGTACAACATGGCCCAAATCCTTGGCCCCTGCACCTGTGTGTGAGACCTGGAAAAACCTCCTGGCTCCTGGCTTCAGATCAGCGCAGCTCCAGCAGTTGTGGCCATCTGGGGAGTGAACCAGTGGATGGAAGACCTACCTCTCTCTGTAACTCTGTCTTTCAAGTAAATAAAATAAATCTTTAAAAAAAAAAAAAAGAAAATGTGATGTATTTAGTTACATAATAAAATGTTATTTGGTCATTAAAAAGAAAGTGAAATCCTATTATTTGTAGCAGCATAGATGAGCCTAAAGGACATTATATCAAGTGAAATAAGTCAGGTATAGAAAAATATCACCTGTCCTTATCAATAGGTGGAGCTAAAAAAGTTTATCTGTGATGTATCAAGTACAATAGTGGTTACAAGAAGCTGGAAAGAGGAGGGATGGTGCAGGGTTGGGGGTGGAGAAGGTGGGATAGAGAGAAGCTGGACAACAGGTACAAGATTACAGTTAAATGGAGAATAAGTTCTATTGCTCTAGAGTTGATAATAATTTATTCTATATCTCAAAACAGAAGGGAGGACTTTAAATGTTCCCAATACAAAGATTTAATAAATGTTTGAGTTGATGGATATGCTAATTATGCTGGTTTGATGATTACATGTGGTGCATATGCATCTAAATACCACACTGGGCCCTCTACAGATGTACAATTATTATGTATCCATTAGAAACTTAAAGTCAAATATTTTAAAATAGCATGGAAGAAATATGGCAGTACAATCTTCAACAGTTTAGTAAGGAATAAGAAATATGTAGAAATCTGGAGGTATTTCTTTCAACATCCTGGGAATTTTGTAATGACATTTTTGATGGAGAATGACATATTTCTGACAGGATAAAGAAGGGAGCATGTCCACAATATAGAAGTAAAGAAAGTTGGGAGAATGGAATAGTTTGAGTTTAAGAAGCTCTTTTCTAGCTTGATAGAAATTTGGCTCAATATGTTAAGCAATAAAGGCACCTACCTGGCCTTCATCACCAAAAGTTCATAAAATAATATCTTTGCAAAGCTGATTAAAATTATAACAGTTCTACAAAAAGGGGGAATATAAAGAGGTGTAGGATTTAGCTTGAAAATCACAGCAGAGATTTATACATTAGGTTAGACGTGAGTTTACTTTTTGGAAATTCTATATTAAGTACTGCAATGAATTACTAGGAATATGATGGAAAAACTTTCTCAGTTGTTATATGAGACCAGGGCCAATTCTCAGCAGGTGAATAGAGTTGAGAGCCAGGGAAAAGTATGAAACAATACTAGATTGTGTGTATAACAGTCATCCATAGGATTAATAGCAGGTGCTATGAAATAATGTGAATATTACATTATCAGAGCTGCTCCACATAGAACATTATAAATTGCATAGCCCTAGGGTAAGTCCCTCTAATCACAGACTTTGCAGGTTTATATCGACATGTGTTTCTAACAAGAGAAAGTAAAGTGCTTTGATCTTCAGTATAGGAGTTTCAATGTTTGGTATTGAAGAATAAGCTCCTAATTGAACCTCCTTCAAACTATGGATTCTGGTCAAAATAAAAAAAAAGCAACTCTTTGAGAGCCTTGTAAAATGAACAAAAGTACTAAGATTTTGAAGGGGAGGAAATACATTGAGTAAGCAAATGGTACAGGTTGAGTTTCAGATTTTCAGTTTTATCTTGAGGGAAGCTTGAACAACCAGATGAAGGAGACAGTGAAGGACAGCCTGAGAACCTGAGAAAGGGAACCCCAAGTTACATGTCCTGTGCCTGTCTCTTTCTAACCTTTATATCGTGCATGTTCAGCACATACTATGAAAAATTGTATGGAGGTTCTTCAAAAATAGAGCTACCATATGTTCCAGTAATCCTATCCAGGGATTTGAAATCAATATGTTGAAGAGATAGCTGCATTCTTGTGTTTATTGTCACATCATTCACATAGCCCAGTTATGAAATCAACCCAAGTATCAATCGATTAACAGATGAATGGATAAAGTTCTTTGTACATAAAATTAAAATACTATCTAGCTTTTTAAAAGAAGGAAATTCTGTAATTTGTGACAACATAAGTGAAGCCAAAGGATGTTAGGCTGAATGAAATAAGTCAGGCACAAAAAGACAAATACCACATGATCTAATTATACATGGAATCTAAATCAAACACATAGAAGTAGAGAGTAAAGTAATGGTTATCAGAAGTTGGGAGGGTGGGGAGATAGGGAGATGAAAAACAAAGCATACAACGTTTCAGTTAGCCAAGAAGAATACATTTTTGAGATCTGATGCACAGCAGGATGACTATAGTTAATAAGATATTGTATTTTTTAATTGCTAAAAGGAAATGTCAAATATTCTTACCACAGGAAATGATAAATATATGAGATGATGAATACATTAATTTGACTTCATCATTCCATATTATATAAATAAACCAAAATATCACATTATATCCCATAAATATATACATTTTAAAATACACAAAATCATAGCATACCATGTATGGCAGGTAAGAGTTCTCAATGAATGTGTTTGTGTTGTTCGCTTTTCTCTGATATGTATATAATAATGACATAGATTAGTCCCTATTATGAGAACTTACGTTCTCCCTTGCCTCTAAATCTCTATGTAATTTTTCCTTCTGTTTTTATGCCCTAGTCCAAGCTGCTCCACTTCCAATCCAGCTTTCTGCTATGGGCTAGGAAAACAGTACAAAATGGCCCCTGCATCCACATGGGGAGACCCTAGTTCCTGACTTTGGATCCGCCTAGCTCCAGCCATTGCAGCCATTTGGAGAGTGAATCAGCAAATGCAAGGCCTCTCTCTCTCTTTATGCCTCTGCCTCTCTGTAACTCTGGCATCCAAATAAATAAATAAATATTTTAAAAAGGGAGAGAGAGATCTACAGATATTACAAGAATCAGAAGGGAAAATTTTGAACACTCTAAGCTAATAAATTTGTGAACGCATTTGGATATTTCATTTTGCCTCATGAAGACTTACAAAAACATGTGTAGTTTACTTCAAAAGAAAGTTAATAAAAATAGTATATGTTTATATTAGGTGTTAAATTTGTAGTTAAAATTCTCCCCCACAAGGAAAACTCCAGGCAGAGAAGTCTTTATTGATGAATTCTATCAAACATTTAAGGAATAAATATTATCAATATGGTACAAACTCTTCTTTAAAAAAATTGAAAAGGAGGGAAGTCTTATCAACTCTTCTTAAGTCCAGCAAAATCCTTATATATCAAAGCCAAATAAAGACATTGTAAAGAAAGAAAACACAACCCAGTACACCTCATGAACATGGTGGCAAAAACTTTCAACAGAACAAAAATAACAATGTATATAAAAAGTAGGATGTCATAGACAAGTGAGGTTCATTCCAGAAAATGACATTGCAGTGTAGTGGGTTAAGCTGCCACCTAAAATGACGGCATTCCATACAGGTGACAGTTCATATCCTGGCTGCTCTATCTCCTATCCAGCTCCTTGCTAATGTGCCTGGGAAACAGAGAAAGGTGGTCCAAGTAATTAGGGACTTGAACCCACATTGGAGACCTGGAGGGAGTTCAGGACCCCTGGCTTCAACCTGGCCCGATGGCCATTTGGGGAGGGAACCAGCGGATGGAAGATCTCTCTCTCTCTTCCTCTGTCCCTCCCTCTCTGTCACTCTGCCTTCCAAATAAATAAAATCCTTTAAAAAATATTGATTTAACTCGAAACATCATTCAGTGTAATTCACTATAACAACAGACTAAACTAGGACAGAAGAAAAAAATACAAAAAAAGCACTTGACAAAACCCCATATCCATTCATGGTAAAACAAACAAAAAAACTGCCATCACATTAGAAATAAAAGTGAACTTCCCTAAGAGTATCTATAGCAGTAGAGTATCCTTAACAATAACTCAAGCCATTGCTGGGACACGTGCATCCCATTAAACAGTGCCTGGTTTGAGTCCTTACTATCCTACTTCTGATCCAGCATTTCTGCTAATGAGTCTCAGAAGCACCAAATCATGTCCCAAATACTTGAGTTTCTGCCACCCTAATGGAAGATCTGTTACGGCCATGCCGGAGTAAAGAATACACCAAGAGACTGTCTCTTATGCAAAACGCAAGAAGAGTATTTTATTGACCAGCATGCTGGGGTCGCAGCATCACAAATGTGAGCCAGTGACCCTGAGTACAAATCGCATCAGCTTTTTATAGTCACACAAAAGCTTTGAAGAATCTGTAGAACATATTTCACATGGGAACCAAGAGAACAGAGGAATCCCGTGAGCACAAAGTGTACATATGCAGGGTACAGATAACATCAGCTATTGGCAAGATTTACAACAAGTGAGGGTCACTTTTACCATACATTTCCTAAGGTTAAATAAAACCCTAAGTTCATCAACCAGATGCCTATCAAGGTGAACAGGTTGGTCTGGGTCCTAGTTTCAGTGGGCCATTCCCCTAATTTTACAAGGCCACATTCCGGTATTATCTCTTCCTACCCTGGCATCACCATGTCTATTTAGTAAAGACAGGCCTCAACCCCTCCCTGAGTCAGGAATCCAGAAAGTAGGTCAAAAGTCAATCTGGCAAGGGTCAGAAGAGAAAGGGGGGGGGGTCCTGCTTAGTTTTAATATTCCTTCAGATCCAGGTGAATTTCGTGACTCCTGGCTTCTGTCTGGCCCACTAATGGCTGTTGCAGGCATCTGGGGAGCAAACCAGAAGGTGAAAGATCTCTTTCTCTCTTTCTCTCTCACTCTGCCTTTCAAATAAATAAATAAGAAAAAAATTTTTTATGTAACAAAAAAAAGAGTACTTATAGAAAACCTATAAAAAACATGCTTAATGGTGAAAATTTGATTATTGTCCCTAAGATCAGGAACAAGGCAAGAGTATCTACCCATATAACTTCTTTAAAAAAAAAAGATTTATTTATTTATTTATTTGAAAGTCAAAGTTACACAGAGAGACCACATTGCTTCTATTCAACAATGTATGGAAATCTAGCTGGTGCAATACGAGGCTGGTGGCAAGGGATTTAAAGTTATCCAGATTAGAAAAGAAGAAATAAAATAGCCTTTGTTTTAAAAAATACTATTTAATTTAGCAAGACTGTATTTTACAAGATACAAAAGAAAAAGTTATTCTCTATACAAGCAATTACAATCAAACCAGACAATCTATCCATTTTCTCTAACTTGTTGAATACATTGGGTTAAAGTTGTTTCTATTATTGTCTCCTATCTTGTCACTATATGTATCAAATCTGTATTAACGGACTTTTCAGTCCAAAAAGATGAAGTTATTTTCTCTCCTTTTCTTTTAATTACTCTTACTAGAGTTTATCAATTTTTTTTTTGAAATTTAAAGAAAAAATTTGTTGGAGGTCTAAAAATCAATTCCTAAGAGGTCAACTTTTCCAGAAAATTGTAGCTACTCAGCACATTACATCTATTGTGTTAAAACGTGCATTAGAAACAAATACAAAAACCATGAAATAAGTCATTATTTTATTCTTCAACAATTTGAGCAAAGATAAAATGCCCAAGGAACAAAATGGATGACTTACCAAGGATGGGTTCTTTACTTGAAGCACCATTAAACACACACACACACACACACACACACACACGAGTGTGTTCAGTTATATACACTGAATTGAA
The DNA here is from genome assembly GCA_949820135.1 of Sylvilagus floridanus. Classification (NCBI taxonomy): domain Eukaryota; kingdom Metazoa; phylum Chordata; class Mammalia; order Lagomorpha; family Leporidae; genus Sylvilagus; species Sylvilagus floridanus. The sequence goes on along the minus strand of OX463224.1, from coordinate 52,214,069 downwards.
CCTTTGGCATTAGGAATCAGAGCGTCTTATCATATAGCATTAACATGTATTCTAAAAGTATGCAGTGTCAAAGGAATAGAACCACCAGCATTCAAAAACAGCTTTGTCAACTAGGCAATAAAACATGTCCCACTGTTGTCCATCATTGGATGCACTGATAGCAACTTTGAAAAAGGAAAAGAAAAAAGGGAGCTGCAATCCCTTTTATTTTCTGTTGAAAACCAAACAAACATCTATTTTGCTATGCATGAACATCTTTAAAGTACTTCATTTGGACAAAAGAAGGACTAAGAACAAAAATGTGTTGAAAGAGTGCAAACATTTGTGAGTGAATGAGTGCTCCTCTCACACAGCTTTGTGGTGGGGCTAAGGAAAGGCCACTTCATAATCACTAGCACTAAATAAAGTCACAGAATTCTTTGCTAGGTACTTTAGGAAATTGTGACGATAATTCAGTAATGAAACAGGGCTCTTCTCATCCAGAGCTGAATAGGCCAACATTGCTCCAATTCACACAAATAATCTCAGAAGATGTGGCACTCCAGACACCTGGGGACACCTGTGTCTAGATCTGTGAGGATTTCAGCATCAGCATCCCGCTGTCTCCGATTTGCAGAGCAGCTGAGTGCCCAGTATTACATGCAAGCATTTTTTTAGTCATAGCTTCATTAACAGCATCCTCCTTATTATCTGTGTTTCCAGGAGATTTCTTATCATTTGCATAATCCTCCAGCATGGAATCCACATTCTTGGCAGAAAAAAGAGCTGTTTTTGTCTGATAATTGAGTCTTAATCATCAATAAGCCATAGTTTCAGCTCTTTAGGAATCGTTAACTTCCACTCTGCTCATGCATGCTTCTTCATTTTCAACAGCAGGATCTACACAATTCCTTTCCTTCTGAGAAAGCTGAGGTGTCTCACTGGTACTGACACCATCTCCATTTACAGATGTTGTCTGTTCTTTTTGGTTTTCACTTCTACATTTTTCTGTTTCAGGCCAGATGTCATCTTTCCTGGAGCAGCCCCTCTCATCTTCTCTTCTGCATATTGTTCCTGATTGGCTTTTTGAAATTCTCATTGTTCCTGCAGATTAACATTCACATATTTGAGTATTCTTCTCTCTGGAACCCATTCATCCCCATTTTTTACTCCAACAGTGTAATGACAAGATACTTCACTTTTTTTTAAGATTTATTTTACTTGAAAGTCACAGTTACACAGAGAGAGGAGAGGCAGAGAAAGAGAGAGAGAGAGGTCTTCCATCCGCTGGTTCATTCCCCAAATGGCCGCAACAGCTAGAACTGCACTGATCTGAAGCCAGGAGCCAGGAGCCTCTTCCAGGTCTCCAACGTGGGTGCAGGGGCCCAAGGACTTGGGCCATCTTCTACTGCTATCCCAGACCACAGCAGAGAGCTGGATCAGAAGTGGAGCAGGGGGGTCTCGAACCGGCGCCCATATGGAATGCCGGCACCACAGGCGGAAGGTTTACCCACTATGCCAGAGGGCCAGCCCCTGTTCTTTATAGCAACTTTCACACACTCTGCTTCATTAAGAAAAGGTCCATGAGAATATAATACTCACTCACTCTCCTGAAATTTAGGATTTGGGTCCTGCTTGGGCATCATTTTTTTTTTAAGATTTATTTTTATTTATTTGAAAGAGTTCCAGAGAGAGGTACAGTCAGAGAGAAACAGAGGTCTTTCATCCACTAGTTCATTCCCCAAATGACCACAATGGCCAGAGCTGAGCTGATCTGAAGCCAGGAAGGAGCTTCTTCCAGGTCTCCCACATGGATGCAGGGGCCCAAAGACTTGGGCCATCTTCTACTGATTTCCCAGGCCACAGAAGAGAGCTGGATCGGAAGAGGAGCAGCTAGGACTCAAACCAGAGCCCATGTGAGATGTGAGCACAGCAGGCAGTGGCTTTAATCCACTGCACCACAGTGCCAGCCCCTTGGGCGTCATTTATAAGTGATTCACCACCTCCTCTTTCTCCTACCACCCCCTACTCTGTTCCCCACTCAACTCTGTGTTTATCAATTTCAATTTTGTTTATTTTATACTTTGATTTCCACTCCTTCAATAATTTCCTTTATCTATTGTGGGGAACCACAGGCCGGCCACCTGTGGGGACCTCCTCATTGCAATCTGCCTTAACCTGCTGAGCATAACAAAGTCAAGGAAGTACTTCAACCTGAGGATATGCATGCCCTTTGATCTGATCCATGGAATGCTAGCCCTCGGATAAGAGACCGGGATAGGGGCGGGAAGGGGGGGCAGCCTCTTCAGTCTTTCTCTCCTTCTTTCTCTCGGCTGCTTCTGCTCTTCTCTTTCTTTCTCTCCTTTCCTTCTTCTATCACTAAAATAAAAGTTCCTTGAGAACCGATCAACAGCGGTCGTGTCATGAATCCGTGGGTTGCACCCTTGCTGGCGAGGGTTCAACAATCTATATTCTTCTGCTTTTTTGTTTTGTTTTGTTTTGGACAGGCAGAGTGGACAGTGAGAGAGACAGAGAGAAAGGTCTTCCTTTTCCGTTGGTTCACCCTCCAATGGTTGCCACTGCCAGGGCACCGCGCTGATCCGAAGCCAGGAGCCAGGTGCTTCTCCTGGTCTCCCATGTGGGTGTAGGGCCAAGCACTTGGGCCATCCTCCACTGCACTCCCATGCCACAGCAGAGAGCTGGCCTGGAAGAGGGGCAACCGGGACAGAATCTGGCACCCCGACCGGGACTAGAACTCGGTGTGCCGGTGCCACAGGCAGAGGCTTAGCCTATTGAGCTGTGGCACAGGCCCCTGTTTTATTTTTAATATTATTGATTTTGTTGGTTTTGCCCTTAGTTCTCAGGCATAAACATTAGTCTTTGGACATTGTCTTTACTTTTTTTAAATTTTTTTTGACAGGCAGATTTAGAGAGAGAGAGAGAGAGAGAGAGAAAGAAAGAGAAAGGTCTTCGTTCCATTGGTTCACCCCCCAAATGGCCACTATGGCCAGCGAGCTGCACCGATTAGAAGCCAGGAGCCAGGTGCTTCCTCCTGGTCTCCCATGCGGGTGCAGGGCCCAAACACTTAGGCCATCCTCCACTGCACTCCTAGGCCACAGCAGAGAGCAGGACTGGAAGAAGAGCAACCGGGACAGAATCCAGTGCCCCAACTGGAACTAGAACCCAGGGTGCTGGCGCCGCAGGCAGAGGATTAGCCAAGTGAGCCACTGTGTTGGCCTCATTGTCTTTACTTATAAAATGTCTAAAGTTTTCACTCTGTTTCTGTAATTTGGACTATATAAAATGCTGTCTCCCAGCTTCAATCAGCTGCTGAAATATTACTTCTGCTTTTCCAGTCTTCCAGCTATTGGTGTCCACCAGTTTTCCTGGTGATAGCATCCCATACATGGACAGCTAAAATGTCATCTAAAAAGTTGAGATTTTTCTAGACAGATTTTGGAATCCCCTTTTCTCTCTCTGGGGCTCTCTTTGTAAGGACCCTCCCCTCAATTTCCAGTTGTTCTGACGTTTCCAAACTTCAACTTTTGAATTTTCAAACTGGAGAGCTGTTTTATATTGGCACTCACTTCCCCATGTATTTCAGACTGAGAAATGCTCTCATAAAAAAAAAAAATGGCAATCTTGCAGTCTTGCACCCAGTATTTTTCCCTTCTTTCAATAACTGTATCACTTTCCATGTTCACATGCTTTTTGGTTACTTTCCAGTGTCTTCACAAAATATCTTTTTATTGTCCAGAGTTTATTATTGTTACCAGCAACAAGTTCTGTCAAATATAACTTACTCTGTTATTTTCAGAAGCTGGAATTCCCTCTATTGCTTTTTTGATGACCAGCTTTGAAAACTATCAAACATTTCTAGATCAATTACTTTCAGAAGATTCAGTGTAGCATGAAGTCAGAGACACATTCCATAAATTTTATTTGGGTTACACCATAGGATGCTGCATTTGAGGGTATTTTAGATAGCTCATGGAAAAAGTAGAATTAAAAGATAATGCACAGTTTCCAGAAATATTCTGAAATACCCTCATATAACCCAGATGACACGATAAGACTACAATAACAGTATTGAAGGTTGTGACAAGTGATCAGATTCCACTTTCTTTGATTTAGATTAGTTATTTCATGTGCCAATATTTGGCTGTTAAAAAAGTTCAGGCATTTAGGGAATGAACCAGTGAATGGACATTTCTCTCTCTCTCTCTTTCGTTCATAAAAATAAATAAATAAGCAAATCTCTTTAAAAAAATAAAAGGCACCCTGGGCTGGCCTGAAGCGCTGGCATCCCATATGGGTGCTAGTTCTAGTCTGGGCTGCTCCTCTTCCAGTCCAGCCCCTGCACTCGCGTGAGAGACCAGGAAGAAGCACCTGGCTCCTGGCTTCAGATCATCGCAGCTCCAGCTGTTGCAGCCATTTGGGGAATGAACCAATGGAAGAAAGACTTTTTCTCAGTCTCTTCCTCTCCCTGTCTGTAACTCTACCTCTCAAATAAATAAAATCTTATAAAAAAAAAAAAAATGTGCTGGGCCAGCACTGTGACAAAGCAGGTTAATCCTCCACTTCTGGCGCCCCTATCCCATATGGGCAGTGGTTCTAGTCCTGGCTGCTCTACTTCTGATCCAGCTCTCTGCTATGCCCTGGAAAAGCAGTAGAAGATGGCCCACGCACTTGGGCCCCAGCACCCTTGTGGGAGACATCGAGGAATCGCCCCACTCCAGACTTCGGATTACCCAGCTTTCCCCCACCCCCACCTTGCGGCTATTTGGTGAGTGAACCAGCGGATGGAAGACACTTCTGATTCTGACTCTCTGTAACTTTGCCTTTCAAATAAATAGAAAATATGTGTAGCAAAGAAATCACGGGTTTTTTTATTTGTTTGTTTCAACTTTTAAACCTAAAAACACATCCTATGCTAAGAGCAGTGCAGTTTTCACACAGCCCTAGTCATCATGAGGTAGATTCTACGGACCCGGAAGTTGTTTCGTGCCGAAGGTTGATTTTCAGGAAAAAAAAAAAAGTCGTATTTACGGTCCCCCAACGTTTATATCCAAAATTTCACATTTTCTAAAGGCTCTGTACTGTTAAGGAGGGTGTGTGCGAAACGAGTACCTGCACCGCCAGCCAAACCTCAGCGCTCCGCCGCCGGGCACCTCCCCAGAGCTAGAAGTCGTCCCGGCCGCAACCTCGCTCCCGCAGCCCAATCAGCGGCCGTCGCTCCGCGCGGCGGGAGTCACGTGTTGGCTAAAGATGGCTACGTTGGAGCCTTGAGAAAAGGCTACAGTGCGAGCCTCGGCCGTGGCTGAGGAAGACCAGGGGCGGCACCGGCTGCGGAGAGCGAGCACAAGGTACTGGCAATCCGGGGACGTGAGCGAAGTAAATGTCCCGGGGTCAGAAGCGCGGTGCGGTGGCACGCTTGTCACTGACAGCGCGGGAAGGGGACCTGGGAGGAGGGGCGGCTGGCCCCACAGTGCTTTCTTTTGGCCTAGAAAGACCTTACAGTTGAGCCAGGTCAACAGAAAGGGAAACAACGCTTGTGGTTAGATTTAATCTCAGGTGTACTGCCAAGTTGCACGGTGACCTTGGCCAAATTTAATTTTCACTTTACACATTGCCTATCTTTCCACGCCTTCCTGCAAATGATAGTCAATGCAAAAACCTTTTTGAAATGTTCGTAGTATTTAAAAGTGGCATGGTCCTTTGATAGGCATTTATTATTAATAACGGTGATATAAAGCCCGTAGGTGTTGTCTGAACTCGGAACACACACTAGTGTGTTCACAGAACACACAGAACTCGGAACCACACCAGTGTGCAGAGCATTGGGCTGGACATCCTAAAGTTATTTTGCACATAAATATACACTTTGTACATACTGAGTTTGATAAACACACCCCTGCACAAAATCATTCAGAGCCTCCAGCATGGCAGGGATTGTGTCTGTCACGTTTTTCTAGTCAGGGTCCTCAGAAATTTGAGTTCTGGAAACCACTTACTAGATTTCTAAGCCTGTATTGTAATTATTAGGCTAAGACTACAGATATGGAATTTCACTGCATTTAATATTTTTAAGTGAATGATTCTAACAGGTACTCTATTTGTGAGTGCCATCAAGTGATCTTACAGCAATGAACACTGATAGTGAACCGAGAATCTCTGACTTATCAGTGTTGTCCTTTGTGGTGTGCCTGAACTTTGGCTTTTGTTTCCTGAAATCTATTGTTTAATGAGCTAAATCTTCAGGCTAAAACTCATTGTTCACCATTCCCTTGCTCTGCCATTCACCGTAACTAGTGATATGAACAAACTACTGGCAAGTAGGCCAGGTACACCCTATTGCTTATTTCTGTACAGTCAGCCAGCTGAGAATGGTTTTTATATTTCTGAAGAATTTTTTTTTTTTAAAGATTTTATTTACTTGTTTGACAGGTAGAGTTACAGAGAGAGAGAGAGAGAGAGAAAGGTCTTCCTTCCGTTGATTCACTCTTCAAATGGCCACAATGGCCAGCACTGTGCCGATCTGAAGCCAGGAGCCAGGTGCTTCTTCCTGGTCTCCCACGCGGATGCAGGGGCCCAAGCACTTGGGCCATCTTCTGCTATCCCAGGCTACAGCAGAGAGCTGACTGGAAGAGGAGCAACCCGGACTAGAACCGGCACCCATATGGGATGCTGGCACCACAGGCAGAGGATTAACGTAATGCGCCATGCTGCTGGCCCCTTAAGAATTGTTTTAAAAATGAAATATTCAACAAAGACCACATTACTCACGAACTCTAAAATATAGTATTTGAACCTTTCAAAAAAAAGTTTGCTGACTCTGCTGTAGGGTATGCCTTTAAGTAAAAATGCCAGTGTGTGTCTTCTACCTCCTAAATAATAACAAATTCTTTTTCAAAGTGGTTGTTCCCACTCAGATACAATTTACACTTCCACCAGCAGCACACACTAGAGATGCAGCTACCATACATTTCCTCCAGTGATTGAAATGGTCAGATTTTAGGTTTTGCTAACTTATGGATACCTATTGGTATCACATTCCCTGATTATAATGAAAGTGAATGCATTTTTAGGTTTAATGCCTGTTTGAGTTTCCACTTTTTTATTGAAGTGTGTACAAATATATTAGGAGCCTTTAAAAAGTTCATGGAGGGGCAGGTGTTTGGTGTAGCAGTTAAGATTACACATGATGCCCACATCCCATATCAGAGTGCCTGTGTTCGAGTCCTGGCTCCACTCCTATTAACCTACTGCTGAGTTGCACTTAGGGAGGCAGAAATGATGGTTCCAGGACTTGGGTCCCTGCTACATACAGGGGAGCCCTGGGTTGAGTTCCCAGCTTCCTACTTCTGCCTGGCCAGTCCTGGTTGTTTCAGGCATCTGGGGAGTGAACCAGCAAATGGGAGATTTCTCTCTACCTTTCAAATTTCTAAAAAACAATTTTAAGTTCATGGAATATACACATTATGAAAAAACTAAGCATGGATTTGAAATTTTTTTTTTGGCACCAAAATAAACTTGTACTCACTTATTACAACATATCTGAGTAGGATCTAGTTTGAGGCACCAAGAAGAGTAAACATTAGTTTGAAAACAGACCCCGTCACAGCAAAATGAATTCTGCTAAAATTGAAGTAAAAACAAAGATCAAATTATGATGAGATCATTGGTGCTTTATGAAAAGTTTATGAGAAAAAGAGAAAAATAAAGAAATCAGCAGTTTGCAGATGGACAGAATGCATTTTAAGAAGAATGAAGCCTGCCATAGTAGACCATCCACACCAATTTGCCAGGAAAAAGTTAACTGTGTTCATGGCTCTAATAATTAACAGTAGAAATAATAGACAGTACCATACACAGCTCAACAGCAAACTTTTCTGCTTCACAAATGCCAAAACAGTTGTGTCCGGATCAGCTGCAGATAAGAGTAGTTTCAATAGAAATTTTAATATTTATTTGAAAGTCAGAGTTGCAGAGAAAGAGATCTTCCATCCATTGGTTCAATCCCTAAATGACTGCAATGGCCAAGGCTATAACAGGCAGAAGCCAGAAGCTTCACCTGAGTCTTCCATGTGGGTGGTAGGGGCCCAGGCATTTGGACCATCCTCCACTTCTCTCCCAGGGGCATTAGCAGAGCACTGGATCGGAAGCAGAGTAGCCAGGACTTGAACTGGTGCCCATGTGGGATGATGGAGTCTCAGGCGGTGTCTTAACCTGCTACACAACAACACTGACCCCTCAATGGAAATTTTAACAAGGGAGATCAAGATCCTGAAGCATCTTTTTAATTCTCAAGAATTGTAACTGGAGGTTAAATATGGCTTTATCAATTGACCCTGAAGATGAAGCACAATCATAGAATGATAACCAAGAGGTAGAAGTAGTCCAGTCAAAGCAGAAGTGTACTGCTGAAGAGCAAAGCATTTGGCAACAGCTTTTGTAAATGCTTAAAGCATTTTGATTGTTGATTTTTCTGGAGCGTCAATGAATAATAACGTTTTCTTATTATGAATGTGTTTTTTTGGTTTGTGTTGAGAAAGGAGGACTCCAAAGCTTTAGTAAAAAAACACCTGGAAGAGCTTCACCAGAGACTCTCCATACAACAATGCTGCTCCTCATTCTTCTCATCAAACACAGGGGCAGTTTCACAAGCGTTTCAATAGGAAATAATTAGGCATTTACTTTACAATCCTAATTTGTCTCCTTCTATTTGGTTTTTAATCTCAAAAAAAAAAAAATATCCAAAGGGTTTTTTTATGTTTCTTCAGTTAATATGAAAAACAATGAATTGACACTGTTAAGTTCCCAGGACCATCAGTTTTCAGGGATAGACTAAATGGCTGGTATATTTCCTATAAGCTTAATATGTTGTTTCTCATGTTCTGGCTTCTGTTTCACTTTTTTGGTTTGGGGGGTGCTTTTGTTTTGCTTTATAATATATATGCATTGGCTTTACAGTTAAACACTCAGTGTACAGTTCTTTTCAAATTAAATATGGTCAGGTAGAAGACTTTGAATTGTTTCCTTGTTTTTCTATAAACATTATTGCAAAAAATAATATTTTCATGGTTTTTTAGGGCTCAAGATGGGAAGTCATGAACAAGATACTGTCAAAGAAAATGTTACAATTTTGGAGATCATAACCAGAAAAATTAACCAGCTTCCAGAACCAGAAAGGTACATCACTTTTTACTCTAAAATATATTTTACTGGATGGATTTTCATCACTAAATAATTACTTCAATTTTATCTGGTTTAAGGATAGTATGTCAGAAGGAAAGTAAGCCCTTTCCTTGCCTTGATGAGAAGACCAAGGCCCAGAAAGATTAGCCATTTTGCTTAACATCATATAGCTACTTGTGGAGTCAGTTGAAAATAGAAAACATTATCTGAGGAGACAAATAGGGGGATGTATCTAATTGTATGATGATTCAGTTTTTCATTGTAAACATTTATGTATCCATTTAAATAGCAAAACTATAAAATAGCTTTTTAATTGTTATTTCTCTAAATTCATTTGTCAATGTGCTTACCAGCCTAAAAATAGTACCATGAACCATACACAACTAGTTAGGGAATGTCAGAGAAATGGGATCATGGCTAAAGGTCCTTGAAGACAATATCGGGGGTGGGGGTAGGCAGAGCTGTGGCAGTGGATAAAGCCACTGCCTGTGATGCCAGCACCCCTTATGGGTACTGGTTCAATTCCCAGCTGCTCCACTTCTGATCCAGCTCTCAGCTAATGCGCCTGGGAAAGCAGCAGATGATGGCCCAAGTACCTGGGCCCATGCACCCATGTGGGAGACCCAGAAGCTGCTCCTGGCTTCTGGCTTCCAATTGGCCCAGCTCCAACCATTGAAGCTATTTAGGGAGTGAACCAGCAGGTGGAAGCTCACTCTCTCTCTCTCTCTCTGATTTTCAAATAAATAAAACACTAGAAAATTAAAAAAGGACAATATAGGGAACACACTGATATTTGAAGATAACACAGGCAACTACAGTGTACTTCCCAAAATATTCTTAGACCTTTTTGGCTGTCAAGCAGGTCTGGCTAGGTTACATTTAAACTGAAAATCTGAGACTTTAAAAAAAAAAAAAAAAAAAACAGATGGGAACAGTGTTGTGGCGTAATGGATAAAGCCACCATCCCATATGGGCACTGATATGTGTCCCAGCTGCTCCACTTCCAATCCAGCTTTCTGCTAATGGCCCACAAAAAGCAGTGGAGCATGGACCAAGTGCCTGGGCCCCTGTCACTCACTCAAGAGACTGGGATGAAGCTCTTGGGTTTGCTTCAGCCTTGGCCATTGCAGCCACTTGGGGACTGAACCAGAAGATAAAGAGCATGCTCACTACCCACCTCCCTTGCCCCTGGTAACACTTTCAAATAAATAAATAAATCTTTAGGGGGAAAAAATGAAGAAAGTTTGGAGAAGTGAGAGGGATGGTATCAAGTAGAGGGAACAGCATTGCCTAGGCCACAGGACAGTAATTAGTTTGTCATATTTGAAGAACCAATGTTACTAAAGTAAAAGGGAAGGGGGTATAAGGAACAGGAAAAATTGTAAGCAGGAGAAAAATGTGATCCAGCTAACATTTCTCAACAATATTCCAGTTGGTTTTTGGACAATGAATATGCTAGCACAGAAAGGAAATAGGAACACCCACTGAAATAGTGATCCTTGTAAGTGCAGACAGTAGGATGGAGGAAGTTGAACATACATTTTGGAGTTAAAATTTTTAGGAATGAAAACTGCACAATTTTAGTCTTGGTACCACTTACTTTTGCAATAAGGAGAACCTATAAACCTTCAGCAGTAATAAGAATTCGATTTCAAAAGTTCTGTGTCCCAATGCCCTCTCCTCCCCTTTTAGTTGTTTTCCCGAGATAAAAATAGACAACCTTTTAAAGTAAAAAAGGGCCTGTGTTCACATTTCTAGACCAGAAAGATAGGGAAAGGCAGGCAGTCAGATTGATAAAAGGAATAGAATAGATATTAGAAGCTCTGAAGAAAGCAAGCTGTGTCACAGGACCTTTACCAAATTAGAAAGACAAGCATAGATGAGCAAGCTGCAACTGCAAAGATGTAATTTAGAGGTAATAAATTTTAAACACTGGCATTTGAACAAGGAAGAGGACAGTGTCTTGTTATTTTTGTCCTATCCCTAATTTTCCTCTTAATTTTATTTGTTTGAAATCTTATCCCTTCTTGCATTATCAGATATCTTTACTTTTAATTTTCCTGTGTATGAAATATTTTTGATAACTTTTCTTATCTATAGAATAATTTCATGTATCATATATTTAACTGCCATTTATTATATATTTGGTCTTACATTTCATGTGTCTAGTTATTTCCTATATATCTTACCAAAAAATCACGAGTTTCTAGGTGTATGGGAAATTCTTTTTTGGAAAATTGGCAAGGGACTGCTAGAACTTCGTGCTATCTGCATTATTAACTAAAAAACTTTTTACCCATAGGAAATTAAGATATGGTTGGGAGACCACAAAGTTTGCTGTTCAGATTCCAGTTGCACTACTTGTTTAGTTTACATATATATCATAGATCAGAAGTACTCAAGGTCTCATGCCTCAACCCCTACAAGCCTTTCATATTTACATGTTTTCTGTGATAGCTTGGTATGTTCTAATCACTCCAAATAGTACTCATGTATCATAAGTTCCCAGTCTGGCATGCTGTTGTGTTCCCATTAACCTTTTTATAGACTTCTGTTTTATATTGTTTACCTTTCTTCTGCCATCATATTCAACTATGAAAATCCTGAAAGATAAATTCTTGTGCCTTTTACAGCAAATTTGCTGTGTATAATCAGTTCTCAGTGAGTAAAACGACAGGTAAAAAAAAAAATACCTTATACAAAATAGGAAACTTAATTATGACTACTAGGAAAAGATGAGTGTATCCTATAGACATTAAAGGGGGCACTCTGTTCAGTTTATCTAGTGAAGAGCAATGAGAATGTTAAGAGGACATCTGTGCTGTGGATTACAATATAGGTAGTAATAAAAAGCTAAGTGGTAGGCTTAACGTTTAGAATACTTTGGTTTGTTGTAAAGTACTTACTGTAGAGTATCACTTAAATGTTAGCAGTACCTTCTCAGTCTCCCAATCCTGACTAAATGCTTGAGAGAGGAATGAAGGGAAACACATGAACTCCACAGTATTGAACAAACTTTCTGTCAGATGGTACTAAAATCAAGATCAACAAATCAAGATGAATACGTGTTTGTATCCATTGTCTTCAAGTAGTTTATAATCTAGTAGGGAAGCCCAATTTATAAATCAATGATTCAAGATAGCACCACTTTGTACTGTATTGTGCTAGAAAGGAAGGTATTGGGTATTATGGGAACTCAGAAAAATCATCCAAATCAGTCTTTGAAAGCTATTCCTTGCTACAGTTGGAGGGAAATTTCTACACCAATATCCTTTGCAAAATAACAAAATCTAAATGCTATCACTCAAGTGTTGACTAATTCAAAAGCCTTTTAGAATAAAAATCTGTGTGTAAACATGATTAAGTGATAAATGTTGTATCCAGTTATTCCCAAAGTCCTGGGAAGTTCTGTAACATATGACAGAAATTAGAGTTCATACATACAGTAGAGCCAAAAAAAAAAAAAAAAAAAAGCTGTTTTCTTCTCACCTTCTCAGGAATCTACTTGAACATGGATCAACATATGTTGGAATTAACGCTGCTCTCTGTGGCCTAATAGCAAACAGTCTTTTTCGGCGCGTCTTGAATGTGACACATGCTCGAATAGCTGCTGGCTTACCAATGGCAGTGATCCCATTTTTGACAGCACATATATCTTACAAAGGTTTTGTGAGTTTTCCTTTGAGTACAGGTAAATTCTGTTTCATTGTCACCAGTTTACCTTGGTATATGTTATTCGCTACTTTAATACTTTCTTATGTAACAAATCTCTTAAAGTACTACCTGTATGTGTATTTATCAAATAAATGGGATATAATTTCCTTTTGAAAATTTACCATGTATACTAAATACTGAGTATAATCATGAAAAATCTTTTGATTAATGATTTCATAGAAATATTACCATGAGGACTTAAGAGCAAGAGGTCCAGTTTTTCTGTTAAGTGCTACTCTAAATTTATTTAAATTGAGCATTTTGTTTGAATTCCCGTGACCAATGTGAAAAGAATTTTTATGGTTCAAGGATACCTATGCCCAGTGAACTTGCAACATTGAGTGAAAATATCAGCTCAGGTCCGTTGATTCAAAAGTGCAGAAAGTTAGCTATAGCTCAAACCTTGAGATGATTAGATGCAAATTCAGAATAAATTACAGAATATTCTTTCCTGAAATGGTTTTATTAGTCATTCCTGGTGATTTCAGGTTACTCATACATGTAATTCTGTCTTTTAACATGCCTTACAGAATTCCACTTGCTGAATTATTGTCTGAAAATTATAAATATCTGTGATACACTTAAGGGACACTGTTCATTCTTTAAAATCATGTTTGCTTGACTATCATGACCTTTACTTACAGAACTAATTAATGTGTCTCCTAGGTGAACTGAATTGTGAAACCTGTACTGTAACACGGAGTGGACTGGTTGGTCTTGTTTTTGGTGGTTTGTACCCTGTTTTTTTGGCCATACCTGTGAATGGTGGCCTAGCAGCCAGGTGAGTAGGAGTCTTCATTTTCTTATAATCATTGAAAAACTCACAACTTAAAAACAGCAAATTTTAGATCAAAAATAACAATCCTTTTTGATTAGAAGTTACTAAGACTTATGTTGTTCTTGTAAGTAATCAAATTTTACTTCTCAAAAATTTGAACACAGTTCTAGAACTTTTTTTTTTTTTTTTTTCACACAGTGCCTTTTGGTGTATAGCTCAGGTTATTAACCTTAATTTGTGTGTTGAACGCCCACTACAAAATTGTAAAACACTATGCCTAGTAAGATAGCTATCTACCTTGTTTTCTTAGATGAGTTTGAGTACTTGAACTGAAAAATAATTCTGTCAAAAAATGGCTGTAAGTTTACTACTCCAAAATAATTCTGGTTATTCTCTATTGAACTCTTGCAGCAGCAATCTATTTTATGAGATACCTTGGAGGTGAACCAAGGAGCAAAAGAAAACCTAAGGACTGAGTGGACGTTTGGTGCAGTGGTTAAGACAGTGCTGGGGATGCCTGCATCCCATATTGGAATGCCTGGGTTTGAGTTCCAGATCCATTCCTAATTCCAACTTGTGTGTACCTTGAGAGGCAGCAAGTGATGGCTCAAGTACTTGGGTCACTAATACCCATGTGGGAGACCCGGATTAAGTTCCCAGCTCCCAGTTTTGGACTGGTCCAGCCCTGCCTATTATGAGCATTGGGCAGTGAACCAGCAGACCTCTGTCTCTTGCCTTTCAAAAAAATTTTAAAAAATGTTTTTCTCAGCTTTATCTTAACCTGTATCTAGTTTTATCTTAAGACTTTTAGTATTAATGTGTTATACGTAGATTTGCCACTTAATACAATATCTTTTCTAGTGAAATATCTCAATATTTTCACAGGTATCAATCAGCCCTCCTGCCAGAGAAAGGAAACATCTTAACTTACTGGATTAGAATTTCAAAGCCTGTCTTTAGAAAAATGGTATTTCCCATTTTGCTCCAGACTGTGTTTGCAGCATACCTTGGGTCTAGACAATATAAACTACTTATAAAGGCCCTTCAGTTACCTGAACCTGGCTTAAAATTTCATTGATTTTAAGCGAATATAAGTACAAAAATAAAATGGTAAAAATAACCTATACCTAGATTATGAATACATGTAACTATCATTTATCATGTGAAGTACAATTTTGGAACTTTACGAAAGATTACACAAGGCAACAAAAGGCTGAATGAACTCCAATAAAGGCTATCAACTTAAAGAGCATAACTTACCTAGTTTGCCCATATTTGTCTCTTGCACATTGTTCACTCCACTCTTTAACATTAAAGTATGGTAATTTCACTGAAGACTCATAAAGCCAAACAGGAATGAACACATACACACACACACACACACACTACACACATTGCAAAAATTACTTATACTTCATTTTCTCAACTGAAAGTGTTCCCATAGGTAATATTAATCTTTAGAACATATTTAGCAATCTTAAAAAAAGGAGCAATCCCAATCTATATCCTTGGAAAGTTGTATTTTTAGAAAATTTAAGCAGTGTATATTTCACACATCTATGTTTGTGGGAAGGCTTCAGAATTAAAACATGAGCCTCTGGGGCAAGTACTGTGGTACAACAGATTATGCCACTGCATGTGACACCCAAATCCCATATTCAAGTGCCAACCTTCATCAGGCTGCTCTACTGCTGATGCAGCTCCTGCCAATATGCCTGAAGCAGCAGTGGAAGATGGTCCAGGTACTTGGGCCCCTGTCCCTCATGTGGGAGATCAAGATGAACTTCCTGGCTGTTGGCTTTGGCCCGGCCCCGACCTAGCTTTTTTACCCATGTGGGAGTGAGCAAGGGATAAAGGATCTCCGTCTCTCCTCTGCCTTTCAAATAAACAAACTTTTTTTTTTTTTTTTTAAGTGGAACCTCTTCAAAGTACAGGACTGAGTAAATTAGTTTCTCTGGCCCTCAATTTACTCATCATTAATTTTGCTCAGGGTTGATACTACATGAAATATTAGATAAACTGCCTAACATAGCTCTTGATATAAATGGCACTCAAGTGGAACCCACATTTTTCCTATCCTGTTGGTTTTGCTTCCTGAAATGTCCTGATTCATTTCCTGAGATCACTTAAATTTTGAAGTGTTACTCTTCTAAGACTTCTCATCCTAGTTCTTTAAACTCTTTTTTCATGACAGCATCTGAATCAGCACTGTCCAACAGAACTTTCTGTGATAATGGAAATGTTTTACTTATGCACTGCCATATGTTGAATGCTTGAAAAGCAGCTTTAGTCAGATGACTTTTAAGTTTTAATCAATTAAAAAAATTTTAGCCACATGTAGATTAGCAGCTACCTTAATAGACAACACAGGTCTAGACCAGCACTTTCACATAAAGGAGACCAATCACTAATGTACCAAGCAAACAGATCATATATACTCATGAGCATCTTAACTATTCCTTCCAAATATAGTGATTTATCTGTGTGAAACAATCCCATGCTACTAAAAATATATAAAACAGTGGATTTAAAAAAGGAAGCTTTGTGAATCAAATGGGTTTTTCAGCCTCTGCTGAAAGAACATAAGGCAGTGTAGCCAAAGATTTTAAATTCTAGTGAAATTAACAAAATATTTTCAATTTTTTAGAAAACAAAGGTGATCTCTCAACTTAGTACTTTATACTAAGATAGGAAATGATCTTCAGTTTAAGGCAAAAGAATCTATATGCACAGAAGATTAAAAAAGTATACTGTGGATATTGCAAGGGCTAGAGTTACAAATGAGTTTTTTCAATCTTGATTCTTTCCTGGATTTCCCAAGTTTTTTGAAAATTTTGCAATTTAAGGGAAGAGAAGAAAACATCTGAGGGGGCTTCCAGAAGTTCCTGGAAACTAAGCACTACAGTTTAATTCCATTTTTCACAATTTTTTTTGAAGCCTCCTCATATATATAAAACTTAAAAGATGTGGTGGGGGAGAAACCCTTCTTATTTTCAAGCAGAAATATCAAGCCCTCTAATCCAAATTTACCTGCACTGTCACTCATATTCAAAGCAGTTTCCCTTATCACTGAAAACAGTAATGAATTCCTAATTTCAAATCCAAATTAATAAATTAGACTCCTTAAGAATACAAAATAGTACAATCAAAACAATTCAAAACCCACTGATATTAATACTTGAATACAAAATGTTTTCCTAATATCTTAAAAATTCCCAGAATATTTACTTCTTCAAATAATACTACCTATAAATGGGCTGAAGAGTTTCTAACAGTTTCTGTAATCAAAAAGTCACATCTGTCCTCTGTACATACTTCTTGAATCATCTTTCCAATTAGCAAAAATAGGTGTCATAAGCAATGAATTATGCTAAGTCTGCTACTTCAACTCTACCAAAGTTTTTGGTCTGAGGGCAGGTATATGATTTGAACTTTCTGCAATCTACATTATGATTTAGAGATAAGACCTAAAGAACAGTACCTCAATCAGTAAGGAAAGTGAGTTTTTGATATTTCAGTCCAAACACAGTAGACAACCTACTAAAAATCTGTCTTACAACTCACTGTGTAGTTAATTTGACTTAAAAAAAAAAGGGAGGTGGGGGGGCTCATACTTAAGATATCAGTCTACCTTTTAAACTCCAAATTATAGTACACTAAGAGCCAGAGGGTTCTAGGACATTAACATCAGTGGATATACAGGGAAGATACAGAACCTGGAGGTACATTCTAAAGTTGCTGGACTCCCAATAAAATTCACATCACTACATAAACAGAACTACACAATATACAAAACTACTGACTAGATTTTTAAGTTCATTCATTGTGAAAACCGAGCTAAGTATTTTCAACAACAGAAAGTATAGGGTAACAGAGGGACATTTGGCCTAGCAGTTAATGTGCCTGTGCCCCCATCAAAGCGTCTGGATTTCTCTGATGCCTGGCTGTGGCTCCTGATTCCAATTTTACCTTGGAAAGTATCAGTGATGGCTCAAGTATTTGGATCCTGGGTCCCTGCCACTCACATGGGAGACCTGGATTGAGTTCTTGACTCCTGGCTTCGCCTCTGGCCCAGTCTTGGCCATTGCAGGCATATAAGGGAGTATATCAGCTGATAGATGGGAGCTCTCCTGTCTCTCGCTGGTCAAACAAAGCACTCTGCATGATTCTATAGGAAGCGCTTTGATCCCTAGCTTACATGGTAATTAAAGGAGAAAAATAGCAAAAATATTCTGGGGGAAAAATATTAAAACATTTTACTAACTATTCAACTTTCATCAATCATCAAATTTAGCTGAAAAATCTGACTAAAATTGGTGTATCCCTTAACTACACCTTCAAAATCCTAAATTAGGCAATCACATTTTAAAAAGATAATTACTCATTAACATTGGTAATCAAAATAGTAGTCATAGTCACCAAATAGTGTTAGTGCTTAAACTTGGTTGTGCAATTACAACCAGCTAGACTGTAACAGCATTAACCACAAACATGTAAATAGCCAGCAGGAAGGCTCTTTGCTGCCTGGCTTCACAGGCACTGAATACGTGAGTGGATTTAGAAAGATCTGAATGCCAAACAAAAACCAACTATACAGTCATTTTAAATAAGAGCCTATCTCCTATCCCCTCCCTCGTCTATCATCTGCACTCTTCCCAACTGAATCAGTAAGATAAAATGACAGTCTAGACCAAGATACGTTAACACAATCCAATGAAAATGAAATAAAACAATCCAGAGTTTTGAGTGTTTTTTTTACACTTGTAATAAACTGGAAAAAGTATTTCAATTAAGTAAACAACCATATGCCACGAAAAAAGTCACTCTCATCATCCAGAATACTAAAGCCCTTACATAACTCTAGATAAATTTTAATAAACAGTAGAAACTAGTATACCATTCATTAGAAACCGCAAAATATTTTTTTAAGAAAAATGTCAAGTACTCAAAGAAAGCTCAAGAAGCCAAAAACTCAGAATCCACACATCCTGGAATTACCTAATTTTCAATTAACTACCCAGACATTTAATCATCATCAACTTTTTGAGATTACAGACAATTCAATGCATCTATTTTAAAAGACTATGAAGGACTTTACATTAACCTTTATATTCTACTCAGCAAGGTGTCTGTACTCCAAATAAGCTCTCATGTTCCAGGAAAGAAATACAAACTCATGATATGCCTTGTGATCACTGATGGCCTGTTTATGTAATTCTAGTCCACTAATGTAATACATAGAATATGCTCTTGATTATGTAAAGAAACTAGTATTTCTTGATGAGATACTCTAATTCTCTCCTCCAATGGTTACAACTTTTTAAAGGTATGCAAAGAAGTGAGTATCACTCTCATGAAAGACAAAAAAAAGTCTAATTCTGTTCCAAAATTAACTTAGTCTCATGTCTCAGTATTTCTATTAAGTCTTTCAAGAATTCCAGAGAATCTTTTCATAGCTCCATTTCTGGAAAGTAAAATCAGTATAGAAGTAATTTGGGAACTTGAATATGGCATTCTTTTTTTTTTTCAGCAGATGCCAAATTTTTGACCGACATGGCTCCCACAATTACTTTGTTACCATCAGTCCAGTCAGTTAACAGGTTGTAGGAAAAGATTCGTTTTTGCAGACACTGCTAAGCTGTTTAAAGAGAAGAGAGAGAGATTAATTTAGTGATCACAAAATGTACAAATATTTAAAATATTTTGAACACTTTTGTTGGATTATATCAGAGGTGTGGCTACATTTTTTTTTAACAAACGTGGACTTTTTAGGTAAGTCTGGTCAAGGAAGTACAGAAACAGTAAGTCAAGATGATAGAAATGGTAGGTCAATATGTGTTAGTTCAATTAATGTATGAATTCCTGCCACCATCAGAAGACAAACATTAAAAAGCTACTTCTTTAGTCCAGTTCTGTATAATTTTACATTGAGGCACAATTAGGGGAAAAAAACACCAAAAAGGTCCCCCAATACTAAAATGTTTTTAACTATTACAATAAATAAAGCCAAATCTGAAAATTTTCAAAAACAATCCACTTTATATTCCAGAAATCTCCTTTATCCAAATATTAATCATTCAAAACACAATTTTCTAAAAATAGTAAGACAACAGTTTCATATTAATCATAACTTTTAATTAACAAGTAGTGAATAGGACACTTTAAGATATTATTTACTACATACTGAAATAAACACATCTGTTGTAAATTCAAAAACTCAAACATTTACAGTAAAATATGCTTACACATAAATTTATTTAAAGCCCCTGTTAAATAGGTCCTAAATACATGCAATTACCGTGTAAAAACAAGACCATGAGTTGATGTAAAAAAATGACAAAAATCACTAAGTCACCAAAACTAGAAAAAAAAAAATAATGAAATGGAAACTAAGAAAAGACAGTTAATAAAACATAAGGAACCTAACAAAGCAGCTTTAAAAATAGGTCATACTAATCTTTCCATTTTCAAAAGTTCTTAATCAAGTAATTCCAAAACTGCCATTTATAAAATGACAATCTAAAAATCTACACTTAGAATTTCAAAACATCTCAATTCAGAAAGTTTTGACTACTGTTTCTTCCCAGCCCCAAACTTCAAATAATGCAGGAAAAGCACTGACATTAGGAAGAAAATATTCCAAGGGAATGATATAATTTTTAGAAAAACGAACTTACTGCTTCCAGAACCTTTTGATTAAGACCCACAGTCAGCATTAACAACAATCATTTTTCCTATTTTCATCCATTATTTTCCAATGTCATGTTAGAGATGAATAAATTCTTTGAGCCCATAACTGAAAGATCAACAAACCTGGTTTTATTATGACACCATATTTTTGTCGTTGGTACTGCACAAAATTATATACAAAGAAATATATACAAAATGTTCAAGTATTAGTTAAATTTCAATTCAAGGCTTCTGTTTCAAAAAGCTACATTTAACATATTTCATAAAGATAGCACAAATTAGTCATTTCAAATAATTTTCCAACTACTTTTGGTTTATATATATATGTATATATATTATTCAGTAGGCACTAAAAATCCATGCAGCTGCATTGTGAGGGGCTTGCTCCTGCCCTTAGGTATAAGCAGGTTCATCACTCCAGGTTGTGAGTTTAGCTACTACCCATTCATGCTCAAGTGCAGTAGATGATTTTACAGAATATGCTGTGATGCACTGGAAACCAGAGACCAATTTAGGTCTCAAATCTAGCAACAAATCATTTACATTGTGCAAGAACAAGGATTCCATTTTCATAACCAAATAACAACAAAATAAAAACATTTCATAATATAACTTACATCTTTGGACTGCTGGAAAATACTTTTTAATTATGAACATTTTAAAAACAAAAGACAGCAGAAGCCCTGATATTACCTCTTTTTCCTCATTTCTTATACTACCTTTTAAAATAAAGCAGGAAATGTGGCCAGCAGCTGGTCCCGTCTCTTCTGCCCCAACAGCTGTATCCACTTTAGCACAAAGAAAAACAAGGATGCTAAATACGTATATACTTTATCAAACAGTGACGTTTCACAAAGAATTTAATACTTCTTACACGGAAAGACACCATAACTGAATTTATACAACTGGACAATACATAATGAAGTATTTCAGGGGAAGAATACGTCCCATCTTTGGAAAAGTAGCATCAACCAAGACATTTAAGTGGCCAGAACCACTCAGTTTCAAAAATTACTTTTAAATAGGACAAATACTCTTGAAATATAGAGTAAGATTCTTTGTGAAGCCTCACTTTACATGTTTTCATTCACATTTCACAACCTTCAATATCTAATCATACATACATAAATTTAACCTAAAATTGTAATACAACATAAAATAAGTGTTTTCAACAATTTATTCATGATCAGTGATAGGGTAAATCACTGTGCTGGTCCTCAAGGAAACATTTCATTAACCATTCTTAGTCTTTCCCCAGTTAACTAAAACACAGGAAGGAATCTTATATGCATGTTAATTTCCAACTTCTCTAATGGAGAGATATTAAAATGTTACTTTCAGTAGGCTCAATTTCTGTATCTTCTACTGAAAACCTAAAAGGCATTCTTGAATATTTAAAAGATTTCTGACATCTCCAGCAAAATAACTATCACATATGTGCATGCCCCAAATACTTATTTGTCAACCTCTGAAAAGTTGCATTAAAATTGGAATTCCAATTTGCACCTTGTACAACTCGGAACTTCCATTCAACTTCACCTGTTTCACTGTCTCCAAACTGTATCTCTATAAGCAGGTTTCAGTGTACAGTTGGAACCGATGTCATCCAAGGCCATGTCCACACTGGGGACAGAAGAGCTAGGTACACGCAAGTCTGAACAAGGGGACACATTAACAGCTATTTCAACCAGAAGAAGCATCTTAAATACATTATTGACCAGCACAAGTCTGTTTCCAGGGTGGACAGGGCCCAAATTAGATTCCCCTCCCACCTTCCAAAAAAGAAAAAACAAAAAGATCACACACACACAAATTGAGATGTTGCCCATTAAAGTAGACTAAGCAGCAGAGCATGAGCGTTACGTGAAGAGATGGATCCTTACCAGGTTGTGAGGCGGGAACGACTGTTCTGTAACCCCTACAACGGAGCCTGGCAGGAAGGAAATCACCTAAAAAAGAAACTGTCAGAGAGATTTAATAGTCACAGGTTATCATTAGGAGTTGGTTACAGTGTCACATTCATGCTTTTAGCTAAACACTTAGACTCAATATTACTTTTTTTCCTCCTCTGAAATGTGTCCAGTGAAGATGTCCCACTAAGGTGTTTTACATGGAGTAAGGGAGTTGAAAGGGGTAAACGCGGATAAAGAGCAGATTACTTGACCCTACATTTTAAGAGACGACGACGCCTTCCGAGCGCACGCCGAGCAGAACTCCACCGACACCTTATCCTTGTCCACATGAAGACACACTCCTCCCGCTGAGTCGTCCTCTTCCGGCACGTCCTGCTGCTGCTTTCCCACGGGCAACGCGTAGTCGTGGTCACCGGCGGGCGAGTCTCTGAAGAGCGAGGTGGTCAGCCGCAGTCCCACGCCGCTCAGCCGGCTCAGCAAGCGAGCCAGTCCAGTCTCGTTGGCCAACACGGCCCGTAGGTAGCGACTCTCCTCCTGCAGTGCCTGCACGCGTTTGCTCAGCTCCCGATTCTCGGCCCGCAGCTCCTGGTTCTCGGCTGCCAGACCGCGGACTCGACTCTCCAGCCCCATCACGTACTCCTTCTTCTTCAGTCGATTTAGACGGGCAGCGGCCGCCGCCGCCTTCCGGGGACTCTTTGTCGCCGCCTGGTTGTTGTCGTTGCCGCCGCCGCCACCACTGCCGCCGCCGCCTCCGCCTCCCGGGGACTTTCTCCGCCTCTTTTCGCCGCCGCCACTGTCACTGCTGCTGCTGCAGCCTCCGATCCCGTTTAACAGCCTCTGCAGTAGGTCGGAAAAGCGCTGCATCTCAGCGGCCGCGGCCTCGTCGTCGTCGTCCCCTCTCCAAAGGCCGCCGCTATCCGAGCCTCCGCCGGACGAGGAGAGAGGCCCAGGCGAGCTGAGCCCGGGCTCCAGGTGCCAGTCCGGCTGCCGAGGGTCCAGGAGATCCGCCAGTTCCAGCCCGGACAGAAAGTCCATGTCCTCGGTCTCTTCCCCGGGGACGCTGGCAATCGCTTCTTCCTCCATCTCCTCGGGGGAGGGCGCGCGGACGGCCAGGCCGCCGCGGCTCCCCCGCCCGGCCTCCAGCTCGTCAGCGTCGCCGTGCGGCTGCTGGCGGCCGGGAGATCCGGCCGCCGCCGTCTCCTCCTCCGCCGCGGCCGCCACCGCCGCCCGAGTCAGGTCCGGGGGCAGCGAGCAGGTCGCAGCCGGCGCCGGGCTCTCGCTGCGGGTGGGGGAGTCGCTGCCCGACGCTGCCAGCAGCTTGGTCAGGCTATGCCTCATGGGGCCCAGCGACGGGCCAGCGTAGGCCCCGGCCCCTCAGACTGGGCCTCGCGGGCCCCAAAGGCCCCAGCGCGGGCGGCCGGGGCGCCGGGCGAAATGAAATGGAAGGTAAATTTCAGTCGCCTGCCGCCTGGCTTGGCTGGTGGACCCCCCGCACCGGGGCGGGGGGCAGGAATGGAAGATGGAAGCGGCGAGGCCCGGCGATGACTCGGCCGCGCCACCCAGACAACGGCCTGGACGGAAGTCGGTCCTCCTCCAGCAACCCCTCCCACCGCCTTTCGCGCGCCACCAGGCAGTGATATCGCGAGAGTTCAGGGTGCTTTGGAGTAGCAGTAATTCTGGTATTTTAGTGATGTCATAGTAACGGCGGCAAAATAAATAAATAAAACCCAGATTTTCACCCCCGAATAAATGTTACCCGATACCCGGACTCAAAACTTCAGCACTTTACAAGTAACATTTTCTTCTTACATGTAACTGTTCGTAAGCAATTATGTTGGTGCTGAATCATTCCCAAATTGCAGACAGAACGCCCCACCCTGCATATTCGTTTCGTATCTCTAAAAATACATTCTCTTTCGTAATCATAATGCAGGTATCAATTCCTGAGAAGAGTACCATTCATTTACTAATATTACTAATACTCGGGACATATTCAGATGTCCTCAGTTTCAAAATAATCCTTTCTAGCAGATACTTTCTTCTGAGCTCAGATTCAAGCAGTCACTTATTATATTTGGTTGTTTTAAGGTTTTTTTTATTTATTTTTTCCATTTCCACTTCTCAAACTACAACTGTTCCCTCCACACTCTACTTTTTCTTAACATTGGCTTTTTGAAGAGACGAGGTCAGTTATCTTGAACGTTCTGGATGTGTCTTTTCACGTGTTATTCCTCTGGCCCCTCAAGGGATTTGAGATTTGAAATAGTATATAATTATGCTATAATCCAGTGAAACAAAGCAATTCAAGTTTTCTTTAAAAATAAGACCAATGAAAGCATAGATGAAATAACCAGGTAAAGAATTCCAGCGGTGGAAAAGATTAATATTGAAGTAGTATGGATTCAATATCTTACATGGTTACCCAAGTTGAACTAAAACAGATTAGGCTTCCTGGTAGTACAAATAAAAAAAGAGAAAACAAACTTTCCTTACTTTGTTCATAAATAAGGTGTGTATGAATTCTTTAATCACTTATCTACTTCATGGCTCTTAAAGATCTCTGTGGGAGTGAATGTTGTGGTAGTCTCAGCAATAGCCGCTTTTATAGGACTTTTTTTAAAAACTAGGAATCACTTTAATCATTTTTATTAGAAAAAATTTTTCAGACACTAAAACTTCACATTTCAACAACAATTCAGAGGGGTTTTCAGGAGTTGGGGGTCCTAAGTACCAGGAGGAAATGTTGGTATCCTGCTTCATTACAGGTGAATGGTATAGGTCATTAATGGGACACTTCTGCCGGCTAAGCCAATACCAAAACCCAGTGGAAGGGTATTTCCTTCTAGAGTTAGTTTTCCTTCCTGCTGTCTCCACTATGCCACAGAAACCGTATAAAGCCAGCAGCAACTAGCTGAGGCTCCAGTCTTCCTGTTGAGCAGGAAAGGGAAGATCACTCCTGAGTCTCCATGCTTTCCCCTTCCTCTCGCTGAGATGGTTCTTCTGTGTTCTCCTCTTCTTTGTCTCCTTCATTCTTCCCTGGTGGCTTCTCATGTTTTTTCTGAAACAGTCATATCACTCCATCCCAAATAGATATTTCAGAAGCAAGATAGCTGGCATCACCCTCCTGGCTGAGGATCTCCCTAAAGGTCCCATGTGAAAGGATTCGGAGCAGAGTCTGAGCTGTGTGGCACACCATGTCCTGCTGCTCCAGGCTCAGGAATGTGTGTACCCTAAAGTTGCCACTCTCACAGGGATCAGTGATATCCACTGAACCTGGAGGGTACAGTCCTGCAGCCAGAATCTGCAAGCAGTGCCTGTTGGCCACATTTAGGGACAAAGGCTGCCTGGAAGGGTTATTCATCACAGCGTGGTGTCCAAGTAGACCAAGGATCCAGGGTGTGAGGGGCTCAAAGCCAGAAAAACGAATCCTCAAGTCCTTCAGCAGTCTGGTGAGAACTTTAACAGTGGATGGAGAAGCATTTTCCTCAAACCAGAGGATGTGTTGGATGCTAAGGCACTGTGCAATATCTTGATATACAAATGGAGTTCTGGGTCCAGTTTTCGGAGATTGGGAGGTACTGTTGTAATGAGAATCTTCACTGTACCATCAGAAAAACTGGTTTCAAAGCCAGCTTTGTTGTCAGCATGGTCAAAACTTGAAGGATCCTGTGCTTTCCACAACTTTGTTCCCCAGGGCAGCAACAGCTTCCAATGTCAGCAGGAGCTTCAGTATTACCACCAGGTCAACCACAGTGTATCCTGTAGTCATTGTTTCCTCTTTATAAGCTCTGTCAGACTTCTTCAATTTGCACTTCAAATGTCCATGGAGCCACAATCAAATTGCTAATCATATTGTTTATTTTCGTTACCAGAGAAAGGATAGAGGCCTGTTTGAGCAGAATTGGGAGCAAGGTCCTGATTCCTCTTCAACAAAGCTTTACTGAAGGAATTTTCATCAGGGGCTGCCTTGACCCCAGGGAAAGCCATTTCACACAAATAGAAATCAAATGGGATATGTGGCGCAAAGGGCCTGAACCCTCCACCCAGGCCGCCTCTGGAACCAAAGCTCTCACCGCAACCACAGCCTCTGTCACCCCTTCCCACAATCGGTCAGATATCCACAATCGTCCCAGCACCTCTGTCTCCCTACCTCATGATGCCCTTAGCACCGAACAATAGGACTGTTTCTTGGAGAGAGAGAAAACAGGTTCCTGAAAAGCTGGGTACTGAAATACCCCAAATATCCAGCGATATGGCTGGCACAATGTAGACTTCAATAAACATTTGTTTAATGAATGAATGAATGATAAAAGTTTACAGTTTTGACTGAAGGAACAGCACTAAAGCTCAAGGGAACTAATGCAATTATGCAAAGGGCAAAAATGAGTATGACCTGATATTTAGAAGAATATAGAGAAGGTTTTCTTGTCCTTCTTGACTTTCCCTTTACGAAAGACTTTGCTAAAGTAGAACAGCAAACAAGACGTGATGATAAGCACTC
Organism: Sylvilagus floridanus; assembly: GCA_949820135.1. Lineage (NCBI taxonomy): Eukaryota > Metazoa > Chordata > Mammalia > Lagomorpha > Leporidae > Sylvilagus > Sylvilagus floridanus. The sequence continues at coordinate 52,187,296 of OX463224.1, read as the reverse complement.
TGGTCTGCTTTGAGTACAAGTTTTTTATGTGGATGTTAATTCCATCTAACTGATTTTCTCCTGAGGCAAAACTTAATATTATAGATTTATTTAATATACTTTTTTTTTTTTTTTGTGACAGGCAGAGTGGACAGTGAGAGAGAGAGACAGAGAGAAAGGTCTTCCTTTGCCGTTGGTTCACCCTCCAATGGCTGCCACGGATGGCGCGCTGCAGCCGGCGCACCGCGCTCATCCGATGGCAGGAGCCAGGTGCTAGGTGCTTTTTCCTGGTCTCCCATGGGGTGCAGGGCCCAAGCACTTGGGCCATCCTCCACTGCACTCCTGGGCCACAGCAGAGGGCTGGCCTGGAAGAGGGGTAACCGGGACAGAATCCGGCGCCCCGACCGGGACTAGAACCCGGTGTGCCAGCGCCTCAAGGCGGTGGATTAGCCTGTTGAGCCACGGCGCCGGCCTAATATACTTTTTCTTACACTAAAAAACCCTTGTTTGGATACACATGGCTTAAGACCCTCCAATATTCATTGCTTTTCCAAGGCCACTAGCAGGGAGCTGGATCAGAACCGGCACCCATATTGGATGCCAATGTCACAGGGGGTGGCTTTTGCCTGCTACACCACAACACCAGCTTCAGGGAGGGAAGTTTTTAAAGGTAGCCTCAGAAAAGAGAAAAACAACTGAGGCCGGAGTAAACCTCTCAGAAAACGGCTCTTCCTCCTCTTTATCCTTCCTCCCTTTGCTCTTCCTTACCCTCCTCACTTTTGCCTTCTTCATAACTCTTCTGTTTTTATGTTTATAATGATCATTACATTCAAATAACACAAAGAAATGATTATAAAGATATTACCCATAATCTATTTCAAAACAACTAACATTTACAATTTTCATGTGTTTTCTCAAGAGCTTTTCTATGTACAGACATACATGGCTTTCTTTCATTTTTTGAACTTCTCTATTTGGGCATGAGTATATTGTATAATTATATATATAATTGTAATTGTATAATTAGAGATTGATGTTTTTAGCACATGTCCCTCTCCCTCTCCTTCTTTCCCTTTCTCTGTAACTCTTCCTTTCAAGTGAATAACAAAATAATTCCTTAGAAAATGAAATGAAATGTTTTTGTTGTAAAATTAGTGAAATCTTAGTAGAATGAGAAAAAATTACTTGGGAAAGCAGAAAAACAATTCTTTCATAGAATAATCCATTCTGTCGCAAAGGAAGCAAGACCTCCAAAGCTCAGCTAAATACATTTTTTCAGAACCAGGGACATCTGGCAATCTGGCATCCGCCAATCTCCTCTCTCTCTCTCTCTCTCTCTCTCTCTCTCTCTCTCTCTCTCTCTGCCTCGCCTCTCTCTGTGTAACTCTTTCAAGTAAATAAATCAATCTTTAAAAAGAGAAAAGTCTTATTTCCTAAACAATATTAATATTTTCCTGTTTCTTTGATACTTCTTTGTTTCTGTTTTTATTTGACCATGAGTTTTTTTTCTTTTCACAACACAAATATTTATTTCATTTAGATCCGAATGGAACTCATCTGCTATAAAATGTGAGGTAGAAATATAACTTTTTGGGACCCACACTGTGGCACAGCAGGTAAGGCCACTGCCTGCAGCACCGGCATCCCATATGAGCACCGGTTTGAGTCCTGGCTGCACCATTTCCAATCCAGCTCTCTGCCATGGCCTGGGGAAAGCAGTAGAAGATGGCCCAAGTCCTTGGGCTCCTACACCTGCATGGGAGACCCAGAAGAAGCTTCTGGCTCCTGGCTTCAGATCAGTGCAGCTCTCCTGCCATTGCTGCCTCCTGGAGCAGATCGAAGACCTTTCCCTCTCTCTGCCTCTGCCTTTGCCTCTCTGTAACTGTGTCTTTCAAATGAATAAATAAATCTTTTAAAAAACTTTTCAAAAAGTTATCTGCTGGGGCCGGCGCCGTGGCTCACTAGGTTAATCCTCCAGCTGCAGCACCAGCATCCTATATGGGTGCTGGGTTCTAGTCCTAGTTGCTCCTCTTCCAGGCCAGCTCTCTGCTGTGGCCCAGGAAGGCAGTGGAGGATGGCCCAAGTGCTTGGGCCCCTGCTCCCGCATGGGAGACCAGGAGGAAGCACCAGGCTCCTGGCTTCGGATCAGCACAGCGCCGGCTGTGACAGCCATTTGGGGAGTGAACCAAGGGAAGGAAGACCTTTGTCTCTCTCTCTCTCTCTCTCTCTCTCTCTCTCTCACTATCTATAACTCTACCTGTCAAATAAATTTAAAAAAAAAAAGTTATCTGCCTCAGAACAATTTATTGAACCATCCATTCTTGTCCCATTGATTTCTAGATTTATATGTCATATATTAAATTCTTACACGCACTTGGACCATTTCTGATGATTTCTATTGATCAAATTTCTGGAAATAAAATAATTCCATTTTTGTTATAGCACTAATTTTTAAAAATTAGTTATGTATTTAAATATTTATATTTATTTATTTGAAAGGGAGAGCAACAGAGAGACAGATGGCCACAACAACTGGAGCTGGGACAGGCTGAATCCAAGAACCAGGAACTGCATCCAGATCTCCCACATGAGTAGCAGGAACTCAAGTACTTAAGCCACCATCTGCTGCCTTTCCAGGTGCTTTAGTAGGGAACTGGATCAGAAGCAGAGTAGCCAGGAATCCAACAGACACTCCTTTGTGGGGTGTCACAGTCAAGCATTGGCTTAACCAGCTACACCACAACAACCTCCCCCTCCCCCAATTTACTTATTTAAAAGGCAGTGAGAAAGAGAGGGAGAGAGACATTCTTTCCACTGTTCATTCTTCAGATGCCCACAAGAGAAGGGGCTGGACCAAGCCAAAGCTAGTAGTCAAGAATTCAATCTGGGTCTCCCACTTGGGTAGCAGGGTCCCAATTACTTGAGCCATCATTACTGCCTCAGGGTCTCCATTAGCAGGAAGCTAGAATCAGGAGCTGCAGCCAGAACTCAAACCCAGTCCCCTCCATATGGGAGAAAAATTCAATGTCTCCAAGAATGTGCAAGAACAAACCTCAAAAAAGCCATCATTTATTCAGTCATGCTACACACTTACCTACCTCCACCCCCAGCCACTAGACACACAAGGTCACCTTTGAACTATATCTTATTTTTAACATTATACATATAATAATGAACAAGGTTGATAAAGTTCTCATTCAGCAGGTTGTAGTGATGGAAACAACAAATAAATAAAAAATTAACCAATAAAATGATTGAAAAATGAATCTATAACTATTTTCAATTGGATGGTCAATGAACTATTTCCTGAGGAGATAAGATTTAAGCTGAAATGTGAATAATGTGTTCAGAAATAAAGACAAAATGGTTGAAGAGCCTAGGAAATAAGAAAGATCAAGAGGCTGGCCCTGTAGCATAGTGGGTAAAGCCACTGCCTGCAGTGTTGGCATCCCATATGGGTGCTAGTTCTAGTCCTGGCTGATCCACTTCAGATCCAGCTCTCTGCTACGGCCTGGAAAAGCAGTAGAAGATGGCCCAGGTCCTTGGGCACCTGCACCCATGTGGGAGACCCAGAAGGAGCTCCAGGCTCCTGGCTTTGGATCAGCCCAGCTCTGGCCATTTGGGGAGTAAACCAGCAAATGGAAGATCTCTCTCTCTCTCTCTCTCTCCTTCTGCCTCTCTGAAACTCTGCTTTTCAAATAAATATATGAATCTTTAAAAATAAAATCAAATGAAATGTCTTGGTATAGTGCTATCTGTAACTTAATAAATTACATGTTTACAAATACACAAGCATTTCACTGGATCTGAAGAAAAATCCTGAAAGTTTCTAGCAAGAAAGTAACACAAAATGAAAATTAAGATGTCAAAGTCATTGATATTTTGTTTTCATTTCTCATGCTGAATCCTTTTCCTCCCCATCAAATCCTAAATTCTTTAACTGTAAAAATTCCAAACACAGGTGAAGGATGTCAGTTCACCCCTTATATACATGTGCATAAATTTTTCAGTTGGGGCACCAGGATAAAATGTTCAATAGTGTGGATATCTTGATAGGTTAAAAGAAAAGGCCATCGAGCTGTGTTAGGAAGAGGTTAGGAGTTGTTGCTGATTGAATGTGTCCCCACAAAATGATCTTCTGAAGTCATAGTCCCCAGTACCTCAGAAAGTTCTCTTATTTGGAAATCTGGTTTTTACAGAGATAATGAAGTTAAAATGAGTTATTAGGGTGAACTAATCCTACATGGCTGGGGTCTTTATAAAACAAGGGAATCTGGACACAGAGACAACAGAAAAGACAGCGTGAGAACACATTGCGAGTGGACATTTCTATGAGTAGAATGATGGATCTACAAGTAAAGGAATGCCACGAACTGCCAGCAAACACCAGAACCTAGAAGAGGCAAGGAAGGATTCTCATCTAAAGCCAGCAGAACCAACTGGCCTGGTTGACACATTGATTTCTGACTTCCAGCATCTAGAGCCCTGACAATAAGTTTCTGTTGTTTTAAGCAGCCAACTTTTTGATATTCTGTCATAACAGCCATAACAGTTGAGGGAGTTGAAGAGAAGCTGACTAAATATGTGCAGGATCCAGCTCAACTGCCAGAAACAAGCTATTCTAATCAGGTAGAAATGCAATAGCAGACATTCACAATTTACAAAGTCCTTGGAAAAAGTGGAGGAGTAGCCTAAGGGTGGGTGATCCAGAGAGCCTCCATACATTACCAAACAGGTCAGACAGGGAGTTGCTGTCTTGGTTCCAATTGAGAAAATGGTAAACTAGAAAACTAGAATGTTGTCTTCAAGAACACTCCGTTTCACTTGGGACTGAGAGTTCAGGAAAATCGCTGCTTCTGTCAAACTCCCAGTTTCAAATATTATCTATTGCTTCTTAACAAGTTACAGAAAACTTAAAAACAATAAATATTGTTGTGGCTTAAAACACCAGTTGGGTGTTTGTTATCTCTCACATTTTCTATTAGCCAGAAATCTCTAGGTGGTTTGGTTAGGCAGTTCTGGCTGGGAATTCTCATAGGGTTGACTCGGAGCTTTGGCTTGGGTTGCAGCCATCTGAACCCTTGGCTGGGGTTAAATGATCCACATCCAAGGTGGCTCCGTCCCATATCTGAGAGTTTGGTCCTGGGTTGAGGCTTCAGTTCCTCTCCCATGTGGGCTTCTCCACAGAACTGTGGGAGTATCTACATTACATGATGGCTATCTTTGCTGAGAGTGAATGATCCAAGAGATCAAGGGAAAAGCAGCAAAGCCTCTTAACTTAGCTTAAAGAGTCCCTTGTATAGTTTTCTGTTGGTCAAATTAATTCAACTTTATTCAAAGTGGAAGAGGACTACAAAAGGATGTGAATACTAGGAGACAAGCATCATGAAGTACAACGGGGAAGTGGGAGGGCTAGCTAGCACAACCTATAAAGCCAGTGAATAAACACTAGGATGCTGCTACAGAAAAGTTTAGTGTCTCCAAGAATGTCCTTGACAGCAACACTAGCCAAAGGAGGGAGAAAGGGACAACTGCTTCATTAATACTTTTCAAATGTAGCTGCGAAGAAGTCTCACAAATATGGCCTACTTTTTTGTTCCTTTTGTTTTGGCTTTTAGTAAAGTTTCTGCAAAACAAGAAATCACATAAAAATGGTCATTGAGATACAGCATGAGTACCATTCAGATCCTCCACAAAGATCATGACACAGAAAGCAAATTTTCTCTCCAGTCTGGAATCCATCTCTCCTCCAAGGAATCCTTTGATTTAGTAGAAATCATTTTTGGAGGCCCCAGGGACATAGGGATGCTCATTGTACTAGACTATCTTTGCTTTTAGGTCTTGCAGTTGACAGAATTAGACAATGTGCATTTTTTAAAAGACAAACTATCATAGGTTTAGGTTTTCTTGTTTTCCTTGAGAAGTGGAGAGGGAGGGAGGGAGGGAGGGAGAATGGGAGGGAGGGAGAACAAGTGCTCCTACCCACTGGTTCACTCATCAAATGCCCACAATGGTCAAGACTACACCAAGGCCGAAGCGTGGAGCTGGGAATTCAGGGAATTCAATCCAGGTCTTCTGTGTCAGTGGCAGGGATCTAATTATTGGGGCATCACTTGCTGACTCTCAGAGTCTGCAGTAGCAAGAAGCTGGAAGCTGGCTCAGGGTCCTGAACCCAGGGACTGCAATATGGGACACACACATCCTAATTGGTGTCTAATTGGTGTCTTTTTTTTTTTTAAAGATTTAGTTATTTTACTTGAAAGCCAGAGTTACACAGAGAGCGAAGGAGAGGCAGAGAGAGGGAGAGGGGGAGAGAGAGAGGTCTTTCATCCGATGGTTCACTCCTCAATTGACCACAACGGCCGGAGCTGAGCCAATCTGAGGCCAGGAGCCAGGAGCTTCTTCCAGATCTCCCATGCAGGTGCAGGGGCCCAAGGACTTGGGTCATCTTCTGCTGCTTTCCCAGGAGCATTTGCAGAGAGCTGGATCAGAAGTGGAGCAGATGGGTCTCGAATTGGTGCCCATTATGGGATGCTGGCACTGCAGGCGGCAGCTTTACCTGCTACACCACAGCACCAGCCCAGTTGGTGTCTTTTTTGAAAAAAAGATTTATTTATTTACCTGAAAAAATTATATAGAAAGAGGGAGAGTCAAAGAAAGAGGTCTTTCATCTTCTGGTACATTCCGTAAATGGCCACAATGGCCAGGGCTGGGCCATGCAGAAGCCAGGAGCCAGGAGCTTCCTCCAGGTTTCCCACCAATGGGTTCAGGGCCCAAGCACTTGGGCCACCTTCTGCTGCTTTCCCAGGAGCATTTGCAGAGAGCTGGATCTGAAGTGGAGCAGCCAGGTCTCACATTGGAGCCTATATGGGATGCTGGTGTTGCAGACAGCAGCTTACCTTGCTGTGACACAGCGTCAGTCCCTCTAAATGTCTTAACCGCTAGGCCAAACATCCGTCACTGTCATGAGTTTAGATAGTGTTTTTTCCATTTGAATTTAACACTAAATAATTTTTTATTTAGTTATTTTAATATTTGCATTTTTTAAAAATTTGTCTCTAGCAACATTACTATAAGTAGTTTTTGCTTGTCTGTCACTATGTTTCAGCATAATACACATATTACAACTAGCAATAGGACTAATTATTGAAATTTACTAAGATTTCTTTACAGTCCTAAGTATCCTTGAGATACATTCCACTAAGGACATTCATTGAAAATACTGTTTTCTGGGGCCGGCGCCGTGGCTCACTTGGTTAATCCTCTGCCTGTGGCACCAGCATCCCATATGAGCACTGGGTTCTAGTCCTGGTTGCTCCTCTTCCAGGCCAGCTCTCTGCTGTGGCCTAGGAGGGCAGTGGAGGATGGCCCAAGTGTTTGGGCCCCTACACCTGCATGGGAGACCAGGAAGAAGCACCTGGCTCCTGGCTTCGGATCAGCGCAGCGCCAGCCGTGGCAGCCATTTGGGGAGTGAACCAAGGGAAGGAAGACCTTTCTCTCTGTCCGTCTCTCTCAGTGTCTAACTCTACCTGCCAAATAAAAAAAAAAAAAAATACTGTTTTCTAAAATCTTTTGGAAAGGGACTGGTATTGTGGCATGGTAGGCTGACTCCGCCTGCAAAGCCAGCAACACATATGGGCGCCAGTTTGTGTCCTGGCTGTTCCACCTCTGGTCCAGTTTCCTGCTAATGGTCTGGGAAAGACAGCAGCGGATGGCCCAATTGTTGGGCCCCTGCCACCTTGTGGGAGACCATATGAAACTTCTAGCTCGTGGCTTTGGCCTGGATCAGCACTAGCCTTTGCAGCCCTCTGGGCAGTGAACCAGCAGATGGAAGTTCTCTCCCCCTCTCTCTCTGTAGCTCTTTTAAAATAAATAACTATATCTTTAAAAAACTAAATAAAATAAAATCACTTGGATAGTTCTTTCCTCTGTACAGTTAAACTATAGTGAAATTCATACTATGTCCTGCATGGATTTCTTAATCACTGGTTTTAGCTTCCCAGTTTCCCCTCCTCCAAGAGAATTCTTTTTAAGGTCACCAGGTAACTGATAGAATTTGAATCCAGGCAGTCTGTTGCCAACACACCCTTACATTCATTGCACTAATATCTTAGCTAGTTTGCAGATCATTTCCATTCATCTGAGTTTCCAAAAGGCCGGGTGACAGAGTTTGAGCAGGATAGTAGGTGGGGGAGGGGAGGAATTGAGCCAGATTATGAAGGCTCAGGCTTCCAACAGAGACTTAGGTAATATGGATGTGAGGATAATGGGATTAATCGGACTATAGAATCTCTTATTTGAGTCTATTGTGACTGCTTATTCTGCAACCCTGGATAGTACAGTTCCTGCAAAGGCAGTTTTGCTACCCGGGAATAAGCTGCTGTGAAGGCTTCCACACTCTTGTGTTTTCCTCTTCTCTCGGACAATCCTTACACATTCTGTAGACTTTAGCTTCAATCCACTTCTAGGAAAAGATTTCCCTAACCTTTCCTTCAGTTGGTGGACCCCACAATACACTCTCATATCATCCCATTCCTCAGCATTCCTCTCACCCGGTAAAATGCAAATTCCGAGTAAATTCTCTGCCTTGCTCACACTATATTTAGCACATAATAAAATGTATGGCCAATAACAGATTCTCAGTAAATATTTGTTAGCATGGTGTGTTAAATGAGTTATTAGGATTGAGAGATCAGAATGCCTTGGTTTGCCCTGCCTCCATCATCTTATGTTCATCTGTTAGTGCGAAACTAGAAACCAAAAACCAAATATCTTGACTTTATGAAAAAATAAGCTCTATAAAATCTAAAATTTATACAAATATGTGAGAATGAGAGAAGCTAACATAATCAAATCTTTAAACTTAGGGGAGAAATCCTAATCATTGGATGCACTCTTCAGAGTGGGAAAAGATACTGTCATTAGCCTTATGCTGTTAAACATTTGTGAAAGCAGCAGCTTCCGGCTGAATGGCCTGACCCAGATCTGTCACACCATATTTGGCTTTATCTAAAATAAGTCTTGCCTACTCAGTGGAGAAAGAAAAATCTGCAGGCTTTTGAGTCACGCTGAAATAAGGCATACTGGGAAGTTAATCAGATATGTGGACGATTCTTTTATTCTTGGTTTTAATTTGATCCTTTGAATAAATAATATGTTCACATGGTTCAAAAGTCATGATATAAAATGGTACACAATGAGAAGCTTCCTTCGCACTCTTGTTCCTGCCCATTTCATTTGCTATATCCCCCCATACCACTACTAAACATGTTTTGAGTATTTTTTTTTACAGTTTTACTTATGAAGATGAAAGAAATGTTTGCATTCTTATTCCCCCTTCACTTCTCTCCTGTACATAAAAGATAGTTTTCTACAGATATTGTTTTACACCCTGTAATACATATTTTTCATATGTATCCTGAGGATATTTCTAAATCAATATATTGAACTTTCTTTTTAGTGTTGTTTTATAGTTGTCTTGTATTACAAAGGACCATAGTTTATTTAACCCTTTCCTGATGATATGTAAGCTATTTCCAGTCCTTTACAAAGAATGATATAATGAAGAACTTTAAACAGGAAAAGGAAGCTTATTTTAGGCTATTATTCATGAGAGTGGATTAAAACATTAAATGGGGATAGTCTGGGGTAGTGAAGGAAGGAGCTCCTTTGTAGAAGTAGAAGCATTATGATCAGTTGAATATGTAGCGAATGACCAGGTTGATCTATCTCAAGGGAAAATTTCTCCTTGGATTAGTTTCTTCCAAGCAGGATAAACACAAGGTTTTAGTGAGACCAGTATCTAGTAAGGGACCTCGATGTAGAGTTCTGGGTCCTGAAGTTTAATAAGATGTATTTAGTGTTTAAAAAATAATGTCCAGTTTTTCCTTAGGAGGAGAGGCAATCATTAATAAAATCACTTCTCCAAACCCTTACAAGTGTTTTAAGAGGCCAAGATTTGTGATTAAAAATTAAGAAAAGGCCGGCGCCGCGGCTCACTAGGCTAATCCTCCGCCTTGCGGCGCCGGCACACAGGGTTTTAGGGCGCCGGATTCTGTCCCGGTTGCCCCTCTTCCAGGCCAGCTCTCTGCTGTGGCCCAGGAGTGCAGTGGAGGATGGCCCAAGTGCTTGGGCCCTGCACCCCATGGGAGACCAGGAGAAGCACCTGGCTCCTGCCTTCGGATTAGCGCAGTGCACCGGCCACAGCGCACCGGCTGCGGCAGCCATTGGAGGGTGAACCAACGGCAAAGGAAGACCTTTCTCTCTCTCTCACTATCCACTCTGCCTGTCAAAAAAAATATTAAAAAAAAAAAAAAGATTGCCTGATGAAGCTCTAGCAATCTAAACAGATACAGTGCAGCAAACATTGTCAGTGGCCTATACAACATCCATCTGTCTTCAGCTGGACCAGTAGAGCTGTGCCTTAGTCAGGTAGCCACTTCTATGTAGCATAGATTGGCTTCATTCCCATTCCAGGAGTGAATCCTGATTGGTCAAAATCACTTGGCAACATGCCTTATGAAGATGCTTGGCTGAGGTATTTACATATGACCCAATTTTGCCCAATGACACTGGAAGATGAATTGTCTAGAGGAGCTGGGTAGGCTTTGGAGAGAGCATAAATTAGAGTCATGGTCATCTTTTACTTTATTCATGTGTCAAGGGGTGGTTTCTCAAAGGTCAGTACATTTCTCCTGATCTTGCCATTTTCTGCTTCTTGGGACAAAAACCAGCTACAGCTACTTCACAGGTATCTGGGTCACTGTGGGCTGGGTAGAACAGCAGGCACCTGGGTTGGTACCCCTTCAAACAATGTTCTTTAAATAATTGTGTAATTTTAGTACAGAGGAGTTGTGGAGACATAGATTTTCTATTCATACTTTGCTTACTAAAAAAAAAAAATTGCCTTGAATTCACTTCCACTATCTGAAGCAGAGTGATTATTCTGAAAACAACGGTTAGTTTACTTTTCCTCTAGATCTCCTCTTTCCAGATTCTTTCACAATGTTTTGCAACCAAAGAAGTTCCTTTGAGGCACCCTGGAAGGCTTACAATTTAGGTAACCCAAGGGATCACACTTACCATCTACCCAGTACAACTCATGCATTATTTAATTTTAGAATCTTTATTCTGCTGACTACTAAGCTACTGGGCTAATGCTTGTGGATGTTGCAGGAAAATTCACTGCTCAGAAAGGTGTTTTATTTAATTTTTTAAATTTCTCCTTAAAGGTAGTAGTTTAGAGGGAATCAATTTACATTTTGTCAATTTGTTCCAGTGATAACCATCACTTCACAGGGCAAAAGCATCTGAACTGGTTGTTCATCCCCTAATGTGGCTCTGGGTCACAGGGTACACACAAGATGATCACTGAGAGTGGAATTCAAAGTGCCATAGCGAGGCAAGCATTTGGTACAGTGGTTAAGATGCTGCCTTGGACACCTGCAGCCCACTGTTGTGCAGTTTTCTGCTAACGTGCACGCTGGGAGGCAGATACTTAGGTCCCTGCCACATACATAAGGAGGACTATATTGAGTTCCTGGCTCCCAGCTTTGGCCTGGTTCATCCCCAGCAGTTGCAAGCATTTGGAAAGTAAATCAGCAGATGGGAGATTTTTGAATCTGCCTTTCTAACAAAAAATTAAAATAATTTTTAAAATATTCTTTTGAAAAATTCCACGGAGTATAGAAGAAAAAAAACAGTGCTTTTTAGTGGCTGCTTGGATGGTTGCTTGTACAGTGGGAAAAAGCATGAGTTTTAGAGTCAGAAATCAGGTCTAATTGGTAGTTCCCAGCATAAAATGAAAGTTTGGGGCCTATTGGCTTAAAAAATTAAGAATTAATTGGGGCCAGTGCTGTGGCGTAGCAGGTAAAGCCACTGCCTGCAGTGCAGACATCCCATATGGGTATCCATTTGAGTCCTGGATGCTATGGCCTGGAAAAGCAGCAGCAGATGGCCCAAGTCCTTGGGACCTTGCACCTATGTGGGAGACCTGGAAGAAGCTGCTGGACCCTGGCTTCTGACTGGAGAAGCACGGGCAGATGTAGCTATTTGGGGAGTGAATCAGCGGATGGAAGACTTCTCTCTCTCTCTCTCTCTCTCTCTCTGCTGCTGCTCTGTAAATCTGCCTTTTAAATAAATAAATAAATATTTTTAAAAATAAAGAATTAATTACAGCAATAGGGCTCTGTGGGGGCTTTATGTAGGTGGCACACCCATGTATTCCACTTTTCTACATGGCTTTGGGTTCAAATCAGTCATAATCTCGAGTCATTTTCCCTTGGAAAGTTGGTATGCTAGTGAAGTAAAAAGCACTTGACACATGATGGGTGCATGTTCACTTTACTTTCTTAGTCTAAGTTGTGGACTCTTTTCTTTGGTTCTCTAGGGTATCCATCTATGACCTATTCTCATTTCCCACTTTCCTTTTAAAATACTTCAAAGGGAAATATAAAATAGCCCATATCTGGTCATTTAGCATCTACAAAACAGAAATTTTATATGGTTCAGCCTCATACAAACTCCTTAGTGTGACTTTGAAGAGCTCCATCCACAGAGTCAGGCAACTCAGCCCCTTCCCTTGCTCCCATGTTGTAGGGAACAAGTGTTCCTCTCCATACCCTATGCATTCCCTAGCCCTCCACATGCACCCTTCCTTCCATAATGAAGAGTTTCCAGGTTAGGGTCCCTTCTAAATCACAGTCCAGTACCCAACAGGAGTCCTTATGCAAGTAGTCCTCAATCTGTTTCCACAAACTTTCACCAGTGGTGGAGGGAACCTTTTTTCTGCCAAGGGTCATTTGGATATTTAAATTGAATTTTGAGTTCTGCCCATGGTTGCCTTGGCAAGGCCAGACCAAGTGATTTCCCCAGGCCTTATACTGCCCCAGTGACCAGTTGGGGGCAGCACTTTGGGGTGGGTGAGCAGAGGTTGGTGCTTGTGCAGGTGTGTTTATAAGAGGATCCCTTGCATGCCATTGCATATATATGCATGGGGTCTCTTGCAGAGTTCCCCAAACCTGGGTGGGAAGAAGAGAGGGACTGGGTTTATGATTTCCCTTTGCATGTTTGCCTTTCCCAACTCTCTTCCCTCTCCAAAAATATAAGGGGCTAGCCTGACTTTCAAGGTCTTCTGTGTGCTGGCCTCAATCTACTATGACTTGACAACATCCTTCATAATATTTCATAGCTTTTTATTGCAGGTTTTTTTGTTTTTGTTTTTGTTTTGTTTTTTGTTTTGCCTCTAGACTAGACTGTTGGGGGAGAAGCGTATTCTAGGGCAGGAAACATGCTTCTTCCTTTATGCTTTTTTTTTTTTTTTTTTGTCAGGCAGAGTTAGACAGTGAGAGAGACAGAAAGGTCTTCCTTCCGTTGGTTTGCTCCCCAAACGTCCACTATGGCCCGCGCTGCGCCGATCCCAAGCCAGGAGCCAGGTGCTTCCTTCCCGTCTCCCATGCAGGTGCAGGGGCCCAAGCACTTGGGCCATCCTCCACTGCCCTCCTAGGCCACAGCAGAGAGCTGGACTGGAAGAGGCTCAATGGGGACTAGCACCCAGCCAAGTGAGCCATGGCACCGGGCCCCCTTTATGCCTTTTTTTTTTTTGACAGGCAGAGTTAGAGAGAGAGAGAGACAGAGAGAAAGAAAGGTCTTCCTTTTCCATTGGTTCACCTCCCCAAATGGCCGCTACTGTCAGCACGCTGTGGCCGGCGCACTGCACTGATCTGAAGCCAGGAGCCAGGTGCTTCCTTCTGGTCTCCCATGCAGGTGCAGGTCCCAAGCACTTGGGCCATCCTCCACTGCCTTCCTGGGCCACAGCAGAGAGCTGGCCTGGAAGAGGAGCAACTGGGACAGATTCCTGCGCCCCAATCGGGATTAGAACCCGGGGTGCTGGCGCCTCAGACGGCGAATTAGCCAAGTGAGTTGTGGTGACGGCCCCTTTATGCTTATTCTTAGCATCTACCCCAGTGCCTGGCATTCAGTAGTGATAATTATCCTTCAGTGTGATATAGTCATCAAAATTCCAACTCACCTAATAGCCAAGTGATCTTAAATGAATTACTGAAATAGTTTCACTTTCTTTGAAATAAGAATGGATGTAATTACCTTCTTAAATAGCCCTAAAGATTAAATAAAAATAACTCACCTAGATTTCTCCAGTACAGGGTTAAGTGGTATGGGTTCCACAAAGAATAACCATGATTAACTTCTATATTCTGATTCTTGGTAAGCTATAGAAGGAAGTAAGTGGGCCTTTTAAACCAGCAACGTGAGTGCTATTTTGATAAGAAAGATTTGTACTTAACAGTATCATTTTAATAGAAATATGATAAAAGAGTTTTAAAACATGCTTGAACTAAGGTAACATTTGCTTGGAAATGGTTTATTAAAAAGGCACTAACTTTTAGTAAATCCAATTTGTTATGTTAGTCTTTATACTCTTGTCATCAAATGGGTGAGAAAAACACTACATCTATTTTGACAGACACTCATATGTTTATATATCAATAACTAAATACAGAGAAATAGGGAAACTAAAAGTGTCTATCTTTAAGAACTTTAATAAATAATATATAATAACTATTGCCCTTATAACTTCCTATAAAAATGCTCTTAAGCATAAGCAAATGAGGGTCTTTAAAAAGTTCATAAAAAGTTTATATTGTTAAGAAAACTGTATTTCAAAAAATTTTGCATCAAAATAAACATGTTTTGAAATTCCATTTTTATCACTTCTCAACCTTTTGGCTAAGATCAAGCATAAATTACATTTTCTGTGACCTTTGTGAAGTACCTTCAGACATGTTCAACTTAGACTTTTTAAGCGAAAAGTTTTACATGAAAATATGGTAATAAAACCAATCAATATGAATTATTATACGAAATGCACCCAGTTTGCTACGAACTTGTTACTCCACATTGGAACCTTTGGTCTAGCACTATATTGTTCAGTATTAAATGAAACTACTGACATTTGCATTACTGTGCATCTAAATCTTGTCTTTATTGAGAAAACCAGGGAAATGGAATGTGATCTAAGCCTGCAGGAAAAATAAACATTGGTTGATTTGCTTGAATTTTACTATTCACACAGAATGACTATAACAAAGTCGTCCTACTTTAGTAGAAAACTTAATGATCTTAATTTTGTTCTTCAAGATAATGCGAAATAAAATTACTCTTTTTTTTTTTTCCTGTGAAGCATCCGTTCTGTTATTATGCCGTTATCTGCTTGCTTACAATCTTAACTGTGGAAGACTGTTGCCTTACTCATCTAAGAAGATTAATGGTGCTAACTTTTCCACCATGTCCTATCTTGTTGTACATTTTAGACTCCGTATAATCATAGACAATGCTAATTTAAAATCTTAGGCTGTACCAAGATCTCTGAGGTTGAGAATGAATAAGTAATAGGGTGGGTGAGATACTGATAAGAAATTTAAGATTTCAAAGGCACAGAAGGAAATTTGTATATTCTAGATAGTAGAACAGAAAATTAAGTGTTAGCTTTACAATAGCAACAACAAGATCATAGTAAAGAAGCTTTTCTTTGAGTTGCCTTTTGTGCTTAAAAGTATAATAAATGGCATATCATCTTTACTCTTTTCATAAGACTAAGGCACACATATCTGAATTCTCAATCGGAGGCTAGAGAAGGCAGAAGCTTCCTTATGGAGAGAGATGACGGAGTTTGGCATTGAGTTCTCTCTCCTTGCTTAAAAGATCCAAGCTGTGCTTTTTGAAGGCTTCTGACTGCAGCCTGAGTTCTTCATAGGCCTTCTGGATCCCTTCCACCCGGCGCTCAAGTTCCCGGACTCTCAAATTGCTGTTCACCGCCACTGCCTCCTGCTCAAACCGCTCCAGCGCATGCCTCCTGGCCACATTGGCGGTCTCCAACCTCTCCTCAAGCAGGCGAATCTCTGCCTGTTTGTTCTGAAGCACTTTGCCTCTCTCCATGGACAGCTGCAGCAGCTCCTCCTTCTCGCTAGCGGTGGTCTGCAGCCTGGCCTGCAGCTCCTGGCTCAGGATGCTGTGCTTCTCCTCGGCCTTGGCCATCTGCTCCAGGGCCTGCTGGTGCTGCTGCTTGAGGCTTCGCAGCTCACTGCGCAGCTGCTCCGTCTCCTTGGCATGGGCGCGCGCCTGCTGGCTCTGTAGCTCCAGCAGCTCCTTCTCCCGGGCCTGTGCCTGACGGGCATCCTGAACACACCTCTGTTTCAGAGACTCCACCTGCTTGGTGAGATCCGTGCTCTGGGCCGTGAGCTGCAACACTCTGGCCTCCTTGTCCCTCAGAGCCTGGCTGAAGAGGCTGCTGTTCTCCAGCCTCAGTTTCTCGTTCTCCTCTTTGAGCTTGATGTTCTGATTCTTGTGCTCATCCTTGAAGCGGATCATCATCTCGTGGTTGGCCGCCAGGGTCATAAAGCGCTCCTCCAGCTTCCGGGCGTGCTGGCGCTGGGCCTTCAGCTTCTCCGCCTCCTGCTCCCTCTCCTCCTCCAGCTCCTTGTTGAGCAGCTCCAGGATCTGACAGCGCTCCAGGGCCTTATCCGACCTCCGCTTCAGGATGCAGATAAGCTGGGACTGCTCGTGAATGCGGGAGCAAAGCATCGCCTTCTCGCTCTTCTCCTCTTCGGACAGGTCCCGGAGATTCGCCAAGGCTTCCCTCAGACCGTCCAGTTCCTTAAACTCCATGTCGCCTTCCTGGTCTCTCAATTTTCCACTTTCCTGATCTAAGAGCTCTTCGGGGGGTGGGGTGTCCATCCTGAGAGCCTGCTCTTCCTGTGGCATAGGAGCCCTCCTCCACACCCACAGCTGCCCACACAGTCTTTCCCCTCGGATTTCAAAACCCGCTGGGGGTTGCTAAGGACTCTCCAGCCGTTGGTTTTTCCAGTAAGGAGCCCTGTGATTGGTACACAGGCCTTCAGACTGTTGTGAAGTAACAGGGGAATTTGAGAGCCAATCTGCTCAGGTTACACTTGGCTTTCTAACCAATGACAGCTCTCAGCTCATAGCCCAGTCTGGCGTGAATGGCACAGACGCGAACCCCACTCAATTTCCAGCCAGCATCAGGGAGAAACCTGACTCCATCTATTTCTGAAAGAAGTAAACAAATCAAGCCGGCCATGACAAATTCTTCCTCCCTCTCCCACTTTGTCACCAGCATAAATGCTGTCTGTGCAAACAAATATGTGTACTCTGTGAATACAAAGTAGCACAGGTGCTCGGAGGACCAGGACCCTAAACACTGCCAGCCTGCACCTGTAGTGTTTGGCACAGCTCTGTCCTGATAGTTAAGCATAAAAACAGCAAACCTTGAGACTGACGCTGTGGTGTAGTAGGCTGAGCCTCAACCAGAATCCCATATGGTCGCCAGTTCAAGTCCTGGCTGCTCCACTTCTGATCCAGCTCTCTGGTTTGGTCTGGGAAAGCAGTAGAAGATGGCCCAAGTGCTTGGGCTCTTGAACCCACGTGGGAGGCCCGGAAGAAGCTCCTGGCTCCTGGCTTTTGATGGGCTCAGCTCCGGCTGTTGCAGCCATTTGGGGAGTGAGCCAGCAGATAGACTTTTGGCTCTTCCTCTCTGCCTGCCTGCAACCCTATCTCTCAAATAAATAAATGTTAAAACACACACACATACCTCAATTAATTTTATTTCCTTTAGCATTGATTGTCCCATCTGGAAATAGATACTCTTTATTTGATAGTCAGCACTTCTATATTTTAGTCTTTAATAAAATAGAAAGAGGTTGAACAATATATATAAGATAAAAATTAAAGTGAAGGAAAAGGTCCAAATAAGACTTCCAATCACATACCACAGTCAATTCCATATGGATTAGTTAAATGTAAAGTAAAACACAATTGAAGTTTTAAAATAAAAAACTAGAAGAACATTAAGGAAGCATTGAATCTCTGAGCCAGGATGGCCCTGCTTTGCTTAAACCTTTTTTAAGAGATCAGAAAGGCAAAGCTTAACTAGGTTTCATTGAACATCTAAAGTTATAAATAATTTTTAAAATTATGTGACCTCTGAGGTTTCTCTAGCCTCTCCTTTCCCTGGATTTGCCTGATATTTTACTCCCTAGCCAAGTGCAACTACTGAAGATTCATTCCACAACCACCTAGGTGTTTGGCCTTATCTCTGGGTATTCTCTGCCTAGAATACCTTTTCTGGCCTTGTCTCCTGTATCATAAACTGCACATCATCTTCACTCTTGCCATAATGCTAAGGCACACATACTTGAACTTTCTCAGCTTTTCACACTGAGTTAAGAGTTATCTCTTTTGTTTTGCACCTGCGCCATGTAGAAATCGCCACTTACCTGTTTTTGGTGCATCCACTACATCCTTCTTCTAGTTCCCATGGAGTAGGTGAAAGCGTTATTGCAATTGTTGTTTACCTGCTTGCTTCTCCCATTAGACTGTGGATCATTAAGGGCAGGGACTGTGTCTGTTTCATCTTTGATGATTAGCCCAGAGCCTGGCACACTGGAGACACTCAGATAAACACGTGTTGAATAAATGTTGAAGGCAAAAGCAAATTGAGAGAAATATCCATAATCAATATAATAGACAATATATTTCAACTTTTATAAAGAGCTTGTAGATATCAATAATACATTAACATATGCAAAGAGAAATGAAAATTAAATTCACAGAAAAGGGAACAGAAACAGCCAAGAACTGGACCTCAACAGTGGTTCAGTGAATACTAGTTCAAGTATAGATCATTTCATCCATCAAATTAGTAAACAAATTCTTTCACGACTACTCAGAGCTAGTAAAGGCACAGTGAAGCCGCACTCTCTTGTTCTGCTGGTGATAGTCAGTTGCAGTATGTACAGACAACTTTAAACATAAACACATTGTGCATGTTGAACTAGTAATTGTCCTTGTGGGGAGGTCTGCACCTGCAAACTAATCTGAAAGAAAACATGTTGCTTACAGCTTTTCACCGCAGTATAGGATACTATAACTCAAAGTTAGAAAGCTAAAAGTCCAACAAAGGGAAATGTTAAGAAAATTATGGCACATTCATAAAACAGAATATTATGTAGCCAGTAGGCTTTACCTTTTTTTTTTTTTAAGATTTATTTATTTATTTGAAAGCAGAGTTACACAGAGAGAGGAGAGGCAGAGAGAGAGGTCGTTCATCTGCTGATTCACTCTCCTATTGGTTGCAACAGTTGGAGATGTGCTGATTCAAAGGCAGGAGCCAGCAGTTTCTTCCAGGTTTCCTACATGGGTGCAGGGCCCCAAGGACTTGGGCCATCTTCCTCTGTTTTCCCAGGCCATAGCAGAGAGCTGGATCGGAAGTGGAGCAGCTGGGACTTGAACCAGTGGGATGCTGGCACTGCAGGTGGTGGCCTTACCCGCTACACCACAGCACTGGCCCTGATCTTATCTTGTTTATAGATAACTTTAAGGGAATAGAAAATGAATGCTTTTTGTTCAAAAGATAAATGTAAAAATGCAACATACAAAATTAGAACTCAGAATGATTTTAATGTTGTGAAAACTCAAGCATACTGAAAAGAGATGACTGTTCCTCTAATCACTATTGCTGGTGGTCAGCTGTAATATCTCCCAAGTTATGAAGATTAGGAAAAAGCCTGGGTGTCATTATCAATATTGGATGAATTTTTAAATGGTTCAGATTTCACTGAGAGCAAAAGAGTTCTGAAAGAAGAATTTCAGATTTTCCCTTTGGTCTCAAAGATCAGGGTCTCATTCTAAATCCTGAATCTTCTTGTCTATGTAAGAAAAGTAAGGTTGAGGAATTTCCTGAAGTGCAATTTTAACAACTGCTAAAATGATAGGATATTGAAAGGTTGTGAAAATGGATTTAAAATACTTAAAAATGTGAACTAAACTTATTTGTAGTTTTACCTCATTTCTCTTCTGCACTTTTCCTTAAATTTCAAGCTTCATGTTGAAATGGAAATTGTAAAGTCAAGGCAAGTGACTGATTGGTCCTCTTCACTTAAATAAAAGGTAATAGATACTGTGAAAATTTTATTTCTTAACTACCTAATATGGTCTGACGTACTAAATACTTTCTTCAAATAATTTACAGTTTAGTGATTACTTTTTATTTCCCTCTACCATTCTTTTTTTCTTTGTTCAACGATTTTTTGCCCAGTTATGTTTGATCCTGAAAGCTTCAGTATATACCCTTCCTAGAGATCCAAGACATAAAACAAAGCCAGTGCTCTCCCGAATGGTGACCAATGAGACCCTCCACTGGCCTTTGGCCTTTGATTAGTCTTTCAACATCTCTCTCTCTCTCTCTCTCTCTCTTTTTAAAAGATGTATTTATTTTTTGAAAGTCGAGTTACAGAGAGGCAAAGACAGAGAGAGACAGAAAGGTCTTCCATCTTCTGGTTTACTCCCCAGATGGCCGCAATCGCCAGAGACGGGCTGATCTGAAGCCAGGAGCTTCTTTCAGGTCTCCCACATGGGTATAGGGGCCCAAGCACTTGGGTCATCTTCTACTGCTTTCCCAGGCCAAACCAGAGAGCTGGATCAGAAATGGAGCAGCTGGGACTTGAACTGGCACCCATGTGAGATGCCAGCACTGCAGGCACTGGCTTTACCAGCTATGCCTCATCACCGCCCCCATCACTCTCTCTTTTAAAGTTACTATTCACAGACCTCTTCTATATATCCTATACAGTTGTGAGCATTTGTTCACCTCTCATTGAATCCTAACAGGATTCTTGAAAGTTAGGCATTATTACCCTCTACTATTATTTATTCTTTATAATCTACAGGGAACAAAGAAATCAAGGCTCAGAGAAACTAAGCAAATTGCTACAGGCCACCCAAAGAATAAATGTTAAAGCCACCATTCAAATGCAAATTTTTTGTTACCGAAGTCCATGGTCTATGTTGTATTTCATTTATTTATTTGCTCATTCATTCATTCAGCTCATATGTACTGAGAAACTATTTTGCCAAAGGTTGTAGTATCAGCTTTTAAGGGGATTATGGTTTAGTGGTAGAAACAAATGATAAACAACAGCAAGTCAGTGTGACAACTGCTTAAGGAATCATGAGTGAATTATACATATCACTCCTCTCAAAGAATAAAATGGAAAGAAGTGAGGGGTTGACCGGTCTTAGATGGAAAGGGGAGTATCACACAGGATTGTTTTGATAGATGCCTAAGTCAATCTTCCCAAGTAAATGGAAATTTTTTGGCTCAAAGAAAGAGCACTGAGGAAGCTCACAGAATCGAAGTACGAGTGGCAGGAACTAGGTAGGACCTCAAAAACTAAAAGTGTAGAAAAGTGTAGATGCAAAACCACCAAGACTTTATTACTCTGACAATTTCTCAATCACAGACAGGTGGCTGTGTGATATTCTCCAATTACAGTCTGCACCAACGGCATAAGAGCAGAGTAGTTCAGCTGGTTTTATGTAGAACTGGGAAATGTGACAGTGCTGTGGTCAAGGAGTGGAAAGGAAAGGAAGAAAAAAAAATGTTGAGGACATTAGTAAGACAGCAGTTGGTTTTATAGGGGAGGGATAATGAGAGGCAATGGTTATGTTTTTGGGGATTGGAAAACTCAATGAGTTTTAAGAATATGAGTAGATGTTATAGAATAATGAGCTGAAGGCTGAAAACAGAAGATTTTGGTAAGAGTGGGATGTTTCAATCTAGTATTTCGGAGGTAAGATAGTTCCCAGTTATAATGAGGTCGGGGTAGGTGTGGCTGAAAGAAATGGAGAAGGTTAACGGCATTCAAATTGAAGAGGACAAAGAACTGTGAAGCCAGGGTGTTTGGTGAACAATCAAAGGCTGTAGATGGGGTTGGCTCTGTGGCACAGCGGGTTAGCGCCCTGGCCTGAAGCACCAGCATCCCATGTGGGCACCGGTTCAAGACCTGGCTGCTCCACTTCTGATCCAGCTCTCTGCTATGGCCTGGGAAAGCAAATGGCCCAAGTCCTTGGGGCCCTGCACCCATGTGGAAGACCTGGAAGAAGCTCCTGGCTTCAGATCGGCGCAGCTCTCCTGCCGTTGCAGCCAGTTGGAGAGTGAACCATCGGATGGAAGACCTCTCTCTCTGTCTCTCTGCCTCTCCTCTCTGTGTGTAACTCCGACTTTCAAATAAATGAATAAATCTTAAAAAAAAAAAAAAAAAAGCTGTGGAACGAGGCTCTTCAATGAATGAGTCGAGTTGGGGAGGCTGGTAGATGATCATAAGGAGCAGAGAGGATAATCATAATAGCAAGTCTTTACTGAATGTTAATTATCAATCATGAATACTTAATATTAATCTACTTATTTTTATCTGTAGGGTAGGTATAATTTTCTTTTTAACTGATAAGAAACAAAAAGAAGTTCGGTAAATTGCCCAAGGTCACACAGCTATGAAATAATTCAAATAGGATTCAAATCCAAGCCATTTTGCTCTAAAGGCCACGTAACCACAACACCTTACTCCTTGCCTGATGTAACTGAGTGGCACACGTCTCTAGAAACAGAGACGCTTATAGGAAGGTAGAGGAGCAATCACTTGAAGTTGCTCTTATCTCCTGACTGGAGTACTAGATATGGGAGATTGGCTGGAGGAAAAACAGTTCTTTTGGAACAAGTCAGCTAGAGAAGCAAAGGAAATGTTCTACAATTGGATTGAGTAGGTGAGGGCATTTGTTTTATGAAACAAACGTATAAAATCAGTGAACGAGCCTGGGAGGGAATAGATAGGAGATGAGAGAACAATTCTCAAGCACAATAGGAATGAGAGCACAGGAGATGGCAGATATTCAGGGGCTCTTTTGGATGGTGAGTACGGGATGACAGGACTATGCTAAGAAGTATGCGTAAGCACCCTGAAGAAGATAGCTTCAGGAAGAACAGGCCTCTCTGGGAAAAGTCTCCCAGGATCATGACTGCCTGCTTAGAAGCTGCAGCAGTCATAGTGGACGGAGGAATTTAGGCCTCCCTGGAAGAAATCAGAAGTGAATCAGAAATAGTTATTTCGGGGCCGCTGCTTGCAGTGCCTTCATCCCATATGACTGCCGATTCGAGTCCCAGCTGCTCCACTTCCTAACCAGCTCTCTGCTATGGTATGAAAATGGAGTAGAAATGGCTCAAGTCCTTGGGCCCCTGCACCTGTGTGGGGGACCCGGAAGAAGCTCCTGGCTCCTGGCTTTGGATCAGCTCAGCTCTGGCTGTTGCGGCCAATTGAGGAGTGAACTAGTGGATGGAAGACTTCTCTGTCTCTCCTTCTCTCTGTGTGTAAACTCTGACTTTCAAATAAATACATCTTAAAAAAAAGAAACAATTATTTGTTTTTAAAAAACAATGGAATTTTGAAATACTTTTACTTGGGAGATATATAAATTGTATGACTGTCTGGCTCTTGATTCCTCCAGTGTCTGTCTGTACAACACCCCATTCTTCTGATACTGGACCATTTCCCCTGACCACAAGGTGGGCCCATTGCTCAGGCTGCAACAACTGTTAAGTTCTTACTCCACCAACAGCTGGCCAGAATGAATGCTCCAGTGGTGGAGATGTGATGCAAGCCTAATCGGTTTCCTCCAGAGATCTCTGAAGCTGAATGGTAGAAAGACAAGTGCTTTGGCCGCGAGGTTGTGAAGCTGGAGCTGCCTGAGGTCTCATTTCCCACTCTCATGAAGCAGACAGACATTGAATTCCTGGTTCCAGCAGGTGCAAGTTCTCAAAGCAATCTAGTTCCTGTGTACTTCTTTCATTCTGTGGGCTAACCTGGGTTGCTTTCAACGAATCTTTTTGTGACTTATTTCCATTTAGGTTTCTGAAAAAAAACAGGCACCATCGTAAAGACCTAAAACACGCAGTTGACAAACATGCCTCCAATTTGCACTGATGTTTCAGTAGGGTTTTTCCCTGAAAGTCTCACTGGCACAAAACCTTTTATTTATTTATTTTTTTTTTTACAGGCAGAGTGGACAGTGAGAGAGAGAGACAGAGAGAAAGGTCTTCCTTTGCCGTTGGTTCACCCTCCAATGGCCGCCGTGGTCGGCGCGCTGCGGCCGGCGCACCGCGCTCGTCCGATGGCAGGAGCCAGGAGCCAGGTGCTTTTTCCTGGTCTCCCCATGGGGTGCAGGGCCCAAGCACCTGGGCCATCCTCCACTGCACTCCTGGGCCACAGCAGAGGGCTGGCCTGGAAGAGGGGCAACCGGGACAGAATCCGGCGCCCCGACCGGGACTAGAACCCGGTGTGCCGGCGCCGCAAGGCAGAGGATTAGCCTGTTGAGCCACGGCGCCGGCCGGCACAAAACCTTTTAACCTGAGTACACTAAAGAATTCAGCCTGCCAACATTTTACAGGGTGTGAAGCTAACACTTAGCCTTCCTCTTGCAGCCAGGTGAGATTACATTTACCACTTGTATTTTGTTTTTCAGCAAGAAATGTGATATGAAGTCCTTCTGGACCTCTGAGGCAATTGGAAGTGCTGTGGACCTGTGCAAAGAGACAGAGTCATTCTGTTGTCCAGTCTGGCATTTTGCAGGTGAGGATCTGAGAATAGGAGGAAACAGGCAATTCTGGTCCTTTATAAGGGATATCAGAACATTTTTTTTTTTAAAGATTTGTTTATTTATTTGAAAGGCAGAGTGATAGAGAGGCAGATGGAGAGAACAAGAGAGAGAGAGAGAGAGAGAGAGAGAGAGAACGAGAGAGAGAGAACTCCATCTTCTGGTTCACTCCCCAGATGGCTGCAATGGCCAGAGCTGTGCCAATCCAAAGTCAGGAGCCAGGAGCTTCCTCCAGGTTTCCCATGTGGGTGCAGGGGCCCAAGAACTTAGGTCATCTTCCACTGCTTTCCTGGGCCATAGCAGAGAGTTGGCTCAGAAGTGGAGCAGCTGGGACTTGAACCAGTGCTCATATGGGATGCCGGCACTACAGGCACAGCTTTACCTACTATGCCACAGCACCAGCCCGGAGAACAATTCTTATTGGTGCTCCAGTGCTGACTACATGCTGGGAAGTGGTTGAACAGATACTGAAACAAAGGCCAAGAAAGCATTTTGTACTGTCACATGGCACAAACCAGAACAGAGTACTTCTGCTACTGTGTTCCAGACCAATCTTTGAAGTGTACCTCTACTTAGCCCACTTTTCCCTTCTCCAAGGCCAGAAAAGAAAAACACAATAGTGCTAGAATAATCCCTCCAATAAAGAACAAAGGGAGATAGTGGGAAAAGGTGTTGTCTCAGATTAGTTGCTCTTACTGGCAAGTGCATTCAAGATTCTGCTTGGGAAAGAAGCAAGTGCTCTCCAGTTGTTTTCAGTGATAGGTACTTGGTGCCTGTTGTAAGGTCCTTCGCTCACCCATCACCCACACTTCCTCAAACCTACATTAAATCAGGGCTTTTGCTATTTTTAAACTTTGTTTTAATTTTATTTGAAAGGCAGACAGGCATATGGACACATCACTCATCAACTAATTCACTCCTCCAAATGCCTGCAACAGTCCAGGCTGCAACAGTCCACAGCCTGGAGCCTAGATCGATCGATCGATCAATCAATCTATCTATCTATCTTCCTCCCTCCCTCCCTCCCTCCCTCCCTCCCTCCCTCCCATCCTCCCTCCCTCTTCCCTCTCCTCTCCTCCCCTCCCCTCCCCTTCCTTCCTTCAAGATTTGCTTATTTCAAAGAGTTATAGAGAGAGATGGAGAGACAGAGAGAGGGAGAGATAGAGATTTTTCATCCACTGGTTCACTCCCCAGATGGCCCAATGGCCAAGGTTCAGTCAGGCCGAATCCAGAAACTTCTTCCAGGTCTCCCATATGGGTGACAGGAGCCCAAGCGCTTCAGCTATCCTCTGCTGCTTTTCCCAGGCCATTAGCAGGGATCTGGTCCAGAAGTGGAGCAGCCAGGAAACAAACTTGCACCTATATAGGATGCCTGCATTGCAGGCAGTGGTTTTAATCCAGCATGCCACAACACTGGCCCCAGGAGACTATATCTCAATCTGGGTCTTCCACATGGGTAGCAGGGTGCCAAGTACTTGAGCCATCACCTGCTGCCTTCAAGGGTGTGCATAAGTAGGAAGCGGAAATCAGAATAGAGACTGAAACCCAGACACTCAGGTATGGGATTCAGGTACCCCAAGAGGCATCTTAACTGCTACACCAAATGCTTGCAGTACTTAAGACAGATAAGCTACTTGGGGCTTCAGAAGGTATAATGCTTCATTGACTAAGTGTATCCCATAGTCTCCATGGAAAACCTTTTAAGAATAAATATTGGGGTGGATATGTCCCAATGTTGCCTCCTGGGATATCCACATCCATTATCAGGGTATCTGGTTCAGGTCTCAGCTACTCTGCTTCTGACTCAAGGTGATGTCTCAAGTACTTTGGTTCTAGTCACCAATGTAGGAGATCCAGATAGAGTTCCGAGTTCTGGCTTCAGACTGACCCAGCCCTTGCAGTTGTGGGCACTGGAGGAATGAACCAGCAGATGGTATGTTTCTTTCTGTCTCTGTCTCCCTTTCAAAGAGAATGGAAATAAAAATAAATATAAAAAGAATAAATATTAATTTATCTTCAAAGCATTTTGGCTGGTTTTTTAAAAATAAAAGCTCTATTCTTAGTATTATAGCCTTGGCTGCTCACTTAGATAATTGATGCCTAGAATGTTGGTAAAGACAGGAAAAATATTAGCCAAACAGAAGTTTATTAGCTTTGTTAGAGAATTTAGAATTTAGGATTCCTAGTATAAAAAATTTAAAATAAAAATCAGGCTAATTTTTCAATACAATTTAAATCATATGATAATTTATTTGACTAAAGGGTTTTATAAAATACTTTATGAAAATTATACATAGGAAGTACAGTATAATTAAACAATTTACAGTCTAATTAAAACTTTGTTGCAAAGCACATCTAAGACAATTATTATGCTGCTTGAATACAGTAAAATGATAGGAAAAATAATCATATTCTCAAGGGTTTGTTTACAACCTCTCGCAAAATACAGGCTTGAGGCCTGTGTTGGGTTACAAATAAGCTAAAACAAGCCAAGAACCAAATTCTGCTTATGGCCAGTTGGTGGCACCAAAGTACATTTGAAACTTCTTTTGTTTTAACTTGAGGGGGGGGGGGGAGTAGTTTTTCAAGGCAGAAATACACCCCGTAAATTCAGCCTCATTGTCCAAACATGGAACTCTGCATTTTATTAGAGATTACAGATTAAGTCACTTTCTTATAGCAAGAATCTGTCTCATCACTGATGATTTTTCCCCCCTCTCCAGAAGTACCTTTCTGTTACTTTTCTACAACCTACATATTTACAAGTCCCACAAGGGTTAGCAATAACCAAGTGGCAGGCCTTTTTAACTGTAGCACAAGACTGCGGTGTGAAACCCATGGTGATAAACTAAAACATTTTTCTAGTTAAAAACATTCCAAATGTAGTATTTTAGGAGCAGCTT
Source organism: Sylvilagus floridanus (assembly GCA_949820135.1). NCBI lineage: Eukaryota > Metazoa > Chordata > Mammalia > Lagomorpha > Leporidae > Sylvilagus > Sylvilagus floridanus. The sequence goes on along the minus strand of OX463224.1, from coordinate 52,159,895 downwards.
TTTCTTCGAAGCAATAAACCATTTTCTTAGACTTGTTCAAATGTCTTCTTTGAATGTTGGAATAACAGGTAAGTCACAATTTTGTCATAATTTAAATCCTTTGGGTCTTATAATCAAAGACACACATGCGCATTGACTTTAACATGCGGTGTGGTATTGTTAGTGGCAGCAAAGATCTTTGTCCATGTGGTCAGATTTTCAAGATGAGATTCTCCTGTTCGGTCATTTTCAGAGGAGGATCCGGTGGATGCTGGGCTCATTTGGAAATCTTGGCAATCAAAAGCATTCTGAGAGGCAGTGTTGCTTCAATCCAAGTGTTGGGGCAATTTACCATCTTTTCCCAGAGAGCAACTTCCTCTGACGTAGAGTCCATCCAATCTACTTCAGTCCCATAGCTTTTACCTGAAAAAAGGTGGTTTTGTACTTAGAAAGGGAAAGGCTTCGATGGGGAGGGAATATAATTTCCTAATTGTAATAACCAATGGAAGGCAGCTAGGAAGAGTCTGAACATCAATGATAGGGCGAGTCTGGTACTTTAATCAGAAGAACTGTTTATTCATCTGAGTGGCTTTATCATGGACATCGTTCCAATAATTCCCAGAACAATGGGTTCTTTCCACATCATTGTAAAAGCTGTATGCCATTTAGGGCTAAGCGATAGTTGGGTAGTTGGGAGGCTTCTGCATTGGATTGGAGGCAGCATTAGATGATTTCTAAGGGAGTATGGGTAAGGCTTTAATGTATAGCAGGCTCAGTTTCATAAGTATCATGGCAATCGAACACTTTCACTTCTAACATTTTTTTTTTTTTTTGGACAGGCAGAGTGGACAGTGAGAGAGAGAGACACAGAGAGAAAGGTCTTCCTTTGCCGTTGGTTCACCCCCCAATGGCTGCTGTGGCTGGTGCACCATGCTGATCCGAAGCAAGAAGCCAGGTGCTTATCCTGGTCTCCCACGGGGTGCAGGGCCCAAGCACTTGGGCCATCCTCCACTGCACTCCCGGGCCACAGCAGAGAGCTGGCCTGGAAGAGGGGCAACCGGGACAGAATCCGGTGCCCCGACTGGGACTAGAACCCGGTGTGCCAGCGCCGCAGGCGGAAGACTAGCCTATTGAGCTGTGGCGCCAGCCAGGCTCAGTTTCAAATATAAACCCTGTTTTTTTTTAGTGATTCTGTTACTTAATTTCTTAGAGTATCAGTTTTTTTGAGGACAACATTAGCAACTCCTTAAGAGTTTTGAGCATTACATGAAATAAAGCAAATAAAGCAATTACTACAATGACTAGTGCTGCACAAATGCTGGCTGCTACTATTCAAGGCACACATTTTACCTTGAAGGAATATAGACGTTTGGGCTTTTTTTTTTTTTAATTATTTATCTATTTAAAAGGTAGAGTTAGAGAGGGAGAGACAGACAGACAGACACAGAGACAGAAAGAGATCTTCTATCCACTGGTTCATTCCTCATGTGGCCACAACAGCTGGAGCTGGGCCAGTCCAAAGCCAGGAGCCAGGAGCTTCTTTCAGGTCTCCCACGTAGGTGAAGGAGCCCAAGTACTTTAACCATCTTCTGCTGCTTTCCCAGGCACAGTGGCAGGGAGCTGGAATGGAAGTGGATCAGCCGGGACTTGAACCAGTGCCATTATGCAGTTCTGGCACTGAAGGCAGTGACTTTACCTGCTTCACCACAGTGTTAGCCCCAAAGGCTTTTCTTTTTGCACCGACCATTCACAATAACTGAAGCTCTATATGGACAGATAGTGCACCCTACTAATCCTCATACCCAGATCCCTGGGCATATAGCCTGACTTTCCTTTAGTCATTCATTTCATTACACTTAACATAAATAGAGTATCTATTTTCATTAGCAAGAAGCGAAGCAACAAACAAACCAGTCTCTAGTGTCTCCAGAAGAATTTGGCTCATGGAGGATTCAAAGCCCAACAAATGTTACCTGTTCCAAAGCCAATCCGAAGACCTCCCAAAAACTGGTTGGTTAATTTATAATGGTCCCAGACAGTGAGCTCTACACAGGCTTCCGTCAGATCTTCAGGTCTGAACCCATCATACACCATGGTGTGGTTGAAAATAGGGTTGGTGGTTTTTCCTACAGCTCTTGTTTTCTGGCGACTTTTCCTACTGGTATCTGGAAGGATGGTACTATAAACAGAGGCATTATTGTGAATGAGTTATATTAAGAGAGTGAACATTTATGCTTTCAATATACTTCAGCACAGCTACTGCATATTAGCAGTGGAGGGGAAAAGTGCGGGAAGTTGGAGGTGGTGGTGGTTTGGAGTGGGGGGTGTAGGTGGGGGAAGCACATCATGCTAGAAGGACTTTGGACATAGAGTCAGCCAGATTAGTTCGAATCCTGACTCTGCCATGCACTGGCTGGGCATTCTCAGGAAAGTTACTTAACCTCTCAGATACCTGTTTTCTCATCTCTAAAATGGGAATGGTGATGCTTGATGTCATAAGGTTGAAATTATAATGAAATATGAAACACTAGTTTAGTATCTACATTTAGTAAGTTCTTCATATGATAGCAATTGTTTGAGGACTTCTTTAGCATTTAGCATTTAGAAGCATAGTCTATTCCTGAGTACTTAAGATATTACCTAAGGAATTAGAGCAATACATATTTTAAAACAGGAAAGGATTCCTCCAATTAGCTAGATTTGACTTTAAGAATAAATCACACATTTTTCACAATCATGTATGTTTCATTATATATATAATATATAGATTTATATATAAATATAAATTTATATATATATTATATATATATATATATAAATCTCCCATCTACTGGTTGATTCCCTGAATGGCCACAGTGGCCAGGACTAGGCCAGGTCAAAGCCAGGAGCCAGGAGCCTCATCCAGGTCTCCCACATGTGTGTAAGGCCCTAAGCACCTGGACCATCCTCCATTTTCTTCCTAGGCAATTGGTAGGGAACTGGATTGGAAGTGTAGCAGCCAGGACTCAAACTAGCACCCATATGGGATGCCAGCACTGCAGATGACAGTATAACCTACTGCACCACAGTGTCAGTCCCCATTTATGATAATTATTGAGTAAACTTTAACCTAGCACATCTCTTGTCAAGCCAAGGTCTGAGAGTCATCTTGGAATAAGAGACCAATTTGAATTTAAAAATATTACCAGTTGACATCTATGAAGAGTATGTATAGGAAAAATCATAAATAATGTCATATATACTTAAATATAGGTCACATATTTTTAAAAAGCTACAACAGTCTTCTGGTAGAACCTATTTAGTTAAAATTAGCCATAGAGACCACAACTATCTTAAGCTCTTATAATTTTCAAATATCTGCAGTGTGAGACGAAGGCCCTCTAAAAGTGGGCCACAAAATAAGTGAGATAAAGGAGAGAAGGAATTTATCTGTGTTCTACAAAGGAGCCAAGTGCTGCAACATCCTACCATTAGAAATTAGACAAATTCTTTTTTTTTTTAAAAAGAATTACTTAAACTTTTTAAAATTTATACTTGAAAAGCAGAAAGAGAGTGAGATCCCATGTGCTGGTTCACTTCAGGCTGAAGCCAGGGACTCAGTCTAGGGCTCCCGTATCGGGGGTAAGGACCCAAGTACTTGAGCCATCACCTGCTGCCTCCCCGTATGTGCACTAGCAGGAATCTACAAACAGAAACAGAGCCAGGATTCAAATCCAGATACTCTGACACAGGATGTGGGTGTTCCAAATGGTGTCTTAACTGATGCACCAAATGCTTGCCCTCAATAAACTCTTTTATACTCATTATTTCCCTCAGTAACAGACATAGCTCCTAGAAGAAATTATTTGAGTGTGAGGTCTCTAGTTCATTTGTATATATGACCTCTTAGCTTTATGATTTTGAGAATAAATGAAACCTTGTGAGTTCATCCATAGACTGTTGTGATTCATGTCTCCATTGTTTCGAGTAAATTCATTTAAGCTATGACTGATGGGTTTCAGCATCAGAAAGAGAGCTGAAACCAATCAATAAGTCCAGGCTATAGCAGTACTGAAAAAAGCAGTCATCAATGCTGTTACCATTTAACAAAAGAATTCAGATGGTTTCCCCTTAGCAGTGGTAGATCAAGGCATTCCTTCACCCAGATGTGTACTTCTCCAGTTGTAGCAAGCTTTTTACCTGTAATAAGAGAAAAAAATTACTGCTGTTCTTTTTTGGAAATACTGTATCCAAAGGAGTTAGCCCAAAAATGGTCTGGCACAGGGGTACTGGAAAGTGTTTGGTGGTATAATTCTATAAATTGTTAACTATGACTTTCCTGGTTTGACTGAACTGAGCTTGAGCAGCTCTATAAAAACAACAGATATTATACATCCAAGTACAGAGTATTACGTTCTTTTGGGGGTTTTCTTGGTTCGACACGAACAGATGTCAGGCATATGAATCATCCATTTACAGTAGTATTCAAAACATCTCAATGAAATGCATATGCCTTTCAAACATGAATAGCAATATAAAGTGGTGCTGGTAGAAGGCATTTTAAACATAATTTTAGTATAAAGTAAACTAAACAAATATTGGGTGAGGTATATCCCCTCTCCTTATTTAAAGTGGCTACACATTTTGTAGGAATATTGTATGTACATACCTAATAGTTAATACTGTGGACAGGGAACTACTAAGAAACTGGTTTAGTCTGAAGTGGTTCTCTTGGTTGGGTGTATATAGACAAAGGAATGTTACCAGATTTTTCTGGTTGGGTTAGCCCAATCAGTCAACCAAATGATATTTAATTAGCATCTATTATATGCTCATTCTGTGCTAGAAATTCATTTGATACGAAAGGAATGCAAGAAATAATCTATGCCATTTTGGGAAATATTTATAGTTAAAATCATAAATATTTATAGTTAAAACCATAAAAATGTAATATTGAGTGAAATGTCAAATATTACTGCAGTATTCTGGAAGATGATGTGATCAGTGAAGGTTAATAAAATCAGGAAAGTTTTATGAAGGAGATGAATTCATCTACGACTTGCATAGGTTGAGGAGAACAGAAAGCCATTCTAGGGTAGAAACACTACATGAGCAGAAACTCAGACAAGGTGGAACCCATCACAACACGGGCTCCCAACCCCCACTACCATCTTAACACCAAAATATAGTGGGGAAAATGGGAACTGGAGTTGGCAGAATGGCTATATGTTGGCCATAAATGATAGGATACAAATTATTTGCAAAGGAATCTGCCTTTCAGGAAGACCCAGCAGTCCAAAGACGGCAGCAATTTGGTATCAAGATATGCTTTGCTTGCCCTCTGATTTTTTTAAAAAATTAAATTAGAATGCCTATCTCTAGTTCAGTCACTGCCTTTATCATATATTATTTCTTCCATCTCACCTAGTTTCACTGCCTATTTACTAAAAATGTTTGAGTTGGCAACTCTGATTTCAGCCATAATGTTCATACAGATCTTTAGGAGAATAATCTGGGGAACTTGCTTGAGAAACGGGGGTGAGAGGTGACTGGCATTAATTCTCTGATTCCTTAACTGGGCTGAAGAAGGTCTGATGCCAAGGATGCACTTAGTAATCTTAACAAAAAGTGTTATCTCCAAATGAGACACTGAGAGAAGAAGGTCAGTGAGCTCTAACTTCTTAGGGACTATTAATATCCTCAAATTGTGATTATAAGGAAGGCTATTTACACTGTGCAGATCCAGAATTTTTGGAGAATGAGGTAAAAATGAAAACAGGCTTATAAACTAGAGAGAGAGAGAGAGAGAGAGAGAGAGAGAGAGAGAGAGAGAGAGAGAAACTTCTCTTATAGAATGGTGGTTACCAGGAACTAGGGGAAGGAAAAGGAAGAGTTGTTGTTTAATGAGTAGAGAGTTTCAGATTTTCAAGATTAAAAACTTGTAGGGATCCATTTCACAACAATGTGAAAATACTTAACACTACTGATCTGTGCACTTATTAAGGTTCTTAAAAATTTTATGTATTTTTTACCAAAGTAAAAAAATGAAAATTTTCTAGTTTACAACTATGAATAGATTTGTTGGGTCTACACAATTACCAACTTATGTTTGTTTAGGACTTCACCTCTGAAAATATTATAGAACCCAAAATAAATCCTTGGAGAGAAGACGGGTAAGGAAAGGCATGGGACTGGATGGAGAATAATTACATACCGGGGATTGGCTCAGGAACATACTGGAGGGCTAGCTTCATCTCACCTCTGTTTTCTGTTTCAAGGGCAATGGGTGCAGTCTGAAAAATGAAAGGATGTCATCAGGAGTGAGACACACTTGTTTTCCTGCTTGTTGGTGTTCTGTTAAGGATCACATCTGTCCCTTTTCTGAACTACGTCATTCCTGAGTGCCCCGGATTAAAATCTCCCTCTGCATCAGGTTTAGACAGTTTCTTTTATATCCAGAAAAGCTATGCTGTATGCCTTGGAAAACCCTGCAAAATATCCAGAAATCATTCAAGGTCTTTAGTGTCAAAGATGGTGGAGAAATCAGAATTGCTTTCTTATATTGAAAAAAGTATTCTGGGATGCTTTAATTTTTTTTTTTTTTTTTTTGACAGGCAGAGTGGACAGTGAGAGCGAAAGACAGAGAGAAAGGTCTTCCTTTGCCGTTGGTTCACCCTCCAATGGCTGCCGCAGCTGGTGCGCTGCGCTGATCCGATGGCAGGAGCCAGGTGCTTCTCCTGGTCTCCCATGGGGTGCAGGGCCCAAGCACTTGGACCATCCTCCACTGCACTCCTGGGCCACAGCAGAGAGCTGTCCTGGAAGAGGGGCAACCGGCACAGAATCCGGCACCCCGACCAGAACTAGAACCCGGTGTGTCGGCGCCGCAAGGCAGAGGATTAGCCTGTTGAGCCATGTCACCGGCCGACGGGATGCTTTAATTTTTATGTCTGTTACTCATCCTAACCAGCACATTAAACAGTTTATTTTTATTCTCTATCTTTGAAGGAGTATGGGAAATAATGTGGGAAGAGAAGCAAAAAAGAAAAAGTCAAATCTTACATTTTCAAAGCTGCCATTAACCTGATTATTTTAGAGCAAATTCATACAACTCTGTAAGAGTAACCCAAAGGGGTCTCTCATCATCTGCTGTCTCCCAGGCACATTAGCAGGAAGCTGGATTAGAAGCTCTGAGTAGCCAGAACTTCAACCAGACACTTCACAAGGAACGTGGGAGTCCCAGCTGGTGGCTTAACCTACTGCACCACAGCACTCATCCTCCTAGAGTCTTATTTCTTAAACATGGACACACACCAGAAATATACTGGGAGCCAGTAAAAAAAACGAGGTGCTTTGGACATCTTCTGAGGAATTCAAATCCAGTAGGTTTTAGACAGGGCTAGAACCCAGTATTTTGAGTTATCTTGATGCAACACTTGAGGATTAATTCTCTAGCAGAACTGCTTAATTGTGTGCATATTAAATAATGGTTTGTATTGTTTGTATTTAGTACATCCAGCTATGATGGACTGGCTTGGGCCACATTAATCCTCATACTGAAAACAACAACAAAACAAATTGAAACAAACTCAGCTGGAAGGTGCTAAAATTTATAAAGACAATTATAAAAGTTTATAAAAATAACAAAGATTCAAGTGAACAAGATTTTAGAGCTTGATATTCCTCTGTGCTTTTTACTTTGAGGCAGTAGCTGCTTTTTAAATAGGGACAAACTAACAGCATAAAAAGCCTGGCAGAATGATAGTGGTAAGCTAAGCAGGGCTTTTAGCAATCTCATGTGGCTGGGAGGCAAAAATTAGCCCATGGCCAGCCAAGGAGCAATAACATTGGAAAAATACCCTAGGCCTGTGACTCTCAAGATACAGTCCCCAGGAGCCAGTGCTATGGCACAGAGGGTTGAGCTACCACCTACAGCACTGATACCCTATATGAGCACTGGTTTGAGTCCCAGCTGCTCCACTTCTGATCCACCTCCTTGCTAATGTGCCTTGGAAAGCAATGGAAGATGGCACAAGTACTTGGGTTGAGGCAACCCACATGGGAGTTCCAGACAGAGTTCCAGGTTCCTGGCTTTAGTCTGGCCCAGCCTGGACCACTGTAGCCATTTGGGGAGTGAAGATCTGTGTGTATATGTGTGTGTCTTCCTTTCTCTAACACTGCCTTTTGAATAAAATAAATAAATCTTTAAAAAATACAGGTCAGGAGCCCTGAGGATCTGTTTAAAAAGCATATTCTTGGGCTCACATCTTAATAAATCAGAAAATTTGGGAATAAGGGGTTCAGAATCTGTTTTAACAAGTCCTTCAGCTGAATCAGATGCATGCTGAAACCTTGAGAATTCGTTCCATAAGCTTTTACTTGGAATCCCTGAAAGGCTACAACCTAGAAATAAATATAGGCAAACAAAAACTAGACTAACTAGATGAAAATGAAATTTGAGCTTTAAGTCAATCCATTCCCAGGCTAGATTTAGATAGTTTGTCTCCCTCAAAAGCAAAAGTAAGCCCTCTCAAGTAGTCACCAGAATTTTTTCATATGCAATACTCCACACGGGCTAAAAAATAAGCATTTCATTACAAAGACCAAGTAATCAAACTAAGATTGAAAAAAAAATAGATAAGCTCCTAAATGTTTAACATATTTGAATTTTCAGTATATATTTTAAGTAACTTTGGTCACTATATTTATAATATTAAAATACAGAATTTTAGGAGAAAAATAGAATCAAAACAAATCCTATTCTGAAAAATGTCTTATATTGTAGATGGGTTTAAGCTATATGGTGGGAGTAGGCATTTGGCCTAGAAGTTAAGCTGCTGATTGGGAGCCGTTGTCCTGTGCTGGAGTGCCTGGGCGCAAGTCCTGGCTCCAGCTCCCAAATTCTAGCCTTTCTGCTTAATGCATCAGATGACGGCTCAAGTAGTTGGGTCCCTGACACCCACCCAGAGACCTAGACTGAGTTCCTAGATCCATGTTTTGGCTCAATCTAGTCTTAACCATTATAGGCATTTGGGGAGTGATCCAGCAGATAGGAGATGCCCCTTTCCCTCTTTTCCCACCCTTCCCTCTGAAAAATAAACCAGCCAAAACTATATATGGTCTTAACAGTAATACATTAGATAAAACATGATAGGTTAGAAAAATGCACCAAAAGAAGTACCTTGGAGCATATGGGAAAAAAGAATATACAATACAGGAAAGAGCATAAGAGACTTAAAGAGACAGAGTGAAAAGATTTAACATATATGTCATTAGAACTTCCAGAAGAATAGGAGAACAACAGTGGGCAAAACAGTATTTCAAAAAATAACTGCTAAGAATTTTCCAGAAGCTGATGAGCTGATGAAAGAATTTTTCAGAGTTGATGGCCAAATAGGATAAATACAAAGAAAACTACATCTAGGCTCGTTACAGTAAAACTGTCTCAAATTATTACAAAGAAAAATATCCTAAAATCTTAGAATTAGGCCGGCGCCGCAGCTCAATAGGCTAATCCTCCGCCTTGCAGTACCGGCACACCAGGTTCTATTCCCAGCCGGGGTACTGGATTCTGTTGTGGTTGCCCCTCTTCCAGGCCAGCTCTCTGCTGTGGCCAGGGAGTGCAGTGGAGGATGGCCCAAGTGCTTGGGCCTGCACCCCATGGGAGACCAGGAGAAGCACCTGGCTCCTGCCATCAGATCAGCGCGGTGCACCGGCCGCATCGCACCAGCCGTGGCAGCCATTGGAGGGTGAACCAACGGCAAAGGAAGACCTTTCTCTCTGTCTTTCTCTCTCATTGTCCACTCTGCCTGTCAAAAAAAAAAAATTAAAAAAAAAATATCTTAGAATTAGACATAATTTTCAAAGGAACAAAACTAAGAGTAATAGCTGATTTTGCAACATAAAAGTGAGGTCAAGATACAATGGAATGATGCCTTCTAAGTGTTAAGAGAAATAATTACCAAGCTAGCAATGAGGCAAAAATAATCTTCAAAGATTAAGGTGAAAAAGATGTTATAATGCAGAGAAAAGCTGAAAGGAACAATTGCCAGTAGATAGCACTACAAGTGGAAGGGATGTCTTGGAGTAGAAAAAATAACTTCACATAAAAACACAAAAAGTAATAGAAAGGTAAATATGTGGTTGAATTTAATGAATAATTTTATAAAATAATAAATGTCTAAAGATATTTAAAATATATGGATAGTTAAAACACGATCAGCAATAGTGCAAAAAACCAAGAGCACTGGTAAATGGAGTTAAAACATTCTTGGTTCCTTTCATTGTCCTGGAAGTGGTAAAAGTTCTTATTTATGTTAGACACTTATTTCCAGGATTAGAATTATAATCTCCTTAGTAACCAAGAAGGAAAAGGGAAAATAAACCATTGCTTACATAATAATATTATGAAAAATGGAATGATATAATAATTGACTAATTTCAAATAAGATAATTATGGAAATGAGAAAACTAAGGCAAATATTAAGATATTAGACTTGGACCCAAATACAAATATATCACCTAAATGCCCATCAACAGAAGACAGGATAAAGAAATTATGGGATATGTACTCTATAGAATACTACACAGCCGTAAAAAAAAATGAAATCCAGTCATTTGCAAAAAAAATGGAGGAATCTGGAAAACATCATGCTGTGTGAAATAAGCCAGTCCCAAAGGGAGAAATATCATATTTTCTCCCTGATCTGTAACAACTAACTGAGCACCTAAAAGGAAATCTGTAGAAGTGAAACTGACACTATAAGAAGCAATGACTTGATCAGCCCTTGTCCTGACTGTGGAAGAACAGCCTGTTATTTTATTCTTTTTAGTATTTTATTTTTCTACTTAATACCATTGGTTGAACTCTTTACTTACTACAGAATTATTCTTAGGTATTTAAATCCAATTGAAAATTGATCCCTGTTAAGAGTGGGAATAAGAGAGAATGGAAATGTATAGTTCAGCACATGCTCCCTTGGATAAAGCTAAAAAATGCCATGGGAATCCAAATCCCATTAAGTTGGCAGGTACTAATGTCATCTTACTTGTTAAAGTGATCAGTTCAAGTTCATAACGGATCATAAAAATAGGATTAAGTGTCAAAGGGATCACATAAATAAGATCAGTGTCTGCTCATAACTGATAGAATTAAAAAGGAGAGAACAATCTAACATGGGAAGCAGGATACACAGCAGACTCATAGAATGACAAATGCCCTAAACAGCACTCTGGCCTCAGAATCAGCCATTAAGTCATTGGGATCTGGCTAAAAGGCCCATGAGAGTATTTCAGGCATGGAAAGCCAAGACACTGTGGCAAAAAATGACCCAAATGAAAGATCTCTGTGAGTGAGATCTTGGTGGAAAGAACGGCCATCAAAGAAGGAGGTACCTTTCTCTGAAGGGAGCAGAGAACTTCCACTTCGTTATGGCCTTGTCTAAATAATGTCAGAGTTTGTGGACTCAAGAGTTTCCACAGCCTGGGCAGCTCATGACAAGAGCCTTAGGTGATTATTGACGCAATAAACAAGAGTGTCAGTTGTTAAATCAACAACAGGAGTCACTGTGCACTTTCTCCCCATGTTGGACCTCTGTCCTTATTGTGTTGAACTATGAGAATTAATACTAAAACTAGTCTTCAAACAGTATTTTATACTTGTGTGTCTGTGTGGGTGCAAACTGTTGAAATCTTTACTTAGTATAGAGTTGATCGTCTATATATAAAAATAATTAAAAATGAATCTTAATGAATTATGGGATGGGAGATGGAGTAGGAGATGGAATGGTTTGTGGGTGGGAAGGTGTTTATGAGGAGAAGAACCGCTATAATCCAAAAGTTGTACTTTCAAAATTTATATTTATTAAATAAAAGTTTTCTATAAAATATGTCAATAACTACATTAAGTGAAAATGGGTTAAATGATTATTTAATAATAGTTAACAAATACTCTCAGACTGGAGAAAAATAAAAACTACTGCTTATAAGAAATATATCCTAACCACCAGAATTTAGGAGGTCTGAAAATGAAAGGATAGAAACAAGCTTCTAACCAGAAGGAAGTAGAAAGAGCTATATTAATAGGATAAATATTCAAAAACCTCATGGAAAATGTAGTATTATGAAAATTTATGTATGAATTTCAAATTCTGTGCCTAAATAAAAGATCTTTTTCAATTCCATTTCCATGAATTTTTTGAAGTGTATCAAAGTAGATTTTAAGACAAGAAGTATTACTAGAGATTTTAAAAAGTATATTTATAAAGGATAAAATGATCATTCATCATTCATCAAGAAAGTAAAACAATGCTAGCTATGTATATACTTATGACAATTTCAAAATAAGCAAATCAAAAACAGCAAAACTAGAAGACAAATCTATAATCATATCTCCATTAGTAATTCACAATACTCACAGACATTAAATCAGTAAAGATATATACAAAGGTACTTCAAAACATTCATGGAAAAAATGGAATTAAAAGATAAGCTTATTTTGATGCAAAAAAAAAAAAAAACCTGGAAATCCATGTGTAGTTTCTTTCATAATACCCACTTTTCATTAACCTAAGTCTCCTCATCGGCATGAATTTCAAAAAAACGTTTTTGTAGTAACATCTTTTAATTCCATTTTCCATTTTATCCTCATAAAAGATTTGAACAATCATTATTGACTTTGTTGACAGATAAACGGCATTACACCCAGCCATTATAGAATGGACTTTCAAGTAACACATGGAAGACTTATTAAAATTTGACCATATTCTAGGTTAAAAATATGTCTCAAATACCAAAGAATTGAACTCTTTAAAAGACCTGATTGAAGTCTCTGAAACATTTGTGGTAAATGATTGAGTTTTCCACACTTTCTTCACTGAATGTATGTGCAAGCTAATAAGCCAATCCTAGTTGAAAATGATACCAAACTACAGATCAGCATTCTGACTCAAATGCAATTGTAGGGTTTCCTGAACACTAGACCCCAAACCAACCAACCAACCAAACTAAAAACTCTGAACTTACCTTCCGCTTCAGAGGGTACCACTGCAATTGCTTATTTTGCTTGTTGTCCCAATCCCATGTTTCCAAATCAAGCTCCACCTCCCCTAGGAAACTGTTGCGCTTAAAAGTATCCCGGTGCCAAACAGACAGGTTCAACTTCTGCGTCTTTAAAATTTGCTTTTCTATTTTATACTGCAGTTCAAAGAAGAAAATTAAACTGATGAATAACATTACTTTATACCAAAGTTATGACACAGAGATGATAAAACTCATCTGGCAGAACAGATTTTCTCATCTGTTAGGTTTCAACTCTCAAAAACATTGCAAAATCATCTTATTCTAAGTGTCTTATTTCAAAGGGCTAATACACTTTTCACAAAGTTGGTTTGCTTCTCCACTTCCCATTCCTGATGAAGCAGACCATGGCTCAAATATCATAGCTCTCTAGAAACAAAAGCCAATTCTCAATTTTGCTGGATATTTTTAGACTAAGCATATATCAAATTCAGTCTAAAAACACAAGTAAAATTTAATTCAGTTCTCTTGTTTTCTACCTGAAGATCAGGTATTTTTAAATAAACTTTATTTTCAGAGCAGTTTTAGGATCATAGTAAAACTGAGCATAAAGTAGCATTCCCATCAACTGCTGCCTCCACTTACATACACCTCCCCTATTATCCAGACCACAAGGACAGGTATTTTTCAAAAACAACAAACTTGTTTTTCCTGTTCATATGGCCAAGCAGGAAGTATTTGGTATCTCAACAATTTTTCATTTCAAGTGTAGTCAATTCTTGATTATATATAATCATGGAAGAGATAACAGTACTTGTCTAAAAATAATCTCTATGTGGCTGTAGGATGTACAACTTGAATGTCCATTTTGGTTACAGCAGAACTGCCTTTCTGTGAGCTTACCATTAGCTGGCTTTTTCTGAGTATAGGGTTGAAATAACTCCCAGAAATAGCTAGGTACTGGAGTATATCATAGTCAAATACTAATTAAGAACTTGCTACAGAAAATCCACAAGCTAGCTAATTTACTCTTGGATGACTGAGAGTTTATTTAACTGCTTCTTTTCCCAGAGAACCAAATACTTGAACAGAGTTTTCAGGAAGAGAGAATGAGCATCTTTTATATTTTTAGTTCTAAATGATCTGTTAGTCATAACTAAGCTTGATGCAGTTATAGGAGAAAAAGAACATAAATATGTGAGCCAGGTTTACTTTCCATTCATCTGTCAATTCCTCTATTCTTCCAATCAACATCTTTGAGTACCTATCATAGATATTATATTGAGCCAAAATTTATTAGATGCTTAATGTGTGCTAAACACTTCACTCTTATTTACTCTTTCAATGTTCACAACTACTGATAAGTACTGTTAGTATCTATCTCCTTTGTGCAGATCGGAAAAACAGCCACTATCCCCATTTTGCAGATCTGAGGTGCACACATATGAAGTTAATTGCTCAAAGGCATCCAATTTATCAATAACTTATAGTTCCTGCCCTCATGGAAATTACAATTTAGTGGTAAGATAAACACTGAAATCGCCAGTTAAAAGTGACAAATATTAACATTGCCTGTTATAAAGCAAAGTTATTGAGGGAGCAGGCTGTAGGGGATCTTAGGGGCTAAGGAAAACCTCTCATAAGAAGAGGCATTTAAGACATAATATTGCAGCTGAAGGAACAGAACACCTCAGTAGTGCAAGTACATCATCCAAGGTGAATGGAGCAAAGATTACGAAAGGGAAAAGTTGAGGCTGGATAGAGCTCAGGTTGTAAAGGATGCACTGGTCCCTTAGGACAATGGGAATCCTAGAAGATTTTAAGCAGAGAAATAATGCGATTAGAATTGTGCTAGAAGAAAATTCTGGTTGCATTGTTTAACTTTATGTATGTATGTATCCTTGTTATGTATCCTTGACTAATTTATTGTTCTAACCTATATTTGCCTCATCTGTGATATACAGCTAATGATGCCACTGGTTGGGTATGTTTGGGGAATGAATGAGATAGTGTAGCTAACACTCATGCTATATCATCAAATACAAAGCAAATTCTCGGGAAAATTTCATTCCTTTCTTTTCTTTGGTGAATGACTTTATCTGTAGATACATTACTCAAGGAGGTACAGTTATTTAAATGCATAGGTATTATTTAGGATTTTCCTTTATATAAAGTTCATAGATACCCGCAAAATCTCATTATACACCGGATTCAAGGTTTTCTTGACTACGAGTGTTTTCTTCTTGCCCACTTTGCCTTTGTCTGGTAACAAATAGGTCTTTACATATCTAAAAAGAGAATTGAAAGACAAGGAGTTCAGAAAAGATAAAAGTGATGTTTCAGCTTCTACTTTCAAAAAATGCTTTGAAAACTGACAGCAGATATAATTATTTCATGACATTGAGAAAAGCAGTTAGAAACAAATCTTTCTGTCAACATCTTTATACTTAAATATTTAAACAGATTTTAGTGCAGTTGAGCATTAGTAATGTTTTGAGGATTTTTTAAGGACTTTTAAGGAAGATTTCCTGAATTACTGTCTTATTCCTTGACTTTCCCTAATATGTGGGGGATTCCACAGTGGGACAGACCTCTTGCATAGTGCTTAGTCTGTTGGTTTGTCTCCTAGTGAGAAAAGGCTTTGGTGCTTGCAGTATTTTTGTCTTTTTAAGTTTCTTGACAAAAATTGATCTTACCACACATCGAACTAAGCCATATTCATGGTAAAAGAGAAAAAAAGGACCTTAAACCCAGTTGTTTTCATAATAAGAATTAAAGGACTGGGCTTGTCCCAGCAAAATAATTAAGCAATGAACTTTTGCGTTGGGATAAGTGTAGAATACCATATTTTGCAAATAAACTGAAATGAATCAAATCTGTGATTGAAAACATAAGTACCATCCCTTGAGTTCTTTAGGACATAATTTAAATATGAAAACTTTAGATTTCTGGACTTCTAAATAATTTTATATCACTGAACTGAGTGTCTCACATGTCCCTGATTTTAGAAAAAGTTCAAGAATGTGGTAAAAAGAAACCAGAATTCAAGCTTTCCTCATTTTGCTGCTACCTGAATTCAAATATATGAATCACTCACTTTTTCTAGACCTTGCTTCCTTACCTGTAAAACCAAGGAACTTGGCAAGATGGCCTTAAAGGTTTCTTCCAAGTTGAAACATTTTGTGCCTCTCCATGATTTTTATAATTTAGTAAGCTTATGCAGTAAATCAAACAGCATTTCCCCCCAAATTTTCAAACATTCCTTCTAACACAGTCACCACATGCCTTCCCTTTAATTAATTTCTTTCTTTCCCCATTCCTACAAGATTAACAATTTGGAAACTAAGAGAAACTAATTGACTCCAAAATGTACTTACGGGTCTGAACGTTGTCTTTTAACATCCGCAGCTGCCAAGTCCTTACACTGGGCCACAAAAACATGCAACTCCTTCAGTGAGTCCACATAGTCAATTGCAAACTGAATGTTTCCTTTAACTTCCAGATTTCCAAAGTCTCCACTATAAACACTCATTACACTGCCACTCACCTAAAAGCATTAGAAACATGAAATACTCATCTCTATTTCATTCTCGAATCCAGCACAAGGATCATGGATATAATCCTTGCTTGGCATTATTTCTCTAGCTTACATGTAAAAGCAGTTAATTTAATATGGCATCAAGACATATCAGCACAGATACCTTGACATGGTACAAATGACTACTGTCACCCAAAACAATGTCCCTTAAAGATACAGATGAAAAGTGAAACGCAAAGTTATGTGCATGTTGGCTCATTTCAAAACAGGGTGATTTTATGCTAATGGCATTCAAAGCTCCATTTTTAAGCATGCTTAGTGTTTAAAGTGCCAAAGAAAGAGGATATGAGAAACTCCAGGCACACAAATCACAGTGACACGTTGCTCAAATTTCCAAGGCACTGAAAAGGAATTTTACCATGTTACCCACCCACTGAATGTAGGAAAATGCTTATTGAGCCAGGGGCTTTTAGAGGTCAGGAAGGGTAGAAAATGGATGATTGATGAAGGGAGTATAAAGCCTTCCCAAGGGCATCCATTAAATTATCAGCAGAAACTCAATTTATATAGATTTTTTAAAAAGATTTCAGAAATGCAAGGCTAGTAAGAATTTAAGCACAGCTTTATCATTTGTTTAGAATACTTTGTGAGAGATATGTATATCAGAAAAATATTTGGTGAGTACATGTGGATATATTTACATATATGTATTTCTACATATATACTACATGTACAAACCATATCATTTAATGTAAATTCGATGTAAAATCAATTCTCTTAAATCTAAACAAGTAAATTTGAAGAGCTTTCCTTTAAAAAACCCTGTTCTGAATCCTTCTATAAGGTAGAGAATCACCTCTCTTACCTCTCTTATTCTTTCATGTCAATCAGCACATTTATCAACCAAGCTGACAAAAAGAGGAGCATAATGCTGTGACTGTAAACAGTATATAAAAGCATGTTTGATATAAGCAGAATTTATAAGTTATCCTAACTTTCACACAGAAAAATTTAATGATTCATCTTGTTGGTAATCTAGGTTTGTTTCTGAAGTATTTATATTTAAAAAGATACATTTATTTATAATGGATATATACCCCTTTCTTCTTCTTTTTTTTAAAGGAAACTTAGCCAGTAAGAAGTTAATTATGGATTAGAGAAAATGCTTGTGCCCTTGGAGTCTGAGAAATATGTTAAGAGGCCTTTTACAATGACCAGGAGCGTGGCAGAGGGAGGTTCAGAGAAGCAGAGAGATAGTAACACAGAGTCTTTGTTTACATACAGAAGACAAGGACGTCATGCCAGAGGAGCTGCTAAGATTGGTTAAAGAGCTGGGGCTCTTCTTGTATCTGCTGAGCTGGTAACTGCTTTCTGATGCTGTGTCTGTTTCTCTGTCATCACTCTACAAAACATCATATAATAGGCATAGCGTTTACATTCAGAATGAATCAAGGTCAGAATTTCTGTTTAGGCACAGATGATATCTTGGTATCCCATTGAGTAATGACATTTCTCAAGGCCAAAGGATGCTAGTACTAAGCACCAGGGAATAGGATTCAGGATGGGGTAGGTGCTTCTGCATTGACCCTCCTAAAGAGGAGGCAAGTGCTTAGCTACAAAAATTAAAAGATTTTGGCACCTTATAAGGTGGGCCCAACCACCACAGAAGAAAGCACTATTAAGAGTTTTCTTGTCACTCTTTGAATATATATATATATTCAAAAACTATTAACTTTACGAAAAATCAATACATGAGACACTATTAAACTAGGAAAAAGGAATATTGCATTGACTTATTATATATATATGTATAATGATTACATATAATTTTAATCCATTCTTTAACATTTCTACAGTGTTATTACATTAAACTTTTTTGTTACTGCAGGAAACTATATTAAATTACACATTTTACCCACTTTAGATTTTAACACATTTTTAAAAAATAGCAAGAAGATACTTATTTTAAATATGCTCCAGGAAATAATTACCTGGGGCAAGAAAGAAAAGTGGCATTAACACATTTTATTGTATTTAATTTGAAAGGTTATAGCTTTAAAAATTCATGATTCAGAATGAGCTCCTTTTGGGGTTAGAGCAATTCAGTGGCTTCTGGGGTTAAGAAAACAACTTTAGGGAAGAGTGGTTAGTTCATGCCAACATATTCCAGGATCATGCAATTATGCATCAATATAATGGATGCCAATTCTAATGCATATTAACAAAAGGAGTTATAGAAAAACAAAATTAATGACTTACATGGATAAGAAAAGAATGCTCTCTCAAGGGTTAATTCTAAATTCATGCTTTTTAAATGTCTCTGCTGCCACACTCTGTCTACATGCTTAACAGTTCACTTCCCTCCATCACAGTATATACTACATTCTACTTAGTACATGAAATCATTGGTGAATTGAGAAAAGACGGGGCTCTGTCTTATCGACTTGGAGTAGTGTTTTTCACATAGGTGGTACCTCCAAAATGTGACTGATGCTAAGTCTCAAAGGGACAGTGAAAATTAAAACAAGACCCGATTTCATCTCCACTTCTTTATCATTCAGTTCAACTCCATGGACAGTTTAATTCTGGTATCTCTAACATACAAACCAAAATGATTAGAACTCTCCTTGATTTAGAACTGATATAAAGGTTAAAACTGAAGATAAAATAAATATTAAAGATCAGAAACCAACATAATTTGTCTCCCAATTACATGGTCCATTCATATGACTATCCAAGAACAAAGCAGATCTACAAAGGTACAGAACCACAGGAACTCTATGGAATACCTACCACTGGCTTCCAGCTGATAAGTTATTTCCAAAGAGTGATTCTTTCAAAAGGAAACTACAATATGGCTCTTAATCATATGCAAAGGCTGAATATTTGCATATGCTGTTCAACTTTAGGCCCAGGAATGGACAGGTGGTTGCCCAGGATAGCGGAAGGAAATATAATTTATCTGTTGCCAGAGCTTTCCTCATTTTCTGTGAGGAGAATGCCTGAGGGTAAAACTTTTTTGTCACCATAAGGAATCAGATCAAAATCACAAATAGTAGCAGCTAACATTTACCAGGTGCTGGTTATGTGCCAGGTACCATGCTGTGTGTTTTCCCTGTATTGCTCCACTGATTTTCCCAAAGTTAACGTGGTAGGTACTAGGAAACAAGACACAGGGAAGCTGAAAAATTTGCTCTCAATTTCACAGCAAATTGGTATCATAGCCAAGACTGGAATGCCTGATTTCAGACCTCAAACTCCTAACTATCTTACTGCAAGAATATGGAATATTAATGTCAAAGGATCTGAGTTAAAGCCCTACTTTTTAGTAGCTGTTGGATTTTGGAAAAGTTAACTAACCTTTCTGAGGCTCTTTCCTCTTTTGTTTTAAATGAAGAAAATAGTACCTTCCACATACAGTTAGAAAGAGTTGGACATCAGAATGAGTATTAAGTGCCTGGTATATATTAGATTCTCAAAGAATAGTAGGTAATAGGTTCTCATTTGAGACAGTGTGGGATAGTGGATAACATCATGCAAGTCAGATCTGGGCTCCAGTTCTGGTTCAACCCTTCCTAGCTGAGCGAGGTTAATTCCCCTCCCTTAGTCTCAATTTTGTACCTGTAATATCTGTGCATAATTATGATGTCTACCTTCCAGGGTTGCTGGAGGACTAATTCAAATGATATATGTAAAATGGGTGGATTCCAGTAGAAACTCCTTAAAGTCTGTCATATCATTATTACTTTATTGTTTTAACAAAAGCTTTCAAACTACCTAGGGTAAGCTTTTACAAATCAACTCTAAACTGAAAAATCTAAACTACAGAGAAGTAGTTCATGCCAACATATTTCTACCTGGATTTCTTATTTTATCCCTACTTGGAAACAGAAGTCCAATTCCCTAATCTATGCAATTTGACTTCACTGATCAAAAAGAGTCACTGTTTGAGTCAAATGAGACGTGCCTTGCCTTGTTCCAGGATCCACAACACTACCTCCATTGACTTGGAAGGCAAGGGTCATTCCTGCTGACCTCTTTGGTCTCTGCCACAGCAGAATACAAATAGATCAACCTCGGCAGAGCACATTCACCTATCTGGTTCCATTTTTCTGAAGGTACAAAAGACAAACTTGCCTCATCTTGAAGAAATGCTGGAACAGACTTGCTCATCCTTTTGAGTTTGTCAGGGTGAGAAAATTGAGTATCGGGTTGTGAAGGCACTGTGGAAACTAAACAGCATTTCCATTTCAAAATTATTCTTATCACCAGACAACATTAGCCATGAGTTGAAAACATTTTCATTTATGAACAAATATGTTTCTATAAGAAGGTTAAGGGCACAGTAGTTCACATGCATAGGATTATGAGGTAAGCAACATGCAGCTTTTATAAATTATATATAGGGAGAACTAGCAAGGAGTTGAACCAAATACAAAATAAAAAGTTTTTAAAACACTAGTCCTAAAAAATAAATAAATAAAAATATTAAAAACACTAGTCCTTACTGGAGTTAGACCTGAATTATATTATACTATCAATGTGAATTGGTGTAACTTAATTTTTCCCCTCAGAGCTTTGAAACATAAGGTCTATAATTTACTGGTTCATCTTCTTGAGATAGATCTACAGTACTTACATGCTACAGGCTGAAAAACTATTTCATCCAGACACTAAGAATATTTGTACAGAACTTCATAATAGAAATGTCCTGGTTATTAAGTGTCTAAGGGCACATTTGCTTATTTAATTAATGATCATGGGATTACTTTTCTGATGGTATTTCTCACTTAGAATTATGAAAGGGTATAGTTTAAAAATTATGTCTTAAAAATAGAAATTATTTAAAAACTTGTCAACTCTGAGAACTTTCATTATCAAAAGGCCAATTTTGAGCAGTTCAAGTTAGGACATGCTAAGTATTTAATATGAAAATATAGCATATATCTTCTTTCTGATACAGAAAGTATATGTATAGAAGGCACAGATGAATTCTAATCCTAATTTGCACACCTCTATTTAGAAAACTATTCTCTTCATTGTCTAAGGATCACTATGTTTAAGCTTTTCTTATGGTGAATCTATGGTGAATCATAGAACTTATGATGAATTAGTTAATATTTTCCAAGGCCCTGAGAACAAACAGTTACTGACACATAAAAGCTTCCATATACATTTTTTTCTGAATGAATAAATATTATCTCATAGAGACTCTTAAATTACGTTGTGAATACAATACTAATATATTGGCTTGGCTTTGTCAGCAAAAGAAATATTGGGGGAAATATATTAAAATCAAACTGTATTTTTACATGTAATCAAAAGACTCGAATTCAGCCCTCACCATTAGAAAAATTCATCCTTAGTTGAAAAAATATTAATAAAGGAAAAATTGAAATTTGAGCTACACATATGAAATATATTCTTGTTCACATAACAATTCTTATCTACCTTATGTTCACAAAGTCAAATTTGCATCAAAATACATGCATGGTATCTCAGTCAGAATGATGTCTACATTAATTGCCACTTCAATAATTCTCTCCGTATGTGTATGTGTGTATCCAGGGGTGCGTTCTATTGGTAGCATGCAAGCTTAGGTTCTATCATATGGTCCAATGAAAATGAAAAAAAAATTTTGTTATTTCACTGTTCCCTATTATTTACAAAGTATATTGTTAGATGATGCTATGAAGGTCAAATTCAATTATATTTACTATTCACATGTCATTTATGTTTTGGTCATGTATTTGTTTTTATCTTTTGGCAAATATACATACACACACATATACAAGTATATACATACACAAGTATATACATAAATTCTCTCACCCTCTCTCCCTCTCCCTCCTTCTTTCCCTTTCACCACCCCCCACCTTCTAGTGAAAAAGCAGTACAAGTCATTATGAAAAATATTAATTAAAAAAGATTTCAGCATGCAATCTATTTTTCTTGATCTATTAGGAGGTCACAAGCAAAGCTATAGATACATAGGCATATGGCTAAGCACTAGAGGGTTTCAAAAATTTCATGGATAATGCACATTAGCTTGTAATCCAATTTTTTCATAAAATTTTTAAAGTCTCATAAATTTCACTTTCCTTTCTCAGGCTAAATGTTGAACAAAATATAGCAAGGCAGAATGAGATTTAAACATATAGCGCTTCTAAAGCAACTGAAAAAGCCTCGTTTGCCAACACCCTTTCATGTCACACTCCTGTTTCCTCTGCAGCAGCCAGAGAGCACATACTCACAGGGGCTGGAAGCTGGATTGTCTTCTTGCCTAGGCAGTTCTTAAGAATTCATCAGGTCATGTGCCAAAGCTCAGCGCCTTTACGGCTGGCAGAAGGACCTCATGAGGAAAGTTTCAGATTTCACACTAGATGTCACTGACTTCTCTCATCAGCACTTTGTGTCTCTATCTAATGGCTCCCTCATTTAGCTGCTACTCTCAATAAGTGGCCTATTAGCACATCCAAAGGCTGTTGGGAAATGATCACTAAAAGTCCTGTGGATCTGAGGACAGACATGAGTATCATTTTCTTCATACCTCGGGGCCTATATTTATGAAATTAACTTAAATTGGGAAGCTAAGCAATCACACATGCATATGTGCACATTTTTGCTAGGCCCCACAGCCTTTGTAATGCATTATTTGTCTTTAAGACAGTAGTCACAGCTAAGTAATCTAAAGATTAAACAGCAAAGAATGAACAAACATTATCTTTGCTTGGTGTGGACATTGATTAGTTGATGGATATATTTATTTCTTTGTTTCTGATGTATACTTGCTTTCTACATCAAATATTTACTGTTTAATTTTAGTTTTAAACCTTACAGTTTAGATATAATAAAATTTGGTTTTCTTGATTCTTAGAGAGGTATATACAACCATACATTCGACACACCAGCTGTCAAACTATAATTCTTTCTTGGTTGCTTCATGTGTATAGTCATACATAGAGGCCATAAGACAGCCAATATCCAAGACTATACTGCAACATAAAAGTGCAGTTAAATTAGAAGGTGCCAACTTGATTGTACATAAAAACTCAGAGCCAAGACTGACAAAAGCACAATATACAGTAATAATTTCTACATACACACACATATATATGTTCAAAATCCTCCCTCAGAGGACTCATGAATTACTCTTTCAATAGACAAAGCAATAAAAAAAAATAATAAACTTAATCAAAATGAAATGGTTTTACAAATTGCAAGAGTTTAGTATGAGTAATAAATGTGTTATTAATTGGGTTAGTTATTTCAGTATATTCAATACTGTGTACAGTGGATTATTAAGTCAAATGTAAGAAAAATCCTGCTACTCACTTCCTGGTATGCATTCATTTGTATCTGGCTCCTCATCTGCTTTTTGATCTACTCAGAAGAGCAACATTACAAATAAATACCATTTTAACAGAAGGATTAAGAAAACATGAAAGTAAAGCTCAAATGTCAGTTTCACAACCGAAACTGCAGAATGCATCAAACAAGTTTTCAGCTTTCATCCATTCTGCAGCATGACTCCTCATGGACCTTTTTAGAGTCTCCTTTTCAACTACAAGTCTAAGATCCAGCACAGGAGATGTGCAGCATTTTTCCTTTAATTCACTAGATCACAACACTGAAAACAGGAGTGACAAGCTAAGATTCCACTCCCCATCCTCACACTGACTAGCCACAGGATTTCAGAAGTCACCTGATTTCTCTGAGCTGTTCTTGTCTACAAAATGAAGATAAAAATTCTTGCTCCAATTTTAACGAAGTTGTAAATATAAAATAAAATAGATAAAATTATTACATAAAAGGAATGACTTTTGAGGAGCTTTGTTGCTGTTTGATACAGGAAGACTTGGTGAGTACACATTTTTGTGATGACAGTAAAGGCAGTTTGGCATAAAAAACCAGCATATAAATATAAATTATACATTTACCCAAATTTTGAAGTATGAAAATCAGTTATTTCCATCCCTCCCCCGATTAAGACATTATTACCTTATTCATTTTATAACTGAACCAAATAAATACCTTATTTATTGACAAACTTCAAGATTTTCTGGCTCTTTAATATTCAGCATCAACTAACTTCACCTTCAGTTCATACTTAGTTATTTACACAAGCAGAGGCAGGATTCCCCACCCTTGTTCTGGGATCCTTTCCTTTGAACTGAAGGCTTTACCAGTTGTGCCCAGAGAAATCTAAATGCTGAGATACAAAAATCAAACACAGGAATAACTTAACCCAGGAAACCACTCTACTCTTCCTGCCTCCAGAAGGAGTTCTGCAAGTCAGAGAGTAAAAATCAGCTCATAGCCATAGAAATACAATTTCCTATTTATAGAAATCCTTGTATCTCAAGGTTCTCTGATAAGATCCTCACAACAGTATCATCAGCAGAAGCCTTAAGAAATGCGCACAGTATTAAAAGCATCAAGTCAGAACTGATTTATAACAACTTAGGCAATATTTGCCACATAGTGACTAATTGGTTCTTTTATTCATCGGACAGCTGTGTCCCCTGACTGCCCAATTCACCCCAGAACTTAATACACAGAAAGACATGCAAATACATAAAGATATTTACCATCTCCAGCACTACGTACTAATTCTTCTGGCAGATTATCTACTTTTGCTTGGTCTGTTCAGGAGAAATTAACAAATGGTTAACATGGCTGACCCTTGGAGAGAAAAGAACAATGAAATTGTCCCTGGAAGCTCCCGGAGTTGGAAGCAATTAGTCAAAATGCAGTGAGGGGTGCAACCAAGATGTCTTCCCCCAAATACTTTCTCTTTAGATTAGCTACTTGAGCCAGTGCCATAGCAGGAGCTCCCATTTCAGCTCTGATGCAGCTCACATCAGCACACGGCTGCACACTGACTCCCAAGGGTTAGAGGGTTAGCTCAGAGCAAGCAATCTTCCAGCAGCAGAAAAAAGCACGGGGCTGCAACAGCCTCTCTATTCTTCTGGAAAGAGTAGGATGCTAGCCATGACTAACACCTTCCCCAACCTATGGTCATTAACAAATATTTGTGCATGTGCATCACCGCTTGTACACGCCTCTAGGAGTTTACTTGCTTGGGAAGTCAACTGAAGAGATGTAACTGGGGACCAGCTGCTAAGTGGAATCTTGGCAGGCTAGTGTGAGAGTGGGCATCGGTATTTGGAAGGGAGAGTGCAGGAAAACCTGTCAGCTGATTTTCTTTTAACCCTGTGCATTCCTATTTCAAAGCTGCAGCATGGAAATATCCCTGTGCCTCACAGGCAAGAGCTTTGCTAAATTGGACAATTGGTACTGAGGTTATTTTTTCCCCTCAGGACCTGTCACCAATACAAGGAAGAACAATCAGGGCTATCTGACAAAGGCTTAGACTTCCCTTCTCTGGAATCATGCAGGCAGATGTGGGGGTTGGCCACCTGTTGAGGAGGATTTAGAGAGAATTCCAGTACTGAAGGGAGTTTGAAATGGATCACCTCCAAGGTCCCTCCCAACCCTAAGATTCCAAGAACCTTGAGTGGGTTAGGACTGCATCCTACATTGGGAATGCAGTCTTCAGCATGCGGGAATCTCTGAATTTGAAAAATAGTTTGGTGTAGTGACTCTTTTTCTTTTAAAACTCTGACTTCTTAATCTCAAGTACAGATGCATAAAATTTTCTAAACCTGGTAATGGTATTAGTCATAAGAGTTTGGTAGTAGTTAACTTTCACTGAATAAATTTTCTTATGATTATCTGCAACCCCAGGGGAACATTTTAGTTTCAAAATAGTAAGAGTAGGGCCAGAGCTATGGCATAGCAGGCTAAACCACCACCTATGGCTCCAGCATCCCATATGGGTGCCAATTCATGTCCCAGCTGTTCCTTTTCAGATCCAGCTGTCTGCTAGCCTGGGAAAGCAGTAGAAGATGGCTCAAGTGCTCGGGCCCTTGCACCCGCATGGGACTCCTGGAAGAAACTCCTGGCTCCAGGCTTTGGATAGGCTCAGCTCCAGCCATTGCAGCCATTTGGAGAGTCAATCAGCAAATGGAAGACCTTTCTCTCTGTCTTTCTCTCTCTCTCTCTGTAACTCTACCTCTCAAATAAATAAATGAAAACTCAAAATGGTAAAACACCTAGAATTCATGGTTTCTAAGTCTATTGAACTGGCATATACGTCTCTATATACATTATGCTTTCTGTTAGTACTGAAGAAATCCTTCACCAATTAAAGCAGCAAATAGTGGGAAACAAGTATTCACGTTAGGAAGTATTGGGGCTTACAATTTCAGTGCCTAAATGAAGTGTGGGAATAGAAAAGGAAGGCTAAAAGAGAAAGGAAAATTCTTAAAGCCAGGGACTAATTCAATTCCATATCACATAAAATTCATCAGCTATCCAACACAGTCATAATAACATGGCTACTTCAGAGATGTTCTGAAGAATAGTTTGTTGATGTTGAGCTCCAGGTCTGCTATGTGATACTAAGCAGATGATTCACCTCCCTGAGCTTCATTTTCTTCATTTGTAAAATGGGGAGAGTAATTCATCTCAGAGTTGCTTATGCTGATTAAATGAGAAAATACAAAGTTTTTAGCCAAGTTTTGGCTAAATTTAATACATGTTAGCTATTGCCTGTTCCACCAGTCTTACTGTCTACTGCAATCCTTTAAAACTCAATGTACTCGAATAAACACTCGAATTGGGATTCTATGAGTCTAAGAAACTTCGTGTTCTAGTACCAAACCTCACACATGATTTTAAAGCAAAATGCCAGCCATTTTAGGGTAAGCCACTTTAGCACACTTAGGAAAGGTTATTCTCATCCATTAACCCCCTCCACATAGTGGGTTCAGTGCACAGTAGCATGCAGTGAGGCCACAGACGAGCACATAGGCATTTGTAAGCTTAGGTGGTGCATGAACAGTGGGGCAAACTTGATTCTCACTTGATGAATCTGATGAAATGTCTTCTAGACTTTTGGAAGGCATTTTCCTAGCAGCACTCCTTTCCAAAGTTTTCAAAACAGGACTGGGTTCTTCTTCTGAACCTGTTACAAGACAAAATTGATGAACACTGCACGATACCAAAAGAGATTCTTTTAATAACCAATGGACATTGAAATAGGTGAAAAGAAAATGTCATAAGCCTCACTACTTTTATGTACTCTACCAAGCACTTACTCCACAGAAGAAAATAATATTTCTCCACTGTTAATATGACAATTTAAAAAATTTTTCCTAGGGCCAGTGTTGTAGCACAGAGGGTTAAGCTGCTGCCTATAAGGCAAACATCCCATATGACAGTCCCAGCTGCTCCGCATTCAATACAGGTTCTCTGCTAATGCACATGGGATATCAGCAGAAGATGTCCCAAGTGCTTTGTCCCCTGCTGACCACTTGGGAGATCCATATGGAGTTTCAAGCTCCTGGCTTATGCTTGTCCCAGCCCTAGCCATTGAGGTGATTTGGGGAGTGAACAGTGAATGGAGGAAGATTTCTCTGTCTCTCCCTTTCTAACTCTTCCTTTCAAAAAAAAAAAAAAAAAAACCTTCAAAAAAATTTTCTGTAGCTGGTGCTGTGGCATAGCAGGTAAAGCCAATGCCTGCAGCGCCCACATCACATATGGGCATGTTTGCATTCCAGCTGCTATACTTCCAATCCTGCTAATGTTCCTGGGAAGGCAGCAAAGGATGGCCCAAGTGCTTGGGCCCCTGTACACATGTGGGAAACCTGGATGAAGCTCCTGGCTCTGGGCTTACAATTGGCCCAGCTCCAGCCACTGTATTCATTTGGGGAGTGAACCAGTGGATGGAAAAATCTCTCTTTTCTCTCTGTAACTCTATCTTTAAGATAAATAAATAAATCTTTAAAAACAAAACAAAAATTTTCCTATTGAGGAAATATTTGCAAACACAAACCACATAAAAAGATTATCACACTCGGGGGCCAAAGTTGTGGCATAGTGGGTAAAGCCATCACCTGCAGTGCTGGCATACCATGTGGGTGCTGGTTTAAGTCCTGGCTGTTCCACTTCCAATCCAGCTCTCTGCTATGGCCTAGGAAAACAGTAAAAGATGGCCCAAGACATTGGACCCCTGCACCCACATTGGAGATCCAGAAGAAGCTCCTGGCTTTGGATGGGCACAGCTCCAGTCATTGTAGCCATCTGGGGAGTGAACCAGCAGATGGAAGACCTCTCTCTCTCTCTCTCTCTCTCTCTCTCTCTCTCTGCTTCTGCCTCTCTGTGACTCTGACTTTCAAATAGATAAGTAAATCTTTAAAGAAAAAATGCTGAGAAATAACATGAAGCAGTCAACTTTTTACTTAATTAGGTCATTTAATTAATTTATTTATTTGAAAGGCAGAGAAAGAGATAACTTAGATCTACTGTTTTATTCCTTAAATACCCACAAAAACCAGGGCTGGGCCAAGCCAAAGCCAGGAGTCAGGTACTCCACTCAAGTGTCCCATGTAGAATACAGGGATTCAAGAGCTTAAGACATCATCTGCTGCATTTACAGAAAGCTGCATGAGAAACAGAATAGCTGAAACTCGAACCAGGCACTCCCATGTAGGATGCAGGCAACCGAAGTGGTGGCTTAACCTCCTACACCAAAACACCCATCCCAGCTAGGTTACTTTAAAAGGGAGGAATTCTAACACTTACTAATGGCTCAATTTTATAAAAGAAAAGACATTTCAGAATCAAGACAGAGAGGGGGAAAAAAAGAGTGCACAATCTCAGAATAAGACTAGTCCTTAAATTAAATACATCCAACTATACAAAAAAATTCCCACATAATCTTAATCTCTCCATTTTGACACTGAAAACATGATCAAGAATAAGGCCTGGGGGCCGGCGCTGTGGCACAGCAGGTTAATGCCCTGGCCTAAGCACCGGCATCCCATATGAGCGCCAGTTCTAGTCCCAGCTGCTCCTCTTCCGATCCAGCTCTCTGCTGTGGCCTGGGAAAGCAGTGGAGGATGGCCCAAGTCCTTGGGCCTCTGCACCCACGTGGAAGACCAGGAGGAAGCTCCTGGCTCCTGACTTCAGACCAGTGCAGCTCTGGCTGTTGCAGTCATCTGGGGAGTGAACCAGTGGATGGGAGACCTCTCTGTCTCTGTCTCTACCTCTCTCTATAACCCTATCTTTCAAGTAAATAAAATAAATCTTTTTTAAAAAGAATAAGGCCTGGCCTGAGTACTGCCATTTATTATTGTTGGATTCTCAGAGCCTAGAATAGTGACTGGCTACAGTCACTTCAAAAATATTTACTGAGTCAACAAATGATTCAATTAATTAATCATTGAATTTAAGAACCTCTTCCCTACCTGATAATTTCCTGAAGTGCATTCCAATTCTGTCTAATGTATTATGCATTCCACAAGAAATGGATTCTAAGACAAATTAGATTTTGGGTGCTCTTCCTTCAAATTTAAAAGGCTTCCTACTGCAGACCTTCTCAGAGATTTTAACATGCTAATCACATGCTTAATATATCAGCTTTTTCCAAAGTTTTTTTTTTAAGATTTATTTATTTTATTTAAAAGTCAGAATTACACACAGAGAGAAGGAGAGGCAGAGAGAGAAAGAAAGGCCTTCCATCCGCTGGTTCACTCCCCAGATGGCCTCAACAGCTGGAGCTCCACCGATCTGGAGCCAGGAGCTACCTCTGGGTCTCTCACGTGGGTGCAGGAGCCCAAGGACTTGAGCCATCTTCCACTGATAAGATTTATTTATTTGAAAGGCAGAGTTATAGAGACGGGTTAGGGGATGTCTTCAATCCACTGGCTCACTCCCCAAATGGCTGCAACAGCCAGGGCTAGGCTAGGCCAAAGCCAGGAGCTAAGAGCTTCTTCTCTGTGTCCCATATGAATGCAGGGGCCCAAGCACTTGAACCATTTTCCACTGCTCTCCCAGGCACATTAGCAGAGAGCTGAATTAGAGGTGGAGCAGCTGGGACTCGATCCAGCATCCATGTGAGATGCCAGCATCCCAAGTAGTAGCTTTACCTGCTACACCACAACACTGGCCCCCCATGTGTCTTCTGTGTCTGTCTTTCTTTCAAATAAAAACACACAAACTAAAAAAAAAAAAAAAAAATTAACGGACCCTATAGCTACTTTTAAAGGAACCCATACCTCACAAGTCAGTTACTCTGTAACACTTATGTACTCATAATTTCATTGAGACTATAGTCTATTAAAGTACAAGGAAGAGGCTACTACTGTGCTGCAGTGGGTTAAGCCACTTTCTGTAACACCAGCATCCCGTATGAGCACTGGTTAGAGTCCCAGCTGCTCCAGTTCTGATTCTGCTCTCTGCTAATGCATCTGGGACAATAGCGGAAAATGCCCCAAGTACTTGGATAGATCTTCCCCAGATGTGGGAAAGCCAGATGGAGTTCTTGGCTTTGGTCTGGATCCTCCCTAGCCATTGCAGCCATTTGTGGAGTGAACTAGGGAATGGAAGATCGATCCCCCACCCCCACCCCCGTAACTCTGCCTTTGCAACAAATAAATTGAAAGCAAGCAAGCAAGCAACAAACTACAAGGAAGGTGGTCACCAGTTATTGTGCAACTTTAGCTAAAATGCCCCAGGCAGAGAACACCTGTATCCTTTCATCGTTCTAACCAGTTAGCTTTTCATTCCTATTTGCTCTGGAGTTTCTCTGTTAAAACACACAAGTGTTGCCAAGTATTGATCAGAACAGCAAAACGAGACAGTTCCCATGATTATAACCCCAAGCCCACTGAGATGATTAAGATCTTCATCAACTGAAGCCAAAGAAATGCGGTAGGCCAGGCAATACCTTTAGATGGAAATAGGTGATTCCATCTGACCAAAGTCATATTCTAGAATGGGAAGATTCTGCAGATAACTCAAAGTAAGAGGGAGAGAGATGCAATAAAAAATACCAACGCACAAGGAATCTGAGGGGAAGGAAAGTTCTAAACTCGCACTTTGTCCTGGGTGTTTAGTCACCATTGTACTAAAATACTGCTTCTAAATGGGAACTTTCTGCCCATTTGTGTCATTTTCTTGCCACAAATCTTACTAGAGACTTTTATGAGGATTGTCAATTAAGAAATTCTACTTCCAAGAAGAAAAAACCGACTTAAAGGTTTTAAACATGATTTCTATATCCAAATATTTATTTAAAACATATTTTTGAAGTCTAAACATTATAAAGGCAGGTTAATCAGAAGGTCAGACACCAAAACACAGCCTTGCAATAAAGCTGTTTCTATGTAATTTATTTGACTAGAGAATATAAACGAAATTTTTTGTTGTTGATGTTAAGAAAGGCTTGGGAGGACTAAGTGACAAAAAGAATTTAGCACCATTTGGGATTATCAGATTAATATCAATTTTTAAAAAGTACCCTTTAATTCAGCATTCCATAAAGCATACTCATTATGGGACAAAAATAACACAGTGCTCACTGGAGGAATTTCTATAGCTTTCAGCATGAGAACCGGTGTTTCCCTCTGAAAAATCTGAGTCAGAGAAGCCTTCTTTTTCTTCCTCTTGTCTCTTATATGGTGATGCCAGAATCAACTCGACTCTGCTTGTATTGGTAGGGTTGTCTGTCTTTTTCAGGAGAACAGGTTGTCTAATCGCTTCAAGAGATTCTTCACAACCAGGTTTCAGAAAAGCCCTTGCAACCTCATTTTCACTGTCCCTGTCTTCTGGGGGTTTTATAGTTTTAGTGGCCCCAATGTCATGGTCCGCATAGAGTTGTGGGATTCTGGGGTTCTCACTCCCACTTTCAGAGCCACAAAGATCTATCAATAAATCAGTCACAGCTTCTTCTCCTCCCAACACTTTATCACTGTGGTTGACTTGAGATTCCACACCATTACTGTTAACCCTCATGCCAGAGGCCTCTGCAGCTGCCTGGTATAAATGCAGAACCGCCCCCAAGGACCCAGCCTGTTCTGACTGTGAGAGCTCCTTGTTAGGAGTGTCTTCCTTCCCTGACACCTGAAGCCAGTCAGGAGGAACTTGAGAGGATTCTGTAAGAAGTTTCTCAAAACCAATATCAAAAGCGCTCTCAGTTACTGAGGGAGCCTCAGCCTTTTCTACTGTTTCTTTTATTTCCTCAAGATGGAATTCAGGAGTAAGTTGCTTGGGCACCTTCGTACTATCTGTTACTTTGGCTGGGAAAAGAGTCCCTGCATCATTTTCACATTTTGAAGAGGTGGTGTTAATTGTTTCCTTCATAAGTTTTTCTAATCCAGCACCGAATTCAAGGAACTCTGACCTGGGTTGAATAATTGTTTCCCTCACAATTTCTGCCACTTCCCAGGGTAGCTCCTTGCCATTCTGAGGATCAGTAGAAGCAGATGACCTAGGGGTCTGTTCTGATAGAGACACTGGGGTAGCTAAACAAGATCTAACTTCATGAGTTTTATTAGGACCTACATTAAAGGAGTAAAAATCCTTCTCAGGAAATATGGTGTCCATTGTAGCCCACCGTGGGATCACTGCCTGGGAATTTGGGGGGTAACCTGCTGCTTGTACTCCTTCAGAAAATTCTTTAACTTCTCTAGGACCAGCCTCCCTCCCAGCTGGATAACTCAACCAAGATTCTGTAACTAGCTTCTGTAGTGCAGCATTTACATTATCTGATGCAGGTTTGGTTGGAAGAACAACTATCTCTATAGTCTCTGAAATTTCCCTTTGAGAAGGCAGTGCCTTATCCTGGGGAGCAAGATAAGTAACCCAAGACAAAGGCCCATCTTGGGGAGAATTGTCCACATTCCCCAAAGAACCCTTTCTGTGGAGATGGGAAGGCTGATCCAACGGAGGAGAAACTTCTGCAGACATTTGAAGTAAGTTCTCCGTGTTGAGCTGGCACTCACCACTTTCAGTTTTCAGAGCAAACGCTGTGTTTCCTGAAGCTTCATCCCTCTCTGGATAAGGAGCTGTTATTTCTCCTTGATGGGCTGAAGTGTTGTCACTCTGTTCTATCCCCTTTTCAAAAAATCTACCCTCAGCAGGCTCAGAGTGTGTGCTAGTGGTAAAAGGGTCCAAGTTGGTTTGCAAGGGAGAAAGTGAAGTTCCAGTTGTTTCCTTCAAGAGTTTGTCAAGTCTGGCAGTTAAAGCGTTATGGTTGAACCTTGTAGGGGCTACTGTTTTGTCCACATGCTCATCTGTGACCTTAGGTTCTTTGTCTTCTTTCTCAGTATCAGCAAAATCTGTCTTCTGAGGCCATGTTCTATTTTGAGAAACATCTAGTTTGAGCACTTGTTTTCCATGAATTTTTTCACCAGAAGGCTGAATTGCTGGTGAGGAAGCTTCTGAAAGCAGCTTCTGTAAGCTGTCATTAAAAGTATCTTTGTAGTCCTTAGAAACAGCACTTGTTTTCACAATGGATTCTTGAATATCTTGATCTGAGTAATCCTCTTCTTTCTTGAACACTGGGGTTACATACCCTTCCAAATTCTTTTCCACATTTCCTTTTGATGATTCATTTCCTGACAACTGATCAGTGGATTTCCTGGGTTGTCCCAATGAAAATATAGTTTCATCTGGTAGCACCTGGAATTTGTACTTTGAATTAAATTTCTCCATTTCCTCTCTTGTCCCAACTTTTTTTTGACTCAGAAGTGCCTCTAGTTCACGGGTATTTTCCTCTGATGACTTAATGCTATTGGATTCCTTGAGTTGCTGGCTATTAGAAGGCAGAGAAATCTTTTGGTTTATAGTGGTAGCATTCTTCTCATCATTATCTTTATAGTTTGGATTAGCTCCTAAGTCCCAAAACTTTTTCAGATTCTCAAATTGAGAGTGATTATAGACATGTTCTGCATTGGGTTCATCTATTCTTTCTTTCAGGGACACAACCTTAAAGTTGGTATTTGATTCACCAACTAGAGGTCTGTCTTTCTCCAAAGAAGTGTATTTTTCATTTCCAACATTTGTGGAATGTGGCGGTGCTGATGAAGTAATGGATCTTACAGAGTGTGAACTGTCTTCCAGTGGCAATCCTTGTTTAGGCTCATCTATCTTATTCTGAAACAGAGACACTTTATCTGAGTGGTCAGCTGCAGGATGGATTTTGGATGGATCTGATCTTTGGAACCTGCTCTCTTTCGGTTTATTTGAGGAATAAAAGCTAGGGAAGTGGAATGCTTGATCATCCTCATCTAAAATGATTTTTCTGGCAGTGAACTGATTATATTCATTCTGGCTTATAGATAAACTGCCCGTGGAAACACTCTGGGACTTCGCAGCCTGGGATGCTTTAGTAGAGGGTTGTTTCTGGTTAAATGACGATGTGGGTTCTTTAGGAGTTAATTTAGCAGTAGCTTTCTCTCCTTCCCAAAAGGATATTCTGTCACTCACTCTTTTGTATCTCTCTCTTAGCACTTGGTTCTGGGGAACGCCACCAGCTTCTTTTTGTAATTGAACTTCAGGCTTCTTCCAAGAGGATCCATCATTAGCAGCCTCAGGTGGCAACGCAGTATTCCTCGGCTCTAGGGAAGCTCTCGGGGTAGAAGTATTTGCTTCTTTGTTCTTTCTCTCAGCTTTCATGTTGTCTTTCAATCTTGATTCTTGGACGGTTATTGACGAGTCAAAATTCACTTCTATATTTCCTCTATTTTTTTCATGAACACAAAGACGGGGGTCTTCCTCTCCCAAGCTGTCAACATTACTGTTGTGTGGAACTTGGGCTTCTGATTTGGATCCCTTGTGAACACTGTATGAATAGTTACTGGTTGGGGAAAATATTCCATTTCCTTCCTCCATGCTTCCTGAACCTTGGCTATAGTCCACATTTTTACTCGCTTGACCAGGGATGCCATAGATTTCAAATGGTTGCAATACAACTGGGCCTTCCTTTGGGGTGCCTTGTTGAGGGAAATTTATAGAGTTCAAATTGATATTCACATGATTATCATGGCAATTTCCAGAAAACAACATATCTTGCTCTACCTGGAATGTTGAATCAGAATTCACAGGCTTCAAACCAACTTTAGTGGATGGCAGGGTCTTGGAGTCATTTTCTTTTAGACCTGTGTCATCTGCCACCACGGAAATAGCAACTTGTGATTCCAAGTCTGTTTTTAGTTTGGACTCCTTTCCTTGGGGACATTGGAAGGATGACTTATTGCCATCAGAATAAGAACTTCTGTTAAACCAGTCTAGGACTTTAGATATGGAATCATCAGTTGTTTTCCTTATCTCATCGGCATATGGACCAGAGCTTGAGGTTGTCTTAGTGGTTAGAGTGGTAAGAAAAGGGGGCTTACCTTGCTGATGGTCTCTAGAACTGTGATCTGGCACCTGAGATGGCTCAGGCTCAACACCATGAGACAGTTCATCTGCAACATAGAAATGCTTTTCTAAATAAGAGAATGCTTAAAGAATTATGATTCAATCATCAATTCTGTTTAAAAAGGTACTTCGTTCCTACTCCATTAGCTGTTTATATCAGCATCTTTCATGGATTTATAACTTACATTACATGTAAGTCATCCTAATTAAAGTATTCTATATAGGTGCCCTATGACAGTGAAAGGAAGGTTAATGTAAACCCCTGGAACTAAAGAATATAGACCTAATTAGGAAATTTCTTTGAAGTCCTTGGTTTATTTTAAAAATTAACGTGAATTTTGCATTCTGCTTCATGTATCATTTTTAGCATTAAGTTTCTCCTCTCTCAAGCCTTTGCACAAAACTGATATACCAAGCTGATTTTATGCGTTTACTCAAACCTCTCAGTGTCATAAGCCCCAGAGGCAGCTTAAATGCAAATTTGATGAAGAGAAATTTGTGTGATTTCAGGAATCAGAAAAATAATTTCAAGTAAGACTAAATAAGGAATTCCCTACAGAACATTTGAATGGGACAATGAGGATATTTGCATTCCTGGGTCTTATTTCTGATTTATTGAACCAGAACCTATAGAGATGGGGCCCAGCATCTTTATTTACATCTATTCTCGTGATTATTTTGCACACTAGAGTTTAAGAACCATGATCTGGGCCAGCGCAGTGGCTCAATAGGCTAATCCTCCGCCTGCGGTGTCAGCACATGGGTTCTAGTCCTGGTCGGGGCACTGGATTCTGTCCTGGTTGCCCTTCTTCCAGGCCAGCTCTCTGCTGTGGCCAGGGAGTGCAGTGGAGGATGGCCCAAGTGCTTGGGCCCTGCACTTGCATGGAGACCAGGAGAAGCACCTGGCTCCTGCCATCGGATCAGCGCGGTGCACCGGCCGAAGTGCGCCAGCCTCTGAGGCCATTGGTGGGTGAACCATTGGCAAAAGGAAAACCTTTCTCTCTCTCTTTCTCTCTCACTGTCCACTCTGCCTGTCAAAAAAAATAAAATAAATAACAACAGGATCTCACCTGGCTTCCTCCCTCTTGTCCTATTTCCTGTTTGTAAGTTGGACGTTGTTTCTTTAAGCTAAATAAAAGGACTGATGGACAATGTGCTTACTTTCTGTTACCCGATGTCAGGTAACTAATAGCTACAAGGCTGGAGGATATTTAAGTTCTTTCTAAGCTTTCAAGAAAGCAGAGAGACTTTTCCAAGCCTAGTCATGGGCACATAGTACATTTAGAAGAGGGAACACACAATTTACTGAAATTTGTTAGGAATTTAGTTAAGGCCTTATAATTAAGGCTGAGATATTTTAGCGTTTCTCCTCTTCCTAAAAATGCTAAGCTATCTAACACACGTAACAAGGGTGTTCCTGAAAACTGAGATGAAAGTTTATAAAGTCAGCCACATTTCAAAGGTACTAGAAGGAATATCTGTTAATAAAAATCTAATCTTTAATTTTAATTGTCAACCTCAGCTAACCATGAAAATAAGGTTTGTACAATAATTGGTACACAGCAAATATTGGTTTCCTTCTTTAAGTGTGCATTGTATTATTAAATGTATCAATAATTGTGAAATTCCTTTGAGAAATCTGTAGGAATTCTATGTTTATATACTATTTAATAATGATGGGAAAAATGTCTGATACACTGTTAGTGAAAACAGCAGGCTGGGCAACGTCAGTTCAACTGACAATTATTTTCATGCCTAAAAATCATTGGAAAGCTCTACAACTAAATGTCAGAAATAGTTAATGCTGAATGATATCATAGATGAGAGTTTTAGAAATTCTGTTGCATTTATTCTTCTTAAGTGTTTACAGTGAAGGTTCTTGCTTTTAAATTAAGAATATTTTAAAAATTCAACACCAGGTAATATTGCATTTCCTCTGAAGAATTCTCCTTATCCCGCTACAATAATCAGGGTAATACTGGCTGTCCTAAAGCTCAGAGCTAATGTCAAATGCTAGTGATTTACACACTCACAGTTAACTATTTTTAGTCCTATTTTCTTTTTACGTTCAAGTATTTGCTTAAGTGTATTTTTGCAGTT
The DNA here is from genome assembly GCA_949820135.1 of Sylvilagus floridanus. Taxonomy (NCBI): domain Eukaryota; kingdom Metazoa; phylum Chordata; class Mammalia; order Lagomorpha; family Leporidae; genus Sylvilagus; species Sylvilagus floridanus. Next base: position 52,122,013 of record OX463224.1, on the reverse strand, counting down.
TGCAAAAAGGGGGAAAGCATGGCATTAGTGGGTGAGCAGAACTTTGTATTCTCCGAGACCAAAAGGACTATCAATCAAAAAGATGTTTTCCTCTCAAATTTAATGGTTAGTTAGGATTTAAAGATCAGAAATTTCAGATAAGCAAATACAAAACTATAATCCATGGAAAAGCAGGTGCAATTTCAAAAGTAGGAATGAAAGACCTTTTTAATATTGATTGTGGTAAAGGGAAATATTATCAGAGGATTTCTTTTGGCCTTTAATAAATATTTATGTAAATATTACACAATTATTTGCTGATGTTTAATCAAATGTTAGTGATTTCCTTTAACATGAGGTTTTTTTTTTTTATTTTTTGAAGAAGCAACTGATCATTTTAATTTTCTTTTTTTAAAAGGTTTTATTTATTTATTTGAGAGGTAGAGTTACAGACAGAGGGTGAGACAGAGAAAAAGGTCTTCCATCTGCTGGTTCGCTCCCCAAATGGCCTCAATGGTCAGAGCTGGGCTAACCTGAAACCAGGTGCTAGGAGCTTCTTCCCGGCTTTCTATGCAGGTGCAGGGTCCCAAGCACTTGGGCCACCCTCCATTGCTTTCCCAGGCCATAGTAGAGAGCTGGATTGGAAATGAGCAGCTAGGACACAAACCGGCACCCATATGGAATGCCGGTGCTACAGGCGGAGGCTTACCTTACTGTGACACAGCACCAAAACCAGCTTAAAACCAGCATCCCTGGTTTTAAGCATTTTAGAAAAATGTAGTCCTGTTCAAATTATTTAAAATGTCTTGGTGGGGGTGCCTTGTCTGTTAAATGGACTGACCCCCAACATAGATGAAACTGTAGGGCTGAACAAAAGTGACTCAGGGTTAACGCAATATTAACGAAGGAGAGGGATAGCAACAGAGTTAATAACTTGATTGTTGCTGTTGTAAATACTACTGACTATAAAGAAATTATCATAGGGTTGGATGCAGACACATTGAAACTGAGGAAGAGTATACAGCATTATTTTTCTATTTCCATATTTTTAAACATAAGAATTATGAAGTAATAATATAGGTAAGAGAACATGGATTAAGGCATCCAATGAGAGTGGTAAGACCCTCAAGGCAGGGCTAGCTGGGGTCAGTGTTGTGATGCAGGTTAAGCTGCCACCTGCGATGCCTGCATCTCATATGGGCACCAGTCCAAGTCCTGGCTGCTCCACTTTTGATCCAGATCCCTGCTAATGTGCCTGGGAAAGCAGCAAAGGCTTAGGCCTGTGGTATCCATGTGGGAGATCTGGATGGCATTCTAGGCCCCAATTCCAGTTGTTGCAGCCATTTGGGGAAGTGAACCAGTGGATGGAAGATCTTTCTCTCTCTCTCCCTCTCTCTGTGTGTCTGCCTTTCAAATAAATAATCTAAAAATAAATGAATAAATAAGTAAAATCTTTTTTAAAAGGGCTAGTTAACAGAGAAAGGTGTTGTCCTCATTGCCTCTCAATTCACTGCATTTGAAGGAAAAAATTGTTTCAGAAATTTAAAGTCTAAGAACAAAGACTGGAGACCCCGAGGAAGCCACTCTTGGGCTTTTTCATCATAAGGACTCCAACTCTATTTTTCCATCTTTCAAGGCTAAGAAAGTTTTTTTTTTTTTTTTTGAGATTACAAGAAATACCAAAGTTCAGGAAAATAGTAATTGATAAATTCTGATTAGGTGAGACTTAATATGCTCATCTGTTAAATAATTCATTTGGTCACATTTATAGCTTACTGCATAAATGGTCAGAAACTGCTATCCTCATTCTTATAGTCATAGGTAACTGGGGAAAACCTCCAAAGTCATTCAGAGGTATAAACAGTCCTGATGGCATCTGTCTAGCTAGAATGCCTAGGAGGTAAAATTCTGCTTCTTAATGCTGGCTGATTGGTCTGTCCATTCCCAGCACACTGGGTTAGTTTTTATAATCTGGTAGGGACAACTCTTACCAGCAGGGTTTTTGGTTAATTCTGACTCAAGCCTTGGTAATTCTGATGATTTAGCTTGGTGTTCATGGATGGTAGGTGAATTCTCAGTGGACTGTGGTCCTGTAGTTAAAACTTCTGAGTTAGAATGGGGCCCATGATTTGGAAAAGACCCAGAAGTCACTGGTGGATCTGCTTCATTTATTGATACAATTGGGCTTGAGGCTGATAGAGGAAAAGGAAAAGGCTTCCTGTATGGGGAGGGTTTGAGGTCATTCTGAAACTCGTCTACATCCCCTGCGGCTTCTGTTCCATTCTTCAACCTGCCAGCTTCTAGAACACTAAACTCCCCCACTTCCCGGCCGTGGTTGAGCCCAGGGCCCTGAGGAAGCTCGTCCTTCACTGCAGAGAACCTCACATGCTTGAGTGGCTCCAGTGAGTTTAGGGAAGAGTCATCTTCCAGAGAATTCTCCTTCTCAGAAATTCTCTCATGGATGGTTAGGCCAGGTGACACAATTTTGCTCTTGGGTTCAAAACTGTGATTTAAGCGAAGGGTCTCCGAGTCTGTGCTACTGGAACTGGAGTTGCGCTTGAGGATCCCTCTTGGAGCCCCTCTTGCATTCAGGGAATCTGTCCTTTGTCGGGGAAAAGATTGGTTATCATCTTGCTTTAAGTCATTTGATTTGTTCATCATCTTCCTGGCTTTTGGAATTGGGACCTTGATTTGGGATCCATTTGCTGAGCTTGGCAAAGTCTGCTTTGAATTCTCTAACTTTTGGCTTGAAATATCTTGGATAGATGAATTTTCTCTTGATTCTGATAATTCACCTGACAATCAGAACACATTAGGTGATATATCAAATAAATAGTAACTCTACAGTTTAAAATATGTATAAATAAGCTTAATCTATATTTAGTGGAAAGTAGTAAAATATTAAAGTCCGTAAAGTAGGTAGTGTAAGTACAGACCTAATGTAAAAAGCCTTCAAAATGCATGAGAGCAGAGAGAATTTTTTAGGGCAGTGAAACTATTCTGAATAACAATCGGGGATAACTGGCATTACATATTTGTCCAAACCCACAGGCCATATAACACCAAGAGTGAACCCTAATGTAAACTGTGGACTTTGGGTGACAATGGTGTCTCAGTGTAGTTCATCAGGTGTAAGAAATGAGCCACTTTGGTGAGGGATGTTGATAATGAGGGAGGCTAGCCTATGTAGGCATAGGGTATATATGACAGACATTTACACTTTCTGCTCAATCTTGCTGTGAAACTAACACTGTCATACAAAATAAAAGCTATTTAAAAATTCACACACAAACATCATCATACCGTATATAGACTGTGCATTTGAGGTAACAGTCCTTTTTATACTTTGGGGACTTTTACATGCAATACAGAATGTTTTTTTAAAAATGAACTTCTCAAAAGAGGCTTGAAGAAAAACACAAAAGTCACTTTAAAACTTCATATATGCCAGGCTGGCCTTGTGATGTAGCGGGTTAAGCCATAGGCTGTGTCACTGGCCTCCCATATGGTGCTAATTTGAATCCCAGCTGCTCTACTTCTAATCCAGTTACCTACTAATGTGCCTGGGAAATCAGTGAAAGATGACCCAAGCAGTTGGACCGTTGTCACCCACATGGGAGATCCAGATAGTGCTCCTGGCTCCTGGCTTCAGCTTGGCCCAACCCTAGCTGTTTCTGCCATTTAGAGAATGAACCAGAGGATATAAGATCTCTCTTTGTTTTTCCCTTTTTCTCTCTGTAACTCCACCTTTCAATTAAATCTTTTTTTTTTTTTTTTTTGACAGGCAGAGTGGACAGTGAGAGAGAGAGAGAGAGAGGTCTTCCTTTTCCATTGGTTCACCCCCCAATGGCCGCTACGGCCTGAACTGTGCTGATCTGAAGCCAGGAGCCAGGTGCTTCTCCTGGTCTCCCATGCAGGTTCAGGGCCCAAGGACCTGGGCCATCCTCCACTGCACTCCCTGGAAGAGGAGTGACCGGGACAGAATCCAGCGCCTTGAACGGGACTAGAACCTGGTGTGCCGGTGCTGCAGGCAGAGGATTAGCCTATTGAGCCGTGGCACCGGCCTAAATAAATATTTTAAAAAATTCATGTATGTTAATTACAGAGTTCAACCACTAGTACTAGGATAAAAAAAAAAAATACTACCATGGATAAAGTATTACATTGTACAACAACAGTCAGCACAAGAGCTGATCGAGTCACTGTTTCTCATAGTGTCCATTTCACTTCTACAGGTTTCCCCTTTGGTGCTCAGTTAGTCATCGCCAATCAAGGGAAACAAATGATATTTGTCTCTTTGGGACTGACTTAATTCACTCAGCATGATGTTTTCCAGATTCCTCCATTTTGTTGCAAGTGACCGGATTTCATTGTTTTTGACTGCTGTATAGTATTCTGTAGAGTACATGTCCCATAATTTCCTAATCCAGTCTACTGTTGATGGGCATTTGGGTTGGTTCCAAGTCTTAGCTATTGTGAATTGAGCCGCAATAAACATTACTGTGCAGACGGCTTTTTTGTTGCAAACTGATGAAATCTTTACATAGTATATATTGAATCGATCTTCTTTATATAAAGATAATTGCAAATGATTAAAAAATCTTGGTGTTAAACTGGAAATTGCATAGACAATTAATCAATTTTTTAAAAAAAAAATCATGTAGGATCTCTGTCCTTAATGTGCTGTACATTGTGAATTAATACTATAACTAGCACTCCAACAGTATTATCATTTTGTATCTCTATGCGAGGGCAAACCGTTGAAATCTTTACGTAATATGTACTAAATTGATCTTCTGTGTATAAAGAGAATTGAAAATGAATCTTGATGTGAACAGAAGGGGAGAGGGAGCGGGAAAGGGGAGGGTAGGGGGAGGGAGAGAAGTTGTGGGGGGGGAGCCATTGTTATCCATAAGCTGTTCTTTGGAAATTTATATTCTTTAAATAAAAGCTTTATATTAAAAAAAAAAAGCAAAAAAAAAATTCATGTATGGAAATAATTAAAGGAAACTCAATTAAAAATTATTTAGAGATAGGTAAGGAGAAGGAAATAGAGGAGAAGGAAAGAGGTGGGGGGGAAGAAGGGAAAAAGAGAGAGAGGGATACTGAGTGAGAGAGTGAGTGAGAGAGAGAGAGAGAGCGAGCCTCCCAGGCACTGATTTGCTCCTCAAATGACTGCAACAGCCAGGGCATGGCCAAGCTGAAGCCAGAAGCCAGTAACTCCATCCAAGACCTCCCTTGTGGTGGCAGGGACCTCACAACTTGAACCAACAACCGCTGCCTCCCAGAGTGCACATTAGCAGGAAGCTGGAACTGAGAGCAGAGCCAGGACAAAAATATACATACTCTGAAATGGCAAGCCAGGTGTCTTACCAGTGTCTTAATGGCTAGGTTAAATGCCTGCCCCAGACCCTAATTTTTTAAAGAGAAATTCCCAATACATAGAACAAAAGAATTGTAAAATTAAAAAAAAAAAAAACAGAAAACAGGGAACATGTATCAGTGATTCTTTTTCCTATGAAATATTGTATATAAAGTATGCCCAATAGAAATGCACTAATATACTAATATCAAAACTCTTGCTGTACTGTTCAGTTGTTAGTTATCTGCCCCTTGACCAATCTAATGTTTGTGGGATCCTTTTACAATTGATTTTCAGGAGATTGCCTGGTCTAGTACTGGTATTTCCTCTCAATAGTATGTGAGCACAGAAAAATTACTTAAGAGAAAGACTTAAATCAATTAAATCAAAAATTTCATCAAATGTTCCTGGGCCACTGGGCTAATAATTACAGATTAGAGGAGTATAACATTGTCAAGCATCCCTTTGCTCTTGAGGTATCTTATTTTCATTTAAAACAGAGAACTGTGTCAGCATGTGGTAGGCATGTAGTAAATTTGTTAAGTGAAAGACTGAATACCTTTGGTCAAAAAATTGCCCAATTCACTGATGAGGGAACCCAAGCCATGGAGATCATGTAACAAGTGGCAACTGCAAAACTGGAATTCATGAACTTCCAGTTTCTAAAATTTCTGCTTTCTCTCCCCTAGGGAGGAAACCAGTGGGCATAGCAGAATAACAAAACCATCAGGACCTTTCACTTTCTCTTGGAAGTTATTTTAGTTAAAGGAACTCTGAGAATTTCCCCTAGTTCACAGATAACAAAGATAAAAATATCTAGTCCATAAAAATAATATTTACCCTCCTTGGAAATCTGAAATAAACCAGCTCTTCCATTTTTTGACTGTTCATTTTTGATTTGCTGTGATAAGTGATCTTCTGACAACTTGGAGCCATTAAATGGATTCTTCCTTTGCTGGGGAAAAATATTATCTATTAAACTTATTTAAAAACTTATTTTAAATGTCGTAACAGCAAGTCAGCATTGGCAAATGCTTATTCTTTCAAATATTTGAAAGCTTTATCTAGTAAAATCTGTAAAATGGTTGTCCTGATTTATCTATTTATCACAAAATTATCATATATACCATAAAATAAAATTGTATAAAACATATAAAATATTTCATGTCAGAGTATTGCAAAGTTAGATAAAAAAACAAGCCTTCAAATCAAGATACTGTTTTTAAGGTGAGGAAAATTTGGCCTTGGATATATCAGGGATCTGGTCAGGATCAAGGCAAACCTGGATCTCAAATCAGGTCAGATTCCCACCAGTGCTCTTTCTACCACTCATCAGCTGCAAGATTCCATTAGGAACTACAATTTTAATTGATTCATCCTAAGGATTTAGAAGACACTTAAGGTATCTTGAAGTACTTGTTAGTCACTACTATGATCATTAGTTCTAATGACAGGGTATCAGTAAATAGAGACTTTTTATTAATGCAAGATTGAATACCACTGTTTATTACCTGCAGTTTCATAAACTGGTAATTCCCTCCCAGAAGCATACCTCTAATGGAGACTGAGGACACTATGAGTAGGAATAAGGATTGACATGCTAGTAGTAAGCCACTTTCCAAATGCCTATAAACAGCAATACCAAATTGCTCAGATTTTTACTCTCCAGGGCAAGAAATTTGGATCTTCAACAATGTAGCTACATGGTATTCATCCATTTTCCCACTACAAGAGTGACTTCTTATACTAAGTTGTGAAAATTATTGTTATCTAGTACAAAAAAAAAAAACCTGAAAAACATTATTTTCGTGGTGCTCCAATAAAATTAGAAAAATGTCATTCCCACCAAAAAATGAGATGTCTGAAGTCTGGGCTCAGTCTACCTTGGCTGGAGACGCAGCTGATTTCCTTGTGTTTTCTTGGGACACATCAATCATAGTACAAGCTGGATTGACCACATTGGAGCTGCAAAGGAAACAATTATTCAGAGAATAAAACCTCACCCTTTGAGGAAGCATAAGCCATGCCTCTGAAGTGAAAAGTTATTAAAGCAGCATAGGAGAGGAACTTTGTAAAACAAACCGGGGGGGCCAGCGCCATGGCTCACTTGGTTAATCCTCCACCTGTGGCACTGGAATCCCATATAGGTGCTGGGTTCTAGTCCTGGTTGCTCCTCTTCCAGTCCAGCTCTTTGCTGTGGCTCAGGAGGGCAGTGAAGGATGGCCTAAGTGCTTGGGCCCCTGCACCCACATGGGAGACCAGGAAGGGGCACCTGGCTCCTGGCTTCAGATCAGCGCAGTGCCGGCCGTGGTGGCCATTTGGGGAGTAAACCAGCGGAGGGAAGACCTTTCTCTCTCTCTCTCTCTCTCTCTCTCTCTCTCTGTCTATAACTCTGTCAAATAAAAAAAAAAGCAAAACCAACCAGGAAAGGAGATGGAATTGGGGTCTAGAGATGATTATTCAATGAAGTAAAGGCAATGGCAGAGTAGAAATGAAAGGCAACCATGAGACAAGATAAATTCATCCATCAGAAGCTTTGAGGGCTTCATGGAGTACCAGGTACACTGGAGGTTTCTAATTTAAATTTGTGGAAGTGAACTTGTCTCAAAGTCAAAGGCTAAGATCAGATGCAGACTAAAAAGTGAACCTTTGATTTCACTGCTGAAATAAAGCCACAAGAGTTTTAGGGTTTGATTCCATACGGCAGGGCCAGTGTTTACTCAGGTTGGAAATAACTGAAGAAAATCTCGCTGAGGGGGCTGGCATTGTGGTGCAGCAGAGTAATCCATATGTTACATTGGCATTCCATATGGGCAATGATTAGAGTCCCAGTTGCAGGGCTAGCAGTGTGGCATAATGGGTTAACCAGCTGCCTACAGTGCCAGCATCTCATGTGGGCTTTAGTTCAAGTCCCAACTGCTCTAGTTCTGATCCAGCTCCCTGCCAATGTGCCTAGGACAGCAGTGGAAGATGGCCTCTGTCAACTATATGGGAGACCTGAATCAAGGTCTAGGCTCCTGGCTTTGGGCTGGCCCAGTCCCAGCTGTTGCAGCCATTTGGAGAGTGAACCAGTAGATGGAAGACATTTCTCCCTCTCTTATACACTCTGCCTTTCAAATGAATAAATCTTTAAACAAAAACAAAAACCCAAAGCCTTGGTGAGAGAAAGCAAAAGGACTGAAAAGGCCCCTGCTGATCAAAGAGATGCCGTGCAGGAAGGCTGGTGGGTATAGGTATCCTAAGGGATCTTTACACCCAACTATCCAAGCTGCATAAGTAAATTATTCAAATGCAGAGGGACAAAGACAAGTATTCAGAAAAGTGAGGAGGAATCTCTAGATTCCCTATCTTAGGGAAAGGCCAGCCTCACGTTGACAGCCCTAAGGCAAGAGTGAATGAAGAAAAGTGAGTTAAGATTCCCTCCTGAACAACCATTCCCTTAGCTACTGAATGGAAAGCGCAGCCTGTTCAGACTTCTTCCTCTAGTGGCTTTGCCGGTGTAAGAGGTGAAGTCACAATTGATGCCCTGTTAAATACCACCAGTTCTTTAATGACGCCATAGAGGGTGCTGACTTTCTCCATGCAGCAAAAGAAACCAGAAGCCCAAGGAGGGAAGCAATTTGCCTCAAAGCCATAGGACATTGCCCAAGATTATCACTGAACTACTGGGCTTGATGTTCCTGCAGCTTTGTTTCCTTTGCTTACTTCTGTACTTCAATCGCAATTTTTGTATAGTTAGTCCAGGAAAAGAAAGAATTAAAGAATTCATGTGGGTTTTGCTTTGTTTTGTTCTAGAGGCAGAGAGACAGAGAGATAGAAACCTTCCCATCTGCTGGTTTACTCCCCCAAATAGTCAGGTCTGGGCCTGTGACACAGCTGGGATCCAGAACCCAATCCAGGTCTCCCATGTGGGTGGTAGAGACCTAATTACTTGAGCCATTACTTGCATTAGCAGGAAGCTGGAGACTGGAGCAGAGCCAGGTATCAAACCCAGTTACTCCACTATGGGATAGTGGGCATCTTAATTAGCATCTTAACCACCAACCTAAATGTCTGCTCCAAGGCTGAACTCTTGAAGAAGCCATTATTCTTTTCACTATCTTCATTTTTCCAGGAAGGAATTATAGCAGATGAAACATAGTACATAAAATACAAACTGAGAGCTGGAGTTGTAGTGTAGTGGGCAAAACCACTGTCCACAATGCCAGCATCCCATATGGTTGCCAGTTCAAGTCCTAGCCACTCCACTTTGGATCCAGCTCTCTGCCAATGGCCCAGGAAAAGCAGCAGGAGATGGCCCAAGTGTGTGGGCCCCTTCCATCCATGTGGGAGACTTGGAAGAAGCTCCTGGCTCCTAGCTTCAGCTTGGTCCAGATCTGGCCACTGTGTCCATCTGGGGAGTAAATCTGAAAATGGAAAACATCTATTTCCTTCTCTGTCTCTCTCTCTCTCTCTCCCTTACTCTTTCCCTCTGTAACTCTTTCAAATATAAATAAATAGGGGCCAGTGCTGTGGCGCAATGAGCTAACACCCTGGCCTGAAGCGCTGGCAGCCCGTATGGGTGCCAGTTCTAGTCCCGGCTGCTCCTCTTCTGATCCAGCTCTCTGCTATGGCCTGGGAAAGCAATAGAAGATGGCCCGGGTCCTTGGGCCCCTGCACCCACGTGGGAGACCTGGAAGAAGCTCCTGGCTTTGATCGGCGCAGCTCCAGCCATTGCAGCCATCCGGAGAGTGAACCATCGGATGGAAGACCTTTCTTTCTCTCTGCCTCTCTTTGTGTAACTCTGACTTTCAAATAAATAAATAAATCTTTAAAAAAAAACAAATATAAATAAATAAATCTTTTAAAATAAAAAAATAACCTGATCAAATGGATGCAAGAATGAGGAGAAAAAGAGATTAGAGAGGAAGGGCAGGGGACAGAGTAGGCTAACAGAAAGACACATTACAGGAGTCCTCTATTCCTACAATAGGTGAGCATAAATTTGAACCAAGTTGTCTAGCAGCAAAAGTGAAAAAGAAATATGATCACTGATGAATTTAGTGTTCATACAATAAAAACAGCCAGTAGCTTAGGAATGGAAAACAAAATTTCAAATATTATCTTTTGTTTGTTTTTAAAATTTTTATTTATTTCTTTGAGAGTTAGAGACAGAGGGAGGGAGGGACAGAGAGAAAGGTCTTCCATCCACTGGTTTATTCTCTAAATGGCTGCAACATCTGGAGTTGGGACAATCCCGAGGCAGGAGCCAGAAGATTCCTCTGGGTCTTCCATGCAGGTGCAGAGGCCCAAGCACTTGGGTCATTTTATACTGCTTTCCCAGGACATAACAGAGCACTGTATCAGAAGAGGAGCAGTCAGGACACAAACTGGCACCCATGTGGGATGCTGGCACCACAGGTGGAGGCTTAGCCTACTGTGCCACAGCACTGGCCCCTCTTATTATTTTAAGAAGCCAGTGGGTGATAGAAGGAACAGCATTCTTTTAAGATTTTTTTTTAATTTATTTACTTGAGAGGTAGAGTTACAGAGAGAAAGGTCTTCCATCTGCTGGTTCACTCCCCAGATGGCTGCAACAGCCAGAGCTGAGCCAATCCAAAGCCAGGAGCCAGGAGCTTCTTCCAGGTATCCCATGTGAATGCAGGGGCCCAAGCACTTGGGCTATCTTCCACTGCTTTTTCAGGCCATAGCAGAGAGCTGAATTGGAAGAGGAGCAGCCAGGACTAGAACCGGCACCCATATGGGATGCTGGCACTGCAGGCAGAGGATTAACCTACTGTGCCACAGCTTCGGCCCAGAACAGCATTCTTACAATTGAGGCTATGCTCAGTTTCTCAAGAGTGTTTCATAGGATCTCCCTTAGTAAGTAAGACAGTCACATAATCAAGATCTGAGCCAATTTTGATGGTTGAGGTCTCCACACTCGTCTCCTACCATCTTCCTTTCCTCCTTGCAATCCCCAAACCCAAAAATAAGCAGACCCTCTACGTTCTTCTCCCTCTGTTCCTGGAAAATCCTGGAAATTCTCAAGGTCCCAGTTTTGTACATCATGTTGTCGCTTCTACTTAGAGATGAAACCACTACCTGTTCTGGTACTTATTTCATGTCTACTACACACATCATCCTGCATACCCATATCTCACAGAAGACTGGGAGATCCCTTAATAGTATCATGACCATTATTATATCCCCTCAGTGCCTCCCACAGTACCTGATAAATGACTAAATAAATGAATGCCAGTGGAACCAGTGACACAGAAGGCAGAAGCAGACAGGTGGCTGGTTTTTTTTAAAAAAAAATCCATGATGTTTGCCTAATTACAATGGGGCAGATATATTGTTTTTCTCTCCCCCTTTGGACTGTGAATGTCCTGGGGGCCAATACTGTATCTCATTCCCAGCACCAGCACCATGCTGGTGTGTGTGGGAGTTCAATGAACCTTGAACAAATAAGCAGACAAATGAAGAAATGGCTCAGGGATAGTACTTGTGGGCATACATAGCTCTCCAGTTCTACCACATTTCATGCTACAGATTTGTTGAACATAAATATTCTCATCCAAGCATGAGACATTTTGATTCAAAATGAAATTATTCCTACCACAACTGATTTCAGTAAATCCAAGATCTTAGAGGATTACAAAGGATTCTCTTAAGAGTTCAGTATAAATTGTTCTGTGGGCCAGGCCTCCAAGAAATGAAATCTTCACACTACGGGATTTGCTATAAACACTAAGAAAAAATATTAAGTTCATTGTCCTATAGATTGGCTAATCTCTATCCTGCCTTTGGGAGCAAGCTAGGTATTAAGATTATTTCAGGTTGGTGCTGAGGCTCACTTGGCTAATCCTCTGCCTGTGGTCTGTGGTGCTGGCACCCAGGGTTCTGGTTGGGGCACCGGATTCTGTCCCGGTTGCTCCTCTTCCAGTCCAGCTCTCTGCTGTGGCCCAGGAAGGCAGTGGAGGATGGCCCAAGTGCTTGGGCCCTGCACCCACATGGGAAACCAGGAGGAAGCACCTGGCTTCTGGCTTCAGATCAGCACAGCACACCGGCTGTAGTGGCCATTTGGGGGGTGAACCAATGGAAGGAAGACCTTTCTCTCTGTCTCTCTCTTTCTCTCTCTCACTGTCTAACTCTGCCTGTCCAAAAAAAAAAAAAGATTATTTCAGTGTTAAAGATGTGGTTTGAATTGATTGATTCCAAATCAACAAAGGGTAAAAGGGATATTGAAGTCAGGAGTATCACTAAAGGATTATCAACAAAGTTCAAAGACTAGTGTTTTGGGTTCAGTACAATGACTTACAAAAGTATTGTTTTAGTTCTACCCAAAACAAAGTTATGTGGGATATATAGTTTTGCTTGCAAAGAAATTCACCATTTCATAGGACAGTGCTCATAGGAAAGCCTACTAATGTCATGGAATGCTATATCACATTAAAGGATTTATCCTATTCTCCCTGAACTCATCTTGGAGACATTCTCCATTTTGATGAATGGAGTTTACAAACCTTTGTGGCAACCAAGACACCCCTCCTGCCTCCAAGTCTTCCAGTTGTCCATCTAGAATGCTCATCTGCCAAACGTATCTTAATTTGAGAGGACCCTTACATTCTCCTTCATTTTTCTATAATTACCAGTGCTCATAGTGATACTTTTGAAAGATGAGATCATTAGTTAAAGCAAAGCAATGAAACCAAGATGCTACCAATCATGTTCTTACTCTGCAGCTTTATTTTTTCTCCATTCTCTTTTTCTACTTACTCTCTAGGGTCCCAACCTCTTTAACCATAATTCATTATTCATTCATTTGTTTATTCATTAATCCTTTAACTAAATGCTGTTTGGAAATTAGTTTGCACATCCTCCCAAGGCCTATGTGTTAAAGGTCTCATAATTAAGTGCCAATAAGTGTTATATAAATGGCACTGATACGGTGGGAACTTAGCCCAATTGTGATGTTCAGAGGTAGGCTTTTGGGAAGTGATTACAAAGGCTTAGGTATTTGGGGTGGAATCTCATGATTGAATCATGGTGGCTTTATAAGACACACACTCCCTCTTGTCATGTAATGCTCTGTGCTACCTCACAACTCAGCTAGCAAGAACAGCATCACAAGATGCTGAACCCGTACAGCTGTCTGATCTTGGACTGTGAACATCCAAAAGTGCAAGTCAAAACAGACCTCCTTCTTTCATAAGCAGGTTCTCTCTTATAATTTGTTGTAGTAAGTAAAAGCTGATAAAGACATTCATCACTTATTCTTTATTTAATAATTCATTGTCATCAGCTATTCTCACCCATACACTCATTTATTCTGTCACTGTCCATCTAATCTTCACTCATTCTTTCTGCAAGATATTTGTTTGGTACTATCCTAAGTGCTAGGAATAGGGCAATGAACAAAACAAATACAAAAAGTTTTTTTCCTCGTGGATATTGGGGGAAGGAACAACAAGCACACACACAAATAAATATGTAATATAATTTCAGGCAGTGATGTGATAAGAGACAATAAGACATAGTAAAGGCTTTCACTCATTCCATAAATATTTACTGGGTATTTGTTATGCACGAGACCTACTGTTAGATGCTTCAGACATGGTAATAAACAAGGTGTAGGGCCCCAACACTAGAGAGCAATGAAGGAACTGGAAACTTAGATTCTAAAAGTCCCTCAGGGAGCTGGTGTTGTGGTACAGTGGGTTAAGCCACTGCCTGCATCCATATAAGTACAGTTTGAGTCCCTGCTGCTCCACTTCTTATCCAGCTCTTTGTAATGTGCTGGGAAAGCAGCGGAAGATGACCTAAGTGCTTGGGCCTCTTTCACCCACATGGGAGACTCAGATGGAATTCCAGGTGCCTGGCCCAGCCATGGCCATTTCAGCCATTTGGGGAATGAACCAGCAGATGGAAGGTCTCTCTCTATATATATATCTCACTTTGCCTTTCAAATAAATAAATCTTAAACGAAAAAAGTTCCTCAGGCAATTTGTCACACAGACCACAATAGGGAACATCTCATCAAGTAACCCACAGTTCTTTGATCAGTTATTAGATGTCTTTGTGTGCCCTTCAAACACCTTAAATTCCTCCTAAAATAATCTCTATAATGCCAAAATCCTTCCTCTTTTTCCATTTCCTCAGTTAGATTCTCATAATTTCTCATCTAAGCTTCTACTAAAATGTCCTTATTAAACTGTCTAACCTCATCCTATCTCTTACACAGTTGCCAGAATAATTGCTCTGAAAAATAATCTTGATCAAGAAGTCACTTGGTAGCTTCTTGTGACTTGGAGGAATAAGTCTAGCCTCTTGGCTCACATTCAAGGTTCTTTGTTATCTGATTCCAGCTTCTTCTTTCCATATAATTGCTTAGCACAATGGAGCACAGCTGCCATATCAGACGACTTCCTGGTCTCAACGCCTCTCGAAACCCCATGTCACGGTCTCTGCCTCTACCTTCCTCTCCCCATGTCTACTTAACTTATTCTCATCCTTCTAGGATCCCTTCTGACTACCTCTAGAAGCTTCCCCAACAATCCCTTCCCCTGACCATGGATACTATCAGTGTTGCTGTCTGTGTTCCCACAGCTTTTCTTTTCTTTTTTTGACAGGCAGAGTTAGACAGAGAAAAGAGAGAGAGACAGAGAGAAAGGTCTTCCTTCCGTTGGTTCACCCCCAAATGGCCGCCATGGCCAGGACGCTGTGCCGATCTGAAGCCAGGAGCCAGGTGCTTCCTCCTGGTTTCCCATGCGGGTGCAGGGCCCAAGCACTTGGGCCATCCTCCACTACCTTCCTGGGCCACAGCAGAGAGCTGGACTGGAAGAGGAGCAACCGGGACTAGAACCCAGGGTACCGGCACAGCAGGCAGAGGATTAGCCTAGTGAGCCGTGGCACCGGCCCCCACAGCTTTTAAAATCCTCTTATCACACTGACCACAATTTATGACTATACTTCAGTCCCTCCTCCAAACAATGGATTCTTTAAAGACAGGGACCATATCTTGTTCATCTTTAATTCCTAGCTACCACCTGTATGTAATAATAGTGAATAATATTGACTGACTGACTGACTGACTGGAGAATGAATAAGTAATCCTATAGAATGATGCTAGCAAGGCATTAAATCAGTATTTTCAGTCAATTGCAAGAAAGGACATTTAAATACATTATTTCCAATAAATATCGTCTAAACATAACTAAGCAACCTATATATTAATGGTTCTATCCTCATCATTCATACCCATTTTCTCTTTGTCCTATTTTTCTCCACATTTCATTCTTAACATGACTTCTTTCTGGCCTTCCTTTTTTGCCTGTGGCTCAGGTCAACCAACAGTACTTCTCACACTAATTTTTTCTACACTGAAAGCAGCCATTGATCTTAGACTGGGTGATATATATTACTAGGGTTGGCTTATATATAGTCAGAGTAGGTCATCACCTTTAAAAAATGTTTGTTTATTTACAAAACAGACAGTGAAAGGGAGAAACAGGAAAATCTATATGCTATTCACTCTACAGATGTCTACAATGGCCAGGCTGTAGCTAAGAGCCAGGAACTTCATCCTGGTCTCCCATATGGTTGGCAGGAACCCAAGTACTTGGGGAATCTTCTGATGCCTTCCCAGGTGCATTATCAGGAAACTAGATCAGAAGCACAGCAACTGGGACTTGAACCAACATTCTTTTTTAAAAAAAATATTTATTTATGTAGTTGAAGGTCAGAGCTACATAAAGAGAGGAGAGGCAGAGAAAGAAAGTCTTCCATCCACTGGTTTACTCTCTAGTTGGCCGCAATGGCTGGAGCTGCACCAATCCAAAGCCAAGAGCCAGGAACTACCTCCAGGTCTCCCACGCAGGTGCAGAGCCCAAGGACATAGGCCATCTTCTATTGCTTTTCCAGGCCATAGCAGAGGGCTGGATTGGAAGTGGAGCAGCGAGGACACAAACCGGCGCCCATATGGGATGCTGGCACTGCAGGAAGAGGCTTTACCCACAGCGCCAGCCCCTGAACCAGCATTCCAATAGGGTATGTTGGCTTTGCAAGTGGCAGCTTAACCTGCTATGCCACAAAACTGGCCTTGGCAACCACTTTCGCAGTGTGATGTCAGGGCACTGAGATGCTACTACCTCTAAAACATCCTTTTTCCATTTATGAACTTTCTTCTTTTGGTTGAAAGCTCTGATTTTTATCAGGATTCATAAAACAGAGTAGTTATCTATTTTTAAATTATTTATTTATTCATTTTAGAGGCAGAGTTAAAGACAGAAAGAGGGAAAGACAGAGAGAAAGATCTTCCATCAGCTGGTTTACTCCTCGAATGACTGCAATACCTGGAGCTGAGCTGATCCAAAGCCAGGAGCTTCTTTTGGGTTGCCCACATAGGTACAGGGCCCAAGAACTTGGGACATCTTCCACTGCTTTCCCAGGCCATAAGCAGAGAACTGGATTGGAAGAGGAGCATCCAGGACATGAACTGGTGCCCATATGAGATGCTGGCACTGCAGGCAGAGGCTTAGCCTACTACGTCACAGCGCCAGCCCCAAAGTACTTATCTAATCTTTTAGAAACCATCAGAACCAGGAGTTCTTCTAATAGAGAGTCTGCACCATATGGGTCCCAGGCTCTTGGCAGGTACCTGATTCCTACCTTATTGAAATGTCCTCATGTGTGCTATATACCAGATGATAAGGACTACTTGGACTGTAAGTTTGGATGTCACAAACATGTTTGGACTCATGTTTCAGTAAAGTGACCATTAAGAAAAGGAAAGAAACTTTCATCCATACAGGATTAAATTATTTTAAAAAGTCAAGTACTCTTTAGGGTGGAATGCATATGAGATCCCTTTTAGGAGAAAGGAGGAGACCACCAGGCAGCTAGAGGATATGGAATGAGGAACAGTGTGGGAAGAGGAGGCAGAAGGAGGAAACAATTAGGATGCTTGGAACACAGTTGAGTAACTATCATTTTTTCAGAGGTCTACAGATTTGTAACCAGTCAAGAACATGTATGAAACAGAGGGACTAGTTCTCAGAGGAGTAGTGTTGAAGGAAGACAAATGAGAAAGAAATTAAAGATCAATTCACTGCCAATCTCCTAGAGTCCAAAAAAGCACCAGTAGCATGTTCACCTAAGGCCATAGTCAGTAGAGTGGCTCCTAGACTTTCAGTGTTGCCCACAGCAACAGACCATGTCATCTCAAGTAGGAAAGGAGGGCTTCTCCTCCCAGGAGAGGCCCACCTCTGTAGTCAAGGTACCTTACAACTTATTTATGGGCAGGGTCCTGGCTTATGTAGGAAGGGTTTCTTGTGACTTTATTCAGTATTCCCCACGTTGGCTCAGCCATATCCTGTGGATGATTTTGTGTTCAGTAATTATTTTGGGGAGTGGGACACTATGTATTGTAAATGTGTGGCCCTGGATCAGTGGCAGTCCATGAACTGTTTGTTACTGACTCACAATCAAATTAGTGCAGATATTGAGACTATGTATTGAGAACCATGTATAGCTATCTGAAAAGACATCCCAGCACATAGTCAGTGGGCTTTATTTTGCACATCATTTCAGTATTTCATTTTATATTTTCCAAAAATATCAATCTATGATGAATATTCCTAAAAGTTAAAATAAAACTGTTCTTTCACTACAATGAAGTGCTGGTCTAGCCAATATTGCTCAGCTGAAAGTCAGTAGCTAGAATGTCTGTAGTCTTCCCTTTAACATCCTAAAAACTTTATTCTCTGCTCCTGTGGGCATAAATCTCCCTGCTTTCTCTTGCTACGAGTGCAAAGTTCAGAAAGAATGCAAGTAGCTGCACTGCTTGACTACATTCTGGGTACTGCCTGTGTTTTAATGATTCATGAGTTAGACCCCATAGAATTGTGCCCACAGCAGAAAGAAGGACCTTGGCACAGAGCCTCTTTGAAAAACTGCTTCAGAAACTGCAATATTCAGTCACCACCATTACCTCACATTTCCCAACTCCTGACTTGTGGCTAAGAAAATATTGACAGGTATTGAGTCATTCTATTCAAATTCACTTAGTCTGAAAGTACAGGCCCTAAAATACACTTAACACACCCAGTTCACAAGGTTAAACTATGGATGAGAAACACTGTAGGGACATGATACCAAGTAAAGTAGTAGTTTCTGACATAGAAAGGAGGAAGTAAAAATAGCTCCTTCTGCTGTTCTGCCTTATTATGACTTGTGCCACATATCACAGAGCTAGCCTTTAAAAGGAAAAGCATACTGCAAAGATCAAACATCTTTTTTTGAAAAAAAAAAGTATTATTTATTTCAAAGGCAAGAGAGAAACAAAGACAGAAATGAAGACAGACAGACAGACAGACAGACATCAATTTTCCACCCACTGGTTCACTCCCCAAATAGCCACAGTTGTCAGGACTAGCTACAGCCAGGTTGAAGCCAGGATCCCAGAACTCATCTGGCCTCCCATGTGGATGAGAGGTGCTCAGTACTTGAGCCATCATCTGTGGCTTTCCCAGACACATTAGCAGGAAGTTGAATCAGAAGTGGAGCAGCCAGGGCTCAAATGAGTACTTCAACTGGGATGCTGGGATTGCAAGCAGTGGCTTTAACTCACTGCTTAGCCCACTGACACCATTACTCTTGCCTTCTCAATTACACTTCATCCACATAAAAACAATGTCATTATAATGTCATTGGAAATTGTCAATTTTCTTTCTTCCTGGGAAAAAAAAATGCTACATGATGCTCAGACTTTACTCCCGTTAATCTCACAATATCCTGGTGAGGCAACTCTGTTCTTATTTACACCTAAGACTTGAAAGACTCATCTGAGATCACACAAGGAATGCAGAAAATAGTGGACATGAGAATGGTAAAAGTTATATCATTAGCCTCAAACTGAGGAAGATGGGCAGAACAGCTAGCAGCCCCATGGGGTCATGAATAAAAATGAGTCAGCTCTGACAGCAGTAGCATCTCTGTCCCTCTGCACTTTGAGATAGAATGAATTCCTGGAAGAAGGATTGGAAGTCTAATGCAGATAAAAATGTGTGATGAGCTACATTTGTCTCCGATACCCTCCTCCCCAATTTTCTCTTTTCTTCTGTTTCTTCTGTGGCACTTATGCCTTCTTCCCTCAGCAGGTCAGGGCTCCCATGCTCAATACCCATCATATCTGGCTCTTAAGAGCTACTCTCAGCTGCTTGGTGGTGAATCTAAATCACTGTGTTCTTTCTCCCATTTTTCTAATATTTTAGGTCTCATCTTTCTTTATTGAACAAAGACCTTTGGCCCATTATAGGGATTACAGGACACTGGTAAATGGGAAGTAACAAAGAGGACAAGATTAATGTTCCTCACACTTTTTCTTGGATTTCCTGAAATATTTGTGTTTTCTAAGAGTCTTTATTGAGCACTTTTTTTAAAGAGTCTTTTTATTGAGCACTTACTATGAGTTATGGACTATTTTAAGAATTCTACATTTACCAGCTAATTAAATTCTCAAAAATCCTGTGACTAGTATTATTCCTCTTTTGAACCTGAGAAAATAAAAGTCCAAGGTCACAGTATCAATTAGTGGCTCCTACTGAGTTGTTTCAACACCTTCTCCGTGCCCCTAATACCAGTCAGGCATTTGTACTCATAGCTTGCCATTTTGCATGTGCAGCACACCAAGCTATGAAATCCAAATGCAGCAGCTCTCCCTTACCTTGGGCTTATTGGTGATGCATCTTCTTCTTGCTCTTCTACAATTCCAGTTGGCTCTGGTGGAAGGAAAGCATCTTTGTTGACATTATTCACCCAGCTTTCCTTTGCCCCCCTTGTTCCATCCTTACTCTGCTCATCTGAAACAGGAAATGATAGAGTCAGGGTGATTACCTCTCACCTCCATGACCTGTAATTCTATTGTCCTCTAAGGCTTAAATCTGAACCCCGGCCTTTTAAGGTCCAAGATCATCACTGAGTCTAAGTACTTTCAATCAGAATCACATCTATGAGAGAAGTAAATAGATCTCTACAATATTATTTCTTCTCCAAGCAGAGTTTTTGGAGAGCACGGATCTGCCTTTACATGTACAGGTGACTTGAGACCACTAAAGCACAATTCTGTCTGTCTCTAGGTTAATCTGACCTGAATTGGTGTCGTTACTAAATGTACACATCCAGGGGATACTAGGGCAGAGAGTCATCAATAGGAGAGAAGCATCAAACTTAAAGGTCTGCTGAAATCTACAGTGTGCCCAACACAATGTTTGTCTGGGATATAAAGAGGAACAAACAATTCTAGGGCGTCCCTCTCCACTGCCTCCTCTACCTCCCCATAGTTTAAACATCCAGATTCTACATACTCAACACTCAGCTCAGATGTCAGAGTCCCCATAAATCTCTTTGCTCCTTCACCAAGAAACAATGTCTTTTGCCTCTGAATCCCAGGACTCCTTTTTTTACCTGAAATTCTCTGATAATTAGCATTGACTGAGTGATGACTAACTACCAAGCACTGTTCTGAGTGCTTTGCAATCTTTATCCCTTGGGGGGGGGGGGGTTCCAAGTTAACACATTTGGAAATTGAGAGTCAAAGAGTTGGAGAAACTTGCCCAAAGCCACATATCCAGCCAGTAAAGTGCCACAAATATTTCCATCAGTGTTGAGAAAAATAAAACAATACTGGAGCTCCCAATTTTCAAATGTGTCCAGGTAGCATCCCCTACAAGTCCTTTCACATGTAAATCTTTATTCAACTGCAAAATGGAATCCATAGTACAAACCAGTACACCACAAGATTTCTGAAGGTCTGAATGGTTTTGAAAAGCAAGAGAGTTGTAAGCAAAGCATTGCATATTGAGCAGTCAGTCTTTTTTGGCAAGGTGTGTAGCAGTCAGTAAGACATTGAAACACAGGTTTTCCATTTGCCAACTATATGATCTTGGGTAAGTTACTTCTCTGAGTTTTACATACCTTATATATAGATTGAGGAAAATTACACCTACCTTACACAATTTCTGCTACAACTAGAAATCACACAGAGTAAATGCCTATCATATATTAGATGCCCAAAAGATGATAGCTACTTGGCCTTATTGATAGAGACCAGATATAGACAGGAGTTTTCACCAACTAATCCAGAGACAAATAGAGGAGCCGGTAAATATTGGAAGAACTCTTAAAATTCTTTGAAAATCCTCAAAAAATACTGCCTTTACAGTCTTTTAAATAATGTACTTGCTTGATTGAAGAAATACCAAAAATATCATTGAATGGGGAGACTGACTTCTTCCTGTCTAAATCCTTCACCTTGCTCAAAAGGTTCTGAATCTTCAAAATTAAAAGCCAAGGAAGAGGTGTCAGATTCCTTATGAACCCCAATTTTCTATGCTACTGTAACTCCATATGGTACCTATTAGGCTCCATATTTTTGTCTACTCCACAATGAGGCACATAACCCTGCCCTCATTCATTAAAATTCAGGGCAAGAGGATTTTTGAGCTAGAGGATAACACATTTTTGCAAAGCACACCTCCAAACAATTTCCCTCAGCAGGTTTCAGTAATGACTGTTACACCTGTCCCTTCTCCCAACTCCTCCTTCCTGCACAAATGCTGGTGTTAACTACATTGGCCAAGTCAACTCGCCTGCTGCCTGGAGCCTCTTCTTTCTCATGGATGCTCTGATGAGATCCGCACCATGAATTTTGTCTCTGTGCCTTTTTGCCTTGGCTTCATAAAACCACTGACCAGTCATATTCTTTAGTTGTTGATCATCCTTAATTTTTTCAGGCAAATGTCTACAAAAAGAAAAGAGTTTTACTTTACTGAGAACCCAAAATAAGTAAATGAATTCACCATGACATTGCATCAAGAAATTTATAAACATACAGCCAAAACAAACCTCTCAATGCTTTAGAAGAGCCCATAAACCTTCCAGATAATTAAGAAATGTATGTTCCCCTTTGACGGAAAAGTTAGAGAAGCCAAGGTCAATGCTTTTTTTTTTTTTGATTCAAAGATTTAATCAATGCTGTCCAGATGATTGAAATTTCTCAAGAACAGACATACCTTTTGACTGCAGTCTCCTGTGTCTACTGTTCAAAGGCAAATACTCCAAGGAGAGATGATATAGTAAGCTTCCCTAAGTATTGGTTTTCTTATATGTAAAAAGGGGTTAATAATATAATCCATCGCTTCTCAGCCTTTTGGCCAAGATCAAGTGTAATCATAATAATCCACTTCACAGAATTGCTAAGAATTAAATAAACTGATACTTGTAAATAGCCCTCTGCACACGCCTGGCACCAGATAAACACTTGATGAATAACTGGTGGAGTAGTTATCAGTTCATCAGGCCTTTCCATTTTGGAGATAGGAATTGGTCAGACTTTTCTGGAAGCCCATGAGGGAAGAAGATATGATGTCGCTGGTGCTTAATGTTAGAGAAATGAACACAGAAAAGACAGGTTGGAATCAAGGTAGATTAAAGATGCAGATACTGCTTTTAACAGTTGCACAATCATTCATGCTCATTGGAAAGTTAAAATCTAAATAATCAATCAAATACTGCCCTCATAAAACTTCCCTGACTCACACTGGCTGGAAAAACACTGTTCTGGTTGGTGTTTAAGTCTTTGCATTTCTCTATCTCACAAACCCATCTCTTCTTATTCATAGAGATGTACCTAGAACAGTATGGAATGAAGATCACAAAATCTATTCTTACTCATAGAGATGTACTTAGAATAGCATGGAATGAAGACCTTAAGGAAACTTTGAACACACAGAAGAGAATGTGCTTCATAAATCCAAGAGAATTTTATGATTGTCATTTAAGCTAATATCCACATTTCATATCTAAATGTTTTAGCCAGAGAACATGAATGGGTGAAGGCAGTAGCAGTGCTATGAGGGTTGTACAGAGGTGGAGAAGGGAAAATACAGAGAGGGTAGGAGGAGGGAGTTAGGAGACAGTCATCTCAGGCCTAGCCAGGCTGCCTCGTGTTTCTCAAGCATGCCTGAAAAGTGTTCTTCCACCCAGAGTAAACTAACTGCTAGAACCTCCTTTCCTCTATCAATAACCTAGGAAGACATGGCCCTATCCCAAATATGCCCAGTCACCACCCTCGACCACACATTGTCATGACAGACCATCTCCAAATTTGGACAAGGATAATGAATGACATACTTCATGTTTCCTAGTTCCTATTAAATGTTTCTAATCTTTTCTCATTGCCCAAGGCTTTCAAGCAGAGCAAACAATCCTTGCAGGGCTGCTGATGTAGTGTTTCTTTTCTCCTCTCAAAAGGACTGAGGTTGAGTTTAATTCCAGAAGAGAGAATTCTTTCCACATCTCCCTGTTCAAACAGAGAGCTCCCAGAAAAGGGATCTGTATTACTGACATTATTCCTTAGTGTTGGAAAACAGTGAGCACTTATTCAGTGCTTTCAGAGTGAAGGACTACAAGACACCCCTCCCCACCTGGCTTCAGGTTTATTTTCCCACATTTACTCCGGTATGCTACTTGTCAGCACATTCAACTTCTTATTTTTCTCCAAACTCCTTTCATGACCTCTCCAGATCACAGGCTAGACAGTGTGACAGAAGGACAGCGGGCATTGGGATCTCCCAAAATTAGGTCCACATCCCAGTTTTGAGCATTCTTAGACGTGACTTTGGGTAGGTAACTGAACCCCTCCAAGCTTCAGTATCTTTGTAAAGATAGGGAGAAATAAGACCTACCCTGTAGGACTTCTGAGATGATTAACTGAATTGTTTACCTGACAGTTCTTAACAGAGTCTGGATCTTGGTAAGAAGCCAATAAATGCAAAGTCCCTTGGGATTCTCTGTGCAGTGTGTTGCTCCCCATCCTTCACATGTAACTCAAACTTTATGAAGGCAGCTCTTTTGCCCTTTTCCATGTTCCCACAATACATCCACCTCAGGACATACCAAACCCAGTGTTCCAGTGATCTATTTGCACATCTGTTTCATTTACTTATCTGTGGACTCATTACAAACTTCTCGAAGGTGGGGATTATATCTTAATCACCTTTATAATGCCAACAACTGGCCTAGAGCCAGGCATACAGCTGATACCCAGTAACTTTGTTGAGTGAATGAATCAATGAACAAACAAATGCTCAGCAGCCACCCCAATCTGAGTTGTGCAAGAGATAAAGAAGATCCAGTCAACGCTAAGGTTAAGCGAACTATAACCCGACACAATGTAGGGTCTTCTCCTGATGAGGCAGGACATGCCCATCTCGTCAGAACAGAAAAAAATCATCATGAAATACTGTGTCAGTCAATACTCTTGCTGAATCACCAGAAAGCCTCATAGCAAAACAAATCTCAGTTTCTCTTCATGAGATTGTTTTTATCGTCCAGCTGAAAGGCTCTTCATAGGGATTTTCAGGCAATTCTTGATCTGCTCCTGTCTAAGAGACGACTTCAAGTTCCTGATCCATGTACCACAAGCACAGGCTGTGAGTCAGACTCACTGACACACAGCCCCTGAAAAGATGTAGAGCCACTGTGGTAAGGAAAGGGTGTCTGGCTCATTTGTTTCAAAGTGGACAAAAAGCAGGAAATTCTTTCAGATTTAATAACTTCCACTTACATATTTTCTAACATAATTATCACTGCTACGTTTAATCACAGTTAATTTTCCTATATTATCTAAAATGCTTTGTAGATGAATTCATGGGTAACATCAAAATCCAAATTTTTCTAAGAAGTAGAGCATTTTTTTTAAAAAAAAAAATCCCACTATCCAGTGATGCCATTAAAATCTCCTCTTCTACCAGACTATATTGATCTCTCATTTTTCTTTAATTGTACCAAATTAGCACTTGATTCTCTAAACATTGTACCATTTAGTTGAAGTGGGTTAAAAGTAAATGTCTTAGGAATTACACTTTTCATCCTTTACTATTCTCTCCACACATGCACACTGCACTTAGCAGAGAGCTGAGTTCAGATAAGATGCTATGGGCTGACAGGTAGGGTAAAGCCAGAAAAAGAGCCCTCAGCCCAGATGACCTGGTCCTGTCGGCCCTCCCAATCATTCTTGACCAGGCAGAACTTCCTGATCATTTTTTCATTCACTCCTCCATTTTGTCTATTAACACTTAAAAGTATCTGCTTTGTAGTGGATCAAACACTTGACATTTAACATGAATTCTATCACTTAATCCTCCCAGAATATAGTCAACATAAAAGATGGAGATTTTGTTTTTCTGTATCTTAGAGGTCATATCTAAACCCTGTCTGGTTACTTGTTCATTCATGTATCTATCATGGACCAGAAATAGGCTTGGAATTCTACCTCCCCAAATTTCACCTACAGCCCCAACTGCCAATGCCAACTCCTTTCAGTGCAGAGTGTGAGCCATTACAGAGTGAAGTCAGGAGAGCAGGATCTCCCAGTGTTCACATATGCACACTCCTGCTTCCAGGTATTCAGTATGATTAGGCAAAGGGCTAACATCACAAATAAGGCCTGGCTGATGTTTTCTAGTCAATTGTGGCTATCAAGTTGGCCTGAACAGTTGATCAATCCCATATCCAGTCTTTTTATCTTTTTAATTCCCCACTATATTCTGAGGAAGATGTTGAGACTGTGTGATTTGAAAGTATTCTCAGATATTGGCTTAGAGTATGAGAGCTAGAAGAGACTTTAGACAGTTACAAAAGACCTCACTTTCTGAATAAAATGATTGAGGTCCACAGAAGGTAAGGGGATTGCACAGAAGGTCACACAGAGCTGGGACTGTAACCAGCCCTACTCTCAGCCAGCGTTCTCTCCACCAGCCCGTCCTGCCTCAGAGTCACGCGTACTTTCGGTTTCTAAGGCAGTTATCACATCTCTTTCTACCAAGTAACTCAACCTCTGATGGAGAATCTGAGAACCAACACACATGAAAACCAAATAAACTGCCAACACTCCTTACAGGAGAAAACCAGAAGAAACTTGTGTCTCTGGTGTTGTGGACATAACATCAATCCCAACAGTCTGCCGAGAGGCAGCCGAGTGTGTGGCAAGTGCACACTCTGGGGTTGGTTCAGCAAGACTCCAATCGTCCAGGGCACCTAACCTCTTCAACACCATTTCCTCACTCGCTCAGTGGGCGTGGCTACGCTGCCCTGAGGATGAAACAGGAACATGCATGTGAAGTTCTGTGCACAGGGCAGTGCCAAGACAGTGCTGGTCCCTTGTCCCTTTGCTTTGACAGAAATCATCAGCAGAGGTCTGGAAGTCAGTTCTTCAATGACAACTGCCTTCATTTGAAAGGAACTAGCTCCTAAGAGGCAGCTGAGAATCATAAGATGTGGTGGCGGTTGAGATAGTATCTACCTCACAAGTGCCTGTCATTGTAGATGTGGCTGTGTGTACACGGGAGTGGGGGTATGGAGCTGCTGCTGGTGTAGACATGCGAACCGATTTCCTGCTGGCAGTGTGACACAAAGCACAGGAAATACCACCTCAAGGGTGGTGTGTCATTTTCAAACCATAAAAGACTAAAATTACATATGTATGTATATGGTGGTATTTCCTTAAAAGGGAGGGTGGAGTGGGAGGGGCAGAGTGTGTGTGTGTCAGAGAAGGAGGCAGAGTGGGGAGGCAGAGAATAGAGGTAGGAGAGTGAAAAGGAATCCATCCTCTTGATGTCTGCTGCACTGCTATTCTGTGAAACATCTCCACCTGGGAGCTGAGGAAGCTGAACCATGCTCTGCGGCAGTAAGTAGGCCCAGCACTTGTGGTTACAGGCAGAGAGGCAGCATGAAGGACACTTGTGCTGGCAACAGTGACCCGGAACGGTTATATTCTCAACTGTGCCCCCAGAGACACCAGAGAGGATATTCCTTTGGGTTCAAGCCCATGTTTTACCATTTGTAAATGGTTAAGT
The DNA here is from genome assembly GCA_949820135.1 of Sylvilagus floridanus. NCBI lineage: Eukaryota > Metazoa > Chordata > Mammalia > Lagomorpha > Leporidae > Sylvilagus > Sylvilagus floridanus. The sequence goes on along the minus strand of OX463224.1, from coordinate 52,094,773 downwards.
GCCTTAGGGATTGGACACCTGCCCTGTATAGCACTGATTTTCCATGAAGTCAGGATAGGGGTTAACATATAAACTAAATCACCTTCAAAGTGTCCTGAAGAAGCTTGGATGTGAACAATTCAAAGCACTGTTTATGTTAGGCAAAGCAAATGGATTTCAGTTTGAAGGCCAAATCTCGCTGACAGCCATCCTGTAAAGGATCCCAAAGCAGTGTGAGATCCTGTGGGCAACAGTGCTATACTCATTAGTGATGTGCTCGTGGCTCTAGGAGGGTCACACTCCAAAGTTCATAAAAAACTAGCATTTGCAAGAATAGTCTGAATTTTAGTGGTGAGTTTTGCCTTTCTAATGATGCTTTGATTAGGTAGTACTGCAACCACATAATTTGTGTTTGTAAGCCACATAAAAACTAGCAGAACTAGACCACTGAAAAATCACGTTAAGGAAATAAAGTAGACTTTTAAAAAAAATTTGCAACAGATAATCCATTAAATGGACTGAGGCTATTGGATGGTAAATTTCTTCAGGGCTAGGATCCTGTATTCAATCATCCTGGAACCCCTTCCACATTGTCCAGAGCAGTTCCTTGTTCTTACAGGTGGTCAGTTAAATTTCAGTGCATTAAATAATTGAGTTTTAGAAACAATTTCCTTCTAAAGAATCAGATTACTAATCATAGTCTTTGGGTTTTAGGTGGAGTGGTAATGAGGGAATTAAAATTAGCCATCTCCTGAAACTGGAGATCATTACGCTAAGTGAAACAAGCCCAACACAGAAAGACAAATATCATGTTTTCTCTCATATGTGGAAGTTTATAGAAAGAGCATACAAAATAGTGAAATAAAAAATATACATGCTTTGAAACATGGTACCTCATAAGTATGTACAATTCTTATGTATCCGTAAGAAATATGAAACTTTTCTTAATGAAAATATAGCCATCATCTATTATGTGCCAGGAAAACCAATAATTCTGTGATTTAATTCTGACTTTAATCCTTTAAGTTTGTTATTATGGTCATTCCCAGTCTCTAGGTTGAAGCTCAGAGAAGTAATTTGCCAATTAAGCAAAGCTGATTACCAATGGAGATGAGATTCAAGCTCATGTCAGTTTTAACTAAGATCCATGCAGGTGAGTGCAGGATCAAACACTCCCCATTCCCTTTTGAAAGAACAACAATGCACAGCATGGGCTAGAGGGAAAGCACTGGACCAAGAGGTTTTCTATCATGGCTTTGGCACAAACCTGTGTGGCCCCAGGCAAGTCATTTCCTTGTTTGGGGCTTTACCTTCTTGATCTGTAAATGGACCAAAACAACACCTTTCCAGAGCTATCAGGCTAACACTGATGGAACAGGCAAAGACAAACAGCTGAGGGATGGCAAAGGGGCTGGTAAACAAAAACCCATGGAGCAACCTTCCCAGAGGTCGGGGACTGATTTCTCATTCCACCAGCCCAGGAACAGAACAGCCTCATCTCAAGTGCCTTCTGCCCTGAAGCAAAGAGGGACTCACAGCCAGACTCTTCTAGTGTAGAGGAGGTCACAGGCTGGACCTCTTCCAGTGTCCACAGGCCTGCTTACCCTCAGGGAACCCTGTCACTCCTTCACAGCCCCAGGGTCCTGCATCTGCCCGTGACCAAGTCCACATGAGGTGCTAGGTACCTTATTAGAAAATCCCCCAGGTAAATGATGGTAGGCAGGGCTTAACTCACACCAGAATTTTCACCACCCAAGCCATATTCCTATCATTTATGTACAAAAATGAAAAAAAGAGCAGCACCATCTGAACTGCTAGGGCACCCTCAGAAGCGTCGGACAGCAGGGGGACTCAGCAGTTTTGTCCCGACTGTAAGACTGGCTGGTGCCAGAGCACACACACTCACAGCCCTTGCAAGGCTTAGCACCAGATAGAACTGCATGGGGGGGGGGGGGGGGCTTTTTATCAAGTGCCCCAAAAAGTGTGTCTACTCAGACAGAATCACAGAAATACAGAGAAGATGTACCAGCCTGGAATTCCAGGGGCCAAAAAAAAAATCCACAAGGGGAATGGATGGTGAACCTCATTATAATTTAGCTAGAGAGTATAATCACAGACCATAAACAATACCTTGTAGGTGGAAGGACTCAAAGGTACTTGCATCTCCCTAATATTTAGAGTCCCATATCCTGAGGTAGGAAGGGAGATGCAACACAGTGTCACCTCTACTGCTTTCATTACAGATCTTCCCAGCTTGTTTACCAAGAAGATAAAGGCATTTCCACTTTGTATTATGCTGGAAGAATCGATTAATTCTATATTTTCTCCTTACTGCTCTCTTCCCCTATTCCCAAATGAGTATAACTGTCTGGCTTTGTCAAATCTCAGGTTTGCTATGAAGAACACAAAAGGATAACATCCATAAAAAGAATTTATAAACTCTGAATGGGTAAAAGGATTAATGTTATCAAGGGGCCACAATGGCTGGATTGGTGTCAACCTCCTGCCCAACCCCTGGGCCCACCACTTGCTGAGAATGGGGAGCAGTGCTCCCTTCCAGATACACAGAGCATTGCAAGTGACTTGGGGGGACAGCATGATACCCATCACCTACTGCCACCACCTGTCACAACACATGTTCCCCCCCTACCCTGACAATCAACTCCCTCCCCATTGCCACAGCCCAGGATGGATGTCTAGTTTTGCTTTCTCAGGGAGAGGAGGTGGAGTTAGTGAACGAGTACCTGAAGATCAGGATTTGGATTCTTACTTCTGACACCTACCAGTTGTATGATCTTGATCAAGTCACCTGACTTGCCTTAAAGCAAATTTCCTCACACATCAAATGGGGTAATTATACACCACTATGCCCTCGAACTATGCAGAGTGTGTGAGCTCATAAGAAATAATGGGCATGTTAAGCACCATCTATATACAACATACTATTAGTAGCCACAACCGGACATTCAGAATTAACATATTCTTTCATAAAGTATCCATGTTAAGCTATGGTCCAAATAAGGAAAATGGTATAGATAAATCCATTGTTCATGGTCTTTGTGTGCCAGGGAGTAAGAACATGGCTTATATTCCTTTTGGATAACTACAGGGAAGAAAATCAAAATTACTATTACTACCTCACACTTTGAAAGCCTTTCAAAGTCTGAGATTATGTAGGAAGTAAAAGGTAGGACCTGGACTAAGCCCAATTCTTCAGCAGTCTGGTCTAGTGCTCTTTCTAACACAAAGGTAAGTGAAAGTGGTAGGAATGTTGACATGAAACATTTGGGTTCCACCCAACAAGGATCATGTGTCAAAGTTACCACTTCTGTTTATGGCACTCAAGCCAAATGAAGGATTGGCTCTGTCATCAAGTACTTTTAATTTTGCTGTTAAAACGAATTCCAACATTTTTGAAGGTATGCAAAAAAAAAAAAAAAGTGAGCTAACTCTTCATTTTAAAAAAATTTAGAAATTAAAATAAATTCTAATTTGGTTCACAATTTAGTAAAAAATGGATTCAATTTTTTAAAAGTGCTTATAAATATACACACATATGTAAATGTAGATGTATGTATATGTTTGAATATATTTTAAACTCGAGTTTCATATGTTAAGGCAGTTTAGTTTTTTAATCAAGATCCTATTTCTTCCAGGAGTCCAGTGGGATAAATTTTGAGACAGCAAGCAGAGAAAAGTTCTGTCCAGGAAGTGTATCTAAAATTAGATCCCGTAAGTTTAGGTTCCAAGTCAGAACTACCACTTAGGGCTGAGTGCCTCTTCCTTCCCTCAGATCCCTGACTTCTCTGGCCCCTTACCTTACTCTCTCCTCTTCAGTCTTCTTCAGAGCAGCGTCCCGCTGCAGAACCTTCATGATAGTCTCTTGTTCCTCCTCGGTCAGGAAGCTTAAGTCAATCATTTTGAAAAGTGTACACAAAAAATAACAGTAATGAGTAAAATTCTCAGGGCTAAATCAGTAGACTACAACCAGGAAGATTAGAAGATGCAAAAATGTCTTGTTCCGTTCTGCAAGAAGTCTTGTTTTGGCTCAGCAAAAGTTCTGGGCAGCTGATAGTAAAATCCAAAGTGCCCTTTCCCACGAGGAAGTAGTAGTTCATGGGACGATGCAGAGAACAGGCTCCCAGAAGGATACCGATGCCACATTCCTTGCCGGACTGGTCGCTTGTTCCTACAGCAGCATTCTTAGCACACTCCCTCCCTGAACCAGTCTTAAGGCTCTGTTTACTCTCTCTCCACCTTCGATGTCAACTTGATGAGAGGCAGGAGCACTGGAGCATCACCTACCTGGAGAATCATAAGACAGTAAACACCAGACAGTGAGGGGTAGTTCCTGTAAGCATTGCCATTATGATAAGGTTTCTAAATGACCATGTTAGTCTCTGAGATCAGAGAAACCTGTTCTGCTGGCTTCCTAAGCAAATGGTCATGAAACACGCTTCTACCCCATTCCAGACTGCCAAGATGGAGAGCACACAAAAATGTCTGTCAATGTTTAACAATCCACCTGAAAGAAAGATGACTGTAAAAATGAACTGGTTCTTTCTCTCCGCAAACTCCTGGGACACTAAAAAGTCATGTGATTCCAGTTATCAAAATATTGTAGATAAGAAAAATTGTAAATGCTCATCTCTTCACAAATAGGAACATTCCACTGGAGTATCCGGCTCTTTAATGACTGTATTAGGGAGAGATAGTTTACAGAACAACAGCAGCTGTTATTGTTTACACAGTCACACCTCTAACCTTTCTTGGGGTTGGAGAACCTACCAAGTTTGTCTCCATTTCTGAGGGGAAAGAGCTTTTACTAGTGTGTATTTACTGGAAAGAAAGGGAGAGAATTTCAGAACATACCACCATCCAAAGGGAGCACGTTTGAATAGAAACATGTGTCAGAATCCTGATCTTTTTGAGATATTTTAAACACACATGTAATAAGGTGAGCCCTAAAGAATGCCACGGCCAGACAGGACTTCAGAAGCTGGAACCTTTTTAACAAGTGCAGTGCTGCATATAGAGTGGATATTAAAATTCACACGTCAGGTGGGCATTGGATACAGTGGTTAAGCCACCACTTGGGATGCCTGCAGCCCATAGCAGAGTGTCTGGGTTTGAGTCCCTGCTCTGCTGTCTCCATTCCAGCTTCCTGCTAACGCACACTCTGGGAGGCAGCAGGTGAGAGCTCAAGGAGCAGCGTCCCTGCCATCCATGTGGGAGACTCAGATTGAGTTCCCTGGCCCCTGTCTTTAGCCTGGCTGTTGTGGCTATCTGAGAGAGTGAACCAGTAGATGGGAGAGTTCTGTCTCTGTCTCTGCTTTTCACAAAGAAAAAAAATGCTTTTCTTCATAAAAAAATAAAAGCCGAGGGAGCAGGAAAGGGGAGGGTAGCGGGTGGGAGGGAAGTTATGGGGGGGGGGAGCCATTGTAATCCATAAGCTGTACTTTGGAAATTTATATTCTTTAAATAAAAGCTTTATAAAAAAAAAGCCATCTATTTAGTAAATTTTTAAAGCAGCCCTACCAAAGAATACAGTAGAATGTGTATACTAGTAAGTGAATAATTTATATGGATAAATCCCTTATAAAACAGAACTATTTGGAAGTACTCCCTCTACTACCTGCTAGCTATAAGCCATCAGGCAAGTCATTGCAAATCTGAGCTTCAGTTTTCTCATTTGTACTACTTCACATTATGAGTTTCTTCATGGACTGTAAGGATTCAATCGAATGATGAATGTAAAATGTATTAATTATGTTATATGTGTTATGAAACTAATAATGATTATAACATATATGTTGCATCCTGTACCAAACTTAACTACTAAAAATATCTCCTAGCTTCCTTTTTGAGTTCATACTTTTGGTCTGTCCAGCTGAATAAGAATGGAGTTGGTTATATATTTTCTTTTTCTCTTTCATATTATATCTCTTTCTGATCTTCCCATTAAGTTTAGACTTCATAGACTGGTATTCTGATGACCTTTGCTTTATCTTCTTGTACTTCTTTGTATATTGTTACTATTCAAATAAATTTTAAGACAGTATTCCATTATCTTTATAAAATTTGCATATACATATGTATGCTATTGTCTACATGTTCATTTTTAAACATTTTATTTAAGTTATTCAAATTTCATGTATTTCATATATACAGATTTAGGAACATAATGATACCATCCCCCCTTCCTGCCCATGCTCCAATACTTCTTTCTCCTCCCTCTCAGATTCTCACTCTTAATTTTTACCAAGATCTATTTTCAATATACTTAATGATCATATAGTAAGAGTTCAACAAATAGTATGAAAACAAAACAAAACAAACAAACTCACAAAGAAACACTGTTCCTCAAGGGAAGAGACAAGAACTGTAAACAAGCTTGAAAACTAATCATTTGGCCAGCGCTGTGGCTCACTTGGTTAATCCTCCACCTGTGGCACTGGCATCCCATATGGGTGCCAGGTTCTCGTCCTGGTTGCCACTCTTCCAGTCCAGCTCTCTGCTGTGGCCCGGGAAGGCAGAGGAGAATGGCTCAAGTGCTTGAGCTCCTGCACCCACATGGGAGACCAGGAGGAAGCACCTGGCTTCTGGTTTTGGATTGGCGAAGGTCCCGCTGTAGCAGCCATTTGGGGGGTAAACCAATGGAAGGAAGACCTTTCTCTCTCTGTCTCTCTCTCTCTCAGTCTAACTCTATCTGTCAAATAAATAAAAAAGAAAAGAAAACTAATCATTCTTCAAGACAAAGTTATCACCTCCTGGATCCATTTCCTTACTTCCACACCCAGGGTGAAATGCTGTGGTAGATTCAATCATTGTTTCTAAGTACCCACTGCCTCCCTTTATCAGAACTATATAGAACCATGTTCCCTCCAGAGTGAGCAGGGCATTCATCCCTACCCTTCTGATATTGACAGTGGCCTGTGACCTGTCCTGGCCAATGAAAGGAGAGCAAATGTAATGTATGCACAGGCTATCCATGTGCTTGTGTGGTTTGATATGACTGTTTGTACTCCTGACATGTGCCATGAGAATGACTTGCCCTGGATTTCCACGGCCTCTCCATTCTGGATTCCAGAAAGAGAGATACAAGAACACACCTGAATCAGACCTTTGGAAACAAGGCCACCCCAGCTGGCTTATAGAAAGCAAGAAATATGGGCTGGCACTACGTGTAGTAAGGTAAGCCTCTGCCTGCAGCCCCAGCATCCCTGGTGCACTGATTCATGTTCCAGCTGCTCTTCTTCCAATCCAGCTCTCTGCTGAAGGCCTGGTAAAGCAGTGCAAAATGGCCCAAGTTCTTGGGCCCCTGCACCCATGTGGGAGACCCAGAAGAGGTTTCTGGCTCCTGGCTTCAGATCAGCTCAGCTCTGGTCATTGCAGCCATTCGGGGAGTGAACTAGCAGATGGAAGACCTTTCTCTGTCTCTTCTTCTCTCTGTCTGTAAACCTACCTTTCAAATAAATAAATAAATCTTTAAAAAAAAGAAAACAAAAAATAAACATTGATCATTGGAAGTCACTGAGGCTTAAATGTTGTTATACAACACTTTCATAATAGGAACTTGACCAATGTAAAAGCTTTCTCTTCTGAATTGAAAATGAATCTGGATGTGAATGAAAGGGGAGAGGGAGTGGGTAAGGGGGGAGGGTAGCGGGGGGGAGGGAAGGTATGGGTGGGGAAGCCATTGTAATCCACAAGTTGTACCTTGGAAATTTATATTCTAAATAAAAGTCAAAAAAAAAAAAAAGCTTTCTCTTCCATACACAAGTCTACTGCTCTAATTGTCTTTTCTTCATCTCTTTTACTTGACTGCAAGTTTCTGAATATGAAGAAATAAGTGAATGAGTAAATGAGTGAAGAAACTAGTCAAAATACACACCATCACCAGGAGATGGTTATCTCAATTCTTCCCTTTCTTTCTTGCATGGTAACTTCCTAAGACCTCGAAGGCTGGCAAGGAAATGGATTTGGGCCATATTCTGGGAACTGTATTTCCAATGAGGTTCAATGGGAGATTGTTTTTTATTTTTTAAGATTTATTTATTTATTTAAAAATTTGTTTTATTTATTTGAAAGTCAGAGTTACGGAGAGAGAGGTAGAGACAGAGAGAGAGGTCTTCCATCTGCTGGTTCACTCCCCAAATGGCCAGAAACGCCAGAGCTGAGCCAATCAGAAGCCAGGAGCCAGAAGCCTCTGCTGGGTCTCTTATATGGGTGCAGGGGCCCATGGACTTGGGTGATCCTCTGCTGCCTTCCCAGGTGCACTAGCAAGGGGCTGGATCAGAAGTGGTGCAGCCCACACTCAAACCGGCACCTATATGGGATACCAGTGCTGCAGGCCAGGGCTTTAACCCACTGTGCCACAGCATTGCCCCTATTTAAGATTTACTTTGGCCGGCGCCGTGGCTCAACAGGCTAATCCTCCGCCTTGCGGCGCCGGCACACCGGGTTCTAGTCCCGGTCGGGGCACCGGATTCTGTCCCGGTTGCCCCTCTTCCAGGTCAGCCCTCTGCTGTGGCCCGGGAGTGCAGTGGAGGATGGCCCAGGTGCTTGGGCCCTGCACCCCATGGGGAGACCAGGAAAAGCACCTGGCTCCTGGCTCCTGCCATTGGACGAGCGCGGTGCGCCGGCCGCAGCGCGCCGACCGCGGCGGCCATTGGAGGGTGAACCAACGGCAAAAGGAAGACCTTTCTCTCTGTCTCTCTCTCTCACTGTCCACTCTGCCTGTAAAAAAAAAAAAAAAAAAAAAAAAAAAAGATTTACTTTACTTGAAAGGTAGAGTTACATAGAGAGAGAGAGGGAGACACAGAGATAGAAAGGTCGTCCATCAGCTGGTTCACTCCCCAAATGGCCTTAGTGACCAGGTCTGGGCCAGGCCAAAGCCAGGAGCCAGGAGCTTCTTTCAGGTCTCCCATGTGGGTGCAGGGGCCCAAGCACTTGGCCATCTTCCATCACTTTCCTAGACTTATTAGCAGGGAGCTGGATTGGAAGTGGAGCAGCTGGGACCATAAGAGATGTCGGTTCTATGGGTGGAGTTTTAACCACAATGATAGCCCCTTATTTCTTTGAAAGTCACAGAGAAAGAGAGAGAGAAAGAGATCTTCTATCCACTGGTTCACTCCCCAAATGGCCTCAATAGCTGAGGCTGGGCCAGGCAAAGCCAGGAGCCAGGAGCTTCATTGGGGTCTCCCACATGAGTGACAGAGGTCCAGGCACTTGGGCCATCAGGGAGCTAGATTGGAAGTGGAGTCACCAGGACTTGAACTGGTGCCCAGCTCAAGCTGCTTTACCTACTATGCCACAGCACCAGCCCAGGAGATTGTACTTAAATTCAAGATAGGACTGGAAGGGTATAAAGACAAAACAAAACAAACCTTACATGGCCAGTATTAGTAACTGGCAGAGCTGCTGAAAGGGAAATGTTGGTTTCTACACCTTTAAGAAGTACAAGCTACCAGTGCTTCTGTATAAATTTCCAAGGGTTAAAAATTCTCTCTTAAAGTAGGTTATTATTGACAAAGAGCAGTGTTCTTATTTTCTAGACAAAGGAGGAAAGGGCTGGAACCTTTTCCTCCTAGTTGGGTACCAGGAGTCACTACTCCATTATTTTGCAAGAGTCCTCAGGGGGCAATCAAGACTTCAGTCGCAGGTGCTCACCCAACTCTCAATATCCTGTGCCATATCTAACATGGGACCCAACAGAATAGTTCATTCATGCATTCGCCAAATATTTAGTAAGAGCCTGGCACTGGCAATGCAGTGATGAGTAAAACACACACACACACACACACACACACACACACACACACACACTCCAGCATTTATACCTTTGTAGAGTTTGCATATTACAGGGAATAGATAATGATAAAACTAAATGATCAAAAGCATGGAAAAATGGGAAAGCAGTAGAAGATGCCCCAAGACCTTGGGCACCTGCACCCACATGACCTAGAAGCTCCTGACTCCTGGCTTTGGATTGGCACAGCTCTGGCCATTGTGGCCATTTGGGGAATGAACCAGCAGATAGAAGACCTTTCTCTCTCTCTCTCTCTCTCTCTCTCTCTTTTCTCTCTCTCTCTCTCTCTGTGTCTGCCTCTCTGTAACTCTGCCTTTCAAATAAAATAAGTAAGTCTTTTAAAAATTATTGAAATTTAATTAAATTACATAACAGGTTGGAAGAAGATCAGACCTATGGAGGAACATGAAGCAGAGAGGAAGCAGAAAAATGATGTGGGCAAAAGGAGGGAGTCGGGGTTTTACAGACAGTGGTTAGGGTAGGTCTCAGTGAGGAGATAACACCTGAACAAAAACCTGAGAGATAAGGAAAGCAGCCATGCAGACATCAGGAAGTCCTGAGAGGGAGTGTTTCTTACTGTTCAAGAACCACCAAGGAGGCCCGTGCTGGAACAGCAACATGCACTAGGGAAACAGGAGAGAGAAGGTCAGGAAGGAAGTGAATCAGACTGTATTTGGCTTTGTTAAGAACTGTGAAGTTTCTGGCTTTTTCCTGGGAGATGGAGGAGCATCAATGAAGCATAGAAAAAAAGAAAAGGGAATAAACACTTACTGGGTACCTCCTACATGCCTGGCACTTTATATTCATCATCTTACAGAAGTCTCATAAAGACACCACGAGGGAGGTTCTATTTCTGGGTTTTTCAAATGAGGAGAGTAAGGCTCAGAAAGGTACTTACCACCAAACTTTTGTGTGGTGGGACCAGCATTTGTTAATGGTTTTGTTACAATAAACTACCCTGAAGTTGACATCTCATGTAATTCTCCCCTTCCAGATTCCTCCAACCACAGGCAGAACAAAACTTCTGTCTGTGGACCCTCACTCTCTGCTTAAGTATAAACGAATCATCAGCTTGCAGCTGGCAGTCTGCTTGAAGGCATTTTCAGTGCTACTGGTGAGGGGTGAATTTTGTCTTCTGTAGTATCTCGCATTCTCACGTGAGAGCCTCTCAATAATCTTTATACAAAGGGGAGAGTGGGAGTAAATATACCTGTATTCAAAGGACTATTGATGTGTACACAGGAATAGCTCTTGCGTCAATCAAGAAGTTTTCCTTGGGTTCAGCCCTGCCATCTAGTCTCTAAATGCTGCTGAATAAGTTTTCTAAACTCAGACCTGACAAAGCCACATTTACAGGCTTAAAATGCTTCAGTAGCTTCCCCTTACCCATTGGATAAAGCTTGGAAACATTAGAGAGGTAGCTCCCATCTGCTAGCTCACTTCCCAAACACCCACAGTGGCCAGAGCTGGGAACTCAATCCACATCTCCCACGTGGATGGCATGAACCAATTACTTGAGCCATTTGTGCTGCCTCCCATGGTCTGCATTAGCAGAAAGCTGGTCAGGAGGCAGAGTTGGGAATCATACTGAGATATTACAGTGTGGGACACACGAGTCTTAACTGGTGTCTTAATGGATGGATCAAATGGCCACCCCACACAAAGCTTGAAATTTTTAATGTTGCCTGGAGGACTCGACACAAACTACAACCTATTTTCTTTTCCCAGCTCTTATCCTTAGGCTCCAGCCATTCTGAATGTTTCCAGCTCTTTCTGCCTTCATGTTTTTGCATATGCAATTCCTTCCTGCTGAAACTACCTTTCCTAGTTAATACCTTTTGAGTCTCAAGTTGCATGTCACTTGTTGCACAGAAATCCGCCTAACTCAGGGGCAGCTTAGGTGCCCCTCCTGTGTGCTCCATTACCAACTGGCTTCCTCGCTCACGTTATTTATCACACCATCTCAAGCTCCTGTCTATTCATATTTGTTCTCCACTAGCTTACGAACAAAGCCTGGATCTATGAACACTGCATGTTCCCAGCACCTCACACTACACCTTGAGTCTATTAGACATCCAAGTATTTGTGGAAAAGATAAAGAAATGAAATTTGAAAGGATCGAGATTCTACTTCCACCTTAACATGAACCTGACTCTAGGGCTCATAATTGAAAAATTTAGTCTGTTATTTACTGGGTCCCAGTTTCCCGTCCTCCGTATGATTGTATGGTTTGAATAAGTGACATGACTTCTCTAAGTCTTACTTCATGCATGAATATATTCCCTTCCTTACAGAGGCTATTGTGAAGCTCTGGTACAATTCAGGACACTGTAGAGAACAATATGGAATAATGAGCAGCAGTAGGAACAGCAGTGCAAAAGGAAAATTTGAGGGCTCCAGATGTGGACTGTCCATAATTCATATTTTCTATGTGGGAGCCCTGCCATGTTATGTCTATGAGCCAAAACTCTTGTCAATTGCCCAAAAGTTAAGCCAAAGAGAAACCATGATTCCAAACAGTTGGTGACTGCCTTTGATTGCAGCTAAAATAAGAGCAGTATGTAGCCATAATCCTAGTCATCTTGCCTAACCAAACCCTGCTTAACTCCCTGTTGACAACAGAAATTTCCCAAAAGGCTCAACTGTAAGGAGGAGCCCTGATAACATTTTCTCCTTTCAAAGAGAGCTGTTGAACCAAAAGCCTACAGACCTCATGGAAGGGGAGGAAACATTACATAAGCAGTGACTCTCACATGATAAGGTTTTCAGAAAAGAAGCAAATTGTTCTGACAGTCCCATGATACGAAGAATGAAGACTTGAAAGAGAAATCTGGGCAGCAGCAGGACAGCAGGAACAAATACACTTAAGTAGGGGAGAACGGTGCTGGGGGTGGGAGGCCCAGATCAGTGAAAAGGCAGTAACTCAGAATTCATCCATGCCTTGCATACTTCCTCAATCAAAAGATGAATGGAATACTCCACAGATGGTCCTGGAGAAGCTGAGGTGGAACAAGCTGAATGTGGCAATCAGAGAATCTTTGCTCACCTACCTCTTTCCTCCTGATTATACTGCACTGGTGGTCACTGGACCACCAGGCCCTGCTGCCAGGACACCCATGCCCAAAGCTGCTATTGTCTTCCTAGGCTGCTCTGCTTCTCAGGCTAACTTTGCACTGTGGTTGCTCGTGCTCCTAAGTTTCATGTACTGACTGTATTTTGCCCCCACTCTATCAATATCTCCCTTTCATATAATAACATCAAAGGAAAACAAATTCCATGCTCTCTGTGACTCCTCTGTGCTGAGAGGAAGATAAACCTATACCTCCCCTCAACTATCCCTCACATGATGTTTTCTAAGCCTGTCATGATCTTGATCATTTTTCTCTGGGTTGAAAAATGAGCAGATAATGCTGAGTGCTTTATCTATACATATGATCTCAGTTAATCAGCCTAACCACACAAGGAGGTGGGCATTCTCCATGTTATACAGATGAGAATACGGGGACTGAGGAATTAAGTGACCTGCCTAAGGCGCCTCAACCAGAATGTGATTTAAGATTCTTAGGTGGGGCCAGTGCTTTGGTGCAGTGGGTAAAGCCACTGCCTGCAGTATTGGCATCCCATCTGGGTGCCTGTTCAAGTCCCAGCTGCTCCATTTCTGATCCAGCTCTGTTATGGCCTAGGAAAGCAAGAAAGGCCAAGTCCTTGGGCCCCTGCACCTGTGTGGGAGACCCAGAGGAAGCTCCTGGCTCCTGGATTTGGATTGGCCCAGCTCTGACGGTTGCGGCCATCTAAGGAGTGAACCAGCAGATGGAAGACACCTCTCTCTCTCTCTCTCTGTCTTTGCCTCTCTGTAACTTTGCCTTTCAAATAAATAAATAAATCTTTTAAAAAACTTCTAATAATTCTAAGTGTTTGACTACATCATCACTCTCCTTTTTCCTCAGAGAACACACAGAGCAAAGATGAGACGAGAACCCAGGTTCTCACTTTCAGCCCAATTCTCTTTGCTCTTCCTCCCTCTGTATAGTCCACTTTCTTCTTTGTCACTTCCCATGGACAATATGAGTTGGTTCTCAAAGTGTGGCATGCTCTTCTGTGCATAACTCATTAGGAACAGGAAAGTGACAGGGCCCCTTCGGTATCTTTTATGGCTAGACATAGAAAAAAGAACAAGCATGGGATAAAGAAGGCAAAAAGGCACCTCTGTCAACATTGCTTCATTGAATGGTATAGACCCCCTGGGACCAGAAATTATTACTGAGAGAACCACTTTATATGTTTAAACCCAATCAGGATGATTTGGCATGTACTTTCACAGAGATGTGTTTACATGAAAAGCAAACTTTGCCCATGCACTGTGGGAAAACAATGTGTCATGAATATATTCTTATTTTTTCACAGTCAAGGCTTTCAACACTCTATTTAAAATATGTAAAAACAGTTCGGCACATGCCCCTAATGGTAGAGTTAGAAACGTGCCAGGGGATTCCAATTCAACCCCATCGAGGTGCCATGTATCAATGCTATCTCACTAGTCAAAGTGATCAGTTTCAGGTCATAATTGATCATAATGATAGGTTTAAGAGTCAAAGGGATCACATAAACAAGACTAGTGTCTGCTAATACTAACTGATAGAATTAAAAAGGATCCAACATGGGAAGCAGGATACACAGCAGACTCATAGAATAGCAGATGTCCTAAACAGCACTCTGGCCTCAGAATCAGCCCTTAAGGCATTCAGATCTGGCTGAAGAGCCCATGAGAGTATTTCAGGCATGGAAAGCCAGGACATTCTGGCAAAAAAAAAATTACCTAAATGAAATATCTCTGTGAGTGAGATCTCAGTGGAAAAAACGGGCCATCAAAGAAGGAGGTACCTTTCTCTGAAGGGAGGATAGAACTTCCACTTTGATTATGGCTTTGTCTAAATAAGGTCAGAGTTTGTGAACTCAAGAGGCTTCCATAGCCTTGGCAACTCATGACAAGAGCCATAAACAAGAGTGTCAATTGTTAAATCAACAACAGGAGTCACTGTGCACTTACTCCCCATGTAGGATCTCTGTCCTTAATGTGTTGTACTATGTGAATTAATGGTATAACTAGTACTCAAACAGTACTTTATACTTTGTGTTTCTGTGAGGGTGCAAACTGTTGAAATCTTTACTTAGTATATACTAAATTGATTTTCTGTATATAAAGATAATTGGAAATGAATCTTGATATGAATGGGATGGGAGAAGGAGTGGGAGAGGGGATGGTTGCAGGTGGGAAGAAGGTTATGTGGGGAAAAAGCCGCTATAATCCAAAAGTTGTAGTTTGGAAATTTATATTTATTAAAGTTAATAAAAATATGTAAAAACATTTGAACTAGTGTGTGTCCTAAATTGGACTTTTTGACAATAAAAATTTTCTTGTGACAAGTTCAATATAGCCTCTCCAAAAATATTAGCTGAGGCTCAGACGTTTGGTGCAGTAATTAAGGTGCTGCATGGGACATCCATATCCCATGTCAGAGTGCCAGGATTTGAGTCCCAGTTCCACTTTTAATCTAGCTTCCTGGTAATGAGCACCCTGGGAGGCAGCAAGTAATACCTCAAGTACTTGAA
The DNA here is from genome assembly GCA_949820135.1 of Sylvilagus floridanus. Classification (NCBI taxonomy): domain Eukaryota; kingdom Metazoa; phylum Chordata; class Mammalia; order Lagomorpha; family Leporidae; genus Sylvilagus; species Sylvilagus floridanus. Next base: position 52,079,373 of record OX463224.1, on the reverse strand, counting down.
TCCCTGACACCTATGTGGGAGAACCAGATGAAGTTACAGGTTTCTGGTTTGGGTATGGCTGTTGAGGGCATTTGAGAATGAATCAGTAGCTCTCTCGCTCGCTCACTCTCTCACTGTCACTCTGCCTTTCAAATAAAATGTATTAAAAATTTTAACTAAGGGGCAGCAGGTTATACCTCCATTTGCAATGCTGGCATCTTATATCTCAGTGCTGGTTTGAGACACAGCTGCTCTACTTCCAATCCAGCTCCTTGCTAAAGTGCCTAGGAAAGCCACAGATGATGGTCCAAGTACTTGAGCCCCTGCCACCCACTCAGGAGACCCAGATGGAATTCCAGGTTCTTGACTTCAGGCTCCTTAGCCATAGCTTTTGTGGCCATTTGGGGAGTAAGCCATTAGATTACAGATCTCGATCTCTCTCCCTCTCTCCCTTCCTCCCTCTTTTTCTCCCTCCCTCCCTCTCCCTTCCTCTCCCTCTCAAATAACAAATTTATTTTCTAATTTAGCTTAATAACTAAAATAAGCAAATGAAATGAATTTATGAAGAAGTGAACAAAAGCTACAGAGAGAACAAAAAAAGAATAGTTTGCTACTCAACAATATGTTTTAGCTTCTATAGAGGAACAAAGGAAAATTCAAAAGTGGCAGTCATCTTCAAGATAAGAAATCTTCATTTTTGCAAAGATTCTTCTAAAAATGAAAGTCATTTTTATGTTTTGTTCATTTCCTCTAGCTCCAGGCCAATGTAATCAGCAGTGAACATCTCCTTGAAACTGGCTTGGTGACCTCCAACTAAGAACAAAGGAGAGGAAGAAAGACCATTTGTACAAATATGCAACAGTTACTTCTACTCCCTAATCTCATATTCAAATTTAAGGATAATATCCTTGGATTTCTGAAAAGTTTATCTCTGCTATTCCTTGGCCTCAAGTTTAAATTTACAGTCCCTTTAGGAATCAAATATTTCAACCAATCTTCAACCAAGAGCAACTAACTCTCACAGAAGCACTATGTTAAATACTAATAAAGGAAGCACAAAACAAGTGTCAGGAGAGTCACAAGGATTTGAGAGGAAGACAAAATCAGATGTACCTTGAAGGCTAAACTAGAAAATGGAATGGGCATTTTGTGCAAGAGCCCTGGTCATAGAACCACAGAAGGTGTTCAAAAAAGAAGGCTAGGCACCAGAGGGTAGGGTATAAACAGGGGAATGGTGATGAGGGTCAGATCCTGAGGGACTTGAAATGTCAACAGAGAATTTGAAGCCGAACTTTTCACACCTTTCAGGCTTGATAAATATGCTACTACCATTCTTTTTTTTTTTTTTAATTATTTATTTACTTGAGAGGCAGAGTTATAGACAGAGAGGGAGAGAAAGGTCTTCCATTCACTGGTTCACTACCCAAATGTCCGCAGTGGCTGGAGCTGGGCCCATCTGAAGCCAGAAGCCAGGAGCCTCCTCCGGTCTCCCACATGGGTGCAGGGGCCCAAGCACCAGGGCCATCTCATACCACCCCAGGCCATCAGCAAGGAGCTATATCGGAAGAGGAGCAGCCAGGACTCACGCTGGCACCCATATGGGATGCCAGCACTGCAGGCAGATATTTTAACCTACTGTGCCACAGGCTGCTAAAATTTGTTTTAAAGATTTATTTATGTATTTGAAAGTCAGAGTTACAGAGAGAGAAGTAGGGGGAGGAAAGAGAGGTACAGAGAGAGATCTTCCATCTGTTGGTTTACTCCCTAGATGGCCACAATGGCCAGGGATGGGCCAGGCTGAAGCTAGGAGCCAGGAGCATCTTCTGGGCCTCCTATATGAGTAGCAGGGGCCCAAGAACTTGAGTGATCTGCTGCTGCTTTTCTCAGGCCTGGACTTGAAGTGGAGCAGCCAGGACACAAACCAGCACCAATATGCGATGCTGGCATCACAGGTGGTGGCTTTACTCATTATGCCACAGCACCAGTCCCTACAAACATTCTTTTAATCTATATTTACTTGGTATATTAAGATTCCAAGTGATAAAACAGTGAAGAAAGAAAGGAGCTAGGGAAATGGGTAGCTGGAAGTTCATTTTAAACCACACCCTAATCCCCTACTCCCACAGGTAGGCTAAAATTTCAAATCAAGTCTGGAAAAAGGGGGGCTGGCGCTATAATGCAGCAGGTTAAAGCCCCAGCCTGCGGCACTGGCATCCCATATAGGTGCCGGTTCGAATCCTGGCTGCTCTACTTCCGATCCAGCTCTCTGCTATGGCCTGGGAGCAGTGGAAGATGGCCCAAGTCCTTGGGCCCCTGCACCCATGTGGGTGACCCAGAGGAAGCTCCTGGCTCCTGGCTTCAGCTCAACTCAGATCTGGCCACTGTGGTTATCTGGGGAGTGAGCCAGCAGATGGAAGACCTTTCTCTCTCTGGCTCTACTTCTCTCTGTAACTCTGTCTTTCAAATAAATAAAATTAATCTTTTAAAAAAAGTCTAGAAAAGGGATGACTTTCCCTTGACAACAAACCAATAAGGAACTGTGTTTTAAAGGTTCATATGACATTGCACGGAGCTGCTATGAAAGCCCACACATTCATGGGTAGTTTTTTTAAAAAGCCATATTTATTCATTCATTCATTTGAAAGAAAGAGAGAGAGAATAGATCTTTAATATCCTGGTTAACTCCCCAAATGCCCACATCAGAAAGGGCAAGACCAGGCCAGAGCCAGGAGCCAGGAGCCAGGAACTTCATCTGGGTCTCCAATGTGGTTGGCAGGGACCCAAGTACTTGGGCCATCATCTACTGCTCTCCCAGACACATTAGCAAGGAGCTGGATTGGAAGGGTAATGTAGCCAGGACTGGAACCAGGAATTTCAATATGGAATTGGGTTTTCCAAGCAACAGTTTAACCCACTATACCACAACACCCACCAGAGACTGCTATCACTTTAATCATATTTATAATTGTTCCAATAAAACAGTGGTATTTGCTGATCAGCAGCAAATTCCCAGACATTGCTCAAGATCTACTGGAAAATCTTCAGGGTTGATGTTTAGGAATCTCTGATTTCTAAAACGTCCCCTCATGTTGTGTGGATGTTTGGCCAGGTCTGAGAATCTGCAATTATAAAAGATTCTCAATAGGTCAGAAACGGCTGATGACTGGCTAAAGAGCACAGCAAGTAGTCAAAATTAAACATGTTCATTTATATATAAATTGCTTTTCAGCTATGACAAGAACAAACACAAAAACTGAACAGCTGAATCAGAGTCATAACTAGTTCTTTTGTGCAGATAAGGAAACAGACCATAAAGGGCTAGACCAATTGCTTAAGGGTCACACAGCTGACTAATGTTAGAGCAAGGATATCCAGAGAAGACTTCTTTTGTCTCCCAGAACATATACAATTTCAAGGTCAATAAGGATTTACAAATGGGCTAATTAATGGATTGGAGTGCATTTCACAGCATTCCTAAAGCCAGCAGGCTAACAGAAGGAATTACACATGAATTCTAGATTTAATTATTTTCTAGGTTTGAAATTCAGAGAAAAGGAGTGGAGGAGCCAGCTGATTTATTAACTAGGCTGCAATTAAACCCAGGATCATAAAGTTAACTGAACTGTAACCATCACCAGCTCAGACTTTACAAGGACTCCAGAAAGCTGTGCTCCTTTTTGGTGTAATTGTACATTCCTACCCCATCTGGGAATAAGGGGCTCTCTCCAAATGTACTAACTCAGGGGTTTCAAAAAACATTAGCACCACCTGAAAAGCTGCTCTAAAAAAGCCAATGCCCAGGCTCCACCCTTTACTTTCCCCCAGTGATCTTCATTTAACTGGTCTGGGGTGAGATCCCCCCTTTTCCCTCCAACTAGAATAGCTTTCAAAGGTACCCCAGCGATTGTAATGTGTAGCCAGAATTGAGACCACTGAACCAACTTGTCCTCTCCCCCTACAGACCCATAATCAAGTCCAGGACCTGGGGATGAAGTCAGCCAAGTACCCATGGCAGAAAGTACAAGGAGGCAAGTCACTGAGCTCAGTGTCCCACACCTGCAGCACCCTAAGAATGAATACTTCCTTCATAGTGGAGGCACAAATCTAAGTAGCAGTGCACTAACCAGGTGCTGCAAGTGCAGCATCAGCACTGGCATGACCTTGTCTCCAAAGGTTTTGTGCCACAGGCACCTTATTTGCTTTTCCCTATTCCTGTATCTCCTCAGATACATCTAGTCAGGGCATTAATTATCTCATCAAAGATACATCAAGTTCTTGCTATATGTCCAAGGTCTTCTTTTGATCTCCATCCTCTAAAACAGGGGTGGGGAACATCCAGCACGTGGGTCATAGAAGTCCTGCAAAATCATTTGGTCTGGCCCTGCCAAGGCAACTGCAGGTGGGACTTGAAATTCAATACATCTATAGCAGGCTAATTTTTAAGCTGATGATTTTGTATGGGCTATGAATGATACTATAAATATCCAAATGGCCCTTGGCAGGAAAAAGGTTCCCCACCCTCTGTGAGAGACTTATTTGAAAGTAGCACATGTGAATAATTAAACACATCCATTTTCTACAACCCTGACATAAGAGGCTGCTGTGACATGGAATGCGTTGGTTTTAGAGTCAAAAGATAACTGGAAGGGGGTGGGTCATTTATTAATTCTTTGGCAGTTCCCCTAAGGACTCTGGGTTTATTTCTTGGTCTATACCAAGAAGCAGCAAAACCGACCTCACAGGGTGACTGTGAGGATGACATTAGGTTGTAAGAAAATCAATGACCTGGGACACAGTGAGTGTTTCATATGCATCAGCCAACCACCTTTCCAGACCACCTTATGGAGGGAATATATTGCTGCTGCCTTCTCTATTTACCTCAATGGATTATCTCCCATTCAATAATTACAACCCCATTTTATGAGGGAGTCAAAATCTTGGTTTCTGCAAGAAATCTCCTGTCCCACCATACCACAGGGGTCTTTGAGTGGATTAAAAAAAAAAAAACCCTAAATTTGGAATAGGTATCAGAGGTAGAGAGGTTGTGTGGGGAGGATGCCATTCTTACATTATCAAAAATTCTTCTAAATCCTCTTATCTTTGACCTTGACCTCTGCTTTAAAAAACCAAGAGTTTGACATCTCGCTTTCTGGTTCTGCATTAACAGCCCTCCTCTAATTTGGCTTCCACAAGCAGTGGGGTAAGAGGTGTTTCTATAATGCATCACCAAAACCTAACATGGTACTTGACATACCAGGTGCCTCATTTATTGGAAAAATAAAGTGGAGGGAGGAAGGAAGGAAGGAAGGAAGGGAGGGAGGGAGGGGGAGAGAGGGAGAGAGGGAGAGAGGGAGAGAGGGAGAGAGGGAGAGAGGGAGAGAGGGAGAGAGGGAGAGAGGGAGAGAGGGAGAGAGGGAGAGGGAGAGGGAGAGGGAGAGGGAGAGGGAAGAGGGAGGGGGAGGGGGAGGGGGAGAGGGAGAGGGAGGGGAGAGGGAGAGGGAGAGGGAGAGGGAGAGGGAGGGGGAGAGAGAATAGGGATCAGAGGGGAAAAGCAAGATAATTCAACAGGTAAAGCCAAAAATGGTTACAAGGGTGGTATAAAAAAAAGTTTGACAAGGCATATTCCATAAATGTATTTTTTAATCTCTCCTCCAAAGATGTTCACACTCTGTCCCTGGAACCTGTGATAATGTCACCTTACACAGTAAAAGGAACTCTGAGGATATAATTAGGGATCATGACATGAAAAGATTTCGTCAGACTATCTACAGAAGACCAGTGTCATCACAAGGGTCCTAATAAGAAGGAAGCAGCACAGTCAGAAAGAGATGGGAGCTACGAGGATGAAAACAGATGAGGATCTGTTTTGAATACGGAGGAAGGGGACATGAGCCAAGGCTTTCCCCCTAGGGCCTCCAGAAGGAACTCAGCCCTGCTGACCTTTTGGTTTGACTTTAGCCTGAAAGGCCCGCTCAGACTTCTGACTTCTGAAACTATAAGATAATAGATTTATGTTTAGAACTAGAATTGTTAGCATAGTAATGGGAAAATACAGTGCAGTGCTGTGGCATAGAAAGTGAAGCCTCTGCCTGCAATGATGGCATCCCATATGGGCATCAGTTCAACTCCTGGCTGCTCCACTTCTCATCCAGCTCCCTGATGATGTGCCTGGGAAAGCAGCAGAGGATGGCCCAAGCACTTGGGTCCCTATACCCACGTGGGAGACCTGGAAGAAACTCCTTGCTCCTGGCTTCAGCCAGGCCTAGCCTCTGCCATTGCGGCCATTTGGGGATTGAACCACCGGATGGAAGATGTTTCTTTCTCTAACTCTGCCTTTGAAATGAATAAATAAATCTTTTTAAAAAGAGTAATAGGAAAATAATACATTGCCTGAGGACAGACAGTGCTTCATATTCATCCTTTAATCCACAACTTGCTGCCTGGAGCCCTGTTAACTACATACATCCTCATAAATTGCTGAGGTACCACCCAGGACACTTTATTCTCCTTGTCCTATAGCCAGTCACTGCTAAGTTTGCTCAATTCAACCACTGCAATCCCCTCCAGTTTCACCCTTTCCTACCCTTTTCTACAACTTATGTAGAGGGCTGTGATCATCTCTGAACATTTCTGGTTCTCCCTCACTTCTACCAAACACAGTTCAGCTAGATTCATATCTTCAAGCACCACTTTGATCACATCATACCTCAAACTTCAAAACCTTCCCTTGGGGCCGGCATTGTGGTAAAGCCGCTGCCTGCAAGCCAGCACTCCATATCAGAATGTCGTTTCAATTCCCACCTGCTTAGCTTACAATGCAGCTCCCTGTTATTGTGCCTGGGAAAGTAGCAGAAGATGGCCTGGGCCATTGCTACCCATCTGGGAGACCCAGATGGAGTACCTGGCTCTTGGCTTCAGTTTGGCCCAGCCCTCCCTATTGCGGCCATTTGGGGAGTTAACCAGCAGATGGAAGGTCTTTCTTTCTCTCTCCTTATCTTTCTTGTTCTGTCTTTCAAACAAATAAATCTTTAAAAAAGAAAAAAAAAAAAAACCTTCCTTAGCTCTCTCTTGATGGCAAAGGAAGTCCAAATTTCTTATCCTAGTATTGACATCCTTCTCATTCCAAACTTCCTATCCAAACTTCTTGCCCATGAATCTCTTCCTAGTCCTTGAACTCCAGCCAAACCAGTATTCATATATTCCTCTAAACTATCACCATGAGACCTTTGTTCATGCTGTTCTCTCCTTCTACAATGTCTTTCCTTTACATCTGCACACCCCTAAACCTTAGCCATCACTCAAATCCTAGCTTAAATGACAGCTCCTCCATAAATAGACTCTTATAGTCCATTTCCCCTCCCGTTACCCCTACCACAAGCCCAATATTACCTCATTCACTGAGCCTTCATCACACTTATCTACACGTCTGTTATCTGAAGTAGGAAAGAGCCCAAGCTTCAGAGTCAAACAGATTCAGGTACAATATGACCTTCTTGTACTAGTTACTTAACTTTCTCTGAGCCATGGCCTCCTCATCTGCAAAATGGGCATCATACCAGTATTACTAGGTTTCTGAGAAGAAACATATATAGGTGTCTAATATAGCAATTATTCAACAGTCAGTGCAGCAACATTATCCTAACTTAAATACACATTATTATAACTTAAATACATATCAAATTCCATTAAAGGCTTAAGGGAAAGATTTATGTCCATTTCATTTTTAGCCACATACTACCTCTCACAGAGTAGCAAAAAAGCTTAAAAACTGAGAAGTTACGGAAGTGTTGAGAGTCTCTCTCCAAAATTCTTGCCCTGTGTCAACTAAGAATGACCTCATCTCTAGACATTTCAGGGAGCAGAAAGGAAGCACACTGATCTCCTTCTGACAATGTTAGAATTTTTAAACTGGAAACTTTGCAAGATGCATTCGTTGGCTACTGCCTCTAAACTTTTACCCCCAACCAACAGTAATAAGTGAGCATAGCTTTCATTAGCATAAGTTATGAATTATTATTTTAACATCACTGAGTTCTAGCTCAGACAACTGTGGTTTCAGAACTGGTGGGACAAAGTTTGCTTTTACTCCATCATGTTTAGAAATCTCATGCTGTGGATCCTCCTTCATTCCTCAGTTGACTAGGCAACAGAATTACTTTCCTTTAAAGGCATTCCTTGGGGTGACAGTTGTGGCAGAGTGGGCACAGTGGGCAGTGCCCATATGTCATATAGAACTGCTGGTCTAGGAGAAGCACCTGGCTCCTGCCTTCGGATCAGCGCGGTGCGCTGGCCACACGCCAGCCACGGGGGCCATTGGAGGGTGAACCAACGGCAAAGGAAGACCTTTCTCTCTGTCTCTCTCTGTCTACTCTGCCTGTCAAAATAAATAAATTAATTAAATTAAATTAATTTAAAAAAAGGACTGCTGGTCTGGGTCCTGGCTATTCAGCTTCCAGGAGAGCCCTGCCAATACACCTGGAAAGCAGTGAATCATAGCTCAAGTACTTGAATCCCTGCCACTGAAATGGGAGACCCAGATGAAGTTCCTGACTCCTGGTTTTGGTCTGGCCCACCTGGCTGTGCAACCCTTTAAGGAATGAAGCAGTGGATGGAAGACCCCCCCTCCCTCCCCCTCTCTCTCTCCCCCCTTCCCCTACATGCAACCACCATGTAATTAGTCAGTACCACCTCTGCCCAAGCATCACGCTAGGACCTTCACATACATGATGTCCTCCTTTAAGGTAGCTGTCCTGTCCTTCACTATTTGTGAGAAGGTGGGAGAAATGACCAACCATCTCTAAAACCGGACTTAACATTAAGTATCAAAATGAGCAGCAACCACCTCGTCCCCAGTTTAGTTTTTCCAAACTCTATTCCCCTTATTACTTATTTCTCAGACCAGACTGACTGAGACTCATTACAATGCCTTAAAGATAAAAGCCCTAATGAACAAAACTCATGAAATATTCTGCTGGTCTTCTGGAGAAAAACACCCAGAGCTGACCTTAAGAATTCCACTAATTCCCCCTACCACACAGACTAAAAATAGCTAAAGAGCATTTCTAGTTAGTGATGGCCTTTCCTTTAAAGGAAATAATATGCAAAAAGGCATGCTGGGGTCATTAGCCCAAACCATGCAGTCCCATGATAAATCCTTGGCCAAATGTTCCTATGAGAATCTGCCTTCACATGGTCAACACTAAGGTTTCACTGTGATAGTACCCTGCATCCCACTTTCCTCCCCACTGTTCAAAGACATACATTATCAGCCACTCATTACATGCAGGGCCACCAGAAACTCATTTCCCCTTTCTTGGCCTCAGATTCTACATCTTGACCTCTAAGAGCTTCTCTCCCTGTAAGACTCCCTGAGAGGTACATCCAATGGCTCCCTACAGCCCTTAAGGTACAGCTCAACCCCCTCAGTGTTACACTGGCCCATCCAGATCTGGCCCCTGCCTTCCTCTCCATTTCTCTTATTGTAGGAGCCATAGCTTGATGTTCAAGTTATGACCACTCAGAACTCTTTGCCTTTGGAACATGTAGCTCCCTCTGACTTCAAAGACCTTCTCCAGTTTCTTAAACTCCTAGTCATCTTTCAAGAAATAATCCAGGGGCTGGTACTGGGGCACAGTGAGATAAGTTGCTACCTGCTAGCATACCATATTAGAGCATCGTTTTGAGTCCTGGCTACTCCGTTTCCAATCCAGCTCTGCTAACGTGCCTGGGAAAGCAGTAAAAGATGGTCCAGTGCCTGGGCCCCTGCCACCCACATGGGAGACCCAGATGGCTCCCGGCTTTGTTCTGTCCCAGCCCAGGCCATTGCAGCCATTTGGGGTGTGAATCAGCAGACAGAAAACTGATCTTTCTCCTCCCCACCCAACACTCTTTATCTTTCTGTTACTCTTTCAAATAAATCTCTTTAAAAAGACATAATCCAAGTCTCATCTAGCTCCTGATAAATTGGGTTAGTCTCCTCCTCTGTGATCTCACAGGACTCTTCATTTTATAGCGTCTATCTACCTGTCTCCCTTACAAGCCTGAGCTTTCCTTGGAGGTAAAGACACCAACTCCCTCTATCTCCTCTATATTCCCAGCACCAGACCTGTCTCTGTCATTCAATATTGGATAATATCGTATCAAACTCCACCAAAGATCCAAATTCATTTTGTAGCGTTATTCCAAAAGACCAGATATTTATTTATTTTCAAGAAATGTTTTCTCTGTTCAAAAAGTAAGAAAGCAGGCTGGCGCCGCGGCTCAATAGGCTAATCCTCCGCCTAGCAGCGCTGGCACACCAGGTTCTAGTCCCAGTCGGGGCGCCAGATTCTGTCCCGGTTGCCCCTCTTCCAGGCCAGCTCTCTGCTGTGGCCAGGGAGTGCAGTGGAGGATGGCACAAGTGCTTGAGCCCTGCACCCCATGGGAGACCAGGGTAAGCACCTGGCTTCTGCCTTCGGATCAGCACGGTGCGCCGGCCGCAGCGCGCCAGCCTCAGCGGCCATTGGAGGGTGAACCAATGGCAAAAGGAAGACCTTTCTCTCTCTCTCTCTCTGTCTTTATCTCTCACTATCCACTCTGCCTGTCAAAAAAAAAAAAAAAAAAAAACTATCTTCAGGCCTTTCCCTTATTAGGAAAAAATATATATATAGCTGTTCAGAATTGTGACATCATCTTTATAGAGTTGAAAAATATATATTACATTGGTCCCAGAGAAACCTCTCTTTAAACCAACTGAACCACAGTTCTTAAAAAGAAGATTCAAAGTTATAAATGATGTCCAATTTGGTGGGTTTCTTTCCTTTACCAAGAGGAAAGAAAACCTCCAAAAGGGATAAATTATATACTCAGTTTTCAGAATCTGTACAACCAAGCCCTGGAAGACCAGATGAAAAGCAGCAAGAAAGAATATAATCTTGTATTGAAAATCAAAATACTTCATGAAATATTAATAACATTAAAAGGCATGTGCATGTAACATAGAAGATAAAAAGTGAATTGGTGTAATTAATTGGTAGGATTTGGACTTGATGAGGAGTTAGAAAACAAACAGGCATCTTGCCTTCCTGTATTACCTTTTATCCATTGTTATTTAGTTATCTCCATTGCACATGACAAACTATCCACATTTTACAGGTGAAGAAACTGAAGTTCTCAGAGGTTAAGGGACATACCTAAACTCACGCTTCTTCCATGAAACAAAGTCTAGATTGGAGCCCAGGTCTACGTTACCCCCAAAGTTCTGTCCAACAACCGGGAAGAACAGTGGTAAAGGCAGAAGAAAGGGCCAGCCACATTGAGCCCTACAACAGAAACCAAAAATGTAAAGAGGAGCCAGGATGTCCCTCAAACCTCTGCACACCCAAGACACTGAGCTTTGAAGTACAAAACATTGTTATAATTGTGCAATGCAACTAGTTTTCAAAGGGACTTTCATTGTTTGTGTGACCCCCGTTTAGAAGCACATAAAAATAAATCTAAAGTGTGAAGAGCAGGCAGGAAGTATGATATTACAGCAGCAAAGCTATTTTTCCTAAACCATCACAAACACCTTGAACTGATCTGGAAAAGAGCTTGTTATATTTGCCAAAGCTTTAAAACACCTCCAAAGGCAGGCACAAGTGATCACTGACACACCTATCAGAGCCATCCTCTGCCCTGCCTAGGGGCACACTTGAAGAATTGGGTTCCTGTCCTTCCTCTATCACTAATGGCTGAAACCCTTGGCTTCCCTTACCTCTCTGGTAACCATGCCTATATAATAAGATGTCTGGACTTAACCTCTCAGGTACTTTCCAACTGTTTCTTTTTCCCCTCATGGGCATTAAACCAACTAACAAATGAATATCAAGACCACCGCCAACCTAGCTAAAGGAGAAAGAGATACAGAGGCACACTATTGGAGATCTACAAAGTATCTTGCTGCCTAGTACAAAATGCCTTTTTAGAAACTAAATGTTTTTTTCCCAAGATGTAGTTATAGTAAAGAAGAGAAAGACAATGAGGGTCATAGGGTACAGAAACTAGCCAGTCTTCCTCTCTTTCTTTCTGCCTTCCTCCATCCTTACAAAGAGTGTCCTCTGGAACTAGCCTAGGCACAACAGACACAACTATTAAGACCTGGCTCCTATTGTAAGATTTTAGCTCAAGCAATAAGAGTTGTGGGTTTACATTGTCCTGTAATACACACACACCCCTCCAAACCACCTCAGGAGAAAGGAGCAACAGGTAGGAACGAGTATCATCACATGCCCATCCTTTAAAGATATGAAAACTAAGGCTCAGCAAGGTCGTGTGGCTTATCCAAGGTCATGCAAGTGTCAAGTGACAGAGCTGGGAAACACACACATTTACAAAGGAGAAATAGAACTAGACAACAGGGTATATTTCAGTGTCAGTTGTGTGATTTTAGGGGAAATAAAAGAGATCAGGGCAGGGCTGCCACTGTGGTATTCTGGGCTAAGAATCCACTTGCGACACTGGCATCCCATATGAGCATTGATTCAGGTCCCAGCTTCTCCACTTGTGTTCCAGCTCGCTGCTATGGCCTGGGAAAGCAGAAGATGGCCCAACTGTTAGAGCCCCTGTGCCCACGTGAGACACCCAGAAGGAGCTCCTGGCTCCTCACTTCAGATAGGCTCAGCTCCAGCCATTGCAGCCATTTGGGGTGTGAACCAATGGATGGAAGACATTTCTGTCTCTCCCTCTCTTTGTCTTATAACTCTACCTCTCTAATAAACCTTTAATTAAAAAAAAAAAACAGATCAGGGCAAGAATCAGGAAGAGTCAAGACTTGAGTTGAGCTTTAGACAGGGAGCAAACTTTAGACAAATCACGTGCAAATTCATTATATTCAATGCATAAGATAGCATAAGCACTATTTTGGAAAGGGTAGAGTACAAAAAAATAAAAGGATGCCTAGACTTATACACATACAAAAGAACACTGTCTTTCATTTAAAAAGTAGGTATTCATAAGCCACCATTAGTAACCAGCAAGTGTGTGCTTGCAGACTTTTTCCCAGGAGCAGAAATGGGTGGCCCTGAACCTTACCTGCCCCCTGGCATTCACAGTGGCATTAGGAAGAGGGTTTACATGGGGTTAGGGATATGGGATCTGTACCACTGAGCTAAAGTGAAATCCTCTAACCTTGGCACTCTTGACCATTACTGCAACTCTCTAAGCTAACTGCCCTTCCCAGTCAAGGTGTTCCCCTGTGTAGCTGTCATTAATCACATGCTTGTATAGCAAGCCTGCCTTCCCAGGCTGCATTCATTGCTGCTGTGGCTCAAGAATGTAATTAATGAGCAACTTGGACCCACTCTTGTAGTAGGAAGGGAATGGCTGGGAAACATTTTGAGGTGATGATAGAGACTCAAAATTATAGAAGAGCTTAATAAAACAGGCTCAGGCTCTGAATACTACACAGAATGGTATTTAAGTCAAACAAAAAACAGAGAATTGAGAGACTGTACAATCATGTGGAGGTCCTCAAGAGAGGGTATCTCAGACACAAAGAGTGAAATCTAAGTTAAACCTTAAGCTTGTATCTGGTAGGAAACAAAGTGATAGGAACTTTTTGCAGAATTACAGGTTTTACTTCTTACCAGTGAGACTTTGGTCAACCCTCCAGAATTCTAATTCCAATTTTATTTCATGAGGTAACCCTTCCAATAATACCTATTTCAGCAACAGTTCTGAGATGAAATCCACCCAATACAGAATGGAATAAGATTCAACCATCCTGCCTTCCCAAACCCTCCCCCGCCAAAAGCAACCGGTAAACATAGGGATGGGTGGAGGCGGGACTAATGATGGTGTTTCTCAGGAAGTGGTTTTGGAGTTTGGACTTGAAGCTGAAAGTGACTCTTTCCACGAAAGGGAATTCAACCCTTCTCTTCCTTCACATCAGCTCACAGTTCTAATTGTGGGGCAAACACAATCCCTTGGGGAAAAAGTTCCCAAGTTATAGAGCAGAACCAGTTCCAGTCTCTTCTCAGCCTTTCCAGCATCTTGAAGGGGCTCATTAGAGATGGAAAGGCCTTCTGTAGACATACACCAGTGGGGACCTGAAGATTTGAGCGACTGCTTAGAAATGTCTAAGATTAGTGAGGAGGAACAGGATACATATATGTGTGTGCATGAACACAAAATCTACCTGAAACATAGGATACATACATTCTATATACACTATATATCCTATCTATGAATGTATCTATACAAGTAAATTCTATCCAATTTAGTTCTTAATCATTTGCAAGAGATTTAAAAATCCTGAGAATTCCTCACTCTATTAGTATTCAAAGAAAGGCTAGGTGATTGTTAAGCAATTGAACAAAAGATGTTCAAAAAGTTCAAAAAAATGCAAATTCTGAAAAAATAATGCATGGATTTCAAAAGTTCCTTGCACCAAAACAAGCTTATCTTTCAATTCCATTTTTCCACAAACTTTTTGAAGTACTCTTATAGAACCAAGATTCTGATTCCTAGGTAGTTAGTAAAATAAGCTTTCTTTTTCCTATATTAGAATTTCCTGGGCCGGCGCCGTGGCTCAACAGGCTAATCCTCCGCCTTGCGGCGCCGGCACACCGGGTTCTAGTCCCGGTCGGGGCACCGGATTCTGTCCCGGTTGCCCCTCTTCCAGGCCAGCCCTCTGCTGTGGCCCAGGAGTGCAGTGGAGGATGGCCCAGGTGCTTGGGCCCTGCACCCCATGGGGAGACCAGGGAAAGCACCTGGCTCCTGGCTCCTGCCATCGGACGCGCGCGGTGCGCTGGCCGCAGCGCGCCGACCGTGGCGGCCATTGGAGGGTGAACCAACGGCAAAAGGAAGACCTTTCTCTCTGTCTCTCTCTCTCACTGTCCACTCTGCCTGTAAAAAAAAAAAAAAAAAAAAAAAAAAAAAGAATTTCCTAATATGGCTTATTTTGACTCAGTTGTAATTACTTATTAGGAGGGGTAAAAGGATTATATGTAATAGAATAGTAATAATAACAATGACTATTAATATTGTTTCCATGAAGATCCCCCATGTTGGAATGTTTATTCAAGCCACCTCACTGAATCCTCACTCCAATTTTACAAAAGAACTGAAATCAAAGTAGTACAATAACTTCACCTCTATATGTCCTCTTAAATATTATGTTATATACAGATACGGGTATGTATTAAAGATACAAGCTATTGCCTATAAAGTGACATAATGGTGCACTGGCATTGTGGTACACCAGGCTAAGCCACCTCCTGTAACATCAGCATTCCATATGAGCGCTGGTTCAAATCCCAGCTGTCCCAGTTCCAACCTGGCTCCCTGCTGCTGCACCTGTGAAAGCAGTGAAAGATGGCACAAGTGCTTGGGCCCCAGTATCCACCTAGGAGAACTTTATGGAGTTCCCGTCTCTGGTGCAGCCCTGGCCATTGTGGCCATTTGGGGAGTGAATCAGCAAATGGAAGATCTCTCTTCTCTCTCTTTCCCCCTCTCTATCACTCTGCCTTTCAAATAAACAAATGAGTCTTTTTTAAAAAAAAGTGAAATAATGAAATCCCAAGTTTTCATTTTAAAAACTATAAACATATGAGTCAGGTAGCACTCAAAATCTCCTTTTTTCCCTAGTTGATGTATACCTTAAATAAAAGGTCAGGCTATAATGGAAAACTGAAAAGATTTAGGTAAAACAATTTTATCCATAATTTTGATTTCAGAGGAAGGAATAAAACACTCATTTTATAAATTCTTAACTAGCAAAGGTCAATCAATAAATGGCTCTTATGGGCATGCTGTGTATGACTCATTAGATACATCTCAGAGCACAAAGGGGCCATGATTGCAGACCAGTGTGTATTAGAGAATACTGTCTGGAGACTAAGCAAGGTTGGTTTTACTCCCAGCTCAGCTGCTCCCTTTCTATGTGGTACTGGGAAAGTCACTTTCACCGTGTGAAATTCTATCTCCTCATTTGCAAAGTTAGGGCACTGAAAAAGATGTTCTCTTTCATAGATGCCTTCCAACAATAAAATACTGTCACTCAGGTGGATGAAACAGCACAATTCAGGCCACAGCAAAATTTTGCTACAATGCAAATGGCCCAGTAGCTTATTAGTAAACCTCTCATCTCACTCCAAAGCCCAGAGTTGCACCATCCCAAAGGTCACAGAAGCAGCTTAAATAGTCTTTCAGCTATCGTTAGCCTCCTCTAAAGAGTGGGATAATTTTCAACCACATTAAAAATCCCTTTATAATACTGTGAAATATGTATATTTGATCTTTGTTCCCATTTCCTGACACACAGCTCCTAAAACCCTCGGTATCTTGGAGGGAAAAGAGTGCCTTGTGTAAGCTGATGAGATGACTGATTGGTGGCTGGAAGCCCTGAAGTAGCTTCTGAATGGGAGCTGGTTGGAGGAAAAACTAAGGGGTGATTAGAGAGAGGCAATTTGCAGTCCCACCCACAACCCTCTGGAGAAGTAGGAAGAGCTGGAAGTTAAATTCATCATCACTGGCCAACGAATTAATCAATCATGACTATGTAACGACACTCCCAAAGAACTGGGTTTAGAAAGCTTCCAGATAGCTGAGCAGAGTGCATGGAAGGTCTCGAAGCAGCCTGGTGTGGAGGTCAGGAGTGTGTATGCTGTAGCTGCACTTACTGGCTAGAGTTTTGCTGCCACTTATGAGTTACTTAGCCTGTGTAGGTCTCTTTTCTTACCTCGTCATGTTGTGAGAAATTAATGAGTTGAGATATATATATATATATATATATAATGTGCTTATAACAGTGCCTGGCATATAGTAAGTGCTATGTAAACCTTTGAACCGCACAGAGTAATTCTCTAGATGGTCTGCATTATACTTTCTATGTCTCTCACTTCTCTTGCCCCTTCCTCTGACCCCTGTGGACTCTCTAGCCTGGCTCATTTTCTGACTCAGATTCTACCCACAGATTTCCTCAGAATTGACCTCCTGATAGCATGCCTCAGAGAAGAGGCACCAGGAAACCTCCAGCTGCTTGCTGGGCCCTATCCAGCCACTACAGCAATGTGCTACGTGTCCCATGGCAGACTTCTTAGCATGATCCAAGAGAGTACACCAAAATCAACCTCCATAAGGTATTTAGAAGTTCATCTTTAACCCCAAGGAGAATGCTCACTTTTGTCAAGGGGAAAACATACATTTCCCCAGAAAAGGCATTGGTGAATTCAGATAAATTAAGACTATGCTTAGCCAAAGTTTAATGATGGAGATGGTGCAATGCAAGGGTCTGAAAATAGAGCTTGAGTTTTCATTGTTGCTGAACCACTAAATTCAGTGTTGCTGAACCTCAAATTCCTTCTGCCTCATTCTACCATCAGAAGCCAAAGCCACCAAGAGGAAAAGAAAATGTGGTGAACCTCATGAATGTCTCACAAAAATAAATAAGTAAATTAACAGATGAAGGAAAAAACTCCTATCTAAAGATTTGATATCTTCTGCCTCACTAATTTTTTTCCACCTTAGTTGAGTGAAAAGTGGAAGAAAACACCAAAGGGGAGAACTAGGCAGGCCACAGTGCTTTTTCACTTCAAATTCAGAGTCCATAATTATATCATTCCCTAAAATAATGGCTATCAGATGCCACTGCTGCTTACACTGAGACACAGAGGGAACAAATGTTATCATGGACTCAACTTTATTACATACTAATTTTTATTAAATTTATGCACATTAGAAGCATAGAAAACTGCCAATCTCTACGTTCACACACACACACAAATACAAAAAACGCATAATTTTGAATCTTAGTTTTTAATTTCTTTCCCCAATTCCACCGAGTTGTAACGAAAATGTGTTCTTATCATCTAGCTTATAAACTAGTTTCTATCAGTCCTGAGAATCACTAGTTGCACCACCGTCTGTGATTGCCTAAGGAGACCCAGAAGCATTTGCACATATTTAACGCAGTATCTTTTTACTTGGGAATTCTTCTCATTTGAACCAATCAGAAGAGATTTCAAGATAGGAAGGGAAGAAGTGAGAGATGAGAAAAGGGCATTTTAAGTCATAGAAAGCCCACACCCTTTCCACATGGAAGTCACAGCTATGTTTGGTCACTATAATGAAAAAGACTTGAGTGCCGCACTAAAAGCTGGGGGCAAAATACCAATGAGGTCTACTGGAATCCAGTCTCACCTGAGCAGAGAGGTTCTTGTGATTCTAAACAAAATAAAAATGAAAAGACATTCATGAACTACTAGAGGGAATAGGACAGAGCTTCAAGATAGGCTCAAACATACAAAACAGCTTGCTCAAGGGCGGCTGAGCAACTCCTGAGGGGTAGAAAACAAAAGGAAAGGCAGGAATTCACCTTTCCCCAGAACCACTACTTGGAAAAATGCTTAATATTTTCTGAGGTAAAAATCCTTGTCTAATACTTCTATAAAAAGAAAAGCAGATCTTTAAGCAATTTCAGCATAAACTTCTTCCATTTCTGTTTCTGAAACTATTCAAAAGACTAATTTCTAAAGATTCTTTTTAAAAAGATTTGTTTATTTGAAAGTCAGAATTACTAAGAGAGGGGGAAAGACAGAGAGACAGAAATCTTCCATCCTCTGGTTCACTCCCTAGATGGTCACAACAGCAGGGGCCAGGCCAGGCCGAAGTCAGGAATCAGGAGCTTCATCTGGGTCTCCCACATGGGTGGGACAGACAATTGGGCCATCTTCCACTGCTTTTCCCAGGCCATTAGCAGGGAGCTGGATCAGAAGTGGAGCAGCCAGGATGGCATCACAGGCTGCAGCACAACGCTGGCCTCAAATTTCTAAAGTTTTTTTATATAATCATTTTAATCATTGGAAAAACTTCCAGGTCCTTTGAATTTGTGCAGAAGAATAGAAGGCAAAATCATCAATTTTTAATTATTGAAGTCAATTAGAGTCCAAAAGAATTTACATGAGCTCTACAGCCTGAACTTGTAGGTTACTTTTCTCCAAAGAGCTGCGGGCTACTGAAGTCCAGGAATCAACAAAAGTTAATTCTATTCACTTGCATTTTAGTAGAATGTAAGTGGCACAATATCTCACTCAAAAAATACTTGTTGAAAGAGTTCAAATGAAAGAATGAATGAAATATCCCCAAGGAAAAAGTGACTTCATACTCTGCCTAAGATTATAGTCAACTATATGCTAAATAAGTACTATTTTTAAAAATCCTATTCAAATCAGCTTTATTTATAATGGTCAAAATTTACAAATAACCCTAATGCTATTCAACAGGTGAATGGTTAAACAATCTATGGCACATCTATACTGTGGGATTTTAGTAAGCTATAAAATGAATAAATTATTGAAACATACAACTTGGATGAATCCCACGGGAATTATGTAAAAAGATAATTCCAAAAGATTACATTTTGTATTATTCCATGTATATGATATTCATGAGAGGGAAAAATTATAAAAATGGAGAACAGATTAATGGTTACGCTTTGGGGAAGTAGGGAGGTGGGTGTGGCTGTAAAATAACAAGAAGGAATACTGGGAGATGGAGTTAGTCAGTAACTTATTCATGATTGCAGCTACAAATGATAAAATTGTATACAACTTCACACACACAGGTGCATGTGCACACACACAAGTACATGTAAAACTGGACAAATCTACATTGTATCCATGTCAATTTCCTGATTGAGTTATAAGTTGGGTAAGATAAGGAAAACATGACTCTGTGTTATTTCTTATAAGCTCATATGAACCTACACCTATCTCAAAATAATTTTCTTTAATCCAGAAGCAAACTCTCCTCTGCCACCCTCAGCTCTACCAACCTGAAAGCACGTGTGCTATGCATGTATCACGGGGTAGGGAGTGTTAACACAGAAAGCTTTCCTAACCACCTCCAAAGGTCTCTCCCACATCTCAACTCTCAATGTATCAATTGTTTTTTAGCCCACAATCTAACGCTTGCTCTTACATTAAGAACAAATTTCAGGATTTTTATCTCTTAACCTAGGATAAAATCTAAAACTTGGCCTATGTCTTATATTTGTTTGATACTCTCTCAGTGCCTAGCACAATGGTGAACCTACAGAATGAATGAGATTGCTTTTAACAAATGAATAAGTCAACAAATGAATTTCCTATTCATAGACTGGAAATTTACAATGCTGCTGCTCTAGTTTTGTCAACTTCAAAGGTCAATAATATTTATGTCCATTTGCCTTACAGACATTAAAGACCATCTCCCCCTGAGCCAAGCACACACAGACAGCTTTAGTCAGAGAGCTACACTAATCACTTTGTTAAATTTTCTGAACTTCAGATTTCTCATTGAGGAACTAGGGAATGATACTTTTTTTTGCAGGTTGCTATGTGAAAAACACATAGTTCATAAAATGTCAAGCTCATTAAATGCTTAATGCTAACCTCACTAGATAGCTCAAAAAAAATTTTTTTAGCCTTCCATAGGTACTTCCAAGAACTAATACTCATTTCATAATTTTCTATGATACCAGTTTTGTCACAATTGATATTACTAGTTCCCTAAGCTTTTTTAAAAGAATTATTTTAATTGTACATACTTAGGGAGTACATTGTGGTAATTCAACACATATATTCAGTGGATAATGTTCAAATCGGGTTTGGTAACATTTCTTTTCATATATTTTTAAGATTTTTGATTGACATTCAACAATTGCACATATATGTGGGGTAGAGTGTGACAGTTCAACAAATATACACAATGTGTACCAATCAAATCAAGGAATTAGTGCTTCCCCATCCGTATCATCAGTCTATGCTTGGAGCCTTTAAGCTTCTCTCGTCTACCCATTCATAAAATACATGATAGGTTATTGTGAATTCCATTGTGCTATAGAATGCTAGAACTTCTAACCATGTCCTTGTACCCATTATCCAAATTTCATCTATTCCCACACAAACCTTTCCCAGTCTCTGATAGTTACTACTCTACATCCTCATTGGCTTTTTTTTTATGCTTCCACATTTGAGAGAAAATGTGATATTTATCTTTCTGAATCTGACTTGTTTTACTTAACATGATGACTTCTAGTTTCATCCTTTTTATGGCAAATGATATATTATTCTCTTTATGGCTAAAAATACTCCATTGTGTATATATACACCCACAATTTCTTTGTCCACTCATCTATATAGGGACTCTTAGCTTGGTTCCATATCTTAGCTATTATGAATAATCCTGCAGTAAATGTGGGAGTACAGGTATCTCTTTCATATGCTGACTTCAGGTTCTTTGGACATATACCACAAGTGAAATAGATCTGTTTTTAGTTTTCTGAGGAACTTCCATACTGTATTCCATATGGCTGTACCAATTAACATTCCCACTAATCATGCATTAGGTTTCATTTTTTTCCACATCCTTGTCAGCATTTGTCTTTTTAATAGTAGCCACTCTAACTGGAATGAGAAATTTATTGTGATCTTGACATGTATTTCCCTGATGAGTAATCGTGTTGATATTATTTTCATAAATCTGTGGGTTATTTGAATTTATTCTTTGAAAAGAGTTAATATCACTTGCCCATTTTTAAGTTGGATTTTTTTGTTATTGAGTAGTTTGAGTTCCTTATGTATTCTGGATATTAATCCTGGATATTAATCAGATGACTAGTTTGCAAAAATTCTCTCCCATTATGCAGGTTGTCTCTTCACTCTGTTTATCATTTCCTTTGATATGTAGAAGCTTCTTAGCTTGACACAATCCTTTTTGTCTAATTCTGGTTTTGCTGCCTGTGTTTTTGGGGTCTTATCTGTAAAATCGTTGCATATACCAATGTCTTAAAGTATTTCCCCTATGCTTTCTTTTAATAGTTTTATCACTTCAGGTTTTACGTTTGGGTCTTTGATCCATTTTGAGTAAATTTTGTCTGAGGGGGTTGTATTTCAGCCTTCTGCATATGTTTATCCAGTTTTCCCAGCAAAATCTCTTAATAAGCTATGTCTTTTCAACAAATGACCAAGGTTTTATTCACATAGTACCCTCCTCTAAAGATAAAATTTGTTTACATTTACAGTGGCAAAAGTAACATGGACAAAGTCAATGTAAACAAAGGATGCAGTAAAAAGAGGCAAGTTCAAGTATAAGGAAATAAGGCAATTTATAGGTAGTTATTAGGACAGTGTGCTACAAGTCCTTCCCCAAAATCACAATGAAAGACAGCTTATCTTGGGCTTTCTCTCCTTTCCCGTGGTTCTGTCCATAGACAGCACAGACATCTGAAAAGCCTCCTGCCCATTACATTAAGAATGGTGGGCTGGAGGTGCTGGAGGGAGGGCCTCTGTTTATTTTCCCTGCTTAGGGAAGATTATTTGTTTTCAAGATAAGCCAACTGCTTCTTCACAGGACTGGGAGTGTCTTAATCTACTCTTACCTGAGGGTGGTAACTTTTCCCCCAAGTGTGCAGCTGTCTGAAAATATATTTGCTCTTGATGTGTCACTGGGTCATGAGGAGTTCTCTGAGAAATACTTTACACATGGGTGTCTCCAAACCCAGGCAGTGAATATATTTGCTGACCCATGAAGCAGGGTTAGACAAATACTGAATATGTTTTAAGGTTCCAGGTTTTTTTTTTTTTTTTAAGATTAATTTATTTTATTTGAAATGCAGAATTACAAAGAAAGGGAATAGGAGAAGGAGGAGGAGAGGGATCTTCCATCTGCTGGGTCATTCCCCAGATGGCCGCAACAGCTGGGGCTGTGCCAGGCCAAAGCCGGGAGCTTCATCCAGGTGTCCCACATAAATGGAAGGGCCCAAGCACTTGGGCCATACTCTGCCACTTTTTCAGGTGCATTGGCAGGGAGCTGGATCTGAAGTCGGACATGAACCAGAACCCATATGGATGGCATTAGAGGTGGCAGCTTAACCCACTGCACCACAGAATGCCCAGGTTTCAGTTTTTAAAAAATAACCTAACTCACTTGGTTGGTCAGTCAATAGCATTTTGAGGCCTTCCTATATGCCTGATCTCTGCTTGAAACTGAGAAGGAATCATTCATGACTGTGATACAGAAAGTCTCCTTTTTACCACTGTGGTCTAATTCTGCCCACTCACATTTCTTTGCTTTACTTCTGGCACAATATCTTGCATGACATACAACACATATGTCAAAGCAAAGGTCTTAAGACCAGATTATCATTACAAGAACATTCTATGTAACTAGAAGAAGCATATAAAACAGAGAGAATTTGAAGATATGCCCATATCTACAATGAAGGTACAGGTATCTGCAAATCCCAGAAAAGATGAATATGTTTTCCAGAATTACAAATTTTTAAAGCCATGTTCTCTTCCTTATTAAAACAATTAACAATAGCACCCTTACTAAGTATTTCCTATACGCCAGGCACTATATTAAGCACTTGAAAGGATCATCTCATTTAATCTTTAAAATGAGAAAAATGTATATAATATTATTCTACTTTAAAGATGAGAAAACTTCAGCTTAGAAAGACCAAGGAAATAAACCCAGAATCCATTCACTCATAGCTGGTGTTCTTGATCTGTACACTAACTTACACTACTACATGCTTTCTTGGTTTAGAGAGAAAGCCAAAGTTATTATTGCTGTTACTGAAATAATAGTGTATAACGCAGATTCTTCACAACATATTAGGTTAAATCATTATAAAACTTATTCAACTTTGACCTACAGGAAAGGCAATTTCACTTAGATCTAATAGAATATATCAAGAGACAGAAGAAGACTTGAAGTTAGCCCTAACAAAGCTCCTGACTAGCTGTGTAAGTATAAGGTGAAGAGGAAGAACTGATTTTGTAATTAGGCTCTCTTCCACGTGCATAATTATAACAGAAAAAGAGGGAGGAGAACCATAATTAATTAAACAATTCTTTATTAAGTGTCTTCTACATGCTAAATGCTGTGCTTTCTCTTTCATTATAAATTCATTTGTATTTCACAAACAGCCTCCCAGGAGCTTGCTGTGATTCCTGGTTCCTACATACCTGAGGATTCTTGCATGTCTATTCCAGAAACTGAGATGTGCCTTATGGTGTTGGTAGTTCCTTCCACAGCCCAGTTCCACAGAAGAGAACCAAGGACTCCAGAAACCACTTTAATGTGAAGGGATAAATGAAGTATGGCAGAAGAAATATTCATGTGAACAAATGTGTGTACCTTGTAAGAAAAATATACCCACCTCTCAGTATATAATACTCTAGCTCAGAGTCCAGAAAAAATATGTCTCTTTATTTGTACCTCACTAGGAAGACAATTATCTAGATTTTTAATTTACAAAAACTCAAGGGCCCATGAATTTAATCTACTGGTTAATACCCACATCCCACGTTAGTTGTCCCTGGGTTTGAGTCCCAACCCACTCCTAAATCCAACTTCCTACTAACGCATGCCCCAGGAGGCAACAGGTGATGGTCCAAGTGGTTGGATCCCTGCCACCCATGTGGGAGACCTGGACTGAGTTCCTAGATCTGATTTCAGCCTGGCCCAGCCCCAGCTGTTACCAGCATTTGGAGAGTAGACCTTCAAATGGAGGAGCTCACTCCCTCTGTCTCCCTCTTTCTCTCTTCTGTCTCTCAAATAAATAAGCTCCATAATTTTTTTTCATTCCAGAATGGAAGAGCCTTCAGCTTTGTAGGTATAATACTTGAGCATCTCATCACAATGTTTGCAATGAGTAAGGACTGGGAGTAGAAGATTCTGGGAAAACATCAAACTGCAAGCCTGAAGATACTGATTCAAACTGGCTGTGCTACCTCCTGGCTTTGTGAGTCCTGGAGTGAGGAATGGGATAGATTTCCTCTAAGTACTTTTCCTACTCTAAAGGTTGACCATTCCCTTATAATATAAAGTTTTTACCATCTAATCTGCATCTGTTCCCTTTTGTACTGAGGATGCAGCTGTTTTCCAACATACCTGCAATAGCTCTTCAAATACATACTTGAGGACTCTCACAAGTGCCCATTAAACTCCCTCTCCTCCACATTAAGTCAAAAAGTCCAAAGAAAGTCAGGTGGGTGCCACTTCACTCCCTCTCCTGTTTCCTAAGTCAAAATAACAGATGAGTCTGGTGTTTAGCAGGATGTTGACAGTAACTCATATGGGTCATACGTCTTAACTTTGAGCTCCTAAGAAAAGGAATACATGCTGTGAGTAGATGTTTGCTTTCTGAACTTCTTCTAACCACAAAAGACCCCAAACTCCCGACCTCCTTCTCTGAGAAATCTACTAGCTGCAGTGGGAATACAAATGCTTAAAGAGAAGGAAATTAATAAACTTGATATACATAAAATCTAGTTGAGAAGCTCAAATCTACACATAATACCTTGACTTTTCCCAAGTCAAGGCTGCTTACTTCTCAGTGCATAGCACATAGCTTAGGTGTCTAGTCCTTTTAATGTGAATTATCTTTGTATGGGGCGCCTATGAAATGTGTCATTGTAAGCAACTTGGAGTCTCCAGAAAGATATTTTTTTGCATTTCCTATAAGAATTCCTTGGACATAATAAACCAAAGAGAAAAGACAATTTCACAAAAGGAATCATAGAAGAAATTGTTTGTTAATAAACACACACTCCCACCAACAGTCTTTGATTCAGAGCTTTTGTTATCTCTCCTTCACTGCAAAATACAGATAACCAGAAGGAAGGAAAGAATTTGAAATTTTTGATTATTAAATTCTATGTATAAAGATGAGAGTTTTCTTTTTTCTCTTTAAAGACTCCAAATTACAAAGTTTATCAGAGATAGACATGGAGAAAGATTTCATGTACTTTCAGCTCTTACAACATTCATGAAATTTAAGCTGATATATCTCATGACCAGTGTTTTATAAACCTGCGCCTAGAAATCAAGAGTATGCCCTCAACATTTCCTGTCATGGAAACTGTTCCAACAGACAAACAAATAGGCATTTCATGGTTTTGGTCTCACAGCTGTCACATCATTTAGTTACGCACAAATAAAAAATCCTATTACCAAAAAAAGATTGGAGAATCGGGCTGGAATTTGGCACACAAGCTTGTTCACATTGTTTTACTCAGTACCCTCCTTCAATGCAAATATGGAACTTCAAAATATTTAATTAAAAATAACTGTGGTCTAAACAGTAAGTCCAATGTAACTGTAAAATGTCAAAATAAGAATTTTTACTAATGCTTCTCTACCATTAATTAATGACATTTTGTAACTCACTGGAGTAAAGAATTCATAGTTCCTCAATTCTCATCTCCCAAAGGCTCTAAAGAGTAGATTTGAATACTAATGGACAACAGAACATGCAATAAAACCTCCTATTCTTTAAAGTCATACAATAGATTTTTACATTATAAAACTCAAGAGTACCTAAATCCCAACTAAGCAAGATATTGGTCCATAAACTGGTCCCCCTTTTAGGGAAACTGCACTGACAAAGTCTTTTCTCCTTTTTTGGGCTTGATTTCTACTAATTACTTGGTATTTGAAAGGAGAGGGAAAAAATCATTATATTGGAAAGAAAAGTGCAAGAAATAAGACTCAAACATGAATTACCACTTCTTTCTGAAAAAGATTTTAAATAATTATTTGAAGTTTACATGGAATTAAAAGAAAAGCATGTAGGGCAAGTGTTATGTAGCACCAGATTAAGCTGCCACTTGAAATAACCACATCACATTATCAGAGTGCCTGATTCAAGTTCTGGCTACTCCATGCCTGATCCAGCTTCCTTCTAATGCATCTGGGAAGGAAATGGATGATGGCCTGAGTATTTGGGTCTCTGCCACTCGTATGGGAGATCCCGATGTTGCTCCTGGCTCCTGGCTTTAGCCTGGCCCAACCCTGGCTCTTGTGGCCATTTGTGGAGTGAACTAGTAGAAGAAAGATCTGTCTCTGTAGTTCTGCCTTTAAAATAGATTAATCTTAAAAAATAAAAAAAGGAAGGGAAAGCTCTGTGGCACAGTGTTAAGGCACATTTAAACAGTGCCATCCCATATGAATACTGGTTTGAGTACCACCTGCTCTTCTTCCCATCCAGCTCTCTGCTAATGGTTCTGAGAAAGCAGTGAAAGATGGTCCAGGTACTTTAGTTATTGCTACCCACATGAGAGACCCAGTTCCTGGCTACTGGTTTCAGTGTAGCCTCACCTGGGGAAGTTGTTACCATTTGGGAGGTGAATCAAGGGATGGAAGAACTTTATCTGTCTCTCCCTCCCTATCATTCTGCCTTTCAAATAAATAAATAAGTCTTTAAAAAAAAAAAAAAAGGAAAAGCAGAATTTCTAGGAATTCCTCCAGGAATTAATGGCAAGTAGAGTCTTTTACCTGTACTTTTCTTCCAATAAATAAACCAAGAAAACTCAAGAAATACATGGCCTTTAAAAAGGCCAGGTTCCCATTTCCTTATAATATCAGTAAAGAGCAGTTAAGTGTCTGCACTTTGGTTTCCACATTTACGTCTCAGAATTAGCTCTTACCACGTGACGTTGGACACGTTACTTAGCTTCCTCACTGGTATAATACTTACTTAAAATTATGATGTGAGGATTAAATGAGTTTGGATGTTAAAGGACCTAACTAGTATAGGGTCTATAGTGAACACCATGCAAATATTAACTGTTATTACTAACATCTCCAATAAATCTATTCTCAACATACCAAATAAAATCACACTTCACCAAGAAAAAATGTTTCCTTTGCATTTTTTGAAACAATGATGGCCTAGCCCAAGGTTCATCAGTTGATTTTAAAAAAATTGAACAATCTCATCCTCAGTCAGAGAATACTAACTGGAGCTGGGGGCTGCACTGCTGTGTGCTTTGGACAGCAGAAGCCAGATACTTGGGCCCAGTAGTCTCAATTGCATTCATTTAACAAATGTCAATTGTGTCCCTAGTCTGAGCTGGGCACTGTACCAGGTGTTGAATTTATTTGCTCAAGGTCAACACTCTCCACTGCACCCTTTAGAGCCCAAGACCTTGTTTCTTACTGCAATGTGATTATCTAAAAATAAATGTTATATTAAAAACATGCCTCAAGATGAAACTATAAGAATAGTCGAGCAAATGCTAAACTGTACATTTCTATTTTCTTCCTTATAGTTTTGGAGCATAAAAATCCTTACCTACCAATTAAAATTGATAAGACAGATTATCCCCAGATGATGAGTTTTTGCCAAATATCTACAGAAAGGATGACCTCAGCCAAGCTGTCTCTGAAACAACAAACTAACAGAGCATTTGGTTAAGAGGCCTATTGGAACATCCATATCCCACACTGGTGAGCCTAGTTCAAGTCCCAGCTCTGCTTTCAGCTCCAGTTCCTACTAATGTGCACCCAGTGATGCAGCAGATGATGGTACGAGTATTCGGGTCTCTGCCACCCATATGAGAAACACAGACTGAGTTCTGGTTCCCAGCTTCAGCCTTGCCTAACCCTGGCTGTTGCAGGCACTTAGGTAGTAAACCAAACAATGGAAGATCTCTCTGGTTCTGTATGTCTGTCTCTTTCTACCTTTCAAATAAAATTAAACTAAGTAAATTTAAACATTTTTTGAAGTTCATGGAAAATAGATATTATGAAAAAAAGTCACAGATTTCAAAAATTTTTCAAAAAACAGAGCAGACCACCAGTGCCCCTCCCTTATACCTATCACTTTGTGAAGAGAGTTAGGAAGGTTGCCACCCTGAGACTCCCAAAGGACGCAGGAAAGGTAGCAGACAACATAGAGCCGGTACATAAGCTGTCACTGCCAAAGAAATTCCCTTCTTTAAAACTTCCAGTGAGGCACGGGAAGCTTGAACTTCCCAACAGAAAAGCTTCAACATTTGCTGACACCCACACAAGTGCTGACACTTGTCATATAATGAGCCAGTATTATTGTAAGAGGTCACACTAGTGTGTTCAGGCAGCACAGTGGAGAAAAAGCACTTATTTGGGATTCAGATATGAGCTTAATAGTTATATGACTCTGGGCCAATATTTAAAATATCTACAGCTCATTTTCCTTATTTATATTAAAAGGGTAAGTTTCCTACCTTTGAGGATCTTTCTGATGATTAAAGAAACATTTTATGTTAAAATTCTAGCTGATGTCTGATACATAGAATTCCAGCATTACAGATGCCCTAAACACCTCTTAATTCTAGGCAGGAAAAAAATATCTAAGGGATCTCATCTCCTGAATTAGAGGAATAATGACAGGGAATCTTAGGCAAATCTTGCCCCTAACTTTTCTAACAGCCTAGTTGCGATAACTGACATTTTTAGGACTCTGAGAGTACCTGAAATGCTAGAAAAATGCAACCAACCCTTCTCTGGTAGCTTTTTCACCCAAATTTTCCCATAAGCAACTAAGAAGGTATCAACTTTATCCTACAGAGTACCATGTGCTCTGGAACAGGAGCCCACATCCTCCTAGCTGTTCTGCCCCTTCTCTAACCAAATCTAACTAAAAAAAAAAAGGGGGGGGGGCTGCCCTGTGGCGCAGTGGGTTAAAGCCCTGGCCTGATATGCTGGCATCCCATAAGGGCACTGGTTCTAGTCAGCTGCTCCACTTCCAATCCAGCTCTCTGCTATAGCCTGGGAAAGCAGAAGATGGCCCAAGTTCTTGGGCCCCTGCACCCAAGTGGGAGACCCAGAGGAAGCTCCAGGCTCCTGCCTTTGGATCAGCGCAGTGGATGGAAGACCTATCTCTCTGTCTCTCTCTAACTCTTTCAAATAAAATATATCTTAAAAAAAAGAAAGAAAAGAAAACAAAGAACACACAGTTGACTATTTGTCTCCCCATCAGTTATATACAAACAGGATAACTCATAGAGTGCAGGTAAGCAATTTGCCTTAATTTCTTTCCATTCACTCAATAATGTCTTTCTTGTCTGAAGTTTGACTAATAACATACACTTTACACTAAATGCAAAACCTAAACATATCAGGAGTCTGGGAGACTACATCTCATAAGTGTTACTGGATCTAGTTTTAAAGTCAGAAAGGTGAAGCTCTGGTTATATCTCAAACTGACCATCCAGGGGTCTTCAAAATATTCATGGAAAATGCATATTATGGAAAAATTATGTATGAACTTCAAATTTTTTGCACCAAAATAAACTTATCTTTTAATTCCATTTCCACATGAATTTTTTGAAGTACCTTTATATTACTCTAGGAAACTATTTAATTTTTCTGAATCAGTTTCTTCATATGTAAATTGATATTAGCATTTATGTAATAGTTATTTTAATGTTAAATGTTATCATATGTGAAAGCATTCTAAAAACTGTAAAGCTCTATAGAAATATTATGTTAGAAAGTTTTGGGTTTTTTATTGTCATTCCTTTTGTCAGCTATAGCCTATGTACTCCAACAAAACCTTAAGAATTCTACATAGCTCTCCCAACCTGGCCATCCCCTTTTTGCCCACTCATCTATCTCATACCACATTTAATCCACAGTCATTGATCCCAAATTGGGTTTGTTTTTTTTTTTGAGCCTTCCTATTCCCAGGTTACTTTCAAACAAAGGTGTCATCATAGCTTCTGACACACTCAAAATTTGGTATTTTAAAGCCTGACCTCGATTTCCAAAAGATAAAATCTTTTGATTCACAGAAGAACAAAAAACCATGAAACTCGGGGGAATTTCAGCTCCTTCTCATGCCCATAGACATATGATCTTAAGGCATGGGTTCCTGTCATGTAAGGACCAACAACTTCTCAGTCTTTCACATTTCCAAAGTCTTAGCTTCAAAAAGGGATTGGCTCTATATTTGTGACATTTTATGGTGTGTTGAAGGGATCTCCAAGCCCAGCCCAGCCTGGGTTTAATGATTCACTAAGAGGACTCACAGGAGAAAACACAGTCATACTCACAACTATCTTTTATTACAGTGAAACAATACAAAGCAAAATCAGCAAAGGGAGAAGACACAGAAGGTTAAGTTTGGTGAAAACCAGGTATGAGCTTCCAAGGATGTGGATCACATAGGACAAGCTATGACAACATGCATGAAATGTCACCAAACCAAAGAATTCAGAGATTCAATGCCCAGGGTTTTTATTGATTGCTAGTCACATAAACCCTCACTGCCTGGTAAGTACCCAAATTCCAGACTCCCTCCCCTCCAAAGAAAAGCAAGTACTCAGCATAAATCATATCATTTGCATAATTAGGTACAGTGAGCAACTCTTACTGTTCAGACAGGTGGGAACCCTCTTGAAATCCAAGTTCCCAGATGCCAACCAAGGGCTAGCTTACAAGCCAACCTTTATTATGAAATAATAAAGGGTGCTATGTTCATTCTTAGCCACACACATAGGAACAAAACCCTAAATATCTAATTAATAACTTCCCATTGACTACAAAATTCTTATAGCCAATCAATATATTAAAATATATAGTGAACTAACTCACTGTTTCAAAATATATTCATTCAACACACTTGCACTGTGTCCACTGATGGGCTCTGGGCTCAGGATCAGTCCCTTCCCTCCAAGAACTTTGGGATCATGAATACATAGAAAATGGTAACACACAGTAGTGTGTGATGACAGCCATAAATATGTATACATTAAACACGAAGCCAGCTAGAGAAAGGAAAGAAAACTTCCTGCTATGATAAACCAGGAAGACTTTGGAAAGAATTACCACAGAGCTGCAGTTTTAAGGACATGAGCAGCCTGCTGCCTGCCTCTCTGGCCTCAGCTACTGTCAGCTTAGCCTTGAACATCAAACTGTGCCCATTACACTATTTCCCACTCTTATTGTTTCTCTGATTCCCATTCATCCAAGTTTCCTCTCAAGTATCACCTCTTCCAGGAGTCCTACCTTGGCACTATGAACTCCCTTCCCTCTGACCACCCTACCTCCCTCTTCTGCATTCACATGTGACTATTAACATGATACTGTGTGATAATTATCCACAATCTGTCTTTCCCACAAGACTTTAAAACAAGTTCTGCACACAATGAAAAACAGCCTAAAACAAGTTCTGGCACACAATGAAAATAGTACACATTCAGAGAGTGTTGAATGAATTAACTTGTCACCAAGGCTGACATTCATCCTACAAGAGTATGTTCCTCTTTTATCAACAAATTTCCACTATTTAATAGTTTTAAAAGAATAACAACTAATTTTTAGTAAAGACAAACCAATGATACCATACTGTGGGGAACCACAGGCTGGCCACCTGTGGGGACCTCCTCATTGCACTGCCTCATCCTGCTGAGCATAACAAAGTCAAGGAAGTACTGACCGCAAGACATGCAAGAGATACACCTTCAACCTGAGGATATGCATGCCCTTTAATCTGATCAATGGACTACTCGCCCTAGCCCTGGGGGACTGGGAATGGATAAAAGACCATGTTAGGGGCGGGAACTCGGAGCAGCCTCTTCAGTCTTTCTCCTTCTTTCTTTCTCTCGGCTGCTTCCCTCTCTTTCTCTCCTTTCCTTCTTCTATCACTATAAATAAAAGTTCTTTGAGAACCGATCAAACAGCGGTCGTGTCGTGCATGAATCCGTGGGTCGGACCCTTGCTGGCGAGGGTTCCCGATACCATACATAAATACTAAACTCAACTTAAACACAGTCCTTACACCCATAGGTGACAAAGCACACAGACACACCTCAAAAGAACTGACTTCTTCATCAGATGGTTTGGTCTCAAAGAGACCAAACTAAAAGCTATCAAAGGACTAATCTAAGGCCTGATAAACACAGTGAGGTGAACATAGGACTTTGCACATAAAAGGAAAAAAACTTCAAATGTCTAGTATGTAAGACGTAGCATGTAAGATGTAACATCTAGCATATAAGATGCTTTCAGGGATGCATGTTCCCATGTGTGTCCCAGTGTGCTGAATATCAGCCCAAGACTTGCTGCTAAGAGGATAATTTTGGAGGAAGTCTTCCAGAGAAGGGAAAAGACAAACATATCTGCTTCTCACTTCCTCACACAACAAGCAAACACCTGTGCTCAGTTCCATGCAAGGGACACATCTGTTCCCAGCAGAATTTGACAGGTGGAGTCACATCTCCATACCCTTGGCTCCCAGCCATCCATGAGTTCATGTGGAGAAACAGGTGCTTATCTTTCTATTTAGGCAACTCTAGTAACCAAGACTAATCTCCAACATGGCTCTCCCCAAGGAACTAACTCTCTCTGTATTTATGTATTATTATTTATTTATTTATGCCAGATTTCCCCTCTGGTCTCAATAAAACAGACAACACTTCAGGAAAACAAAAACATAGGCCTATAAACACACACACACACACACACACACACACACTTATGCGTAGTTGTGTCTGAACCTGAACACTTAAGGAGAAGGGCTACTCAGCTTCTCACAATTTCCCATAGATAATACTTGTACAATCTGAGCCTCCCTGCTCCTGCTGCCAATAAACTCAAACTGCTAACCACAGTAGTACATAACTGAGCACAAGAAATTCTGCAAAGCACTAGAGAAATTCAGCATGCATTGGGTGCCAACTATTGCTAGAATCTTAAACTCGATGATTGAAATACAAAAAAGGGGGCTTAAACATTCTTTCTGGGTTCAAGCTTCAATTATTTTGCCAAAAGCACACCTTGGTCCTTTATTTTTTTTAAATACTTGTGATTTCTTTGAAAGTCAGAGTTACAGAGAAGGAAGGAGACACAGAGAAAGATCTTCCATCCACTGAAGACCACAAAGACCATGGTTGGGTCAGGCCAAAGCCAAAAGCTAGGAACTTCTTCTGGGTCTACCATGTGGATAAGAGGGGCCTCAGTTCTCTGTTATGACTTGGGAAAGCTGAAGAAGATGGCCCAAGTTCTTGGGCCCCTGCACCCACGTGGGAGACCCAGGGGAAGCTCCTAGATCCTGCTTCAGATCAGCCCAGTTCCGGCCACTGCAGCCATTTGGGGAGTGAACCAGCAGATGGAAGACTTTCTCTCTCTCTCTCTGCCTCTGCTTCTCTGTGGCTATGCCTTTCAAATAAATACATAAATAAATCTTTAAAAAATAGTATAATCTCTTAAAATATATTGCTTGGCATGGATCTTTTTGAGTTAATTAAATGCATTCTTTTCTTTTTTTTAGTTAATTAAATGCATTTTTTTTATTTAGTAAATACAAATTTCCAAAGTGCAGTTTATGGATTACAATGGCTTCCCCACATAATTTCCCTCCCACTTGCACCCCTCCCATCTCCCGCTCCCTCTCCCATTCCATTCACATCAAGATTCATTTTCAATTATCTTTATATACAGAAGATTGATTTAGTATATATTAAGTAAAGATTTCATCAGTTTGCACCCACACAGAACATAAAGTGTAAAATACTGTTTCAGTACTAGTTATAGCATTACTTCACATTGGACAACACATTAAGGACAGATCCCACATGAGAAGTACACAGTGACTCTGTTGTTGACATAACAATTTGACACGCTTGTTTATGACGTCAGTAATCTCCCTAGGCTCTAGTCATGAGTTGCTGAGGCTATGGAAGCCTTTTGAGTTCGCTGACTTCAATCTTATTCCAACAAGGTCATAGTCAAAGTCGAAGTTCTCTCCTCCCTTCAGAGAAAGGTACCTCCTTCTTTGATGGCCCTGTTCTTTCCACTGGGATCTCACTCGCAGAGATCTTTCATTTAGGTCTTCTTTTTTTTTTTTCCCAGAGTGTCTTGGCTTTCCATGCCTAAAATACTCTCATGGGCTCTTCAGCCAGATCTGAATGCCTTAAGGGCTGATTCTGAGGCCAGAGTGCTATTTAAGACATCTGCCATTCTTTGAGTCTCCTGTATATCCCGCTTCCCATGATGGATTGTTCTCTCCCTTTTTGATTCTATCAGTTAGTATTAGCAGACACTAGTCTTATTTGTGTGAACCCTTTGACTCTTAGACCTATCAGTGTGATCAATTGTGAACTGAAATTGATCACTTGGACTAGTGAGATGGCATTGGTACATGCCACCTTAATGGGATTGAATTGGAATCCCCTGGCACAATTCTAACTCCACCATTTGGGGCAAGTCAGATTGAGCATGTCCCAAATTGTACATCTCCTCCCTCTCTTTTTGCCACTCTTATATTTAACAGGGATCACTTTTCAGTTAAAATTTAAACACCCAAGAATAATTGTATGTTAATTACAGAGTTCAACCAATAGTACTAGAACAAAACAAAGAAAAAATACTAAAATGGATAAAGTATTACATTGTACATCAACAGTCAGCACAAGAGCTGATCAAGTCACTGTTTCTCATAGTGACTTGGTTTGGATCTTGTAACACAAATTCTCATAGTGACAGGTTTGGATCTTGTAACACAAATTCAATAAGCATGAACATAACATCTCTGCTCTAAAGAACCTCTACTTCATCAACATAGAACTGGATAGTGGAAAGAGCCCAGGCTTTTTAGAGTCAAGGTCAGTCATTTGAGCTCAAATGTTGTCCTGCCGTTTATTGTGTGACCTTGAGCAAGGCACTTAGCTCCTCTATATCTTACTTCCTGATCAGTAAAATGGATAATTATCATCTCATTCAGAGAGCTGCCCTACCAATTAGATGAGCAAAGGACTGACATATAATATATACTCAATATCTCACATTCTGTGTATTATCATGTTCTTGTGATTGTTTGTAAAGGAAAAGAAAATTAGACCAGTTTTTCTCTTCCAAGTAAAGGACCACAGATGATGTGATCTACCTAATATAAATAGAACCAGTATTCAGCTACTTAAGCAAAACACTTCAGTTACTGTATTGTAGTGAAGATCTGATTTCTTTAAAAAGGCCACTAAATTGATGACTCATCTATTTGTAGTCTAGTGTTGTCTCCCCGCCCCCAAAATATTTCCTGAAATATTCAAGCTTAATTCATTACTACTATCTCTATATAACAAAATTTCCTAAATTTTTGCAACAAACCCATTTTCAAGTACTATCCTGTGTGGCCAAACACTGACCAAGAGGCATGTTTTGTGAAGCACCAGGTGAAGTTGCCACTTGGAATGCCTGCATCCTATATCAAAGTGACAGTTTGAGTCCCAGCTAATCCACTTCCAATCCTGCTCTCTGTTAATGCTCCTGAAAAGCAGATGATGACCGAAGTGCGGAGTCCCTGGACCCACATGGGAGACCAGAATGGAGTTTCTGGTTCTTGGCTTCAGCCTGGCCCAGCCCTGGCTTTTGTAACCATAAGGGAAGGGAATCAGTCTGCTTCCTGATAACGTGAGCAATGGAGCAGAATGTAATTAGGGTACATTGGATTATCTTTTGATGACCCAGAACATGAGCTGTGGAATCAGACTGCTTGAGTTCCAATCTCTGTACCTCTTATTAGCTGTGTAACTTATCTGTGCCTCAATTTCTTCACAACAAGATAGTTACAATAATAGTACCAAAGAGACAGGCATTTGTTGCAGCAGTTTAATCGCCACTTGGGATGCCCAAATCTCATATCAGAGTGCCTGCCTCAAGTCCCGGCTCCTCCACTCCTGATCTACTTTCCTGCTAATGTGCACTCTAATGTGCTAATGTGCAGCAGATGATGCCTCAAGTACTTGAGTCCCTTCTACTACCCACATGGGAGATCCAGAATGAGTTCTGGGCCCCTCCTGGTTTCAGCTTTGTTCAGTGTGACTACTGCAGACATTTAGAGGGAGAACCAGTAGGCAGGGAGATCTCTTTTTCTGTATCTCTCTCTCTCTCTGCCTTTCAAATTAAAAGAAAAATGAAAAGTACTAAAAATAGTATTAATAGATTATTGTAAAGGATAAATAATATAGGTAGTATTTGAAATAGTGTCTGGTATACAATATGCACTCTATATATGTCGGATGCCATTATTTCTTTGCCTGATAGGGTTGAAAAAAGCAGTCTGAGGCAATCAGATCTGACACATGCAATATGTTACATTAGCACCAAAGACATACCAGATTAGGCAAGATACTTTTAAAACAACTGAGAAAGATGAGCCCCACATAGCCAATTATCCTAGGTGCCATGATTGCAGTACACCTCTAACATTTTCAGGTTGAATGCCTGTAGTTTCAACCATTCATAAGTTACCTTGAATATATGTTACCTAGAAACTAGTTGAATTAGAAATGGCACTAGATAGAAGGTGGTGAGTGTTTGGCTGCTGAATCTTTGGTCAAGCACCCCACAATAGCATCTCAAGTTTTTGCTTGTTCTCATTAAATATATGGCCTCATTCGAGACTCTGAACACCCTCGTGAGGCAGATATGATCATCCCTAGTTTTCAAAAACAGAGAGATAATTACAGGGTATGAAAACAGTCACAGACTTGGGGGCTAGCAATGGTCTAAGGATGCATCCCTGAATATCTCCCAAGATGGTAGAACTCAAACAATATGTATTCTAAAAAGAATCAAATTGAAAACCCAGACCCTTTACTTCAAAAACTCAAATTTCTAGTCTAAAACCAACCGTGATGAAGAACCTTTCCCCCAAAGAATCTAACATGCCACAGCGCAGTCTTACTCCACTAACAGAGGAGGCAGGAATGGTCAGGGCACAGCTCTGACTCAGCAATTCAGTTTGGCCTGGGATCCAGCTCATGCTCTAAGCCTCACAGCCCTGTGTTTTAGTCAAGTGACTCAACCAGTGGCAGAAGAGCCAGGCGCCTGTGGCCGTGAGTAATGGTAGCACAAAACACATCTGTCTGATCAGAAACTGATGGCATCAGTTCTGTCAAGACTTACAGTAAAACAATGCTTCTGCAAGGGGAAACAAACATCTATTCACCCAGAAGTCAAGTGATGCCTTTCTTCTTCCCTCTAAATCAGAATGCAAATTTGTGGAATTGTTTGCTAGGTCTTATATATCCCTTCCCCAAAGGTTTCTTGATATATTTATAAAGATGACTTATTAAGGAATAAACCAATATATTTATACCTGTAGCTACAAAGTCTAGAAAGTATGAAATTAGAAAATGCTTTTATCTTGGCCTTCTTTTATCTCAATCATCAAAGTGATAGGGACGTGTTTTTGTAGGTTGCAAATATGTAAAGTCACCAGAACCAGCACAGAAACACTGTACCACACTTTAGCCAAGACCTCTTTCCAGAAGAGTGATTTTTTCATTTTATTATTTAACATACTTTACTAAGCTATCATTGAGTGCCAAGAATTGTGCCAGGCTATATGCACACAGTATAAGACCCCAGGGGCTCAGCCTTTTCCCAGATTGGTCTTTTCATCTCCTTTCTATTCTAACCTCAGCTGCCTTCCTTCTCTCCTCCCTTGTTTCCTCCTATTATTCCCTCCAGCTCTGAGCCACTCAAGAGTAAGGTCAGATGCTTCTGCCACATTCTGAAAAACCTTAGCACAGGACCAAAGTACCCAATAGAAACTAAGGAAAATTACTATAGTTAGTGACTTAAGAATTGATTATCTGGGGGCTGGTGTTGTGGTGCAGTGGGTTAAGCCACCACCTTTGATGGCAGCATCCCATATGGGCACAGGTTCAAATCTCAGCTGCTCCACTTCTGATCCAGTTGCCTGCTATTGTGCCTTGGAAAGCAGTGGAAGATGGTCCAAGTACTTGGGTCCAAGGCCACCCATATGGGAGATCCAGAAGAAACTCCCAGCTCCTGCCTTCAGCCTGGGCCAGTCTCAGCCATTGTGGTCATGTGGGGAGGGAACCAGTGGATGGAAGATTTCTCTCTCTTCCCTCTCAAATGTAAATAAATATTTATAAAAATGAGAATCAGGCCGCTGCCGAGGCTTACTAGGCTAATCCTCCACCTTGCGGCGCTGGCACACGGGGTTCTAGTCCCGGTCAGGGCGCCGGATTCTGTCCCGGTTGCCCCTCTTCCAGGACAGCTCTCTGCTGTGGCCTGGGAGTGCAGTGGAGGATGGCCCAAGTGCTTGGGCCCTGCACCCCATGGGAGACCAGGAGAAGCACCTGGCTCCTGCCATCGGATCAGCGTGGTGCGCCAGCCGCAGTACGCTGGCCTCAGCGGCCATTGGAGGGTGAACCAATGGCAAAAGGAAGACCTTTCTCTGTCTCTCTCACTGTCCACTCTGCCTGTCAAAAAAAATATTGAGAATTAAGTATTTAATGAAACAAATAGGCCTTATTATCATAAAAATCACACTTTTATTTTTGCCAACCTACTTTCTCCAAAATAGCTTGAAAGCAGTTCTCTCATCCTGACCATCTCTGGAGATTTTAGCTCAATAAATAAATGAATAAAAACAACTCTCATCTCAATGATCTAGGGCATCACACGTTCTGCATGATGGTAGTCAGAGAGATCCTCAAAAAATCATGAGGGGCCACCAGTAAGCTCAAAGCAACAGAAGTAGGAACATGTTCTGACACCTGACTGAGTCATCTGCATGCGGTAGTCCTCTATCAGGCTTCCATTTGAGCAGACATTAATGGAAAATAACCCAGAATCAGCTTTTTAAGACTGGAAAGAACCTAATCTGATCCATCTCCCAAACTTTAAAGATAAAAGAAACCAAAGCTCAGCGAGAGGGTGTAACTAAACCCAGATTGCTCAGCTTGTCTTTGACAGATGCAAGGAAAGTCAGGCCACCTGCCTCCCATTGCAGCTGCCCATTTGTCTCCCCAGAGCTGCCCAGGGCAGGGTAAATGCCTGAATGCAGCCCTTGCGGCAATGGCTACAGGCACTCCAAGCACTCCACCCCACCACAGGCAGACTTCCTTTCCAGTTGCTATTATGGCTTCCTCCTAGCATGCCTCTGCCTTAAGACAATTTAAGACAGCTCTCAGGAGCTCTGGAATTCCCTGTGAAAACGAATAGCCTCCAGAAAGGCACACTTGCCTTTCTTCTGTAAAATGGGACTATCTTCAATCCTTTCATTGTGTTCAGAATTCTGAGGAAGAGCTGAAGAAGGTATTAGCCACCAAGGAATCCCACATTCTTTGATGAAAACTAGAGAAAGATTACAATCAAATATTTACAGAATAACTAAGTACTAATGTTAAGCCAAGTGTTGGATTTCAGCATTTTATAGACTGAATATGATTTTGATCTTTCTATAACTTTTTTAATAGAAAACTCCTAAGAGCAATAGAGGTAACAAACAATAACAACTGACACTTGATCCTCTTAGTGACTCTGTCAGGGGAAGGAAAAGAAATCACCTGTCTTGTTCAAGATCATAGACTTAATAAAACACACGCTGGAGCAATGACCTTATAGAAGGCCTTCTCCACTTCATGGTGTAAATTAGCTTTTGAATTTTCTGCTCAAACTATGCACAAGGGGCTGGAACTGTGGTGTAAGGGGCTAAACAACTGCCTGAAATTCTGGCATCCCATTTGGGTGCTAGTTCGAGTCTGGGTTGCTCCACTTCAAATCCAGCTCCCTGCTAATGTTCCCAGAGAAAGCAGAGAAAGGTCCAAGTTTGTGGGCCCCTGCACTCACAAGGGAGATCCCGATAAAGCTCTTTGCTCCCAGCTTTGCCTGGCCCAGCGCTGGCTATTGCAGCCATTTGGAGAGTGAACCAGAGGATGGAAGTTCTCTCCATTCCTCTCTGTAACACTTCCTTTCAAATAAACTAAATTGTGCATAACAATACTGAAGATCTACCTTTCTGCTACATGTGAGACATTGAGCTAAGAGTGCAGTTTGACTCTATAAATTCAGCAGCAGCCGCCACAGCCCAATTTCTCTCTGCTGGAAACTGGGTGACACAGAGGAATAACAGAGGGTAAACTGGGGTTCACAAGCAACTTATTTTTTTCATTAGTTCCAAAAACAATCTGAAATGGCTTTTAGCTTGCGAAATTCCTTCAAAACTAAGGCTTGCATTCATTTTTCCTTTTATTGTGATGATTAACTCACACGAATGCAGAGAAAATATTTCGAAGGCTATATCCCAAGTTTGCATTACCTTTTTCTGATATAGCTGCCTCTATTTTACTTATTATTATCAATCTGTATTTTTATGTGTAATGAATATGTAGAGTTCTGATAATAAGGAAACAAAGTGTATTTTTATTTTTTAAATATATTCTTCATTCTGAACAATGGAAAAATCGACTGTTTCCCCCAAGGAGTTTAGAAACTATTTCTGTGAACCAAAAAAAACGCAGAATACTCCCAGCCATCAGACCAGAATCTCTGTCCTGCTTCCTCATCTGGGTACTCCCTGTCCCCAAGAAGATAAAACAATTTGTCAGGACACCAATTTTACTGAAGTATTTTGGGGGGAAACATATTTCATATTTAAATCAAGTCCATGTATCATGAAATTAAATGAAAAAACATTGCTCAAGTTCTTAAAACAATTTTCAAGTCTGCTGAAGCCAACCTGAACGCCTACTCCCAAGAGCACTTATTCACCTTCTTTCTCATCAGAGGCCCTTCTATGGAGAAATCTAGGAAGCCCTAAAGGAAACAGAGCCATCTTATCTTTCTCCTATTTGGAGAGAGCAACAACTTCATGAAAACCAAGTCACTTTTCCTGCTGGTTGAGAAAAGCCAAATTTGTCTTAATCTACTATATCTTTAAAAATTCTCTGTAGAACAGGTGGCAGCAAATGAATCACGG
The DNA here is from genome assembly GCA_949820135.1 of Sylvilagus floridanus. Taxonomy (NCBI): domain Eukaryota; kingdom Metazoa; phylum Chordata; class Mammalia; order Lagomorpha; family Leporidae; genus Sylvilagus; species Sylvilagus floridanus. Next base: position 52,037,885 of record OX463224.1, on the reverse strand, counting down.
GGGAACTCTGGAAGGCCTCACGGGCACAGCTTACTCCACCTCCCTGACCCTAGGCGGGTAACTGCCCAGCCTGTTGTCCTAAGTTTTGGGGATGGTAGGGCCTGGGCTGCCTCACATTTCTACTGGGTAGCAGACTACTCTGCACAAGGTGTGAATTCATTCATTCCACAAATGTTTATTGAGCCAAGCCTGCAAAAGGCCTCTTAGGGGACAGTGGGACCATTCACAAGCCAACGGTAAGGTCTAACGGATCAGATGCAGACAATCAATCTTTCATTTAGACCCTAAACCACTTCTAGGATAAAGCAAACAGTACCCCCTGCCTCGCCCACGCACTAACAGCTGGGTGGGATCAGGCAAGTCTTCTGGAATAGCATTGCTACTGAGAGGGGCTAAAGCAGCCACTGACTCCCTGTGAAGTAACTGAAACTCCTGCATCTTAAATGACGTAGCACTTCTAAGATGCTTTACCAGTGCTTGAGACCCATGACAGCTCAATAATACTAGTCATGTTTTGCTGTTGTATTCTAGCTCACCCTTACTGGGTGAGCACAAAGAAAGTGGAAGGAACATAGATCTTAGAATTGGAAAGCCTGGATTTGAAACCCAGCTATGCATCTTCCTAGCTATGTGCGGAAAGTGATCCTCCCAAGCCTCAGCTTCTCATGTGTAAAACGCGATGCAGAACACCATCTCCCTCAGGTGCCTTTGTGAGAACAGAGAACAGTACCTGGCCCCTAGGTAGCTCCCAGTAAGAGTCAGCCTTGCCCTGCCCTCTTGCCTGCACCTCCTCACCTCCTTCCTGGTTTCTCTTGATGATTTCACCTGGAACCACACTAAGGGTGAGGAGAGGCAGAAGAATCACAGAGGTGAGGGAAGGGGGAGGGAGGAGGAGGGGAAGAGAAGGAAAAGGAACTTCCGAGGAGCCTCCCAGGGGAAACTTCAAAGTCCACAGCTCCATTCGGCCACTCTCCTGCCTCCCGGCAACAGGGGCCACCATCATAGCTGGGATGGTTGCCAAGAAGGGGACAGGAAGCTGGACAGCAGTTTTGAATCCATTCCACCTTCCAAAGTTTGTCCATAGCCTCACGGGACTTCCTCTGCACACCCTGTCAGGCTGTATGGGTCAGCAGTTGACAGGCAGTTCAGGCTGTGTTCTAACAGGACTTTCACTCCAACCCCGGGCCCAAAGCCCAGGAGGTGGCTGGTCCCAAAGCAGCGCTAAACGCAGAGAAGGACTTTTCATGAAGGCAGGAAGAGAAGCCCCTCAGAGTCAACGGGGAGGGACCGGCGTTAGAGTCCCTGAGTCAGTTGGTTTTCCACTCTGAAAGACGCCCAGCTCGCAGCTGGACGAGGTCTGGGTAGAGGAGGGGGATTCCAGGACAGATCTGCTTGTTTTCGGAGGAGACGTCTTCAGCGCCTTACCCGTCCTTCCCAACACCCCACCTGGAAATTGGTACTGATGCCCTACCGTTCTTCACCTGAGCAATCTGGGGGCGGTTAACTCCGCAGCCAGCTCGTGCCCCAAGCCAGCCCCAAGCCTAGGGTCAGTCTTGGAAAGCCCCCAGAAAACGCCACAGCCCAGAAAAACTTCCCTAACCTCGCCTCCCAGGACACCCAAGCTGCCTGAGACTCTTGAACAGGAGGGAAACTGAGGAAAGGAGCATGTCGGGTGCCAAAACTCAGTTGACATTTTAGAATTCAGACGACTAACGGACCTCATTCTACTTCGACCCGTTCACGTAACAGAAGAGGACAGACAGACCAGAGAAGGAAATAAAGTTGCCCGAGATAGCACAGCAAATGGGCAGAGAAGGCGAGACTAGGACCCAGGTGCGCTCCTTTGCACGCCGGCCTCGCGGAGTGCCTCATCTCCTCACGGCCAGCCCCCAGTCCAAACCCGGCAGCCCAGGAGCGACGCCTTACCTTCCTCCGGGCTGGGCACTGCGAGCCTCCTCTCTGGCGGCGGGACGCTGGCGGCTCGGCCGCGCTGGCTGACTGGCTCGCTCGCTCGCTAGCTGCAGACCCAGGGGCCGCCCAGCAGCTGTAAGCGCTGCGCGCGGGTGCCGGCTCCCCCGCCTGGCCGCAGGCTGCGGGCGGTGGGCGGGGCCGTGCCCACCGCTCCGGCCAATAGCGCCGCGCCCCGCCGCGCTGCGCCCCGCCCAGCCCCAGCGCCCCGCTCCCCGTTTCCTTCTTTTGCTCTCACAAGACTTCTTTCTCGAGTGTACCTTGTCCCTGTTTGCTGCTCGAAGAAAGAAAGCGACAGCGTTGAGGGGGCAGTTGCTTGAACCAACGGGATGTCGACTTCCTCACGTGTAAGATACAAATGTCTCACAGGTGTTGAGAGACTTAAATGAAGTGATGCTTCCGACGGCCCTAATGCAGTCATTTCTGGATAAATGGTTAGCGCTGTGCGTGCTGCCGCAGCCTCCCGATGGGTGCGCCCAGACCGTGGGCACGCTCCCGGAAGGCGTTGGTCGCTGGGGAGGCAGGCACCCCCACTAACACAATATTGGACCCTGGCCAATGTGACCAAGTAAACAAAGATGTGGCTAGTCCCCCACACTTCTAAACCTTATAGCCTTCTCCTTTCTCGTCCACACCTGGACTAGCGTTGTGTATCCAACTAGAGTGGCCCCGGGCTTTCATTGGTTCTTCCAAAAGTACAAACTTACAATGCTGCCCCCCCCCCCTCCAAGAGCCTCAAGCAGGGCTGCTGGCCTGGCTTGCAGGTCCTCCTGGCACCGTATGAAGGTATGTGTTCTGGCTTTCCCCCAGCCTCTGAGAATCTGGCATGCCTCTGTCCTGGGAAAGCATTTGGTAGGCAAGAGAGAAGAAGCCACTCGCCTCATCTTTGAAGAGGCAACGAAATATTGTGGACATACACACACAAACACACACACACACGGGGGAGGACAATTATGAACGAGATGCCTGTATAGGTCATGGCCGTTGCACCAAGTGTGTGACAGTGAGGCAGAGTTGAAGCTCAGGAGGCAGTAGACAGACGTTAGAGGAATAGGCGTATCTGTGTGGCAGAAGGAGGTGGGCTGCTGGTAAATGACCTCAGGTGTTTTTGGTGCCTCACTTTCAATTGTTGGTTGCACCTGCTGTGGTTAGCATCTTCTTGCCCTCTCTAGCCCTGGAGGGCAGACTCTGGGTCTTGCTCACCTGTGAATGCCTTGCATCACCTGGTATAGAGCTCCAAAGGAACTCAATGCTTTCTACTCCCAGGTTGCTCCTCCCCTGGGAACAAACAGCAGCACACCTAAATGCTAGGGAAGTCTCAGAATCCTCCCTTCAGGCTCTGGGGCAGGCAGGTAGTGGGGAAATTTTGAGGCAGGGTCTTATGGGAGCCTTGACCTCATTCAAAATCTGTATCACTCAGGGATCAAAAGCAAGAGTTCTGTTGTCAAATGCCAAGGTCCAAACACTGGCCCAACATTGACCTAAGGTTCTAATAGGACCTTAAGCCAATTACTTAACCTCTCTGCCTCTGTCTACTCATTTGTTAAAGAGACAATACCTATGCTACTCTCCCAGGCCTACTGTGAAGGCTGAAATGAGAAAATACACATGTCTAGCTCCACAGTTTCACATAGTGAATGCTGAATAAGCCTTGGTTAACACAACAATAGCAGTGGCATGTTCGACTTAATCTTTCAGACACTGCAACACTACAAAATGTTTTGCATATAAGTGACACTTCACAGAATTCTATGCTAATAATGAAGAGAAAGGCAAGACAGTAGGGATAGTGCAGTGCAAGGTTGAACATCCAAACTTTTGTGCATGTCCAGGCTCCACCATTGGACAAGGGGGGTGACTTTAGATAATCATCTAACCTCTCTGTTAGGGACTGATCTGTAAAATAGTAGTAGTACTAGTAACTGTCCCATGCAAAGGATATTAGGCTGCAACACACAGGTCCAAGGTAACATCTAAATTAATGTTGTCTAATAGTGTGACGATGCTTGAAAGAGGGTTCTTACAGTTTGGGGAAAGGGACAAGTATCCAAATAGTAATGGATTGGGAAGAGGAAGTATAATACTTGGGGGGGGGGAGCTAAATCTAAATGTACTAGGTTGGGACTGGTTGGTATGGATCTGTGAAAAACGGCTGGGATAGGAGAAGTGAGCTTAGAAATCTTCAGGGAAAGCACAAACCTGAAGGCCTTTTCTAGTTGAGTGTGAGTTACTTAAATATGGATGCCCTGTCTGAACAAAGATAAAATTCTTGCAGCACTACAGAGCAGAAATAAAACAGAGTATTGTTTGCAGAATTGCCTTTGACAACTCTCTGAGGTGTCTTCCTGGGATGGTAGAATGCTATAGGCAGTGGCTTTCAAGTATCTGGGGTTTAATCCCCTAATACATGCAGTTGTGACTTTGTAGAGTCCCAGCACATTGTTACATTGCTTAGTTTTATCTTCTAGTTAGTAGGTCAATATTTATTGGTAGAATAGACTAAGTGTGGTTTCTTCAGGCTTAAAATATCCTCTCCTTTATTTCTGATCCAAAGAATCCTCATTCATTAAGGCCTGGGACAAATGTCACAGATTCTGCCCTCCTACATGAATAAATTAATCCTTGTAACATTTCCAATTCCCAAGCATTTTCTTAGCACTGATTTTCATTAGATCTTCAAGTTGTCACAGGGTCTGCCACTCCCTGCTATTTTTTGTTTAAGATTTATTTTATTTATCTGAAAGACAGAGTTACAGAGAGAGGTAGAGACAGAGAGGTCTTCCATCCCCTGGTTCACTCCCCAGATGGCCGCAATGGCTGGAGCTGTGCCAATCCAAAGCCAAGAGCCAGGAGCTTCCCCTGGGTCTCCCATGTGGGTGCAGGGGCCCAAAGACTTGGGCCATCTTCTACTGCTTTCCCAGGCCATAGCAGCAAGCTGGATCGGAAGAAGAGCAGCCGGGACTAGAACTGGCACCCATATGGGATGACGGCACTTCAGCCAGGCTTTAACCTGCTGTGCCACAGTGCCGGCCCCAACTCCCTGCTAGTTTTAAAGCTCATCCATTTCATGACCTCTGCTTTCTCTTGTATTTTTCCTCACCATATCCATTCTTTCTCCCACCTCATCTTTACTCCAAAGACTTGTTCAGCATGGGCACTCAGTAAATGCATGTTAGACAGCATTCATAGGCAGGTCTCTCACAGTAGATGTTGTACAGGGAGAAGCACTTTTACCACCACAGAAAAGTAAGAGAAGTTTCCTTTTAAAAACATGACTTTGTCTTTATGCTATGTGCATTTATAACTTCTTAGCCACCAAAAATTGTAGATATTGCTGAAATGTTATATAATTACATCTGGTGTGGTAATGTGGTTTGGATGACTTATAGCAGTAGGTATCAAATGCATAGCATTTAGAATACAATTTTGTTGTGGTACTGGATCACCAAAGTAAGAATTTGGTTTTCTAAATAATTTGTAAATATGGAATATCTTTTTAACTTTTGGAGGTACAAAACCTTGGCCTTAAATCAAATTGTGCTAGCAATCTCTCCACAGTCTTTAATAATGACTTTCATTTCTACAGGGTTTTGTATTTTCAAAGAGCTTTCTCTTTGATTATCTTGTTTGATCTTCACATCAACCCTATGATGTGGAAAGGGCCACTATGAGTATCTGCATTTTACAGATAAAGATAGGAGGGAATTCAGAGGATAAGGCCCTTAAATTCAGGTCAAATGGCAAACTAGCAACCAAGTTAGACTTGGAATCCAGGAATCTAGTATACCAGAGAGTTACCTGATATTCCTGAACATCGTGGTGTTATTTATAATCCTTATATGCCAAGATCTTCTACAGGCACGAATCTTATGTTCAAGTGCCTAAATTCCCCATAGAGTTCCTTTAAAAAGTAGAGAAAAACCTCTGCAGTGATCCCCACTCTCAGATAGCTGTGGATCTGTACAATAATCATTATTTACTGTTTCAGTGCTTTTCATCTGGCATGTCAATGTGCATTCCAGCAGTAACTACACTTTAAAAAAAAACTTGAAGTTTACTCCATCACTGTTTTGAACTTTTCTTATTATAATGCTTAAAGGAAAAAATAAACGTTACTTCAAAACAATAAAAGATCTTCACTTATATGAGGTAACTACAATAGTCAAATACAAGGAGGAAACAGAACAGTGGCCGCCAAAGGCT